>OX392519.1:5362980-6005480 GCA_947623375.1 Apotomis capreana | reverse complement strand
CACGTGTTTACTCATTTATCGTTAGAAATACTCCTGTGAACTTTCGAATAAAATAGTCTAACTAATCTTGTTTCCCCATACAAACTTTGGAACTCCATTTCACCCCTTTAGGGGGTGAGTTTTGGAAAATCCTTTTATAATGCACCCCTATACTTTATAAGGAACCTACGTGTCAAATTTGACCTCTCTAGAACCAGCGGTTTAGTATTTAGACATTTCAACCCCATTTCACCCCAACAGGGGAGATGTAAACTCACGTACGCCACGTTGGATTTTAAAATCGCCGCGGTTTTCGTAATCAGCGACCCGATAAACCATAAAATCAATACCCATGCTGCTTTTCAGACTTTGTCACCACATTTCTCCCTTATAGGGGTTGAATTTTCAAAAAACCTGAAACACGTGTTAACTCATTTATTGTTAGAAATACTCCTGTGAAGTTTTGAATAAAAAAGTCTAACTAATCTTGTTTCCCCATACAAACTTTGGAACCCCATTTCACCCCTTTAGGGGTGAGTTTTTAAAAATTCTTTCTTAGTGCACCCCCACACCTTATAAGGAACCTACGTGCCAAATTTGAACTCTCTAGAACCAGCGGTTTGGGCTGTGCGTTGATATGTCAGTCAGTCAGTCAGTTTCTTCTTTTATATATTTAGATTATAAAACCTGATAGAATAAATTATAAATCTAATGCATCTATTCTTATGGACGCGCATCGCATGTTGGATTAGGGTTGCTTGACCCCTTAATAATAAAACGGTTTGAAGGTTACGACAACCGGTTTGAACAATATGCCAACTACACATCATCATTATCTATTTCTAAAATTAGGGGTAGAGTTTTTTCTTCCAATTGGAATCCCTTTCCAATAGAATATAAAATTGGTTTACAATTGGCGTAGGTAGGTGCTTAGATTTCACTTTTGACATGTAAAAAAAACAATCTACTTTTTGAATACGTCCGCTAGTTTTTTTAATGACGTGAACTGGAGAACAGCTGGTTAGTCCTCTAAATCAGCCCGTGATACTTTTTTACTCTAATGAGACGACCGTTACCAAAGAGCTAACTTTATTATTTACTAGCGTCCCGCCCCGGCTTCGCACGGGTGCAATGCTGATAAATAATGCATGTATTATACTTTATACTTACATATAAACTTGAATCACTCTATCTATTAAAAATTACGCATCAAAATCCTTTGCGTAATTTTAAAGATGTAAGCATACATAGGGACAGACATCAGGAAGCGACTTTGTTTTATACTATGTAGTGATAAATGCACAGAATAAATAAAACTATATACAGTACACAAGTACGATAGTAGGTGGCGCTAGTAGCTCCATATCTATACTATTATAAAATCCTAAATTTGTATTGAAAATTAATTTTCTATGGGGGGAGGTCATGATTTCAGGAAAAATCTCGATAGCGTGATGCAGCCGGATAGTTGTTTTGTATGGACACGCTTCGCCGTGCCAACCTGGCGCCATCTGTTTTCAAAAAAACCGTTGTCCTCGCATCACGCCGAAACGGCTGGATAAAAAGTTACCAATTTTGGTACAGGAATAGCTGAACATCCAAAGATGGTTATAGGATACTTTTTATTATGATTAATATTTATCTCTGAAAACATAAATTCCATGAAATATTTTCCTTACAATGTGTAACCTTATAATGACAGCGTTTGTGATTTTGAATTTAGAACGACGCGACCCCCGCGTGGCTCTTACGTGTACAAAAACTAAAAAGTATGAATTCGACATAATACCTCCTCGCGGCCCACCGGTATTAACAATAAGGTTAAGGTTGTTTGAGGCGTTGAGTTACGGAAACCGTCTTAGTTAGATAGAAAAGATGGCGCCAATTATCGACCAACACAGACGAAAATATGAGTGCAATGTTCGTTGTAAATTGGCTCATGCTAAAAAAAAACATACATTTCTTTAAAAACACAATTTGCGACAATAGGAACTAATTAATGCTCTTTTATTGAATATGCAATTATATTCTTCTGTAGTTAGTAAGTATTGACCATAAAAAAGCCCGGAGACGCAATAAAAAATGTTAATGAATAAAACAGATTTTTAATGCCATTTTATCGAGTGTAATTGAAATAAAAGTATTTCGAATCAATTTAAGTAAATTAAATACATTTTTAAATATG
Organism: Apotomis capreana; assembly: GCA_947623375.1. Lineage (NCBI taxonomy): Eukaryota > Metazoa > Arthropoda > Insecta > Lepidoptera > Tortricidae > Apotomis > Apotomis capreana. The sequence goes on along the minus strand of OX392519.1, from coordinate 6,003,316 downwards.
TTTTACCAACCAACATTTAGAACATTAGGCGCAAATTTTGGTATTGTTTGTGTTTGGCCTAACTTACTAATAAGGTAGCGAAATGTATAATAAACGATAAATATACGATATATTTTGCCACAATTTTGCATCTATGTAGTTTTTTTAATATATCAAATTTATTCAAAGCATTAAATATCAGTAATTCTTTATTTTCAACGGTGTGTTGAGATTTTGTTCTCAATGACCAATTTTCCGCTAGATGGCGTTGTTACTTTGACAAAATCTCCATACTAGCGGCTGCATCGCGCTGTTAAGATTTTTCCTGAGTTAATAACACCAGCTCCATACATGTAAGGTTTTGGAGCCATTGATGGGTCTCCTCGACACCAAGGCCAGGATTCACGCACGTCGTTGCGTGCCCGTGACCACGATTCGGCACAAGCTAGGGTCCAGCTGTGATGGGTTAACCTGGACTTCGAGAATTACTACCGAAGTTGTTGAATATTGATCGTATACCTAATAAGCAGCAGTGTATCAGGTATTGAGAGTTGCTGCTCGACAATGTATGCATTTTACATGAAAAACAACCATGATTCGAGACAAGACAAAATTATGAAATTTACAATGTAGAAAGGATTTCACCTAGCCGGGATTTGAACCCAGAACCTACTGAAATAATAACCGTGTTATCTCATGCATTTTCCTTTGCTTCCTTATTCATTATACCACGGATAACAAAACAGTGAGGCCATCACGTATCCGTTCAGTGGTGCTGTCGCCATTATTGACGTACGCTCGATTGAGTTAAGTTGGCACCTGAATCTTATGGCGTTACTTAGGACATTATTATGACAGGTCATATTATTATTATATTAGTACTAGCGGCCGCCCGCGACTTCGTCCGCGTAGATTTTTGATGATGACAAAGATATTAAAATAGGTAGGTAAGGAATTTTATTCTTAGTTAATTCACCCCCTTAGGGGCAGAATTTTTCAAAACGCTGAAATCACTTTTTTGTATTTGATTAAGTAAGCGTTCTACAAAGTTTCAACTCTCTACTTCAATAGATAAAGTTTCTCCCATATAAACATTCCACCCCTATTTAACCCCTTAAGGGATGGAATTTTCTAAAACGCTGAAAGTACTTTTTGTGTTTTTTAATAAGTAATCTTTCTACAAAGTTTCAAGTCTTTAGCTGAAAAAAAAAGTTCCCCCCCATACAAACTTTTAACCCCTTTTTAACCCTTTTAAAGGACGTATTTTTGAAAACGCTGAAATTACTTTTCTTGTATTCTAATAGTGTACCTTTAAACAAAAATTCAAGTCCCGCGCTCAACAAAATACTTAATCTCCATACAAACTTTTAACCCATTTTTTACCACCTTAGGGGGTGAATTTTCAAAAACGCTGAAATTAGTTTTCTTTGATTTTATTTTAATACTTTTTTACAAAGTTTCAAGTCTCTAGCTCAAAAAAAAAAGTTTCCCCCATACAAACTTTGCACCCCTTTTTAACACCCTTAGGGATTGAATTTTTCAAAATCGCTTCTTATCTCTAGCCCACGTTATAAAAGTAACCAACTGTGCAAAAATCAACTCTATAACATTAGTAGTTTCGGCTGTACGTTGATGAGTCAGTCAGGACTTCTTCTTTTATATATATAGATTAGTACCGTTGTAGACGAAAATAATTTATTGTCATCTTAATAGATGTCATTAATATATATGTTCAGGTAGGACTATGAGCTAATTATTTTTCAAGGTGCTTTGAATAGTTATCTACAATAAACAATAAATATTCAAAACGATATATAAACATAAGTCTAGCCTCAATTTAAACTAAACCAAGATGATGTTCACAATGGTAGCACCGAAGGTGCGGAGCGATCTAGAGTAGTCGCCCACCCACTAAATTAAGAAGTAACTTAATGCGAGGCCGTAGGCCGAGCTCTACGAAGCACTGAAGGTGCAGAGCGTCCCAGGGATGCCGCTCACACATTTAAGCTTATATTAAGTGTGTGGGCGGCCTCGCATTAAGTTTTTTAAATCTACAATAGACAATAAATATTAAAAACAATCTTTTAAACATACCTAAATCTTGACCCATCTTAATTAAACCAAGATCATGTTCACAAGCGTAGCACCGAATGTGTGGAGCGTTATAGGAAAGTCGCCCACCCACTAATATAAGTAGTAACTTAATGCGAGGCCGTAGGCCGAGCTCCACGTAGCACCGAAGGTGCAGAGCGTCCCAGGGAAGCCGCTCACACACTTCAACTTATATTAAGTGGGTGGGCGGTCTCGCATTAAGTTATTTAAATCTACAATAGACAATTAATAATCAAAACGATTTTTTAAACATAAGTCTTGCCTCAATTTTAATTAAACCAAGATCATGTTCACAAGCGTAGCACCGAAGGTGCGGAGCGTCCTAGGGAAGGCGCCAACCCACTAATATAAGTAGTAACTTAACGCGAGGCCGTAGGCCGAGCTTCACGTAGCACCGAAGGTGCAGAGCGTCCCAGGGAAGCCGCTCACACACTTCAACTTATATTAAGTGGGTGGGCGGCCTCGCATTAAGTTATTTGAACATACTTTAAGTGGGTGGGCGTCTTCCCTGGGACGCTCCGCACCTTCGGTGCTAAGTTACTTTATAAACCCTTAGTAATTTAATGCGAGGCCGAAGGCCGAGTTCCACGAGCGTCCCAGGGAAGCCGCCAACCCACTTAACATATGTTTAAGTAGCTTAATAGGCGGCTTCCTTGGGACGCTCCGCACCTTCGATGCTACGCGGAGTTCGGCCTGCGGCCTCGCATTAAGTTACTTCAACTTATATTAAGTGGGTGCGGCTTCCTTGGGACGCTCCGTACCTTCGGTGCTACGCGGAGCTCGGCCTTCGGCCTCGCACTAGGTTACTTCAACTTATATTAAGTGGGTGGGCAGATTTCTTGGGACGCTCCGCACCTACGGTGCTACGCGGAGCTCGGCCTTCGGCCTCGCATTAAGTTACTTCAACTTATATTAAGTGGGTGGGCGGCTTCCTTGAGACGCTCCGCACCTTCGGTGCTACGCGGAGCTCGGCCTGCGGCCTCGCATTAAGTTACTTCAACTTATAATGAGTGGGTGGGCGGCTTCCTTGGGACGCTCCGCACCTACGGTGCTACGCGGAGCTCGGCCTTCGGCCTCGCATTAAGTTACTTCAACTTATATTAAGTGGGTGCGGCTTCCTTGGGACGCTCCGCACCTTCGGTGCTACGCGGAGCTCGGCCTTCGGCCTCGCAATAGGTTACTTCAACTTATATTAAGTGGGTGGGCGAATTCCTTGAGACGCTCCGCACCTTCGGTGCTAAGCGGAGCTCGGCCTTCGGCCTCGCATTAAGTTACTTCCACTTATAATAAGTGGGTGGGCGGCTTCCTTGGGACGCTCCGCACCTTCGGTGCTACGCGGAGCTCGGCCTTCGGCCTCGCACTAGGTTACTTCAACTTATATTAAATGGGTGGGTGGATTCCTTGGGACGCTCCGCACCTACGGTGCTACGCGGAGCTCGGCCTTCGGCCTCGCATTAAGTTACTTCAACTTATATTAAGTGGGTGCGGCTTCCTTGGGACGCTCCGCACCTTCGGTGCTACGCGGAGCTCGGCCTTCGGCCTCGCAATAGGTTACTTCAACTTATATTAAGTGGGTGGGCGAATTCCTTGAGACGCTCCGCACCTTCGGTGCTAAGCGGAGCTCGGCCTTCGGCCTCGCATTAAGTTACTTCCACTTATAATAAGTGGGTGGGCGGCTTCCTTGGGACGCTCCGCACCTTCGGTGCTACGCGGAGCTCGGCCTTCGGCCTCGCACTAGGTTACTTCAACTTATATTAAATGGGTGGGTGGATTCCTTGGGACGCTCCGCACCTACGGTGCTACGCGGAGCTCGGCCTTCGGCCTCGCATTAAGTTACTTCAACTTATATTAAGTGGGTTGGCGGCTTCCTTGGGACGCTCCGCGCCTTTGGTGCTACGCGGAGCTCGGCCTTCGGCCTCGCACTAGGTTACTTCAACTTATATTAAATGGGTGGGCGGATTCCTTGGGACGCTCCGCACCTACGGTGCTACGCGGAGCTCAGCCTTTGGCCTCGCATTAAGTTACTTCGACTTATATTAAGTGGGTGGGCGGCTTCCTTAGGACGCTCCGCACCTTCGGTGCTACGCGGAGCTCGGCCTTCGGCCTCGCATTAAGTTACTTCCACTTATATTAAGCGGGTGGGCGGCTTCCTTGGGACGCTCCGCACCTTCGGTGCTACGCGGAGCTCGGCCTTCGGCCTCGCATTAAGTTACTTCCACTTATATTAAGTGGGTGGGCGACTTCCTTAGGACGCTCCGAACCTTCGGTGCTACGCGGAGCTCGGCCTTTGGCCTCGCAATAAGTATAGTGTACGTATGATATTGTGTTTACGCGTGCGAAGCCGCGGGCAAAAGCTAGTTTTTGATATAAGTAGAAGTAGATCATAAATTGCAACAAGTAAACCGCAAGCGGGAATGTCTCCGCGCCACAAGACAAGAGTGACAACCCTGTTTAGATTACCCTTATATCCAACATTTAGGTATCTTTACAGAGCTCGTATAGTTTTCGTTGCAACAACAACGTGTGAATGATGCAACATGGACGGACACTGCAATTTGTCACTAAATTGTATACTAAACATCCTAACTGAACGTTGTATACATGCATGAGGAATTTTATGCATAAAGGCCGTCTAACAGTTTAATATGAGCGATTCTGGGCATTCCACCAATATATAACTAAAACTGAAATTATAAGATACAATTGTAACAATTAAAGCCAGTAAAAAAATGAAAAAAGTAAAAATGGTCGTTACGGGAACAAAAAAAAGTGTCGTTATTAGAAATTGAGTTTCATGGTAGGAGGAGTCATTGGTCGCTATTGCCAAGCTACGTGGCGTCGAGTATAGTTATACAATACCTTATCTTACAAACCAAAGATCTGTTTTGGCTTAACTGATATGGCATGGCACCATACATAAGGTGTGACGGTGATTGACAGATAAACAGTTTTCTAATAATTAACTTATTTGCATCACCCCACTATTGTTGTTGACGAGTTTAGTAATTAGAATGAGTCATGACATAAATCGTACGACATTTTTACGTTATATTTCTTTTCTTCATCAGGTGTTGTTTAAAATCGGACCATGTTCACTTCCAATTTAACACTTCCGAGAAAAAAAATTGTCTATGAAATGAAGCATTCTATCTATCTATCAGCCACAGACTGCTGAACATAGGCCTCTCCCATGACTCGCCACAAAGTGCGATCCCGTGCAGACCGCATCCATTGATTCCCCGCTATCCGGCCATCTAGTCGGGGGGCCGACCCACGCTGCGCTTTCCTATACGTGGTCGCCACTCGAGACTACTGTACCAACGGCCGGCCATTCTCCGGGCTACATGGCCTACCCATTGCCACTGCAACCGTGAAATCCTGTGAACTATGTCGAATGAAGCATTCGACATAGTTCACAGGATTCGGTGAAATGTTTTTCTATGAATGTATTAATGGTGTATTTTCTCCACAGACCCGAGCTTCGTCCTTGTTCCGCGTGAAAGAAGGTCCGGTGGTGCCAGCGCCCCAGCCAACTACTCGCCCGCCCGCCGGCCTCGCCTGTGTCCGATGCGCACCCATATCCAGGGTAAGTTCTCAAACGTCAGACTGCTATATAAGGGCGTCATCAAACGCCATTTTACTGACTGCTGCCATTTCTAAATTCGCCGCACCCGGACAAAGACTAAATAATTCCGGGAATTTGGCGTAAATCGCATTTATTTCCCGGACGTGTTCGAAAATTATATTATTAAAATAAGTTTCTGTCAAAAATTTCATTTTTGTGTATTACCATCCCTTAGGATGAATGTTTGACATGTGCCAACATATTTATAGTAGGTACTCAGGGTTTTAATGTAGGTTAGGTACATATCATTATTTTCGATACGACGTATTCGGTAGGATTAATATTTGATATGTATATTTAGCACTTGAAGATTAATATTTACTAGATTAGTTCGTTCTTGGGTACAAAGTCCTGATGTAAGAGGTAACTAGCCGTTTATCCTAATTAATAGATATGATATACAGCTCATGTAAACATATATAATTTAGTCGCCTGTTATGAACGCGCTTTGAGTTGTAGACGACACGCGGACTAAGAGATCATTTGCATAGAGACAATTAATACAATTAATCTTTTCATTCAACGAAGAAGATACTCTTTTTGTCAGTGGCATGGAATGAAATATAATCTCTGGGCAAACCGGTATCATTTTACTAAAATGGGCTAGCCGATGGGAATTACGTCACTGTTGTGTATCGAACATTTAGGTATCTTTACAAAATTTTCGGTGTTTTTATTAGGTATCCATTTTTTGTTCTTAGTAGGTATAGTATTTATGTATATACAAGCCCATATACTAGCCCGTATATAACTTTGTACCTATACTCGTTTAACTGATGTTTCGTTTGCCAACTTCAACCTAAGGGCCTTATCAAACTTGCGATTTGCGACCGAATTTTGCATGAAGGCGATTACGCTTATTTGTATATAAAACTCGCTCGCAAATCGCAAGTATGATAAGGCCCTAACCTTTCGTTCGATGATCTAACCGTAGTGTCAGATGCGCACAGGCACGTCGTTGAACCACGACTCGGTCGGTACCGAAGGTTGTATATGAAACAACGGTATAAATTCCGCAGATGTATGATGAATAATGATCATATTTAAAATGATTGCGCTGTGCCAAGTGAACAGTGTCAATATTATATTGATTTTACCATTAACCAACTTTTAAAAAGGCGAACTTGCTAAATCGTCTGTATATCTCTGTTCTAAATTAAGCCAATTGTTAACCAATCTTAGATAATACTGAAGTCGCAACCTTCCTTCGTAGATTAAGAAGGCTTACGGAAAGCAATGTAGGCATTAGACCAAACCGTTACATTTCCACGACTTCAAGATTGAATCACAATCATCTGAAAAGTTCTGGATACAGGCTCCCCCCAAAAAAACGTCATCTTGAATCGACTGACGCCGCCTGCATCCAGGGGTCGAGTCGATCGTCACCAGATCATCAGTCTTTAAGCGCCCTTTGGGATGTTCACTAGTAATCTGCCTGACCCACAATGATAACAAAACATCCAAGATACCAACACGCACTATTCGTACAAGTGTTCGCGCATAAAGTTCCTCGCCTACAGCACACGCCTTCTGTGCATGATTGCAAATGCGCAGCGAATAACTTTTTTCAATTCATAGCAAATATTAATGAATCATTTGAAGACGAATGTTTTATTGTTGATCATCGGTAATTATGGCTGGCTTATGTCAAATCGCATACTTAAAATTGTCAGCTACCTTTGATGCTGGCTGTAGGTACTTCTATGATCGTAATATCTTTCCGGACTAAAGTTAAAATTATTTTGCTTTTCTCTAGCCGTTTTTTAATCATACTGTGACACTGTTAAAGCAGTCAAAACTTACCAGATTTTTATGATATAAATTTACAATAAATCTGTAACTTGTACTTTTTATATGGTGCCGAAACCCGGAACGAACTTGGAATTGTTAGTCATGTAATTAAATTATAAGTACCAGCACGGCTAGCATGTCTTGCTGCGACTTCGCTTGTCGCGCGAGTCAGCATCTCCTGTCTAGCTCGCACGGTATTGAAAGGATAGTGATAGGTAGTATTTCTCGCTCGACAAAGAGTTGCGCATCAAGGTTATGCTAGAGAGATAAAATTATAATGAATAAGTGAAGTTTCCTAAAGCTTTATTTACTTGTATTATTCGTATGATTTTTATAAGTAAATGTATAGTAGCAATAATTTTCATCAAAGAAGTTTATGCGTTTATGAAGTCTCAGGTGTGCGTTGGATATGCTTTGTTTAGGTTTATCTAATTCATACCAGAACAGGAAATCGTCTCGCGACCTCCCGAAACCGGTTTATATCGTGACCACATGACGTGCGAATAGGTTTGAATTTGAACATTAAAACATTACTATTTTACCTTTATTTTGAAAGACAGACAACCAGTCAAATATTGAATTTCTTAACAATCTAATATCCAAGAATTTCTCTTCTAGACGTCCGAAGATCATACTATCAATTATTTTAAAAACAAACTATTTTAATAGTATGAATTTATGTATCAATTTTAGTGCTCGACTACTCTCTTAAATTATTATAAAAACAGGATATTGTAATAAATTAGAATATCTATGTATCTAAATATCCAAGATTTCAGTTTTCGACTACTAAGAATCATTTTAGCACTTATTACAAAAACAAGCTATTTTATCTAAACAAGGCGTTACAAGATAAAATACAACATCAAAACGAGGCAGTCATCCTTTGTGCGAAATATGTACTTGTATAATATTAACACGTTTTCATGCACATTATCATGATAAAGTATGTCAAAGAAATCTGAATATAACATTTTGGTATCAGCACAATCTTTGAAACCAAAACGTGATTTTCGCCATACTAATATAACTTTCGACCAATAGGCATAAAGTACAGAGATAGCACATGATTTATCTATATAAATTGGATAAACAGTTGTCAACTCTTATGCAATAAGTACCACGTGCACGAGTGTTGACTATTATTTACATTTTGATAAAGAAATTGATCTGACCTGCATAAGTATATTTCTGATCTATAGGGCCGAGGTCTCTACTGGCAGTTATTTGACCTTGGTTATCTTAATATTTGCGTAGATAGTGAAATTTTCCAAGATGAAATTTTCCACTGTTAAATGTTCTCATAATTAATATAACTTGTATTGACATTTATGTAGAAATAATTATCTATTGGAACGTTTCCAATCGGTAATGAATCATGTTACGGATTTGTTTAGTTCTCATCGCTAGAAAATACAATCTTTTAACTTGAATCTTCTAACATTGATTATATACTTAAAAAAAAAGACATTGGTAAACTGCTGCTGCGTTGTTAAACGACTATAAAAATGGTAGGTCACATCAAGTCATTTGAAGCTCATCACATAAGAACCCTTACAGATTTCCTTTTAATTCGGTTTCGTTAAATAGTAAAATCTTCAAAATTCTCATGATTTATCTATAAATTGGATAACCAGTTGTCAACTCTTATGCAATAAGTACCACGTGCACGAGTGTTGACTATTATTTACATTTTGGTAAAGAAATTGATCTGACCTGTATAAGTATATTTCCGATCTATAGGGCCGAGGTATCTACTGGCAATTATTTGACCTTGGTTATCTCAATATTTGCGTAGATAGTGAAATTTTCCAAGATAAAATTGTCCACTGTTAAATGTTCTCATTATTAATTTAACTTGTATTGACATTTATGTAGAAATAATGATGTATTGGAACGTTTCCAATCGGTCATGAATTATGTTACGGATTTATTTAGTTCTTATCGTAAAATACAATCTTTTCACTTGAGACTCGTCTAACATTGGCTACTTAAAAAAAAACGTAAACTATCATGCTGCGTTGTTAAACGACTATAAAAATGGTAGGTCACATCAAGTCATTTCAAACTCATCACATAAGAACCCTTACAGATTCATTTTAATTCGGTTTCGTTAAATAGTAAAATCTTAAAAATTTTCATGATTTATCTATAAATTGGATAAACAGTTGTCAACTGCGTGCACGAGTGTACCACGTGCACGAGTGTTGACTATTATTTACATTTTGATAAAGAAATTGATATGACCTGCATAAGAACATTTCCGATCTATAGGGCCGAGGTCTCTACTGTTAGTTATTTGACCTTGGTTATCTTAATATTTGCGTAGATAGTGACGCCAAGATGAAATTTTCCACTGTTAAATGTGTTCTCATTATTAATTTAACTTGTAATGACATTTATGTAGAAATAATGATGTATTGGAATCGGTAATGAATTATGTTACGGATTTATTTAGTTCTTATCCTTAGAAAATACAATCTTTTCACTTGAGACTCTTCTAACATAGACTAATTAAAAAAAAAACATTGGTTAACTATTATGCTGCGTATTTTTATAGTCGTTTGACAACGACTATAGGTACGTATCGTAGGTCACATCAAGTTGTTTGAAGTTCATCACATAAGAACTCTTACAGATTTCCTTTTAATTCGGTTTCGTTAAATATTAAAATCTTCAAAATTCTGGAATACCTGTAGTGTACTTTTTCAAATAATTTTAAAAGCTTGCGAACCAGAGTGGTGTTAAAAAATCATATTTGTAGCAGCTGTGAATCGGTCTAACGTTGGTTCAACAAATTAGTTAAAAAAAAAAACTTATTGAAATATGTTAGTGTTTTTAGCTATAAGTATGAATCAAGAAACTCGGTCCATGCATTAAAATACAATCAACTTATAAATAAATAGGTGTGTGGGGATTTTGTCCATACAGCGCTTAATCGTTTATCGAGCGGCGCAGATATTGAGATATACCCATTTCTTTTATTAAAATCGTAATATATAAGTCATTTTCAAAAAAATGGTTATTTTGTTTTCGCTTTAGTAAGTATTTTGTGGTGAAGTGACTTTTGACTTCCATTGTAATGCAAAACGTCAAGGGCAAGTAAAAGTCGAAAATTAATTATGCATATTTTCACAGGTGTCATATTGTCCCAATCTAATTGTATTGCGGTAGAAGAGCCCTATTCCCAGAAGAGGTTTTTGAATAAACATAGGTCGTAAAAACTGTTTACATATGGATATTATGGATACCTCTTAGTATTCATATATGTACTCTATTGTACGAAGTCCGGAGTACCTTGCTTTGTTGAACGTTGCATGTCTATTGTCCTATTGAGTTAAGTGGGTGTGTAAACATAATATTATACACTTAAACGTTTCTAGACTAGTTTGGACCTAGCCTTGACTTTAGTGGTGTGATGCAAGTATGAACCTGTTTTATTTATGACCGGAAATCTGCTTTGTGTTTTTCCAAGTTAAACGATGGCTTCGAGTAAATATTTGCAATGTTTTATTTTTTAATTATATTCACACAATTCAATCAACATTTTTTCTAGGTATTTCCATAAACCGTTTGTTCAGTCACAATCAGATTGGAAAACACAAGTCAGAGATGGTACAAAAGAAGACACAGTTAACTATAGACCCATACCTAGAAAAAAAAAATGATAATCTCCAAATGGTATGGTATGACTGGACCTCTTGATTATTGCCTTTCCTTTATGTTGCTATTTCCGATACTATATCACAGACCATACGAGTACACTAATGCAGTATAATGTTCGTCATTATGTTAAAATTATACAAAACACCCGTACCACGTCTATGCAAGCGCGAAGTAACGGAACGAGTATACGGCGAAGAATTTTAACTACTTTGTAGGAGTCAAGAAACTATCTTACATACAATATGTATGAGATTTTGGTTCTATCGGTCTATAATTATCGCTCCAATTTGTTTCTAGTCTACGGTAACCTTTATCTGTATTTTGTTGGTTTACATTTGTACAATCGAAGATCACGGCTGAAGTAAGCTGTGTAGGTCGATTTACGTCGTTTGATTATTGATATACTTAGTTGTTTTTATAATAAAATGCATCCGCTTCTTAGATCGGTGGCGCGAGGAACGTGGATACAGTTGTACTTAGCCGTTTTTAGGGTTCCGTAGCCAAATGGCAAAAAACGGAACCCTTATAGATTCGTCATGTCTGTCTGTCTGTCTGTCTGTCTGTCTGTCTGTCCGTCTGTCCGTCTGTCCGTCCGTATGTCACAGCCATTTTTTTCCGAAACTATAAGAGCTATACTGTTTAAACTTGGTAGGTAGATGTATTCTGTGAACCGCATTAAGATTTTGATGCAAAAATAAAAAAATAATAATAAATATTGGGGGCTCCCCATACTTAGAACTGAAAGTCAAAAATTTTTTTTTCATCAAACACATACGTGTGGGGTATCTATGGCTAGGTCTTCAAAAATGATATCGAGGTTTCTAAAATATTTTTTTTCTAAACCGAATAGTTTGCGTGACAGACGCTTCCAAAGTGGAAAAAAGTTGGTCCCCCCCCCTCTAACTTCTAAAATAAGAAAACGAAAAATCTAAAAAAAACATATGATGTACATTACTATAAAAACTACCAACGAAAATTGTTTTGAACGAGATCTAGTAAGTGGTTTTTTTTTAATATTTTAATACCTAACTTTGCACCTAATTTATATGGGGCGCTATACATACCAGGTGCAAACTTAACTTAACCACTTAGGGATGGAAAGTGTTTGTACGGAACCCTCGGTGCGCGAGTCCGACTAGCACTTGGCCGGTTTTTTATCGAATTGTTGGGTCTACTGTGAAATGGTTTCTTTAATTACGTATGGACAATGTTAGCCGTTTTGAATTGTTCTGCCATGCTGACCCGAGAGATGCTTCTTCACGCTACGTTTGAGGGTCCCCATGTTGTAAGAAGGAGGAAACACATGTGCATCAGCTAGGATATCGTTCGAAGGAGATAGAGCTTACACGCTTCATCATCAAAAGTGCCAACTCTTTGATTTGTGTTAGCGTACGTTTTTTTCATTAATGTTTGTTAAAATTGCACGCATAAGGTTCGAATGGTATGTTAATGTTCCCTATAATTATAACCGCAGTTTGACTGACTGCACCCGTAAGCACCCTGCATTAACACATAAACATGCGTTTTATTGTGTAACTATTCTATTTATAAACCAACTGTTTTAAGTGTTAACTTATGTATTAGGTATTATTTTTATGTTTGACATTCATATACAATGTACATTGTGATTGAATAAATGAATAAGAACAAGAATGAGCGGGTAACACCGTAGGCTCAATTGTAATTAATAAAATTACCGAATAAGCTTAGCAATTTCGCCAAATTGATTCGCATTCGCTGCCTACGCGTCTGCGCGTTCGGGGTCCGTCGCCCGCGCAATTTCGAGCATTGACCCCCGAGAAACGTCCGATCATACGTAAAGGGTCTCGGTTACCGTTGTAGTTGTTCTTGTACGGGTGTTTCTATCATCGACATTATTTTGATATACAGTAGCCGAGAGAAGTCTTGTAAATATGTAAACACTTTATTGTACCTTCACAAAATATGAAATACTTACCTAAATTTTAAAAGGACTTAGGTGTTTATTATAATGATTTTACACAGACGGAGAAAGCACTTAACTCAAAGTGGTTTATCTATCACAGTACTCAGACCACTATGATAGACAGTCGAAATAGATCTTTGAATGTCTTAGAACATCATAATTGTAAAGGCAATATCGATGTTTAGGTCGAACCATAATCGTCTCTTTTGATAGTTAATACAACAGTAGCGTAGACAAGGATAGAAACATCTTAAAAATGTACTGTAAGAGTGAGACAGAACATAGTGAATAAAAACTTACAAGAAATACTTCCAAGACGTCATTGTTTCAATAGTGACACTATCAATATAATTGTGACTGCCGTTAATTTACAAACTAGTTAACTAGTGATATTGTAAACTGACGGACAGGTTGGATTAGTTTATAATTTCACTAGATAACACATATGTGTTATCTAGTGAAATTGTACTATAGGTTGCTGTGTTTTTATATGCTTGATGATAATAACAAAGCTCTTTAAACCACAAATCCAGGTTTTATAACCTGACCTGGAAGTTCATAAGGTTTTTTTCACCCCTCAGTGCCCTACTGCGCCGCATATAAATAAAATATGAGTAATGCGCATCACAATACATTTACATTTACAGAACGTAGTACTTAACTTTGTTTGAAAACTTCAAGCCTTTGTTGTCTATTATTCGTTGGGACGTAGTTTTGAACACAAACGATGTTTGGAATGTCCTTCCTCTCGCACAAGTTACCTTTGTTTTGGGTGTCACTAATGAATTGATATATTTTTGGTGGCCGAATTGAAACAATACATATTAATTGTTCTGCTGAAACATGTATTGATTCTTTTTATATTTTTCAATGGTGCTCTCATAATTTTAACCGCATTTAATATCAATCAAGAATGTACAGAAATGATATTAAAATTTAAGTTGTGTGGACGACCGCTTCCATCTACATGTATTGTATTTAAGTAAAAAAAAAACGGAGCGGGTTCTTAACTCGCCGGTGACCGGACCGTTTAAGAAAAAACTTTTTTTTTGTTTGAAAAGTTATACATTCTATTTAGATCATTGTTATAATCATGTTGAAATTGAGTGATCTCTTCTAAAATTATAGGCACACTTATCGTGATTTAGTTTCACTGTCGTCGGTTATTCTTTGTTAAATAGTGACGTTTTGTGAGGTGTAGGGGCAACAACTGAGTAAGTACCTAATATTTCACTCTCAATGTTTTGTTTACCGGGTATTTGCTATGTCTGTATAATTTGAATAGTCTAAAGTGCATTCGACACTGAGAGCTGAGCACCTATTTACTTGTAAATACCTACGACACATACAGTTGTACATAAATATTATAAAAATGACTTCGCGTAATAACGCAATACTTTTTGTTTTTTTTTTTTATGTATACTCAGTACATTCGTCAATTCTCTGAGAATCCTTTTTAAAGTCAGTTGAAATTTATATTTTTACATCGGTTCATCAACCACGGAGCTCAGAAAATTAAATGAAAATGGAATATATTGTTTTTGAAACTAAAACCTGAAACATGGGATATCCAGCGGTCACCAAACTAGGCTGAGCCTGTATCTTGGGACCCTTCGACTTCAGAGCCTTCTTTGAAGTTGATTTGAAAATCGCGGAAGTGCGAGTATACATTCCTCACTGCTTTAGATACTACTATATCCGTAGTTCGCACTTGAGCTATGGGGAAACCGGAAAAAAACTGGTTTCCATGTCCACTCGCGATGTGTGCCACCTTTGGTTTCATCGCGTCGACGGTAAAAGTGCACCCAATTTCATTTGATGGCTTAAACCGGTCGTGGTATTCGATGACACGGGCTAAGATTGCCGCATCTTCACTTGTGCAGGAGCGCCACTTGTCTCTCGCACACTGTATTGATTAGAAATACATAGACAAGGTTAGTCGCAGTTCATTGTTAAAAGTACAGAAGTGACTAAACATTCAGTTGTATCTTTAGTTTATTGGCAGAGGCGAAAGCCCTTAAGGCTCCTTATCCGTTCAAAAATGCGGATTATTATAGACATTTTGAATTTTTTGCGATTAATTGATATTATTATATATTTGAAACCTAGTCTGAATTTTTCACTGATAATTTTGTTTATAAAACTACTCGAACTTTACAAAATTCACGCAGTAAACTGGGTTTATCAACTTTTTTTCGACTGCACGCAATGAAAGCATGAAAAAGCTATGTGACTAATCTAGAATTCAGGGAATAGTATAAAAAATTAAAAAGTTGATTGAAATTATTAATATATATTTGTTATAAGTAATATGAAAAAAAGACATTTTAAAATGTAGGTAAGGCCTGTTATCACGGTCTGCATTCAGAGGGCATCGTAGAGATCCTATAGAAGAGGCATTTGGCCAAAAATCGTTCTCTTATCTGTAATATGCTTTGATCAGTTTCTATATTAGATCATACCACTGAATAAATAACTCGACCATATTTCTTTATATCTTTGTTATATCCTTGAGATGAGACCAGTCTCGGTTGTCTAACGTTGTAGCGTGCTTTAGTTGAGTCGTAACGTAACTATGATTCTTTGTCCAAAGCCACAATAGCGTCACAGCGTCACTGAAAGAAAGAAAGGTTGTTTATTTATCAATAAGGTCAATTCTGTTCTATATATCTCATCTCACATCTCCATATCTATCTTACTTACTAACTAATAGTAGTACTTACTCGTATATAGTGCGTGAGCTGTCAGGCATTCTGACTCATTCACGTTTTATACGCGTCTCGCTCGCTCTTACGCGATACAGATAAGAACCTCTCAGTTTTTACCCAAACCCGAATCGCAATCTGAGATACACGGAGTGTATGCGGTTCGCGAAATTTTCAATGTTTCACCTGTTATATAGTAATGACTAATGAGTTCGGCAAATATGGTAGGTGCCAAAAATACTCGACATACAGATCGAAATAACACAAGATCGTTGAATGATTTGCCGACTTACCTTATTTCATTTCATAGTTTGTAAGAAAAAAAAACTAAGTATTATTACATTCTACGTTCATAAATCAGAATTCGCATGAGTATTTTGTTTTTTTGTAGTATATAAAGCAATGCGCGTTTTTAGTCAATATTTGATGGGATTCGAACCCAGGACCGTCATGACTTACACTAGACTAGTGCAACCGCGTCGTCAAAAACATTAAAAATCTATAATTGAATAGCAGGCATAATATAGGTATTTATGTCAACATTCTCAACACTTGAGGATTAACATTAGTACGGATAACGAAGAATTAGTACTAGAAATGTTAATGCTGTTAACAGACTTTCCATATTAAAAAGTATAAAAAGTTCATACATTCCTACGTCCATTTTCCTTTGACCTACAACATAGTCACAAGTCTGCGATGACTCGGGTCAGTGCACACTTGCACTGAAAGCATGAAAAAGCTATGTGACTAATCTAGAATTCAGGGAATAGTATAAAAAATTAAAAAGTTGATTGAAATTATTAATATATATTTGTTATAAGTAATATGAAAAAAAGACATTTTAAAATGTAGGTAAGGCCTGTTATCACGGTCTGCATTCAGAGGGCATCGTAGAGATCCTATAGAAGAGGCATTTGGCCAAAAATCGTTCTCTTATCTGTAATATGCTTTGATCAGTTTCTATATTAGATCATACCACTGAATAAATAACTCGACCATATTTCTTTATATCTTTGTTATATCCTTGAGATGAGACCAGTCTCGGTTGTCTAACGTTGTAGCGTGCTTTAGTTGAGTCGTAACGTAACTATGATTCTTTGTCCAAAGCCACAATAGCGTCACAGCGTCACTGAAAGAAAGAAAGGTTGTTTATTTATCAATAAGGTCAATTCTGTTCTATATATCTCATCTCACATCTCCATATCTATCTTACTTACTAACTAATAGTAGTACTTACTCGTATATAGTGCGTGAGCTGTCAGGCATTCTGACTCATTCACGTTTTATACGCGTCTCGCTCGCTCTTACGCGATACAGATAAGAACCTCTCAGTTTTTACCCAAACCCGAATCGCAATCTGAGATACACGGAGTGTATGCGGTTCGCGAAATTTTCAATGTTTCACCTGTTATATAGTAATGACTAATGAGTTCGGCAAATATGGTAGGTGCCAAAAATACTCGACATACAGATCGAAATAACACAAGATCGTTGAATGATTTGCCGACTTACCTTATTTCATTTCATAGTTTGTAAGAAAAAAAACTAAGTATTATTACATTCTACGTTCATAAATCAGAATTCGCATGAGTATTTTGTTTTTTTGTAGTATATAAAGCAATGCGCGTTTTTAGTCAATATTTGATGGGATTCGAACCCAGGACCGTCATGACTTACACTAGACTAGTGCAACCGCGTCGTCAAAAACATTAAAAATCTATAATTGAATAGCAGGCATAATATAGGTATTTATGTCAACATTCTCAACACTTGAGGATTAACATTAGTACGGATAACGAAGAATTAGTACTAGAAATGTTAATGCTGTTAACAGACTTTCCATATTAAAAAGTATAAAAAGTTCATACATTCCTACGTCCATTTTCCTTTGACCTACAACATAGTCACAAGTCTGCGATGACTCGGGTCAGTGCAAGTGGTAGCAAATTTCGGACAGCAGGGTAATGGAGTTGTTATTCTTTACTAACTTATTACAATTAAATACAAAATTATTTATGTAACATGTTCGTTAAATTCAAGTACTACCTATATTTTTAGAGAAAGGATTTCAGGAATACTATATCAAATGCTAGGTTTGCTCCCCAAAATATTTTATCAATTTTCACAAGCGATATATATCCAATAACTAAATTTATTTCTAGTAGAGACTAAGTTTATTTGGCTGGTGTTCCTTCTCTATCAATGTACTGCGTGTTATTGTTATTATGCATAAATTCTTAATGTACCTAATCGCTATTCTTTTATTCATAACTAGAATGTGCCGGCGAACTTCACCGCACAGAAAAAAGTGGGTTATGAGTTTTTGCTTCTCTGTAATCCTATAATCTAGAGATGCGATGAGAACCGTTTGGGACACCATACGGAGCGGACGCGTTTTCTTAGCCTCTGCCGCTCTGTATTGGCATCGTAAAAACCCGGGCAAAACAATAGAGTCACGAGACAAAAACAAGGCTCGACCAGATGTTTGCATGGTTGCCTGTTAATTTCTTACCGCGTGTAAACGAATTCAACGCGTTATATCTTTCCTTCTGTCTTTCTTTCAAATATTTAGTTACTAAGTAGATAGCCTAGTGTTTGGTGCGTCTATATTACTCGGCCTATCCGTGAGTGTTGATCAAGTGTGTGCAATTCCGAGTCTGCAGTACTCCTCCGCCGCGCCGGCCACACCACAGCAGCTTAATTTGGTGAGACCGTTCCATTTTCTAATGCAAATTGCAATAATATTATACTCCTTGTCTACGGCTATGAAGGCCCGCCACAAGAAAAGCTAAGCGAGCCCAAAGGTTACGGTTTAAGAGTTTAAGCTAAAACCAGTACCAAGTTTAGATGGACATAGGGCGAAGCACGGCCCGTATAGTAGCACTCTTTAACTAACGTCAATTATGCACCTTTTCTTGGAAATCAGGCCACACTTCATCAACCTCTACCTGTGGACCAACGGAATATAGTACGACCCAGCCGTCTCACGGTATTCGTCAGAACAATTATATCTTTAGGTATTTTAAGTTGCAAATAAACGGCACCCGCAACAACATCAGGAGTTGTTGAAAAATATACATACAATATTTGTCATTTAATACATTTTATTACTAGCAAACATTCAATAAAATATTAGTAATAATTTAAATAAATAGGCCAGTTAGTTTAAAATCCAGGCTTTATTTATTGGAATCGTTAGTATTAATGTAGTTTTAGGCTTTGTCCACTGTAATTTTCATTACTTTTCCTACCCGAGGGACTTTCCCTCACTTCAGTACTTGTACTACTTTCCCATAAAACTTATATTTCTAACCGTAATTTAATTATATTAGGTTTAGTAGATGATTGTGGACAGTTTGTAATTCATCTAGTGAAATGATAAACTAACCTAACCTATCCGTCAGTCACTGTTTAGATTTAAAACGGATGGTATATAGTCATAGTTGCTGTACGTTTTTTATCCTTTTATGTTTTACAACCATAATCGAAAGATTTCGGCGTGCGCGTGCTTCCTGCTGATATAACCTACTTCGGTTCGATGGTGTGATTAATGCCTTATACTCGTAATTTTGTTTAAGTAAGAAAGCTCTCTGTAAGGGACGAAGAGGTGAACGGCCAGCTAAATAATTATTCGATTATATTTTCGTTTTAGTGTCTTTTTTTGTATATTACTACACTATAATTATGCTCGTTACATTATGTAATACCAAAACTATACTAAGAGTCCTGCCTTAAACCGAATATTAACCAAGTGTGGTGTATGATACACATCTATATTTTTTGCCGTAGGACTCAAATGGCATAGTTTGGGTAACTTACAAATATATATTAACCGTTCAACAGTAATAATTACGTTAGAGGCTACGAAATCAAGAAATGCAACAGCTTGCAAGCAATAACTTCCTAGAACAAAGAGGTCCCTTTTTTCATTGCCCTTAAAGGCCAGGTCACTTTGTCCCAAACACGTGCGGACACCGCTAGCTAGCAACAATTAGCCATTTTCAAAAAGAAAGGGACTAACATAAACATAAGTGCCTCGCCGGCTCATCCATAACATTAAACTCGACTGTCTTCATTTATCACGATAGAAATTTTACCAATTCCCAAGGGAGGCAATTAATTGTCTGTACCTATAAGGGCGATGGCGAACCAGTTGAAAATCGTGTTGATACCAATTTCGACCATCGATGGAGGTTCGAGGATTGCTCGCTAATCACTTGTCCGACGAGAAAAATTACAGTCAAATCCAATTAGACATTAATGGCAGTGCTTCAGACTTAATGTCTCCCGGTTAGAATGCTTCTCCCTTCGCGGAACAAATTGATAACACATTCGGAACTAGTTTAGAAACGGTTTTCAGGGTGGAGAAAATATGATTATATTTGCCGCCGTGAGTTGCTCTACGGTAACTATCTATGTGCATATGAATCACCAGCGATCACTACAATATAGGACACCCCATATACCTACGAATACCGCAATGCCAAATCTTCGTGTCTTCTACGATTTTGCGGAGCTCCGTCCACTTCAACAGTCCTGACACTGAAGCATCACTGATTCAACAATCCAGCCAAACCACGACCAAACCACGACCGATGTAATGCGCAGCTACCGATTAATTGACGCACAACCTAAAATAAACTAAAAACGCATGCTATCACGCTACCTCACAATAACAGCTATGGTAAAGAAATATCAAAAGGAAGTTAACCGTCATCAAACGGCCATAACCACGATGTCACAAGGTGAAGAAGAATGTGTCTAATAAGAACCCAACATGGGGCGAATCCAACGAGATCTCATACAGACATCAAAATGACCCCGCCATAGAACTTGATTTGGATCGCGACCGCCTTCCAATTTTCAATTATCACTAAAGAAACTTCAAGAAGTTACCTACAAAGACGTCCACACACACGCAATATTATCTCAACTGAAGTCGAAGGAAAGCAAGCCCAAGCAAATTTTATTCACTAGAGTAATCAGCCAGAAAATCTAAAATAGATAGAAACAGACACGGAATCAAAACCGGAGGACAATTACATACAAAAAGCGACGGCTCAGCGACATCAACCTACAACACAAGAACTTATCCTACGTGGTAACCGGAAACTTTGGACGACGAGACGCAGGCCACTATCCTTCCCTGTATATATTTACACAACTATCTGTCTATTTCCTTTCTGGCTCGATGCTGGTATTCTTGTCGGATCTCTCCCGTCGGTCCTCATCCTGACTGCAAAATAACCTACACTCCCAACCTGTAAACTTTTGGCTCCCCGGTGCCTCGGATAGGAGGGCCAGTTGATCTTACCGGAGCGGCAAAAGACGGAGGGGAACACGAGAGGACCCGGATGCGTGCCCCGTCTCAGAACCGAAAGCTCCGGCCAGGGAATGTTAAGGTTTCTATACTACCCTGAACGACTTCCGGTATTGTGCCAGTATGCGCTTCTGAGTCATTTCGTTGAGCTTCTTTGTCTTTCCCTCTCTTGCATGCTCAACGCCTCCGCGTCCTTGCAGCAGAACTGCTGGCTGGGTGTAGTCACCGAAACGAAACGAAACGAAACGAATCTGTAATCCTATAATCTAGAGATGCCCAATTACTCCTGTAGCATTTTTTTTAAATCGCTCCAGCCGCAAGCCTAAGAGGACGAAAATCTCCATTACAGCTCATCGTAATGATCTATGCTTCTTAATTAAAAGATAAAAAACCTCCACTACCCTCTGTGTGAAATTAAGCCACCTCTTGACCACTAGCGATGACCAATGATAACCCATCACGTTCTGATAAGACGTCCAGCAAGGTCGTGTCGCGGTCACCGTTCTGTATTCATCGGACACAGGCCACCTTGAGATGTCCTTTATCGATACGTGCTAGCGTCTTTTGTCCAATGATTTTCCATTCGATCTTGGTGCATTTCCTTCACGTGTCATTTTTAGTGTTCCGTACCCAAAGGGTAAAAACGGGACCCTATTACTGAGACTTCGCTGTCCGTCCGTCCGTCCGTCTGTCACCAGGCTCTATCTCAAGAACGGTTTTAGCTAGACAGTTGAAATTTTCACAGATGATGTATTTCTATTGCCGCTATAACAACAAATACTAAAAATAAAATAAAATAGATATTTAAGGGGGGCTCCCATAGAACAAACTTGTTATAGATGATGGTACGGAACCCTTCATGCGTGAGTCGGACTCGCACTTGCCCAATTTTTATTCGATAATCTATTTGTTTCATCTATAGTATTAGAAAATACTTAATTATATCCAAAAACAGTTTTCTATGGAGAGAGAAATCTTAATAGCGCGATGCAGGATTTCCATGGCCGCGCGGTGCCAGCCTACACTGTACAGCTGCCGGCAAACTTTTAGAGCATAACCTTGACTGCGCAGTAGCCGATTTACGTACAAATGTACATGCGCACATCCGCCATTTTTAGGGTTCCGTAGCCAAATGGCAAAAAACGGAACCCTTATAGATTCGTCATGTCTGTCTGTCCGTCTGTCCGTCCGTATGTCACAGCCATTTTTTCCGAAACTATAAGAGCTATACTGTTGAAACTTGGTAGGTAGATGTATTCTGTGAACCGCATTAATATTTTGATGCAAAAATAAAAAAATAATAATAAATATTGGGGGCTCCCCATACTTAGAACTGAAACTCAAATTTTTTTTTTCATCAAACACATACGTGTAGGGTATCTATGGATAGGTCTTCAAAAATGATATCGAGGTTTCTATAATATTTTTTTTCTAAACCGAGTAGTTTGCGTGACAGACGCTTCCAAAGTGGAAAAAAGTTGGTCCCCCCCCCTCTAACTTCTAAAATAAGAAAATGAAAAATCTAAAAAAACATATGATGTACATTACTATAAAAACTACCAACGAAAATTGTTTTGAACGAGATCTAGTTAGTAGTTTTTTTTTAATATTTTAATACCTAACTTTGCACCTAATTTATATGGGGCGCTATACATACCAGGTGCAAACTTAACTTAACCACTTAGGGATGGAAAGTGTTTGTACGGAACCCTCGGTGCGCGAGTCCGACTCGCACTTGGCCGGTTTTTTGTTCTTAAAGTTTACCGGCAACTATACAGCGCTATCTGTAAGTAAAATTTTCTTTGTTCGCTCGTCACGCTGAAACGGGTAGACAGATTTTAACCAAATTTTGTACAGGGATAGGTGGACATCCAAAAATGGTTATGGGTTACTTTTTACCCGACTACGGTAAAGAATAAGTTTTTTTTTATATATTTGTATTTCTGCAATCAGCCATACAGGCCATAATCAGAACTGTGGATGTGTAATGAGTACACGGAGGGAAGCAGATCCTCTGATATACTGCCCATTATTGTTTTTTTTTTTTGTGGAAAAGTTATATATGCGTGTGAAGTTACGGACACCTTATTAGTTATCGATACGATTATGTTTTCATATTAAGGAATGATGCCCGTTTGAATAAAGAATGCGGTATTTTCTTTACCAAGACATGACGCAGCGTAGGAAGGTGCCTTACAGGGTGGACCGCCAATGTGTTCAACGTCGCGGCAAGACGCTAGATTAGGAGGCGGCGCACGACCGGTCGGCTTGGAGCACCTTGGGGCGGCCTTTGTCCAGCTGTGGACATCTTTCGGCTGACATGATGATGATGATGACTTAGGCATCGGACTTCTGATAGATGAATGGGTATGAGTATGAATTGTATTTTAATGTTAATATCAGTAAAACACATTATCACGGAGTGCCCTCTAACAAGATACGCTGGATGCATGGAGGACCTGATCGTCCTGAGCGACGAGGCTAGAAGATGGCTGATGTCACTGAAATTGGATTTCTAATTTTCGCCGAACCCGGGCAGACTTAAAAAAAAAAACCGAACATTTGGCGCAAAACGCATTTTTTCCCCGGACGTGTACGTAAATAAAATTATTAAAAAACATAGCTTTATTTTTCATTCACATAAAATGTGTCCGGGTTTCCCCGGGCACTTTTTGAAAACCCCCCGGACGGACTCAAAACTAGGACAAATCCGGGGAAACCCGGTCGGATGACAGCCCTTCATAAGAAATACTCACTTTAATCACTTTCACCAGATATAAAACTTAAAGAAAACAATACCATAGTGTGCTTAATCGAAAAAAAAACCGGCCAAGTGCGAGTCGGACTCGCGCACCGAGGGTTCCGTACAAACACTTTACATCCCTAAGTGGTTAAGTTAAGTTTGCACCTGGTATGTATAGCGCCCCATATAAATTAGGTGCAAAGTTAGGTATTAAAAAAAAAATTATGGATTTCGTAATTATTCCTTTATCTATGCTATAAGACGTTGCTTCGTACCAAATTTCAAGATTCTGAGTTCACGGGAAGCACCCTGTAGGTTTTGATTCCCTTGCAAGTGTCGAAAATTTGCGGCATAAACGGCTGTATCTTTTGATTGCGTTGGCTTAGAAGTTTGATTTTTTCACAGCTTCAAGGGACAGTAGACCTGAGTAATTGATATAAATTTCAGCTTCATACCTCTACGCGTTCCTGAGAAAAAGGGTCTTGACAGACGGACGGACGGACGGACGGACGGACAGACGGACAACAAAGTGATCCTATAAGGGTTCCGTTTTTTCCTTTTGAGGTACGGAACCCTAAAAACACCAAATGACAATAGTTATTGTAAAACGTCGTTACAACCACCTTGAAAATGCAATACAATATCCACTCTATGAACTAGATTACGTTACGAGGACACTAGAACATTGGCAATATGATGTCCAAAATATTGACTCAGCTTACTCTATTTACAAAAAGATATAATTTTAGAAAAAAACACGATGTTTTTTGAGGTTAGAATGTTATACTTACAACATATACGAAATCAGACAAAGTCGAACATATACTTGTTCCTTTTACCCCAAGCAACCGTACGTTTCAATACCATACCCCGATATCATTCCGGTTATCAACACTTTCTGTTTATATTTATCGAAAGCATTCCACGCGACAGTATGTCAACATCAACAACGTGCGATTCATAGACGCTATTCCAAATTTAAACCGCGCGCAAGCGCCGAGTGGCGTGATGTGCGCGGGCCAACCGGCGCGCGCGCCGGTGCGACGACCGCTACACAATCGATCGATTGTGGATTCGTCTCATTGAATTAACGGTCTCACCTTTGATCTATAACTACATTATGCAATCATGAGTTTTAAGATGGATTATATGAGTTTTATGACAGTTTGAGATGTTGTGAAAATATTTTTTTTTAACCTTAAGGTGTCAAATTGTCAATAAAGGAATTGGGACTAACACAATCGATCTATTGTGGATTCGTCTCATTCAATTAACTGTTTGTTACCGAACTGACACATAAGCTTAGCCCGGGGTTTCGTCGGTGAAAAAAAAAAAAAAGTATTCTTTCGTACACCGAAAACTCGTGGTTTAGTAGAGTTTATCCAGCTGAGACAACAGTAGAAAAATTATACGTTCTTAAAATTATCATATAGGTACTGCAAAAACATCATTCCAGTTCTTCCCCCCGGAAAGCTCCTTTATCCTTTTCAATTATTCTTTGAGCTTTGATCTTTGTATTAAACGATTAAAAAAAAAACAACATTTGCATTATTAAAAATCACATGAATATTACAATGGATTGATTGTGAATTCGTCCCATTGAATTAACGGTTTGATCTTATTACTTACTCCGATGACTCGGTGACCCAAAGTGAGTCTTGGCCTCCGATATGAGATTTCGGCACTCCTGACGATTTAGTGCTGTCTCTAGCCAGTTATCGGCGCGGCATTCAGCAGATCCACCTCCACTCCACTGCATCTCTCCAGCGCACCTTTAATCTATAACTTCATTATGCAATAGTGGTTTTAAGATAGGTTTATCTCAATTTCAGATGGAAGGCCATTACATTTGGGGAGCTTTTACGTAAATGCATACCTTGCCAGATAGCTTATGCCATGATCATGAAGGGCTTAAAGACATCGGTCCAAATATCACAAACGTTCTCTTCAGCGAATTGCTCTCTTCGCCTTGAAATGACTTGCCAATATCAGTTAATACAATTAGAAGAGCATAAAAAGGCGAAATCAGGCCAATTTAGTAATATTATTTCAATAAATTACGGGAATAATATGTCATGACTCAAAAGACTGACGCCCGTTTTTTGTATTTGCAAACATGAATAAATCAAGTATTGTTTGTTACATAGTCTAGATAAAGTTGTTACTATTGTAGTATAGTATTACCATTTTTATAGTCACATGCCTAAACGAAAAACTCGTATTTTTTGTATAAAATTTTATCAATATTTTGAGAATGCGTAAATTTCTTATCATTATCAAACAAAGTCAAGCTTCTCAGATCATAAATAACTCCTATTCTCAATTTTTCTGTTCGATAGCGCACACACAACAATTATTATTATTATTAAGGTTACTGGGTTATCTTTCGCCTGTTTTCTATTAGATTGTAAACAATAGGCAAATAGTTTAACGTATGATAATGTCATGTTTCTAATTCGTGATATAACAAACAATACGAGTATACATTGTGGTCATAGATGCGATATAAACAATTGATAGATTCAGGCCTCCGTTTGCGTTTCATTCTTAGTTTGTTTTCTACGATGGCTGGGAAGATCGTAGAGCATGTACCTACCTACGTGTGACGACCGGAATCATCCTGAGGGTCGTGAAGTTGGATTCTCGCCACAAAACGAATTTTGATTCTTATGCAGTGTTGAGGGTTCTGACTAGTGACTGACATGCTAGCGACCTTTACGTAAGAATTTTTTTGGCCCGAAGGTGTTTTTTTCCGGCGTTTACGCGCTCGGCTACCCAACACCACGGACTTGCGTAACACCTAGTTTTTTAGATCTCTTTGTATTTAATATGGTATGTTAGTTTTTAAGGTAAGTATTTATATCGTTTTAAGGTATATCTATGGGCCACAGTTGCCTGAGAATAAATATCGAATGCCTGAGAAAAAAATATCGAAATTTCAAGTTCTGCTATGCGAATAAGCGCCTTGGCAATTGTGACAATAATTTGTGCTTACTTGCGTATATATTATGTTGGTACCTTACAAAGCGTCCCATTTGCCTTTTGAATCACCTACTCACTATGTGATTTTAGCATCAGCTCCACTACCCAAAGGTTTTCTGGAAGAGACCGCTCTTCAGGGATAAGACAGCCTGTTGTCTACCGTTTCCGATCTCAACACTCATTTGTATAAAGAAAAATTCAAACTCTTTAAATATTTACATTTACGAGTATTTATAGTTGACAGAAATACAGCTACTCCATCCATACTCAAAACATCACCACATTCATTTTATCCACGACAAACTTTTGCGTACAGTGACCCACATGCCCACATGCACACCTTTCTTATCCCTACGCGACCACCGAATCCAATTTCATCAGCGTAACAGCACATGAATGGAGCGGCCGATTGTACCGTCGGATACGGGCGGCGTTGAATGAATATAAATAAGCGTCAATTTAGGACGGCGCTGTCCCTTTCTCTCCCTTTGCGGATGGATATGATTGTCTCCCTTGCACAGTTCCCATGGTATGTGAGGTTTTCGGTCCTTGACCATGACATTGTAATTACGGCGTAGATTTTCTCTCTAATAGAGTTTTTCTTAAGTTTTGTTTTACATTTTAGGATTGCGTCTGACAATACTGTACCTTTTATAAACATAAGAATAAACTACCAGTGCCCTGTTATCATGAGTTGATGTGACCGTACTGGCTAGCGATAGCGTCAACGATTTGTACGGAAAATAACACAACGCCCGGTTCCTTTGTAGAACTACAATTCTCCATACAAACAGTTAACGGAGTCACTAGCGAGTGACTGTCACTGTAAAGTCATGGTAAGGGTACAGATTCTGAGTCATTTCTTCCAAGTAGATTTTTTTTTCAACATCATGTTTATTCATGTATCTAGTTAACCCCTGTGTGCCGAATTCCTATTACATAAGGTAGTAGATTTTTTTTTTGTTTTTTTTTTTTTTATAAGAGCCCGAGCGCCATGGGATTATCACTAAGATCTTTGATGCTGAATCTGTGGCCAGGCTAAAGTCATGCACAAACTTCTTTGCTTCACTTTAATAGAATAAAAAGTACTTTTTAGAGTTATATCACCTCTTGGATATTTAGCTTCCCCTCTATTCAAATGGTCTACAAATAATTACTAGTAAATTATAATTGGACTAACATTCAGTTTGTATGGATGTAAATTCATAGACTTCTACAGTAGGTAGTAGGTTCCTGAATGTTCCTTCGCCGTTCTCAAGAATGGTCTCCTCTTGTGAAATGCCTCAAAAGTACTTACTGAATAAAATTCATTACTTCATTTCCCTTGCTGTACGGCCAATAACTTTAATTACGGAACCATTTTAAACCTTGTGTCAATGTGTGTGTAAAGTAAAGTTCCTGATTGTAGAAGCCACAACTAATAAATAATTAGCAAACCTATACCTAACGTTTCACCTCAAAGTACGGTTTCTCTCATACACGTCTTGCCGATGATAATTTCTTATCATAATTACGTTAGCACGACATAACTTTAAAAAGAAAACAACAACCGCTTTCACAGTTGAGTCGCTTACGACCTTTATATTCCCACTGTTTGCGTGAAAAGCAGTCTTAGTTTTTCAAACTTGAACTCTCCATCTATGTCTATAAGAGGAATTCTACGTGAGGTAAATGTTAATGATGTTTAAGATTTTAATTGAAGTTCTGACTTTTCTAAGAAATCTGCTGTATAGTTCGAAATAGGAATTCGTCATGGTAAACAAAAATTGTGTTGCGATTGCAAAATTGCTGATTCTATTTTCATTACTAGTTTTTCGTCTGAGTTAAGTATTTGTCACATTCTAAATTTCGCGTGAAGATTGTTTTCGTGGACATTTAGGGTATGTTCTTCACTTCTTCTGATTAGCGCTCAACGAGTAAATCGTGAGTAATCCACGAATATTTACTTTAAGAGCTCCACTATACATGCAACAATTGCTTGCTCTATCACTCACGCACAAGTCGCGCAACTCGTTCTCTCACTAATATTGCGGTAAGATTAACACAAATAGCTTTTTATATTAGTTCTGTTGTCTATTCTATTCTTTTATGTAGGAGTTACGTCCCTAACACCTGATATAAAAGGGTCACCTCAAAACATTTCCGCCTGAACGAGGTTAATGTTTTCTTGGCAAATTCCGAAGAAGATATTAAGATACCTCGAATCTGAATATTCGTTGAAATTATTTGACAGCGGGGTATTTATAATTTGTATGTCGTTGAGTGCATCCACTGTTGAAATTGGGACGATGAATCAACACATGCACTTTAAATATTAAAACTTATCTGGTTTACTGCGATAGATCACCAAGCCTTTATTTATTAGAACTGATACAAAGAAACCTCGCTTTTAATAAAAATTAGATTGTTTTGAGTATTGCATGTGTAATACAAATATCGTTTTAAAGATTAAGTAGGAAAGTGGGTAGTTAAGAAGTAAGTAGCAAAGAGTTTACAATATTATATAATTCCTTTTTTTTTACCTTTTAAATTGTCACTTTTCATAAATAATTTCATTAAAGGTCACTTTTATAATAAACTAAAACTATCTTTAAAAGTAATAATATATTAATAATTGCTATGATTAATAATTGATATGAATGAAGAAAATACATTCAGCCGCTTGATGATCAGCGGTTTTCAGTATTTTACCGACTTATTCCAGGTATGTCGGAGTAATATTTAAATTTGTGAATGGTTTTGCCTCATTAATTTAATGTGGATACACCACTTTTTTCTTAACTGAACCATTGATACAAAATGATGAAAGCACAAAGAAAAATCGAAATGCGTAACCTGGCGGAGGAGAACGGGAATCGAATCCGGTACCTCTGGATTCTCGGTCCAACGTGTCAGCCTCTCCACCACTCTAACGCCAGAATCCTTTCGATTTTGATCGTGTGTTGATCTATGCATTAAACCATTGATACAAAGATCAAAGCTCATTGCATTTTTATTGATCTTTGCATTGTTTATTTGAAAGAATGTTGGAGTTGTTATCGTTAAGTTAAAGCTGTTTACAAGTTTAAAGCCTAGTGTTCGTGGTAGAGCTCAAACTATTAGCACCAACTAGACTGATATCTGAAAATAGAATATTAAGTGCTAATTCCAACTACTAGTTTTTATTAAAGATCAAACATCTACCGCCCGTTGAAGTCAAGAGCAATCCCATTCATTAATTATAATAAAAACGAGTCCAATTCTTCGCGTGGCGTTCGGACATACATTATGTCACGTAAAATCTTATGCCGCTCACGCACTGTCCGTGTGCCAAATTGGATTGCAATGTGTTGCCCCAATCTACAGACTTTCTAATTGATTACTGAAATATTTCACTTTAATCTGAACAATAGTGAACTTAGGTTTCGAGAATTACAATGATGGTTTATGGAGGTTGCTACAAAAATATTATTTATTTCTAAACTTTTACTTAATAAAAAAGTTCGATTAATTCTGTAATGACAATGACAGAAGTAACTTTGAAATAACATATTTGTGGTAAATTGAGTGGATTTATGTCGATGATCGATTGGTTTTTAATTAAAAATAGCAGTAAATTCTTTTAGGCTTATCGTTAATGACATGCACAAAGGTTTTGTGCAGTATATGCAGTTGAAATGTTTTGATAACAAGAACATTATTGCGCATAATATGGAGAGTTGGCTGTTGAAACTCGGCAGTGCATTTGTGCCTATATGTGGACGCCACTGCTCACCGCTGGCTTCTATTGATAGTGGCCTGAGAGCGAGGAAATTTCACGGAGTCTTTGTACGTCTACAATTCGCACCATTTAAGTTTTCCTCTGTGAAGTTAGGGCCTCGACGACCACTAAAAGTACCCCTTAGCGTCTTTCGAGAGTCGTCGTCTAGTAAACGTCCGCGCAGCGCCAACGCAACGTGCACGTTGCGGCGCCGCGACGGCAGTGGCGTCTTTCGAACGTCAGCGTCTCGTTGACGCCCGCGCAGCGTTGACGCGACATCTGCGTGATTGTCAGATGCCGGCGTCTAGTCAGCGCCTGCGCGGACGTTGCGTTAGCGTAGAGCGGGCGTTTACTAGACGACACTCGAAGTATGCCCGTACCCTTACCTGCTAATAGTGTCACAGTAATTGGGCACGTATGTAATAACTACTGATGACTCATCAACAAGCATTTATGACTTTTTGACGATGCGGTTGGCTCAGTTTGTAAGCACCTGCCTACTGAGCCGGTGGTCCCGGGTTCGAATCCCGGCCAGGGCAAATATTTGTGTGATGAACTCGAATATTTGTGCTTGGGCATGGTTGTTCTATGTATTTAAGTATATATTTATATTATTTATCCATATAAGTAGGTATGTATATTGTCGTCTAGTACTTATGACACAAGCCTTCTTCAACTTAATTTGGGACTAGATCGATTTGTGTGAGGTTGTCTGATATTTATTATTATTATTTATTTATTTTAGCAACTCTTGTCGCGCGACATGGTGACACCCGTCAATTGCACACAGTATTGCATAGAAAGAGATACGTAATATTTCTTGCGCGAGAATGTTCAAGTGTCACGTTTTTATAGAGGTGCTGACTAGATTGGATCTGCTCTTGATAGGCGAAGAGGAAAGATGTCGAGGCTAACTTCAGATACGCACATTTATTTACCACGAGTTTTATATTACTATTTTTAGACTGTAATTGTAATAATTATAACATAGTAGCAGAGTGTATTATAATAAGTCACAGTGACAAAAATAACCATGCCGCACGTGGTGTGTATTGGCACGACTCTTACGACAAACTTAATTCAACTTGCACGTTTTCCTTGGACATATGTGAGGAGTCTAACACTTTCACTATCTTTGTATCTCGCTTTGTATTTTTTAGGCTTACTTTACCGGTTTTTACAATAGAACAAAGCTTTGCAATGTAACTGCGGGTCATTACTTTAGCCGCTAAGCGATTGTTGTACTGCTTTGAACCTGTTAAGTCGCGCATTCTGCGCCATTTAGCGTAGAATGGGTTGGGTTTATGCAATCAAACGTAAACATAAGTGTTTTAAGTTTGGAACATATATGCAACTAAGAGTGGTGGTATTTAACGACGTCGTAGCTATCATATGCCTGAAGGGCTACTGTGAATCTTGTACCGTGCCATTCCTCTCGATCTCAAGTAGTACAATAATTGAATGAACGGGACAGCATGACACGAAATTCGAATTACAAACATCGATCTGATTATTCTTATTAGATCAACGGGTTTAAACCGTATCCCATATCAAAAATTTGCTAATCAAATTGAAATCAACTGGTATTTTATCGTAAGGTGCAAATGTACCACAGATCCGTGCCTAAGCATACGAGGGGATAAGATGGTTTGTTTATCGTGCGACTGATAAACGATAAAGCATTCTTATTTCAGAGTGACGACTGCTTTATCAATTATTTGAATCGGAAATCAGGATATAATTTAGACTAAAGATTTGAAGATTATTATTCAGACTCACAGTGCACAATTTTCCCGTGTATACCTCTACATTTATATGTGGCTAAAGATTAACAGTTCCCCTCTCTTGTCCCCAGGAATCATGGCATGACCCCAAAGTACCAGACACCGGAGCAGTCATAAACATTCTCGACATCGGACAACAAAACTTCGCCAATGGCGGCGTGGTCTCGCGCTGTCTCTGCGACCTGGCCCAGTGCTGCAACCTCATCAAATACGACTACAAGGACATGGTTCCTGATGTGAGTATGATGACAACCTGCATGATTTTATTGACTACACCAAAGACTATATACCCCCTAGACCGATATTCTTCATACTACGCACCGTACTCCGTTTGTTACTATCGTTCTACATCGCTAGATGCCGCTAAGGGTATCAATTCATTCAAAAGTCGACATTTTTCAATTTCTACTGTACGGTACGCGCAAGCGTGAAGTAACACAGTCGTCAAGCGTTCAACGACATTCCAACTTCCAAGTGACAGTAAAAAGTGAATAGATGACGTTAGTTGCGATGTTTGTTTACTACGTTCCGTTTCGTCTCATTTCACTTTTCGTCTCATTTCACTATTTGTGTATGTTTTATTTAAACATAAAAATTACTTACATCCTAATCCTAATAATATTATAAACGTGAAAGTTTGGATGGATGGATGTATGTATGTACGTTTCACTTAATCTCAAAAAACTACTGGACGTATTATGATGAAACTTTCGAGTTATGTACCTTACCTTACCTGCCTGAAGGTAGAATACGTAACGATTCTGACTTCACGCCTACCATAGTTTAGTTTAGGTGCTGTAATTTTAGCCAATTTGATAATAGGCAAAATAATTCTTAGGGCAATTCATGTTAGGAATATTATGCTTTAGGTAATTAGATTTTAGTTATCAATATTAGGACAAACTTGATTTAGGACTTTAAGAGAGTATGCGCAAAAATTATTAGGACAAACGAGTAGTATGCCATTCAACAGTATGCCAAACTTTCTCGGTCAAACATTTTTAGGACAAAAAACGTTATGCGATACGACAGGCACCCGAAATTTATCTATACAAAAACTAACAGAACTAACGACAGTGATAATTCAATAAAACCACAATTTTATAAACGTTTTTTTTATATTACTTTTAACAAAAACAAAACGAACGAATATATTTTCGCAGGCCGCCTGCATGTAGGCAATTTCTAATTGTTCTAGGGTAAATGTCAAACATTTCCGCAAATCGTCCCTTTGGCGTAAAGCCGTTTTGTCGTCGGCGTTGGTCTTGGGCCATGGCAAACGGACGATGCAATGGTTACTTTGCTTTGCAGTAGATCAATAAGGTTTCCTTCAACATTATATCGCCGTACCCAACGTCAAACTGTGTCCCTGCTAGCATTGAGCCGACGCGTGATCTCATAAATCCGTATTCCTTCCTGGTGTAACTCCACTCTTTGAGCTCTTCATTGTTTTCAGTCATTATCATTATCTTTTAATAGTTCACGGTTAGCGGCAAGCATTTTATTTTTCATATTAATAACGTTGCTGAAAATTTTTTTACGATTTTCTCGATTGACACTGACATATGTTCCTAATTAGAAATTAAAAGCAAATGATAACCTTTCGCGAGGAGGTTTTTTGTAAAATGAAGTGACAAATAATAATATTGACATTTCAATACTATTATTGAAATATAATTTTCGACCTTAATGCATTGCGAATGTCTAACGACATTGTAACGAAATGGGTAGGAAATGAAATTCCTTGACTGTACAAAACTTATCTAACAAATATTACGTTACTGACTGTTTGTTAGTGGGAAATGTCGCATGACAATTCGGGCGTAACTTATTTTGTCCATTACATCAGTGCACCAACGCCATCTAGCTATTTTGTGTAGCAAAAATTGGCGAGCCCGCAAGCAACCTTGAGCTATCCAGAGGTAGTGCCATCTATTTTAATACGATCAAACCACGTTTTTGAAGAGTAAAAAATATAATCCTTAAAAATTGTGTATTTAAGTTATATTATCGTATTAAAATAAAGCAGTAATGCGTTTGATTTCCAAAAATCAAAAATCACTTAAAAATGTTGGTGAAAAATAACATTTTTGTCACTTCCAGGCTACGAAGCAGCGCCATCTAGTTTTTATACCGAATTTTGAGCTTTTTCAGAGTTAGGTTTTTTTGTATGAGAACATATGTCTAGGGGGTATATAGTCTTTGACTACACTGACTTCTAAAAAAAAACGGAGTAACACGGTTTAATATTTTTATTACGGTTTGCTATCATTTTTATACTCGTATATATATATAGAAATATTCTTGTCTTGTATATAGTTAGAGAGCGGAGTCTCCCAACACAAGCATATTTTTTGCATAATGGTGTTGCTCCAATCACTAGTAAAAAAAAATATTTTTAATTTTTATGCATTTTGGTGATCTACTCCGCTACCTAAAGGTTAATATGAAAGAGATCGTTATCAAGCGATATGACCGCCTGTTGTTAACCTCTGTTTATTTTTGTACTGTATATCTCTCATGTTTTGTATCCCTGTGGCTTTGAGGTGTGCAATAAAGTAGATTTGTATTTGTATGCATTCTGGCAATACTGAAACCTAAAAAATACCAATGCCGCAGAAATGCCCATAATCGCTCCAACCGAAAGCAAGAATAGCCTGACCTCTTATATCTTTGAACCGATAACCGTTTGGGTAGACGGATTTAAAACCTCGAAACTGCTAATAAAAGGTTCCGTAGTTGCTCATCACAAGAAGAGAGCTTTTTGATGCAACCTATTCTCCTCACTTGGCAAGCTATTTGGTTTTCGTTCTTTTACAAACTTATATTTACTATTTACACCTTGGGGTAGCGCAATAATTTACATCCCTACTTTACGTGTAGGGGTAAAAAGTTTTAGGATTTTATTCTACCACTTTTTCAGCGTGACTAATATGTATATCCGTGCCAAATTACACAATACAAACAGTCTCCTAGCTAAGCTGCGCACAAACGGACATGGCGAAACTATAAGGGTTCCTTGTTGACTACAGAACCCTAAAAACGGGGTATCGGTCTTTTTAGTCATGAAATAAAGTAATTTATTGAAATAATGTTAAGTACTAAATTGGCCTGATTCCGCCTTTTTATGCTATTCTGATTGTATTACCTAACTGATATTGGTAAACGTAGTGTGTAAGTTGTTGATACTAATGAAACTGGGAAAGGAGGCCTTAGGCCTATCTCCAGCAGTGGACTGGAATAAGTTTTAATCGGTGACGTGTTTTGTCTTCAGGTAGTGAAAGACGAAAGCTTCCAACGGGCTATTGAGGAGTCAGCACAAATGGAAGCGAGCCGTAAAGGGGCTGGCGAAGTCACCCCCGAAATCCGGCGGAAGGTCGAGGCGAGGGCTCTGAAGGTGCTCATGGATATCAGCTCCGCCATGTCGAACAAGGTGCTCAAGTAAGTCAAATTTATGGTGCGTTTTATTATCAATTAGATGTATTTATACAAAAGGGAACCAGTCTTTTTTTTTATAGAATCGATAAAAAGATTCTATGAAAAAAAAATCAAAACTGTGTCAATGTCATTCTTCGAAATTAAAATCTTTTTTCCGGTTATGCTTTTTTCTGTCATAAAATTACTGAGCTTACTCTTTAGCTATTTAAGTTCTGAAAAGCTCCTCGGTGAATGCACATTTTTTACATATTGGAATCATTTTAATGACCTAATTCAATTATTATTGTACTCGTAAGCTGCGAACAAAGCAATTGTTTTCATTATGAAGTTATTATGTTTACTTTAAAATTGATGATACCAACTGCCAAGTTTATCACACAAAGAACAACTTTATGTGTAAAGGAAAGAAAAAGGTTCACATTAAAACATAGGCCTTTAGAGGTATTAATAAACTCTATTATAAAGGACCAATTGACGGTTACACTTTACGTACGTTTAGAGATAATAATGGCTTTGTTCGCTGATACATTAGTAATTAAATCAGGACTAGAAGAAGGAATATAATAGGGGTCTTTTTAAGGCAAGAGTTTTTACTGATTAGGCTGTTGCTGAACTAGCGTGATACATTTTCGACCCTTTGCTTAAAATCACGCGATGTGCATAACGTCACGGGGGCTGAGGGGTCAAAGCACAACTCCGGATAAAAGAGGTTGTGGGTTAGGTCCCTGCAGGCAATGTATGTGATATTGAAAGGGAACGCAGAGCCTTGGCGGTGCGGAGTAATATGCTTGCCCGTAGGTTTGCTCGATGTACGTATGAAGTAAAGATAACGCTTTTTAAAGCTTATAGCCAATCTTTTTACACGAGCAGCCTATGGGCTAGGTATACAAAACGCACCTACAATGCTCTGCGTATTCAGTACAATAATGGTTTTTTAGAATGCTGATGGGACTGCCTAAGTGGTGTAGTGCATCAGGCATGTTTGCGGAAGCTCGCACGGATGGTTTTCATGCCATCATGAGAAAGCGTATCGTGTCGATCTGGAATCATATAAGACGTAGTCCCAACAGCATTCTAAACGCGGTCGCTGGGAGATACGATTGCCCTATACAGAGGTTCTGGACAGAGCAGGTTAAAGGCGCGGCCCAATATGTAGTGTAATATGTAATATAATAATTATAAATATGTAATACTAACCCTATATATAAGAACACTTACTAATACGCTATGGATTGTATATTATCCGAAATAAAATTTTATTCATTCATTCATTCATTCATTCAATGTACTGGATCGCGTAAATTTTGTATTTATATATAACCTCTGAATCAATAAAAAAAAAAACTATAATCTAACGCCGAAACACTAAACGAAACTGTAATTTCCAGGTTAGTAGCCTGGCTGTGCCACAAAGCCGTGCGCCGCATCGCGGGCGGCGGCTGCGGCACGCGCGCCGCCTGCGTTGAACGGCTGCGGCGCGCCAAAGCGGCCGGGCTTCCGCTGATCTTCGTGCCGCTACACAGATCCCATCTGGATTATATCCTGGTCACATTTACCCTGTATCTGACGGGACTGAGACCCCCACTAGTGGCCGCGGGAGACAACATGAGGATACCGTTCTTTGGGTGAGTTTCTTGATGTGTCACATTCAACTAGTATTTGACTGGTCTAAAGCTCGTGGTCGCTGACAACTTGAGGTATATCCTGGTCACATTCACCCTGTACCTAACTGGACTGAGACCCCCACTAGTGGCCGCGGGAGACAACATGAGGATACCGTTCTTTGGGTGAGTTTCTTGATGTGTCACATTCAACTAGTATTTGACTGGTCTAAAGCTCGTGGTCGCTGACAACTTGAGGTATATCCTGGTCACATTCACCCTGTACCTAACTGGACTGAGACCCCCACTAGTGGCCGCGGGAGACAACATGAGGATACCGTTCTTTGGGTGAGTTTCTTGATGGGTCACATTCAACTAGTATTTGACTGGTCTGAGGTCGGTGGTCGCTGGCAATTTGAGGTATCCTGGTCACATTTACCCTGTATCTGACGGGATTGAGACCCCCACTAGTGGCCGCGGGAGATAACATGAGGATACCGTTCTTTGGATGAGTTTCTTGATGTGTCACATTGAACTAGTATTTGACTGTCTGAGGCTGGTGGTCGCTGGCAATTTGAGGTATATCCTGGTCACATTTACGCTGTATCTGACTGGACTGAGACCCCCACTAGTGGCCGCCGGAGACAACATGAGGATACCGTTCTTTGGGTGAGTTTCTTGATGTGTCACATTCAACTAGTATTTGACTGGTCTAAAGCTCGTGGTCGCTGACAACTTGAGGTATATCCTGGTCACATTCACCCTGTACCTAACTGGACTGAGACCCCCACTAGTGGCCGCGGGAGACAACATGAGGATACCGTTCTTTGGGTGAGTTTCTTGCTGGGTCACATTCAACTAGTATTTGACTGGTCTGAGGTCGGTGGTCGCTGGCAATTTGAGGTATCCTGGTCACATTTACCCTGTATCTGACGGGATTGAGACCCCCACTAGTGGCCGCGGGAGATAACATGAGGATACCGTTCTTTGGATGAGTTTCTTGATGTGTCACATTGAACTAGTATTTGACTGTCTGAGGCTGGTGGTCGCTGGCAATTTGAGGTATATCCTGGTCACATTTACGCTGTATCTGACTGGACTGAGACCCCCACTAGTGGCCGCCGGAGACAACATGAGGATACCGTTCTTTGGGTGAGTTTCTTGGTCATATTCAACTTGCATTGACTGGTCTGAAGCTGGTGTTCGCTGGGGATAATTTGAGGTTCATTGGGTGAGTCAAAGCAGCTGGTCTTCCGCTGATCTTCGTGCCGCTACACAGATCCCATCTGGATTATATCCTGGTCACATTTACCCTGTATCTGACGGGATTGAGACCCCCACTAGTGGCCGCGGGAGACAACATGAGGATACCGTTCTTTGGGTGAGTTTCTTGGTCATATTCAACTTGCATTGACTGGTCTGAAGCTGGTGTTCGCTGGAGATAATTTGAGGTTCATTGGGTGAGTCAAAGCAGTTGGTCTTCCGCTCGTCTTCGTGCCGCTACACAGATCTCATTTGGAATATATCCTGGTCACATTTACCCTGTACTTGACGGGATTGAGACCCCCACTAGTGGCCGCGGGAGACAACATGAGGATACCGTTCTTTGGGTGAGTTTCATGATGTCTCGGTCACATTCAACTTGCATTGACTGGTCTGAAGCTGGTGGTCGCTGGAGACATTTTGAGGTTTATCAGGTGAGTTAAAAAGCAGCTGTTCATCCGCTCATCTTCGTGCCGCTACACATCCTGGTCACATTTACCCTGTACCTGACGGGGTTGAGACTCCCGCTTGTCGCTGCGGGAGACAACATTAGGATACCGTTCTTTGGGCGAGTTTTAGTTGGTGACAAAGACTTCCTCCTTCCTTGGGCAGCGTATAGTATC
This sequence comes from Apotomis capreana, assembly GCA_947623375.1. Classification (NCBI taxonomy): domain Eukaryota; kingdom Metazoa; phylum Arthropoda; class Insecta; order Lepidoptera; family Tortricidae; genus Apotomis; species Apotomis capreana. Next base: position 5,963,997 of record OX392519.1, on the reverse strand, counting down.
AAACCATACCAAGAAAATGCTGCTAGCGTTAATGCTGCGATGCCATAAGGCTTCTTAGATGTTAATTAGTTCTATTTTTAGTCTTTTTACACTTTCTAGTCTAAAAGAGTACACATTATTGTTTTTACAAGCTTTTATTTAGCTTGCATGGTACGGTTAAAGTATGTTTGTTCGGGTGAAATCTAGCAACTCAATTTTGAAGCAGATATCGTCAACCAATTGAGCTGAAATTTTGCATACTTACTTAACTTTGATGACAATACAATAATATGGTACCATTGCATGGGGCTGATCTGATGATGGAGCCGGAAGGTGGCCATAGGAACTCTACAATAGAAAAAGCAATCCTACCGAGCTTGGGCTCTTTAGAATCGTCTCAGTTAGCATTTGATGGATATCCAAAGAAAAGTACAGTCGGCTATAAAAGCTTGCCACTAAAATGTCATTTTTGACAGAAACTTATTTAATAAATTGTCATAGTTGGTTCCTGCGCGGTTGCGGCGCGTTCTACATCAGGCGGCGAGTCGACGGCTCGGAGTACCACGGGGACCCTCTCTACAAGACTGCCCTCAGGTACGCACATGCAAATATGGCACAAATGTACACACTGTCAACTGTTCAAATTGCGTTCGGCTGTATACATATCTAACTCGAATTTATGTGATCGAGATTTCATCATGCTTTCTGATTTCCCTTGAACCCGAAGCCTATCTGTATCTTTGACAATAACTCTTTGACACAAATTATAACGGGTCTAACGCGATATTTCTTATTTACCTTCATAATCTAACGTTTCGGCGGGGTTGCACACGCCGTGGTCTCAGATGTACTGGTGAAACAGCGAGTTGTTACTGGAGCTGTCGGCCAAATGTAGTACTACCCGACGATAATGTCTAATAAAATGGATGGGTAGGAAAATAAATGTTCGACTACCACCCATTTATTTACTAATTATTGTCACCGGTCCGACACACAACACTCACAACATCCGCGCACAGATTCGAAGATATATCCCGCGGTTTAAACTTTTTAATCACTGGTCCCCAAGTTTGCGATAACAAAAGTTAATTATGAGTACAAACCGCGAGAGTATAAAGTGTCATAATAACTCTTTGCTTTAAAGACGTCAACTTTTGACTTTCACAGATTATTACAATGATACGTTTTCTCATTTCAGATCGTACATTTTAAATAGTTTAGCGGCTAAGAATAATCTAGAATTCTTCATTGAAGGCGGACGCACTAGGACCGGCAAACCTCAAGCACCAAAAGGTAATATTACAAATGTTTTCGTTTTGATCAAAGACTATATACCCCCTAGACATATGTTCTCATACAAAAAAACGTAACTCTGAAAAAGCTCAAAATTCGGTATAAAAACTAGATGGCGCTGCTTCGTAGCCTGGAAGTGACAAAAATGTTATTTTTCACCAACATTTTTAAGTGATTTTTGATTTTTGGAAATCAAACGCATTACTGCTTTATTTTAATACGATAATATAACTTAAATACACAATTTTTAAGGATTATATTTTTTACTCTTCAAAAACGTGGTTTGATCGTATTAAAATAGATGGCACTACCTCTGGATAGCTCAAGGTTGCTTGCGGGCTCGCCAATTTTTGCTACACAAAATAGCTAGATGGCGTTGGTGCACTGATGTAATGGACAAAATAAGTTACGCCCGAATTGTCATGCGACATTTCCCACTAACAAACAGTCAGTAACGTAATATTTGTTAGATAAGTTTTGTACAGTCAAGGAATTTCATTTCCTACCCATTTCGTTACAATGTCGTTAGACATTCGCAATGCATTAAGGTCGAAAATTATATTTCAATAATAGTATTGAAATGTCAATATTATTATTTGTCACTTCATTTTACAAAAAACCTCCTCGCGAAAGGTTATCATTTGCTTTTAATTTCTAATTAGGAACATATGTCAGTGTCAATCGAGAAAATCGTAAAATAATTTTCAGCAACGTTATTAATATGAAAAATAAAATGCTTGCCGCTAACCGTGAACTATTAAAAGATAATGATAATGACTGAAAACAATGAAGAGCTCAAAGAGTGGAGTTACACCAGGAAGGAATACGGATTTATGAGATCACGCGTCGGCTCAATGCTAGCAGGGACACAGTTTGACGTTGGGTACGGCGATATAATGTTGAAGGAAACCTTATTGATCTACTGCAAAGCAAAGTAACCATTGCATCGTCCGTTTGCCATGGCCCAAGACCAACGCCGACGACAAAACGGCTTTACGCCAAAGGGACGATTTGCGGAAATGTTTGACATTTACCCTAGAACAATTAGAAATTGCCTACATGCAGGCGGCCTGCGAAAATATATTCGTTCGTTTTGTTTTTGTTAAAAGTAATATAAAAAAAACGTTTATAAAATTGTGGTTTTATTGAATTATCACTGTCGTTAGTTCTGTTAGTTTTTGTATAGATAAATTTCGGGTGCCTGTCGTATCGCATAACGTTTTTTGTCCTAAAAATGTTTGGCCGAGAAAGTTTGGCATACTGTTGAATGGCATACTACTCGTTTGTCCTAATAATTTTTGCGCATACTCTCTTAAAGTCCTAAATCAAGTTTGTCCTAATATTGATAACTAAAATCTAATTACCTAAAGCATAATATTCCTAACATGAATTGCCCTAAGAATTATTTTGCCTATTATCAAATTGGCTAAAATTACAGCACCTAAACTAAACTATGGTAGGCGTGAAGTCAGAATCGTTACGTATTCTACCTTCAGGCAGGTAAGGTAAGGTACATAACTCGAAAGTTTCATCATAATACGTCCAGTAGTTTTTTGAGATTAAGTGAAACGTACATACATACATCCATCCAAACTTTCACGTTTATAATATTATTAGGATTAGTATGTAAGTAATTTTTATGTTTAAATAAAACATACACAAATAGTGAAATGAGACGAAAAGTGAAATGAGACGAAACGGAACGTAGTAAACAAACATCGCACCTAACGTCATCTATTCACTTTTTACTGTCACTTGGAAGTTGGAATGTCGTTGAACGCTTGACGACTGTGTTACTTCACGCTTGCGCGTACCGTACAGTAGAAATTGAAAAATGTCGACTTTTGAATGAATTGATACCCTTAGCGGCATCTAGCGATGTAGAACGATAGTAACAAACGGAGTACGGTGCGTAGTATGAAGAATATCGGTCTAGGGGGTATATAGTCTTTGGTTTTGATACTATAAATAAATGAGGAGTGTCTTTTAAGTATGTATGAAACTCATGCTAAAGTAAGCCTATTTGAAAAGACAATGCTCAAATAGTTTATTTTCTGATTAACTTTTGCTATCAGACATAATTGGGCTAAGTGTTTGCCAAAAGGGCAAAAATTGGGCAAAAAGTTTTTAATACAGTACTTACAATATATTTTATTGTTACATGCTTATTAGAGGACATGACAGGTGAGATAGCAAACGGCCATATCGAATGATCCAACTATATCCATAATCTTATTAAAATTTTCGTGAGACATATTAAATTATTGTATTAAGCGGTTTACACTCACGTGAAGAGTTCTATACGAGTTCGAAACATCTCGGGCAATTTCGAGTGAGTGTAACCCGCTTTATATTATAATCATAGGTCGGACTAATCATAGCAAAAAAAAGAGTTAAGAACATAATTAACGGAAATACTCACAAACTGTTAGCCAATTTTAGGTTGCATTTATTAATTTAATTATGAATTACATTTTTAAACCAATTTTTGCCAAACGTTTTGTGAGTATTTCTGTTAATTATGTTCTTAACTCTTGTTTTGCTATGATTAGTCCGACCTATGATTATAATCAACTATATCCACTTTCGGTTTATTACATTGTGTATCAGGAGCGGAAAAGATGGAATTGCAAACGATATTTGTTTATTTGAAGCCCAAAGCGCAGACCGAAGCGATCAGCTTCGATTAAAATTTGGGTCGGAAAGTGACAGGATACTTTCTATTGGAAAAATAAAACATGGTTTCTGAAGAAACGAATTGCGTTAGACACACGAACGAAGCTCTGGGAGACAAAATATAGTATGAAATAAGTTTTTGGAAAAAATTATTGCGACGCGCTTTCATTGCCGACTGTACTTTCTCTCACAAACGTTAATTGCACATCATGACCACTGCAAAATATTCTCGAATACGATATCTTGTGCTCTTCAAGAGTTCCTACCTTCTGTCATCATCAGATCAGCTCCAAGATACAAAACTATTGTATTGTCACCTGAACTACATATATATATGCATAGTTACGACAGATAGTTATGTCCGTGGAGAATATTCCCACACGTACCAAGAAGTTTGGCAATTCCTTCATCTGCCGAACTATTAAAGTATGGAACTCCTTGCCGGCTCATGTGTTTCCTCCGTCTTATAACTTGGGACCCTTCAAACGAAGCGTGAAGAAGCATCTCTCGGGCCAGCATGGCAGTGTCAACTGACTAGGCACCGTTGGTTTCTCGTCAGTTGCCATTGCGACTTGGGCTCCCCTTTTTGCTTACCATCAGGCGAAGTGGAGCCACTATGTTATGCCGTTATAAAAAAAAAAGATATATTGTTTTATTTAAATTATAAGTAGGTAAAAAGGCCCTTTGACACCTAGAAACTTATTTCGTCGAATGTTTATTTATTTATTTAAACTTTATTGCACAGATCAAACTAGTACAAATGGCGGACTATAATGCCACAAGGCATTCTCTACCAGTCAACCATAGGGCTAAACAGAAACACTGAGTTGGTGCAGGGTCTACGAGTATAAAGTTCGGAGACTATGTTTCATTTCGCCGAAAAAATGTTTCGCAGAATTTTTATTCCTCTGTAGTCATACATTTTTCATAATCCTTGCAAATTTCATCCTATTGATTAGGTTAGGTTAGGTTTGTTTTAGAACAATTCCAAATAGTTTACGGTTGCAAAGAAAAATGCTTTCTATGAAATGATTTTCGGCGAAAAATAATTCTAAGAGTCAATATAGACTGAACTTATTACATTGTTTGTTACAAACTAATAAACTTAGTTACAAATGAAGCTTATAAAGGCGTGTTATTACATAATTATCAGCAATTCTTGTTGGAGTAATAAAGATAACATTTGTGTTGCGCAAATCAATAACTGATTTATTGATGATTAATGTTATTACGAATCATGACGTCAATTTAGTATTTAAAGTTCCATTTGAATAACAAGTGACAGTTCAAAGGGCTAAATGCACTTGTAAAGTAATGTTAACTGTGTCAATATACTCGTATCAACGGAAAACACCCGCGTGAGAAGGGTCAATCAGATCGAAGTACGACGTGTTTGTTGTTATATCACGCGGCATACATCATACATCTGTCACATTATGTATAACCGAACAGGCGGTTTTACAACGTACGCCGTATTGCGGATTTAAGTGGTACTCATTTATTTTACTGGCAACGACAAATTTTTGGTAGCTGACGTTGAAAGTCGGTGAATGTCACTGATGTAAACAAAGAGGAAACAGGACTAAATATTACGCAAATGTTCAAGTAATTTTTGCATAATAAAGCCGAAACTATCCACAGTGATGAAAGTCAAGTTTTTTTCAAGGATTCAGTATTTATTTCGCAAAAAGAACGAAGGATTGAGCAGCATCCCGGTAAACAATGTTTTGAACTTGGTTAATGACAAATCGCTATTGACGTTCAATAATCCAAATATATGACGTATGCACATTATTGCCATATGAAAGCTGTTTGTAGCGCCACTATCCCTGGTCCAGACCAACCCTTGACAAGCTATATTACGGTTGTTGTTACTACTTCCTGCTCAGTTTTACGACCATTCTTGTTGCTAGTAGAAATAAAAATTCCCATACAAACTTTGGGATACTTATTTTTATTCTTCATATTGAAAATGCTAGGGAAGCGGTGGTAGCCTAGTGGTTAGGGCATGCGACTTCCAATCCGGAGGTCGCGGGTTCGAACCCGGCCCGTACCAATGAGTTTTTCGGAACTTATGTACGGATTGTCATTTGATATTTACCACTCGCTTTTCGGTGAAGGAAAACATCGTGAGGAAACCACCTAAGCCCAATAAGGCCTAGTTTCCCCTCTGGGTTGGAAGGTCAGATGGCAGTCGCTTGCGTAAAAACTAGTGCCTACGCCACATTTAGGTAGCCGACCCCGATTGAGAATTCATTCTCAAAAAAATGGGACAAAGGCTAGGAGGATGATGATTGAAAATGCTAGGGATTCTGAGTAGGATGAACCGAAAAACACCAAGTTTTGGAGAAACAGGATTCTTTTTTTTTGCAAAACGTTCAAAGATGTCTCACGTTTTAATAATATTAATATTATATTATCTTTCCAGCCGGCATCCTCTCAGTAATAGTGGACGCGTACCTCGACGGTACGATAGACGACGCGCTCCTCGTTCCCGTGACCGTCAACTACGATCGACTCGTTGACGGCAACTTCGTTCGGGAGCAACTCGGCATGCCCAAACAGATGGAGACCTTCTGGACAGCGTTGCGAGGGATTTGGAGGACGTTGAACACTAACCACGGCAGTATTCGAGTGGATTTCAATCAGCCCCTGTCACTTAAGGTACGTTAGAGAATTCTCCAGTCGACTTTATTAGACCTGTGTTCAACTCTAGCTTAAAAGTTTGTGGCAGTGTCGAGAGATGGCACTAGTATCTCACTAGTCGTGTTCCTTGTTTGGGAGCAACATGGCATATCCAAATAGATAGCTTTTGGACAGCGTTGCGAGGGATTTGTAGGACGTTGAACACTAATCACGGCAGTATTCGAGTGGATTTCAATCAGCCCCTGTCACTTAAGGTACGTTAGAGAATTCTCCAGTCGACTTTATTAGACCTGTGTTCAACTCTAGCTTAAAAGTTTGTGGCAGTGTCGAGAGATGGCACTAGTATCTCACTAGTCGTGTTCCTTGTTTGGGAGCAACATGGCATATCCAAATAGATAGCTTTTGGACAGCGTTGCGAGGGATTTGTAGGACGTTGAACACTAATCACGGCAGTATTAGAGTGGATTTCAATCAGCCCCTGTCACTTAAGGTACGTTGGACAATTCTCCAGTCGACTTTATTAGACCTGTGTTCAACTCTAGCTTTAAAAGTTTGTGGCAGTGTCGAGAGATGGCACTAGTATCTCACTAGTCGTGTTCCTTGTTTGGGAGCAACATGGCATATCCAAATAGATAGCTTTTGGACAGCGTTGCGAGGGATTTGTAGGACGTTGAACACTAATCACGGCAGTATTAGAGTGGATTTCAATCAGCCCCTGTCACTTAAGGTACTACTTTCTCATTAGTCATGTTAATTCGCCCGGGAGCTGCTCGGTATACCATGCCGCAACATATGGAGACCTTCAGGACAGCGTTAGGCGCCATTTGGCACTGCTGAGCACTCTGTCTTTATAATCGACTTCACTGGGCCTACGTTCAATTCTAGCTTTAGGGCATAAACATAATTACAAGACACGATATTGCATTGTGGTACAGGCAGCATTATAAGGAGCTGACAAATGTAGTATGCCTTTTGACATAAGCTTTTAGTGCGTACCGTACGACGTGACATCGTGCCACAATCGTATCTGAGTACATCAAGATTTTTGATTTATGTATTTCTACGACATGTTGCATCGTATCACGACGCGATGTCTCGTCATGTAATTATGATGGCCCTTAGTAGTTGACGTTAGTGTTACACTAGACGTTTAGTTCCTTGCGAGACCCACTAGCATCCCCAAACAGATGTTATAATAGCAAATCATTCGGAAAATCCATCATCAAATAACTAAACCCTTACTTTCTTGTTTTCAGGAGCTAGCAACATCCTTCCAAAACTACAATTACCTGAAAGCGCCCATCGAGCGGACCCTCACGCCCCCCAACAACAACTTGGCAGTGAACTTGGACCGACAGATCCTGTACAACCAGAGCTATAGCAGCATGTATGGCGCCGACGTCAGTATCGACCACAAGATGATGGTGGAGGCCATCGGACGGCATATTGTTTATGGTAAGACACTTGAGGGACGGAATATAAGGAAATAGAAGAGTCGACACAACAAGAAGTTTTTGTAATATTTCACAAGATTTAGCAATAAAGGTCGTGCTCGAAAACTTAGAAGTCGACTGCCATGATTTTTTAAAAATACGAAGTTAATGTAGTAATCGCTTCCTACGTCTTTCAACGGCTTAGTAGCGCGACAGATCCTGTATCTACAACCACAGCATCCTGCTTTAGTATCTACAAGATTGTGATGTGGGGTTTAGCCACGATCGCATATCCTTTGGCCGTCTAGACTTTGGAAGGTTTCCTGAACTAGCACAGTTCCTACAAACCGCGCCGTAGTCGCCGGAGGGTCCAGGCGCTGCTGCTGTCGGCTACAGACACCGGGAAGTCTACACCGGTGAAGCGTTAGCAAGCGACTGCTGGCTTGTACCGGGCTCCGATGGTTTATGTAGCCGCTCCACAGACAACCCCCACTAGACGGAGCATGTAAGGCGACCCGCGCGCACCAACGATATGGTACGGCAGAACATTAAAGTACCAACACGGCGGCCACCGTTTAGTTGCGCCCTTGTTTATGATCCATGCGTACGTCAACGAAAAAAGAAATTAAATAAATAACATGGTAAATTGTAGTGTTAAGTGGTGTAGAGAGACCTCACAAACATGGACGCATCTAAACGGTGGCCTCCGTGTTGATACTTTAATGTTCTGCCGTACCATATCGTTGGTGCGCGCGGGTCGCCTCACATGTGCCTTACATGCTCCGTCTAGTGGGGGTGGTCTGTGAGCCGCTCGCTCGGACTACCGTTATTGATGACGCGCTCTATGTCGCTGCTACCCGTTCGTTGTCCTCGCTCGCCGGGCGTTGGCTCCTGTGTCCTGTCCAAGCGCGTCATAAGACTACTAGCTAAACTATCCACATGAAGCCGTCCTGACCCAGTTCCTTCTATTCCAGACGCAGCCCAAGCGACCGCCTTCATGTGCACGAACGTGGTGTCGTACGTGCTGCTGACGGAGCGGCGGCGCGGCTGCTCGCTGCAGCAGCTGGGCCACGCCGTGAGCGCGCGCGGCGCCGCCCTCACAAGCGATGGCAGGGACCTGGGCTACACCGGCGAAGCCCCCGCTCTAGTCAGACATGCGGTCAGTCAATGGCATTAACACTACTCACAAGCACACAGTCAGCCGTGTTAAGCCAAACTCACGTATCTTGAGTTACAGTAGTTTAGGTTAACCGGGCTTAATCGATTCGAAATAGTATCTTTTATATATACTTTAAAGATTTTTAATTTTTACCCTCAATTTTCGTAGATAATTGACTTGGCAATTGGCAAACTCCTGTAACTTCGATTTTCAACTTTGGATTTATGCGCATTGCTGTATTTTTAGTTACCACAAATACGCTTAACAATCGCGATACGTTTGAGTTTTGTCAATTTGCGGTAACTTTCATTACATGAGTTGGTCAAAACCACACAAGTATGAACCTGTCGCGAGCGTGCGTACACACATGTTTTGGTCGTTTTAAACCACTTGAGGTTCCCAACTAAATGTGTTTTCTATTTTGTGGAAATCTTCCCCCAGGCCCCTCTGCGGTCAGTCTTAGTAAGATTTCGCCGGCCCCACGTTGGGCGCCAATGTCGTTATATTGGCGCCCAACGTGGGGCCGGCGAAGAAATTGTATTTTATCTTTATTTTATTTTAATTACGCTGCATGTCGAGAAGTAATTGAGAGAAATTCGGCGTGGCGATTTATTTTAGTTTGTTTTTGTAGTTGGACATGCTAGGCCGGAGCCTGGTGAGGCGGGAGGGCTCGGGCGACAAGCAGCTGGTCCGGCCGCAGCGCTCCATCGCCGCGTCGCTGGAGCTGTCGTACTACGCCAACACCGTGGTGGCGCACTACGCCGCGCCTGCTATCGTTGGTAAGCTGGACTATTTCATCACTCACCGAAATACTACTACCTCTTTCAACGAATTTCTCTCAGCTGGCAGGTCGTGCGTCGTTTTAATTCGAATAGTAACATTTTCATAAAAGTAAATGTATTGATTTTTATTTTTTAAGTTTTTTTGTAATATCAGCTATTGCTTATAACAGACACTATGTCTTAATATTTAAAGATATCAACTTGAATGGTTGCCCAACTAATTATTATTTGTGTTCATTAGAAATGTTACTTTCTTCGTGTTCGTTACTCTCTGAGGCTATTGTCGGGCCAAAATGATCGTGTCGATGGAGTCAAAAACGAGACGAGTCACTCGCTCTATTGAAGAAGCAACGAGTGCGAGCATGAGAGCCGGCTGAATAACTATGACACTATTGGTCCGACAATAGCTCGACTCAATACATCGATGGTGGTCGAGTCAAGAGATAAAAGTAATGGTATTTTCCACAGCAACGGCGCTAGAAAGCATCATCAGACAACCGAACGCGGAACAGGATATCGTCCGACACTCGGAGCTGATGGAGGCGTCGCTGCAGCTGTGCGAGATCCTCAGCCAGGAGTTCATCCTGTGCGCGCCCTGCCACCGCGTCGAGGAGAGCATGCTGCGCGCCGTGGACGCGCTCGTCGCCGGGGACGTCATCACTCGTGTCGAGGTACAGGGTGGATGTTATAGGGACAGGGGACCGGCCGCCACTCGAGCTGATGGAGGCGTCGCTGCAGCTGTGCGAGGTCCTCAGCCAGGAGTTCATCCTGTGCGCGCCCTGCCACCGCGTCGAGGAGAGCATGCTGCGCGCCGTGGACGCGCTCGTCGCCGGGGACGTCATCACTCGTGTCGAGGTACAGGGTGGATGTTATAGGGACAGGGGACCGGCCGCCACTCGAGCTGATGGAGGCGTCGCTGCAGCTGTGCGAGGTCCTCAGCCAGGAGTTCATCCTGTGCGCGCCCTGCCACCGCGTCGAGGAGAGCATGCTGCGCGCCGTGGACGCGCTCGTCGCCGGGGACGTCATCACTCGTGTCGAGGTACAGGGTGGATGTTATAGGGACAGGGGACCGGCCGCCACTCGAGCTGATGGAGGCGTCGCTGCAGCTGTGCGAGGTCCTCAGCCAGGAGTTCATCCTGTGCGCGCCCTGCCACCGCGTCGAGGAGAGCATGCTGCGCGCCGTGGACGCGCTCGTCGCCGGGGACGTCATCACTCGTGTCGAGGTACAGGGTGGATGTTATAGGGACAGGGGACCGGCCGCCACTCGAGCTGATGGAGGCGTCGCTGCAGCTGTGCGAGGTCCTCAGCCAGGAGTTCATCCTGTGCGCGCCCTGCCACCGCGTCGAGGAGAGCATGCTGCGCGCCGTGGACGCGCTCGTCGCCGGGGACGTCATCACTCGTGTCGAGGTACAGGGTGGATGTTATAGGGACAGGGGACCGGCCGCCACTCGAGCTGATGGAGGCGTCGCTGCAGCTGTGCGAGGTCCTCAGCCAGGAGTTCATCCTGTGCGCGCCCTGCCACCGCGTCGAGGAGAGCATGCTGCGCGCCGTGGACGCGCTCGTCGCCGGGGACGTCATCACTCGTGTCGAGGTACAGGGTGGATGTTATAGGGACAGGGGACCGGCCGCCACTCGAGCTGATGGAGGCGTCGCTGCAGCTGTGCGAGGTCCTCAGCCAGGAGTTCATCCTGTGCGCGCCCTGCCACCGCGTCGAGGAGAGCATGCTGCGCGCCGTGGACGCGCTCGTCGCCGGGGACGTCATCACTCGTGTCGAGGTACAGGGTGGATGTTATAGGGACAGGGGACCGGCCGCCACTCGAGCTGATGGAGGCGTCGCTGCAGCTGTGCGAGGTCCTCAGCCAGGAGTTCATCCTGTGCGCGAACACGAGCGCTTGAACCATCATCAGTTCAGCCTTAGGACGTCCACTGCCGGTCACGGGCCTCCTCGATAGACTTCCACATGGGCCGGATAGAAGCGACCCGTATCCAGCGAGTCCCCGCAACTCTAACCAGGTCGTCTGACCACATTGCGGGTAGCCGTCCTACACTGCGCTGGCCGGTACGGAGTCTCCTCTCAATAACCTTTCTGCCCCAACGGCCATCGGTCCTTCGAGCTACGTGCCCCGCCCATTGCCACTTCAGCTCGCTTACCCGGTTTGCTATGTCGATGACCTCGGTTCGTCTACGAATCTTCTCATTCCTGATTCGATCTCGTAGAGAAATCCCGAGCGTTGCTCTTTCCATAGCTCTCTGAGTGACTCTGAGCTTCCTTAAAAGGCCCATAGGTAGAGACCACGTCTCGGCTCGGACTGATTGAAGACTCGTCTTCAAGCACTGAGATATTTCGGACGAGAAGACACTTCGCAATTTCCCGAATGCTGCCCGTCCGAGTCGAATCCGTGGACTGATCTCCTGAACCATCAAATTATAAAATTTGTCGCTTCATTGTAAACATTTTGCGATGTTGGAGGCGAGACGGGTTAAAGGAAACGCTCTATCTGACGGTTAAAGTATGTCTATTTATTATTAGATCGTACATGGTATATAAGCTTAACTATAATGAGGCTACGTGTGGTTATCCTATGACGACCTGTTACATGAGATGGTTGTTATTGTTGGACATCTGAGACGGTATCCCATATTTGGGATGCCTCTCCTTATATGGTACCGACAAGGTGATACCTGATACTTATTATCTAGTTACACATTTACCTATACCTACTACAATTTGGTTTAAAAACGTGTTCGTTCGGCAGATGAACGGCGGGCTAGAGGAGCAGCAGTGGTCGCGGCGCTTCGCGCGCTCGCTGGACGAGGACGAGGAGGACGAGCGGCCCGACCCCGCGCTGCACATCAAGTACCGGATATCCCAGCACGCCGACGCGCTCGCTGAACGGTCAGACACTTGTCTATACAGTAGAAAGTATCTAAACTAAGCTCATCCACTTCGGGCTTGTGCACAAATCACGTGAGGTTCAATAGGGGGGTGGGGTCAATCACGATAAATCACGTTGGGGGAGGGGGGGTATAAGGAGACCTCACGTGTATTTTTCCACAGTGAACGAACTAAGAAAAAATCGATATTTTTTCTCGGTTTTGTTAAAAATAAGTCTTCACTTGTTAAATTTTTCAAAATAGCGAGTCTATTTTACGAAATTTTGGCGGAAAAAAAATACACGTGAGGTAGTGAAGGGGGGGTTAGCAAAGAACCTCACCAAATATCAGCAGGGGGGAGGGGGGGTCAAAAAGTAGCCGGAAAAACCTCACGTGATTTGTGCACAAGCCCTTACCTGCATTCACAATGGAATTGTGTCTAATACAATCCTATGTGCTTTTGTTCTCGTAACCGCCAACCAGTTACTTATAAAAAAAGGATAGACGACATTGCGTGGATATTGAATTTTCAACCTTTTTCCTTCTTGAATAGGTTTAAAATGGTTGATGATGAGAGTTCATAGTCCTTTTTCTAGAGAATACGTTCTTGTTGAGCCGGGCGGTTGTAAGATTCCAAAAAATATATGATCACCATTATTCTGTTAGTGTATTTTGTAGTCTAATGTCCAAGGAAATAGAGTCGATAATCTATATTAACCTTCCAAGGTGGTTACAATCTGCTTTTACTACGGGCTCGTTATCTTAATTTGTGGTTAACCACTCAATGGTATTGAGTTCTTAAGTGGATGAGCTTAGTTTAGAAAATTTGTAGTATAGGTACTTACACCCAGCGCCGGGGCCCTGCCCGACTAGCATAACTTCGACACGCGACTTCGTCCCGACACACACACACACACACACACACGCACGCACGCCGGTCGCCCGCCTCGCTAGTTCAGAGGCCTTATTCCTTTTAAAATTTATTTTTCTTATATTATGACATATATATTGATTTCATTTCCGATGTGAATAATACTGTGAGGGCGGATAAATAATAGATTATTCCTCTACTAGTCGTCACCGAACAACCACATTAATTATTGTATTTCGGTCCAAAATATATTCTAAATTAACAAGTAAAGTGTTTCCCTGAGTCACCGCCCCACAATACTGTTCCTTAAATTCAAACTGTAGGTTTCAAATATATACCAATAAATCGCGATAGCATTGTTCTAACATGTCAAGAAACATGTTTAATCATAAAGAAAAAAGTCTAAAACAATCAGCATTTTTGAACGGATAAGGTATTAAAGCTAGAGTTCGGTCTCTTTATTTTTAATATTTGCACACCATATGCTTTGGAAGTTCTCCTCCATATTTGTTTAGTATTGTACTGAAACTATTGTCTGTTGTCTACAGAGGCCGCCTCCTCCGAACTCTCCGGCCGTTACTTGAAGGCTACGCGGCCGCCTGCCGCAACATCCGCGCGGGCTCGCAGAAGGAACTCATCAAGTGCACGCTGGACTCGCTCACCGAGGAGTACACGCAGAACAAGATGTTATACGGTCAGTATACTACTGTACACTATCCTTACCATGAGTTTGCTTTATACTGTGCTCGCTAGCTACGCGGCCGCCTGCCGCAACATCCGCGCGGGCTCGCAGAAGGAACTCATCAAGTGCACGCTGGACTCGCTCACCGAGGAGTACACGCAGAACAAGATGTTATACGGTCAGTATACTACTGTACACTATCCTTACCATGAGTTTGCTTTATACTGTGCTCGCTAGCTACGCGGCCGCCTGCCGCAACATCCGCGCGGGCTCGCAGAAGGAACTCATCAAGTGCACGCTGGACTCGCTCACCGAGGAGTACACGCAGAACAAGATGTTATACGGTCAGTATACTACTGTACACTATCCTTACCATGAGTTTGCTTTATACTGTGCTCGCTAGCTACGCGGCCGCCTGCCGCAACATCCGCGCGGGCTCGCAGAAGGAACTCATCAAGTGCACGCTGGACTCGCTCACCGAGGAGTACACGCAGAACAAGATGTTATACGGTCAGTATACTACTGTACACTATCCTTACCATGAGTTTGCTTTATACTGTGCTCGCTAGCTACGCGGCCGCCTGCCGCAACATCCGCGCGGGCTCGCAGAAGGAACTCATCAAGTGCACGCTGGACTCGCTCACCGAGGAGTACACGCAGAACAAGATGCTATACGGTCAGTATACTACTGTACACTATCCTTACCATGAGTTTGCTTTATACTGTGCTCGCTAGCTACGCGGCCGCCTGCCGCAACATCCGCGCGGGCTCGCAGAAGGAACTCATCAAGTGCACGCTGGACTCGCTCACCGAGGAGTACACGCAGAACAAGATGCTATACGGTCAGTATACTACTGTACACTATCCTTACCATGAGTTTGCTTTATACTGTGCTCGCTAGCTACGCGGCCGCCTGCCGCAACATCCGCGCGGGCTCGCAGAAGGAACTCATCAAGTGCACGCTGGACTCGCTCACCGAGGAGTACACGCAGAACAAGATGCTATACGGTCAGTATACTACTGTACACTATCCTTACCATGAGTTTGCTTTATACTGTGCTCGCTAGCTACGCGGCCGCCTGCCGCAACATCCGCGCGGGCTCGCAGAAGGAACTCATCAAGTGCACGCTGGACTCGCTCACCGAGGAGTACACGCAGAACAAGATGCTATACGGTCAGTATACTACTGTACACTATCCTTACCATGAGTTTGCTTTATACTGTGCTCGCTAGCTACGCGGCCGCCTGCCGCAACATCCGCGCGGGCTCGCAGAAGGAACTCATCAAGTGCACGCTGGACTCGCTCACCGAGGAGTACACGCAGAACAAGATGCTATACGGTCAGTATACTACTGTACACTATCCTTACCATGAGTTTGCTTTATACTGTGCTCGCTAGCTACGCGGCCGCCTGCCGCAACATCCGCGCGGGCTCGCAGAAGGAACTCATCAAGTGCACGCTGGACTCGCTCACCGAGGAGTACACGCAGAACAAGATGCTATACGGTCAGTATACTACTGTACACTATCCTTACCATGAGTTTGCTTTATACTGTGCTCGCTAGCTACGCGGCCGCCTGCCGCAACATCCGCGCGGGCTCGCAGAAGGAACTCATCAAGTGCACGCTGGACTCGCTCACCGAGGAGTACACGCAGAACAAGATGCTATACGGTCAGTATACTACTGTACACTATCCTTACCATGAGTTTGCTTTATACTGTGCTCGCTAGCTACGCGGCCGCCTGCCGCAACATCCGCGCGGGCTCGCAGAAGGAACTCATCAAGTGCACGCTGGACTCGCTCACCGAGGAGTACACGCAGAACAAGATGCTATACGGTCAGTATACTACTGTACACTATCCTTACCATGAGTTTGCTTTATACTGTGCTCGCTAGCTACGCGGCCGCCTGCCGCAACATCCGCGCGGGCTCGCAGAAGGAACTCATCAAGTGCACGCTGGACTCGCTCACCGAGGAGTACACGCAGAACAAGATGCTATACGGTCAGTATACTACTGTACACTATCCTTACCATGAGTTTGCTTTATACTGTGCTCGCTAGCTACGCGGCCGCCTGCCGCAACATCCGCGCGGGCTCGCAGAAGGAACTCATCAAGTGCACGCTGGACTCGCTCACCGAGGAGTACACGCAGAACAAGATGCTATACGGTCAGTATACTACTGTACACTATCCTTACCATGAGTTTGCTTTATACTGTGCTCGCTAGCTACGCGGCCGCCTGCCGCAACATCCGCGCGGGCTCGCAGAAGGAACTCATCAAGTGCACGCTGGACTCGCTCACCGAGGAGTACACGCAGAACAAGATGCTATACGGTCAGTATACTACTGTACACTATCCTTACCATGAGTTTGCTTTATACTGTGCTCGCTAGCTACGCGGCCGCCTGCCGCAACATCCGCGCGGGCTCGCAGAAGGAACTCATCAAGTGCACGCTGGACTCGCTCACCGAGGAGTACACGCAGAACAAGATGCTATACGGTCAGTATACTACTGTACACTATCCTTACCATGAGTTTGCTTTATACTGTGCTCGCTAGCTACGCGGCCGCCTGCCGCAACATCCGCGCGGGCTCGCAGAAGGAACTCATCAAGTGCACGCTGGACTCGCTCACCGAGGAGTACACGCAGAACAAGATGTTATACGGTCGGTTTTCGCTTACTCACTACCCTCATCTTAAACGTAACCTGGTTGAAGAGACCGGGTCTCTGCCACCAGATTAAGCTTTGATTTGTGTATCTTTATATAAAAATTGTGGTGTGTTACCCACATTAAAATAAAATTAGACATTGCCTTGTCTGAAAGAGACCGCTTTGTAGCAATAAAAATCTGTCTCTGCCTCCTCGCCACACATTCTAGATTGTAGAATGTGTGGCGAGGAGGCAGAGACAATGAAGCACATACTGTGTGGATGTCATGCCCTCGCCAGACTCAGAATTAAGGAATTCTGTATTGGTTACCCAGAACCGAAGGAATTCCAGGCACTACCAACTGGTTCCATCATCCGATATATGAAGGTGGTGGAACAATCCGTTGAGTAGGCACGATGGGGGTAATTACACAAAAGATCCCATTGGGTCGAAGTGTATCCGCAAGGACTCCTTCCTAATAAGATAAGATAAGATAAGCAATCGAAACGTCTGTTGTTAACTATTATTTAGTTTGTGCCAATAAAGACAATTAATATTGTTTCCCCAGGCGAGGCGATATCCACGGACGCGATCCGCAATTGCTGGCGGCTGCTGAAGCAGTGGGGCGTGATCGAGCTGTACACGCACGAGCGCGTGCGCATGCTGCGCCCGCTGCCGCCGCACGACGCCGCCGCCAGCCGCGACGCCGTCTGCGAGACGCTCTACAAGTTCAACATGCCGTCGCCGCTGCTATAAGCACTAAAACTGCTATAATAACTGTAAAGTGAGCACGAGTAGTGGGGCGACGCGACGCCGTCTGCGAGACGGTCTACAAGTTCAACATGCAGTCGCCGCTGCTATAAGGACTCAAACTGCTATAATGACTGTAAAGTGAGCACGAGTACTGGGGCGACGCGACGCCGTCTACGAGACGGTCTACAAGTTCAACATGCAGTCGCCACTGCTATAAGCACTCAAACTGCTATAATGACTGTAAAGTGAGCACGAGTAGTGGGGCGACGCGACGCCGTCTACGAGACGGTCTACAAGTTCAACATGCCGTCGCCGCTGCTATAAGCACTCAAACTGCTATAATGACTGTAATATGTCCCCTATAAAGTGAGCACGAGTAGTGGGGCGACGCGCGCCGTCTATGAGACGGTCTACAAGTTCAACATGCAGTCGCCGCTGCTATAAGCACTCAAACTGCTATAATGACTGTAATATGACCCCTATAAAGTGAGCACGAGTAGTGGGGCGACGCGCGCCGTCTACGAGACGGTCTACAAGTTCAACATGCAGTCGCCGCTGCTATAAGAACTAAACTGCTATAATGACTGTAATATGACCCTATAAAGTGAGCACGAGTAGTGGGGCGACGCGCGCCGTCTGCGAGACGCTCTACGAGTTCGACATGCAGTCCCCGCTGCTCTAGTGCTGTGGCATACGTCTCTTCGGACACGGACTGAGAAACCTAATGTCAATCTGACGGCAAGGTTTCCCCTATAAAGTGAGCACGAGTAGTGGGGTTCGCGTGCTGTAACCGATACCGCCGTACGACTCGAGGGCGCGACGCGACCACAAAACAGATAGGTATACAGAAATCAATTTACATACAAGCGCGTCGAGCAAACGCACACATAGACATTGCTCAAGGACACGTCAAGCGAATGGCACTCGCGCTCCCACTGGTCTGAACTGGTCCGAGATATCGTGTCCTTGTGCAATAGCTATGTGTGCGTTTGCTCGAGCGCGCTTGTATGTAGATTAATTTCTATACCTATCTGTTTTGTGACGCGAAGCTGTTTGCGAGATGTTGTATAAGTTTAATATGCAGTCGTAACGGCGAGCGGTGGCAATAGGACTGAGCGAGATAACGCGCTCGGACCTCCCTCTCGCACTCATGCCCGCCGCTCCACTGCCCGCGCAAAATCGTAGCCGACTGTAACGTGTTAGGGCGTGGCTATACCGTTGCCGGCAAAGTTCTTGAACACAAACTTGACTGCCATTTTGTTCAAGAAGTTTCCCGGCAACTATAAAGGGGCGTTCACACGTCGACGCTTTTCGTGTTCTATATCTAGTGCCCGCTCTACTGACTGTGACAGAGACACAATAGTGATAGTGAAGTGAGTTTTATGTGTGACCCAAAAGGTCAAAATTATCGCAAGTAACCTCTATACGACTACGGCGAAGCCTATATGGTCCTATTGGATATGCTAACGGAGATGCCACGACTTTCGGCGGCAAGCGGCGCGGCGAGCGGTTGAGCGAGAGATCCGAGCGGCCATACGAGTGAGCGAGATACAACGCACACCGCTGTCGCGCAAAGAAGTGGCATCTCCGTATGTTTTAGTGCGCCTTTTTGTATGAAGGTATTGAAGGTATATTTCAATTCACATAAAAAGAGTCTTCCAGTATAAATTACCACTACATTGAGATTGACAGCGGTCTTTTTACGTGAATCCTATTATACCTAGCATATTAACTGAATTATGTACTGAATATCCCAGTTACCCAAATATTAATTAATCTATTGTGACATGTGACATGCAATTTTTTTTTAACTGCTAACAAAAAGGACCTTTACTGTATTCATTGGGATATTCATGACCGTTCCTGAATTAATGAGCCTTATGTTAGATAAATATTAAACATTTATAACAAATCGCTTTTTAAAATATACCAGTGGGCTAATCTGAGCGTTGTCTGACGCCGGCTGTACACTCGCCATGAGCGGACTAGTACGCATGTCCTTTTTTAACGTATATTAGGCGAAGAATACAACATGCGTACTCTGACCAGTCACGGCGAGTGTACACGTTCTAGTTATTATTGACCACGGGATAGTACAGTCAGCTGCAGATTTGGATGGCCCATTTATGAATGAATTCATGCATGAATTAATTAATTCATAAATGGACCATGCGTTTGTGCAGCCCATAGTACATGTGATCTGATCTAACAGAGGTTTAATATAAGACTATTTTGAATAGATATTAAGGGCTGTTAATGAAACAGATAAACTACAACTGATTGACTTAATGTGATCAGTAACACCACACTGTGCCAAAACCACAACAACTATTACCAGAAATTGCAATTGTGGTGTGGACAGTATAATAATCACAATAATGCTCAGCCAATTCTGTCAGCCTATTACGTAATTTAATTTAGTCCATTAATCAACCTCGCGTGCGTTTGGTAGTTGCAGTAATTAATAAACTGTCTTAAAGGCAAAATACACATGAGTATTTTCAAAAAAATGGAACCCTGAAATAAAATGGAACTACTAAATTTAGAACAGTTTTACAAATTGACTTTTTTCATGTTCATTGACATGGCTCCATTTTGGATCAGTTATATTATATTTGATGGCACCATAATATTTCAGCAGTGTCTTGCCTTTAAGCCAGTTTTAGAATGCCAGACAAATACAATAGTTTTATGGGTTTTTCACAGTACAACGTATATGTACGCGCCGGCGTATTTATTTTGTACATTTATAAGTTATAAGTGTTATACTGACTATTGAAAGCTGAACATAACTTCAGCGTAATGTAGGTATGTGTTATTTCCTAAATTTGTCATACTAGATGTTTTTGGTCCGGACAGTGTAAAACAGATGAGTGACCAGAGATTGGGATAAAAAAAACGTCTAGTGTGACAAAGCTAGTGTTGCCATGTACTGAATTTAGTTGGATCCAGTTTCAGTAGTCAGACTTTAATTAGAGGAATTCATGAATTCCTAAACGAACTTTAAAGTTTAAAGTAGTGGCTTTTTATTTATAAAGTCATTACGATTTTAAGCGTTCTTACCATAAGTTTAAGTTGTAGAAACTTTGTAAACGTAAATAAAAGTGGTATATTTAGTTTAATTTCCATGCATTCTGTTGTTTTTATTGATGTGTGTTTTGACTGAGATTGCTCAAAGATTGGAGCCAAAAATATGTCTAATATTTATCTGTGATGTTATATTGTTATCACAATATAAATATTACAGAAAATTCACTCTATTATAAACAACCGAACTCAGGATATTGTTTTTACTGAGTATGACAAGTAATTGGAGTGGACTTTCTGTAGTATTTACGCTGTTGTTAGTTAGCCCCTCGTATGCTAGGCACTGATCAGTGCGGGACATAACTTTCCGTTAAAATATCAGTTAGTTTCAATTACATTAGTTTTTTTTTTACTTAAGAGGCCTTATTCCTTTTAATGTTTTTTTTTCATATAAAAAATCAGCATAGTAAAAGGAATAAGGCTTCTTAACATACAAGGGGTTAGACCAAGTGATGTCACGGTGATATTGTAGTATGCATTTTAAACCGCTAGCGGTTTTGTTAAATAAGCTTCGTGTGCAATCCCGTGAGAAGAGCGATATCTCTACATGGATAATGTACTCGTACGTCCATTTGTAAATTCATATCTACTAAAAACTTCATTCAGTTGCAAGTGGGCATCGGGAACTTATTGATAGGGCCAGAGATAATGGAGTTGTATCTATCTGAGAAAAATGTGTCAATGGAAAAAATATCGAGATGTCGATACGATGTGGTCTACAAGGCCACAACTACGCAACTATAGTTAGTTGGCAAAAGTCGTGGTATAAGTTTCTGTCAAACATTTCATTCTAGTGACAGGCTTTTATAGCCGACTGTACTTTTCTTTGGATATCAATCAAATGCTCACTGAGACGATTCTAAAGAGCCCAAGCTCGGTAGGTTTGCTTTTTCTATTATAGAGTTCCTATGGCCACCTACCGGCTCCATCATCAGATCAGCCCCATGGTACCATATTATTGTAGTCATCAAAGCTAAGTAAGTATGCCAAATTTCAGCTCAATCGGTTGACGATATCTGCTTCAAAATTGAGTTGCAAGATTCCACCCGAACAAACATACATACAATGCAAGTAAAATAAAAATAAAAGCTTGTAATAAGAAAACAAGGTAGGCCACTCCAGAATGACAGACGAGACTTATGACGTCATCACGCTATGATTGGTTAGTTCTGTCACTCCGTTTCTGTGTTGCCAGTGGTGTATCATAATACTCCCCGGATTCCCTTGTTACCTGTATGAATCTCATAAAATCGTGAGTGTTTTATATCTGTTATTGCGACAAAATAAATGTTAGTCAAAAAACATGACAATCGTATTGCATAATTATTTTTGTACGACTGGAGGCAGACATTTTTTCCTTATAATTATTTTGTTACCATAAAGCGGCAACTAATCTAACCAGTGAAGTAGAAACTTGGAGTGTCATAGGTACCTTACCTTGTTTTTTATTCTATGGCAAAAGTAAGATGGCGTTAGTGATACAACATCTGTACTTTTCAATATTTCGACATGGTAGGTGCGCTTGATAACCAATGATAGGTACCGCCATCTATTGATACGTATATTTCTTAGGTTTTGTTACTCGAGGTCATTTTGTATCAGTAAGAATGTCAGTTATTTCTAGACCTACACTATATCTAGATCTATCTTACATATAGAGTCAGCACTCAAGAGGTGTTAATTAATTTGGTTGATTACCTAAGCGGTGCCACAGAAGTCCATGCCTTCAATAAAATTGATGGTTGTGTTATGATTAGGAATGGGTCTTCTCATAAAATAGTAGGACGTCATAGAGCATTTTAACCTACTTTAGTACATTTTAATGTTAAAATATATATAGCTCTCTAACATCCTGCCATGCTATGAGAAGTATGATGCCTAGGTATGAAAGTAGCACTTAGACAATAATCTTCGCATTAACTGTTGGCTGTCTGGACAGTAACTGAATGAAGTGAAATAAATTGATATGATCTCATAGTTGAATGATTGTTGTAAGTTTATCTAAATTGTAGCATTTGTATTGGATATGGCTGGCCATTGTGACTAGAGTCTGATATGTTTGAATACCTTATGTATTAAGATTATTGAAATACTCTTAAGATTTAATGGTAGTAGAATTTAATGGTAGCTGGTGTATTTGTTTCTGTAATAAATTGCGAGGGAACAAAGGACAAAAGATAAAATAAAGGAATCTTTACATAATATTGACTTTTTATTTACCCATCGTAGAGAAAACAGTGGAAGACTGAAACTGGTCTTTAAGTCCGGCAACATGTTTTTCACTTGAGTGTACATTTTTTGCCGTAAGACTATTCTGTCTAAAGCAGATTCTCTCTGTCCAATCAAGATTCTGCCGTACACCGCTGGAGACAAATGTTTATATACAGTGCGTCAAGAAAGTGTCAAATTAAAAAAATGGCACATACATACATGGCAATACTGTGTCATCCCGTTTTCTTAGATTGATTAGGAAGGGATAACACTAATTAATTTCTACTCTTTTATGTCGTACTGTACTTGTTGATCATATCAAGAATTTAACGCTGTAGAGTCATGTATGTATTTGACTTTTAGGCTTTGAGGCTTCTACCCGCAACGCAAGGGGCCACAAACAGAAGATTGAATGTTATTATTTTAACAAAAACAACTCATATATATTTAAAAATGTATTGTGGATATAAAAGCTAATAATAAAAAAATGTATTTGACTACTGGGTCCAGTGATGGAATTGAGTATAACAAGCCAGTACGAATTATATGTATATTATTGCATTGTCTGGGATCGCCAGGAATTCATGTTAGATTATCCGTGGTTCAAATAACCGTGTGAACAAGAGTGAACGAGACAGGTACTAACCTGCAAGGCTAGCACATCTATTGAAAGGAAAGAGACATCTCAATTTGTGGCGCGTAAGTAATCTTAATAACTTAAACTTGGCACCATGTCTTACACATTGGAAGCATTGATAGGAAACTTTGTGAAATAAAAAACAGGATGTTTTTATACCTTATATTGACAATACATATGAAATTACATCTAATGCATCCATTACAATAGGATCACATGTTGAGTTAAATCCGTACATTAGACGAATTTGTACTCAAATTTCATAGAATTTTCATTTTATTGACAAATTTTTCCCCAGATATCATAAAATTTTCAGAAATCTTAAACCGTCAACCTAACTTTAGGTGTGATAAGGTTAGGTTAGGTTTGTGTTATCACATTCCAAAGTATTTTATGGCTTCAGAAAAAAATTGCTTTCAACAAAATGAAAATTCAATGAAAAGTTTGTCTACAAAACAAGGGTAAACCTTGATTTTCACATTGATCTAGGAATTCATCAATGACAACTAGTAGAAGTCAGTGACAAAAACGCTGTAAGGACTAATTCAGTGTCAAGAAAATGAAAATCCTTTTGATAACAGATGACTTTGGTGTCTTATAATTAAGTTTACTTTCCGGCTGCAGTAGCGAGAGGATTCCTTAGAACTAGAATGACCGAGTCTCCACGGAGGAACATCTTGGAAATGAACTTGTCTTTGTTTACAGCTTTACCCTGAAAATAATAATTAGAAATGTATAAAACGTTTTGAACATCAATAGTATCATACTATTGTCATCATCACATATTTGTAACGGAGATGCCACGACTTAGAGCAACAGCAGCAGTGTGCGGTACGCGAGTCTCACTGACTCGTATAGCTGCCGCGCTTGGTTATCTTGCTCAACCACTGGTCGCGCAAAGTAATGCCATCTCCGTAAAGGTTGACTAAACACGTTCGCTGGCGGTACTACAGCGATGGCGGTTCACAGTCCTACACCAGTACGGCTATAGCCGTATACCACCGCAGAATGTGTGAAGTAAAAAATTTAACCATTCATGCTTTGTGCTCGTTTCGAATCCACATTTCCATGGGCCAAAATGGGTGCCTTGGCCAATTAATTGTAGAAGTAATAAGTAATGGTATGTATGTATGTAAAGACTTTATTTTACACAAAAACAATTCACAAAACTTCAAAATATAATAAACATGTACAAAGGCGAACTTATCCCTATAAGGGATCCGTTCCACTTAACCTTTGAGCAAATGAGAAAATAATGGGATATCCAAGAAGATAGACCAACAAACAAGTTAGTATGCCTATGTACAGATACACTAAGGACTAATGTGAGGAGGTAATGGTCAGGGTCTCATAGATTAGTTGAGATGATTAATATTTCAATTATAGCGACCTTGGCCTTTAGATGTTTCGTTTCATAGTTCGAAGTTCAACATCATTTCATTTACTTTCCATAATCTTCATGTAAAGATTTTACATACTAACAAAGATATTATTTAAAAAGTATTGGCTGAGCATGACAGACGCTTTTAAAATATCTCATAAATAAAACTATGTATTTTCAAAATATTGCATCTTGTTGGTAAGTTATTTGAACATTTAGTTTAGTACTATAGAGAAGAATTCAAATTTAATAATCAAGTCGTCAACAAAGAACTATTTTACATGAACGTTTATAATTTAGAATTCAGTGTTGCATTATTCCTTGCTTCTAAACGTCATAGCGTCTATTTTGCCAAACATCCGAATTAACCTCAAACTTCAACAATTGAAAAAAAAACTAACTAGTACATACTCAATGAAAAAACTATTCTTACCTTCTTTCCTTTACCAGTCCTGGGCACTTCGGTCCACATTTCCTTAACATTTTCGAGAACCATGTTACAATGCCGGTCGAATGCCTTGACACGGCCCAGGAGCTTTTTGTTGTTTCGGCAGTTGATCAGAACTTGGGTGTTATTTTTCACGGACTGCGTGAGCACTGAGAGAGGTCCTGTGCTGAATTCTTCCTCTTCAATTTTAGCTAACTCCTCCAGTGTCATCTCCGAGCGTGGCTTGGCCGTGGTTGCCCTAAAATTAAGTAAATGCATGTTAATTTACAAATTATAGACCATTACCAATATAAATCGTATCAACCACGACTTAAATACTTACATTCTGAAAGTTTATTATCAAAATTAGCTGAAATATAATAGTAAAAATGTGATAATTCACGAAACAGCAACAGTTTTCCACAGCGCGGAAATGTTTCCACCACAGAGACTATTCTGTATAAGCTTTGTCACTTTTGTCAGGCTTGGCATTGGCAATGAACACCACAGATAGCGAAATTAAATTTATTGTTGTTATGTTGGTGCCTCCAAATTCACTGACTATTTATCACGTAGTTGAAACTGACAAATATTATTAGTAGACAGAGATAGTGGCGTTGTTTTTAAAAACCCGCCATATTCAATTTAAAATACTGTAAGTTTATAACTTTGCGCCAATATATATTATTAGTAATTTAGTATTTTTCATAGAACGTTTAGGTATAGTGTAGTAACGAAAACCGATTACAATCGATTTCTTCTCGCTCTCCGAGGGTTTCACCACAAGAATATCAATAAATGTAAGTTTGCACATCTATATGGTTCCTAAACTTAACTAAACTTCGCGCCATTGTATGTTTGTCGATATAATGGTTAGGTAAGTATCAACTATAAAACGTCAAACCGTTCCTGCAAAAATAATGAAGATTCAATTTTTACCCACCCAAGTCTAAGACCCCAAAAGATATAGAGACTAGGTGATCAGTCTAGCTTGTCGGAATTAAACCGGAATACTAAATATTAATATTAATATTTTATGTCTATGGAATGGACCACTGTGTAGTCATTCAGTAGGTATCCAGAGTTCGTAGAAGGCTTATGATTCATTTGTGTAACAGTGACCCTTGATACTTTTTATCAACTTCCTTCTAGTTGTACAGTCGCCAGTCGATTGTATCCGCGGCGTGTCGCCTGTGTGGATATCGTATGTTTGGAAATTATATTATTTCTTTCCAGAAGTTCACACTCCAATTGATTAAAAGAAAAAAAACCGGCCAAGTTCGAGTCGGGCTCGCGGACCGAGGGTTCCGTACAACTAAATAATGTTTTACCTTTTTTGTATATTGTATTGGTTGTCACCTATAGCGGCAACAGAAATACTCGTACCTACATCATCTGTGAAAATTTCAACTGTCCAGCTATCACGGTTTATGAGATACAGCCTGGTGACAGACATAGAATAGAATAGAATAGAATAGAATATTCTTTATTGCACACCTCAACAGGAAATAAATACAAACAAATTCAGATTACAAGTAACATTCAGTAGAGGTAAACAACAGGCGGTCTTATCGCTAAAGAGCGATCTCTTCCAGACAACCTTTGGGTAGCGAAATTAAATAACAATGTCAGAAATGAGTAGGCGATGCAAAAGTATCTAATCATGGAATCTGGGGAAAAAAAAAAAAAAACTACTAAAATAATACATAAATAAACGTACATAAAATACCAAATAAATAAATATATATGCACAAATAAACCTACTTAAACATACATAACATAGGCATATACATATAAAATAATATTAGTAACGAACCACACTTCATGTCGGTCACAATACCAAAAAATTAAAGAAGGGACAAATAATGTTCTTTAAGGAGTGTTTTAAAATTGGCAACGGATTGGCTACGTTTTAAGTCTACAGGCAGAGAGTTCCACAACAAGGTAGCCTGGAAAGTAAAAGATCTGTTGTAGAATTTAGAGGAGGAAGAGGGGACAGCCAGAAGCAAATTTTGAGAGGATCTAACAGACCGAAGATAACTGAAACGCTCCTTGAGGTAACGGGGAGTTGCAGGGTTGAAAAGTATATTGTAAAGAAGAGAAAGGATGTGAGAGTTACGACGAAAACGGATAGGAAGCCACTTGAGCTGCGAACGGAAACTGGATACATGGTCATATTTGCGTAACCCGAATATGAACCTGATACAAATATTCTGAATACGCTCAAGTTTATTTAGCTGTTCCTCTGTGAGATCAGGGTAAGCGATATCAGCATAATCCATGATGGGAAGAAGTAGAGTTTGAGTAAGCGCAATTTTGGTGGCGATTGGAAGGAAATTACGGAGTCTTCTCAGAGAACTCACTGCTGCAAACATCTTCCTGCTAACTTGATTTATCTGACATACTACTCTACATACTACTTGACATACTGACAGACGGACGGACAGCGGAGGCTTAGTAATAGGGTCCCGTTTTTACCCGTTGGGTACGGTACCCTAAAAATAAAGTAGACCAGATCCTACGTCTCAAAGCTTTATACCTAATTCCTTAATTTCCACATGTCTAAATTTTATCATAATCGGTGTCTTAGTTTAGCCGTGAATTATGTACAAGTAGTATAATTATGTTTTGTTACTTACCTATGTGTAAGTCAGTTGCACCGCCTACAATTTTTCCGCTATGCCCTAAGGTTGACTGATAGATAATGCCTCATGGCATCAAGTCCGCCTTTTGTACTACGATAAGATTTCTTTTGTGCAATAAAGATTAAATAAATAAACAAATAAGGTAACGGATGGACAGAGTTACTTTTGCATTTATAATATTAGTAAAGTACTGACAATTAAGTAGATACCCAATTATACCTACAGAATAATTAAATCATATTCCTCCACTGTTTGATATTACAAAGAAATGAGTACTGTAAGCCAAGAAATTTGTCTACCAATTTTTAACCTAAACACACATGAAATAACATCGAAAAGTGGTAAACTAATTTATTGCCTTATTGACCTTATTGTACCTGCATACCTACGTAGAGAATGCTCCAGCCAATTATTAAATAAGGAAAATGCTCGGGAGCTTCAGATAGGGCTACATAATTATGGATATTCCTGAATGGAGGTGTCGTGTCGTTTATATTTATTGTTTATCCTACTTCCTATTCAGTAGAGTTTTAGTGCACATAAGTGCAAGTGCGCTTGAAAAAGGTTATAATGTGTGTAACTTATTGAAAAAAAAAAGGAAATTTTGTTCTTCAAGTTTATTTGGGTATTTATTGGAGTACCTAAATATAAAATCGTTGCAAATTGTGCCATAAATTACAATTACAATGTTAAGAGTTGATCGGTTATGTGTATGGTACTTGTATGTTGTATATTTCCTGATTTCCTTGGATTTGGCAACAAGCTTTACAGAAGTTTACTCAAGTAAGTCATGCGAAAATTAAGTGAAACATTGAAAATAAATATTATGTTACTCAAAATAAGTGAAATAGTTACGCTATTTGTCGAATTGTGCATGCAATTATTTTTGTTTGTTGGCAGTTATTTTTGTTTGCTTATATGCACCCACAACTTAATTGCTTTAGCGTAAAATCGGGTAAATGAATAAATATCAGACAACTTCACACAAATCGATCTAGTCCCAAATTAAGATTGTTATGGGTACTAAACGACGATGTAGGTATCTACATATATAGAGATATTATATACATAAATAGATATAGGTAACACAAATTGTGCCACAAAAAGGGAAGAAGTTTTTTTTTGCCATTTGCGGATAGGTATACCTACCTATAGTTAACTATTACGATGTGTAATTGAAACCATCCAGTCTCTTCGGCACGGTATGGCTTCAAAAACATATCGTACCTAAACTCCCATATTTTTAGATACCTACTAAGTAAATGCAAATGTATGTCTGATACCTTTTCTTTTCATTTCTAAACTGTTTGGCCGAGGTTGAAGAAGGCTTGCAGAAAGCTTAATCACTGAAATGGGCAGCTACAAAGGTTTTTTTTATTATTAAGTTACGATTAAAACAGGCAAAAATAAGTGAAGTGTGCTGGGTGCTATAATAAACCTTTTCGTTTGACGGGGTCGACGCCACAGTACATAGGTATATACTAGCTAGTAGAGTAGGTACAGTGTAAAAAAAATACTAATACAGCTATTAAGAACATAAAACGGTACAGATTTTATTAATTGCTATAGAGAAAACTGAGAAACTCGACAAGTTCCAAAGTAAGTAGGTATTTATCATTTATCGTACGGTGATGTCTTCATTCATCATGATTTGAGGTTTGTAAGTCTTATGGTTTCTGGTGATGGTAATGAGTGGGACATACAGACAGATGTACTGACGACAGCTGGATAAAGCGCCTGTAGTGCTAGCCTGATGAAAATAGTTTGACTAAGGAACACTAAAATGCATTCGCGGTTATAGTCAGTTCAATGGTTGATGAGCTTTACCTTAATAGTTTACCTAACAAATGTTACTGAATCATAGTCTTTGCGTCATAATCCCTATTTAACCGACTTCCAAAAAAGGAGGAGGTTCTATTTTTCCGTGTCATGTATTTTTTTTCAGTCAGTTATCGAGCCATTGTGCCACTACTCGGTTGAAAGTATTAAGTAATTAGTTGAGTCATATATACCTCGGGATTTTCACTAATGACAATTTTAAAGGAAGGACGGTTACAGTAAATATGGTTTTAGCAAACATTTGGTTACGGTAAAACCTTATATTATGTGTGGTATTTATTATACAATATACACCTAGACATATACATACCTTCTGGCAAAGGTGACCTAACGTCATATTTAGGTACTTTATTGACCTTTTCAAAATATCGAGTACTAAAGCGACCCCATATACATATAAACCTGGTCTTCCTCTTGAATCACTCTATCTATTAAAACAAAACCGCATCAAAATCCGTTGCGTAGTTACGTAGGGACAGACACACAAGAAGCGACTTTGTTTTATACTATGTAGTGATCTAGTGATAATCGCACAATTCTGAAACATTTGTGTATATAATTACCTACATATAGGTACTTAGTCGTGGGCCCCACAGCCCACAGTTGAATTGAAATATTATCACATATAACTGAAACTGGTGTTGGAGGCTAGGATCTAGGATCCAATTCAGGTAATGCTTCATTTACCGAGCGAGCGAAGCGTGTCCGTTTCAACTTGGCCCAAAAACCTTTCGTATGTTGTAATTCGGATGTCCATATTTCCGTCTGTTCTCGCCTACGGTCGTATTACTCAACCGATTCTCATGAAATTTTGTGAGCAGGCTCGATAGTTAAGTAAGTTATAGATTATTTTTGTTGATATAAGTACCTACTCCTTTTTCAAAATGGCGGTGACACGGGTTGTGAGTATTATATTCCTTGGACACGGGTGTCTACAGCTTACGGAGCCACTAAGTCATAGTTCGTTGGTTAGTTTAGATTTCAATGCAATCAGGGAGCCAGGGGCGGTCAACAAAAAAATTATTACAAGGGTCCATGGTTCCCGATTCCCACCGATTTGTCAATTTAAGCGTATTTCAGCACCCTTCTCTCTTGCTATTGGGGTAGGTACGCCTATTCTGTTTCGGCTGGCCACTGAGAATCTTTTTATCGTGGAAATACCACATTTTTATTTTAATATTATTACACAAAGGCTAATATTAAAGAAGCGGGACTCGCACCTGTGTCCCTACGTTTCCGGCATTGTGTTCTCCAAACGGAGCTATCACATCTTAACGTCAATTACACTAACTCTTTGATTCGATAAAGCCAACAGCATTAGGTACTGAGTTAACTGATTGTAGACCATTTCAGGTGCACATCTCTAATAATCATTTTATATATTATGCTATATTATGTATTGTACTGCCTTGATGTTAATATTGATTTTGAATTGTAGTAATGTGTTTCCCTGAATAAAGTGTCTCTATATGTATCATAATAATCCTAGGGCGCCCTCTGCGTCATACTTACTAACGTTTTAAAAATGCTTAAGTGCATTAACTATACCCTAAGGAGCCCAGGACGTGCGTTTACACATCCTAAATAAAGGTACCCTTAGGACTAGGACTTACAAAACGTATGTTTGTTCTTCTAGATCCATTATCAGACTTCAACACACACAGCATAGTTAGACCTAAATTACGACATGGCAGGACGAAAAGGGATATCACAACTACTAAACATTCGGTCAGTATTATACTTGGAAACTCTGCTCAGTTTTATTTGTATCTTCAATCACGAAGAATAGTCGAATAGTTACCTAAGTAAACTCTTATCTTGCAGCTATTACTATTCTATTAATAATATATGGCATTCAATAAAAAAACTCTACACATCTGTTCGAAAGTTCATATTCATATGTAAGAGGAAGACAGACCCCACACTACCACCGTCGTCACAGCGTTTGTACTTTGCTTACAAAAATCAACGCTGCGTCAACGCGGCGTCGACGCAGCGCATTTCGAATGGGAACGATGAAAGGTATTGTGGACTAACCTAGGATTGGCGAGCGAATAGTTGTGCCGGTTGGTTAATATTATGAGGGGTGTGTTTTTAAGGTATTTTTTTTTATACGAGTAAGTTAACGGTTTCATGTAAACGAGGCCGAATTGAAGCCCGCTTTAAAGACCTTTTAAAAACACCGTCAGGAAACAAGCAGCAGGCTCCCAAGAGATCTCGTACCTATTTTAACCCAGCTTTATGTTGTAGAAAGGATTACACCACACTGAGGTGACGTTAACAGTGAGCATCGACGGCGAAGACTACGAGTTAGAGCTACAACTGAATGAAGACCTGGTGCCCGGCGAACACACGCTCAGCTACCAGCAGGGCGGGGAGACCATAGTACACACGCTGAATAAGGAGGTTACTATCATGAGTTGTTAATAAGACAGGGTCTAGCCAGAGATGTTAGTTGACATAGACACTGCAGAACCAGCAGTTCAATGTGAGTTCATCAGTGCCGTATGTAATGTACCCTTAGGCCTACAAGGCCCTGGCCTAGGAGCTCAGCCAGTCTAGGGACCGTCCCCAAAGCAGGACTTCAATCATACTTATGTTCTCCTTATTTACCACGTGAAATACTGCTACCAACTATTTAATTTGCGAAAAACCATTTCGAGATATGGGGGCCCCAAATGCCAAGTGCCTGGCCCTGTCCCTCTGGCCCTGTGACCTAGCTGGTACCGTTCACCCGGGTGGACTATGGGTATTTCGTCCCGATCAATGGCGTAGCACCCAAGGGGTAGACGGGGCAGCGCCTCGGTGCCCCTAAGATCATAGAGTCCCTGTCCAAGGTGACAGGGGCTCTGGGGAAAAACTCGAACTGACTGCACTCGCACTAGGCCCCAATCTTTTTTTTGGTCCGGGGTCCTTAATTACCAAGCTATGCCATTGGTTCCGATCCTTGGTACCTCTACATCTCAGAGGTGTGTCGTGGGCACATAACCCACAGTTCACCCGAGTACACAGATCTATCACTGCTGTGAAAAATTATTGTATGCGCTTCCTTGGGTTAAATTTAAATAACATAGTAAATTATTGATAATTCTGTAAATAATAATTACACAACAGGAAAACTCATGCTATTGCAGGAGTTGGACATATGCCAGTACTCGGGTCGCGTGCGGGGCAAGCCCGGGTCGTGGGCGGCGGTGTCCACGTGCCACGGCGTCAGGGGAGTCATCTACGACGGGCAGCAGATGCGGTACATCGAGCCGGCGGAAGGTCCTTAAAGTCTCATCTTTTCTCTCACTACAGTCGAGTAAAATTAACTACTTAGGTATACCTATCTTTGTAATTCAGATGCATGTCTAAATTAATAGGCTCTGTCGCAACCGGCAGTATTATACTAATGCTCAGACAGGGGGGAAACTTATCTATAATATAGTCTTCTTCCACATCTACCTTTACTCTCTCAGTATCGTGTTCAAATTTGTTTTACCAACTACTTTCTGTTAGGTATCATCAAAATATCACAATCAAACTGGTAAATGGCTATGTTAAATTCACTGCATTATCTCATATTCCAGGTGACGACATGAACGGCGATCACTTGCTATACTCCCACGAGCAGCTTACAAGGCATCACCGTTGTGGACATGAGGGTGACACTCGTAACTCCAGCGGCAACGACTCGCAGCAACAGGGCGAAGAGCTAACACGGACGTTCAGTGTCAATCGGGTGAGTTGATCGAGGTTTCAGTGAGATATACTGGGATTTCATAAGCTGATATATGTCATCTCCGTCTGGCAGCACGATACTTAGCATAGACTGAGATTCCACCCCTGTCAATATGCCATTGATTCTTGCAAAAAACTTCTGCCTTCCTAGGTAAATAGGACTGCGAAAGAAACTGATCTCTTCAAGTCGAGAGTGAATAATTAGGTGCAACTTCTTTTCAGTATAAACGTCACATCTCCGAAGACATATCGGTTAGAGAGCCGTACAGCGTGAACAGCCACACACGCTATGTAGAACTGGTGCTGGTGGTTGACAACGAAGGATTCAGAGCTAGTGGAAGCGGCATACGAAGAGTGCACCACCACATGAAGGATCTCGCGAACATCATTAATTCTGTAAGTTATAGGCAAAACTTACTTAAATTAACCTTTACCATTCCTTAAAATCAGACTATAAAGAGACATCTATATAGATTGAATTGAAATTAACTCTCACAGGTGTTTTTTCCGATGCTTTCTTTTTCTCTCTGATACGCCTTCAGTTAGGATGACTCGGTTGAAACAGCTAGACCATGCGCCTACACTAAATCCCTCTTTTACCGTTTATCCTAAGCTAATACCTACAATAAGAACTTATTATGAAGGAAAAAAACTCTCAGAAACAATTGTTTCAGGGCCATTATGCTTATTTTTTTCCTTAATGCATAGATGTTCAACTGTCATTTTATGGTCATTCAGACAAAGGTCTTTTTACCACGCCAGTTAGGTTTGTTCCGGAAATACGTATAACTGTACCTATATCGACGATATTGTTCCAGGTGTATGCCCCCCTGAACATTTTCATAGCACTGGTGGGCGTGGAGGTGTGGTCGCAACACGACAATATCAGAATATCGGAGAAAAGCGACGTTACGTTAAGTCAGTTCGCGCGCTATCGGGAAACTGAGCTGCTCGCCAGGATATCCAACGACAACGCGCATCTGCTCACGTGAGTAGTTTTTAGATATTGACTGCGCTCACCGTGTAGATATACAGGTGGTCAAAAATAAACTACGTTCCTTGCATGGGTAGTAATTTTAGCGGATTTTGAACATCCCTACCAAGGTTACCATGAACATTCTATCACATTTCTAGCAGTGATAAAAACAGTTACTTAATTTCTATACTTAATGCCCCGGTGTAACTGCAGCATTACAGAGTTATTAGATACGTCATATCATATAAACGTTAAATATTTTAATTTATAGTTCATGCTCGCCGAAGTTACTTCCTATTCATAATTTCAAAAATATCGTTCTTCGTTTTAAGATAACTTAACTAATTTGTTTGACAGGCGCCAGAAATTCTTAGACAACGTGGTGGGCAAAGCGTTGATGGGCGTCATGTGCTCAAAGCAGTCCTCGGCCGGCATCGCCACAGACCACTCGTCGGTGGTCGGGCTGGTGGCCATGACCATCGCCCATGAGATGGGCCACAACTTCGGCATGGACCACGATCGGAAGGTAAGCCAAATAACCTAGACCACCATCAAGACGGATCGGATTAACTACAAAGAAGTCTTCAGCCTGCATAGCCAGCAACAACTTACCGGTAGTCAGGCTTGAGGCCATGACCATCGCCAATAAGATGGGCCACAACTTCGGCATGGATTACGATCGTAAGAAATAGCCAACGTCTCAGCTTCGACTTTTGGTCCAGGCTGATGGGCATGATTAGATTGTCTTGAACTAAAATGATAATCAGTAATGTGGTGGCGAGACTTAGCAGCTGATATTTATCAGAATGTATCCACTGGTAAATACAGCAGAAGCTTTGTTCCTTTCTTATTCCATTTTTTTATGAAAGTTTCCAGTATATGTGTATGTGTGTTGTGTATTTATTAAGTAAGACTTTTCATTTAATCATGAACCCCAGGAGCCAGACTGCAAGTGTCCGGGGCAGAAGTGCATTATGAGTCCTGTCAGCTCTATGGTGACCCCGCTGCACTGGTCGTCCTGCAGCCTGAGGTCACTGTCTTTGTCCTTTGAGAAGGGCATGGACTATTGTCTGCGGTGAGTCTCTTTCTAATATCATGATATGTTTCTTAATCATGCCACGTCCTGTGAAAAACAAACATTCGCGTAAGTTGCGTCTCTGAAGGTACTCGTAGCGTTGCAGTTCTCAGTAATTTTTTATATGTATCAATGGCTTTGGCGAGTGCAGAGGTGAGGGTGTTGGTTTGGTGGCATATATATCATGTATAGCATGTATGCTATCAGACAAACCAGATTCACGTAGCTAACGCGCAAAATCACAGAAAAGATTCAGACCAACCGACGGATTCGCAAACTTTATTAAAATGTTTTATTGACAGAAACAAACCCAAGAGGCTGCTCGGATCTTCGACCTGCGGCAACGGTTTCCTGGAGGAAGGCGAGGAATGTGACTGCGGCACAGCACCAGGAGAGTCTGTCCCGAGAGATACCGACCGCGGCGCCTGCCAGCAGTGCTGCCAGCCTGACTGTACCCTCCGCAGCAACGCGACTTGCGGCCACGGCCAGTGCTGCGATCTCACGGTGACTATACTGGGCTTGAAAAATCTAGGAAGTACGCGAGGAATGTGACTGCGATACCACATCAGGAGAGTCTGCGCCAATAGACAGCAACTGCGGTGCTGTTAGCCTGACTGCACTCTTCGCGCCAATGCTGCGCTGCGGGCAACTAAGGTAAGGTGGGGTAAGACTATCACGGCTGTCTTCTCACGGTGATAGTATCACCTGGAGAAGACAGCCACAGTCTAATAACTAACGGTGAGTCTTAGCCCATTACACAATAAACCTATGTTAGTTTTACCCCCCTTACCTTATATTACTTCATAACACTGGACCGGAGTCTTTTGGGAAACTGCCATGCCAAGTCAAACACGTTCAACAATGATGCTAAAATCAAAATTCTTCCGGTACAGTGCGTATTAAAGATTTATTTCCTTGTTTAACCTAATAATTCGAATCCACTCGTAACCGCCATTTTCGCTCTTCCGATAATCTCGCCCTTTTTATCCCTCTTCACCGCACTGGTTTCATGTCCAATTCATTCTCTATTCAAGTGGCTCGTAGAGAATGCCTCATGGCATTAAGTCCGCCTTTTGTGCGATAAGTTTTCTTTTGTGCAATAAAGATTAAATAAGTAAAGAAATAAATAATTGTATCGACAGACATGTCACTACAAACCGACGGCTACGGAATGCCGCTCCAAGCAGCGAGAGTGCGACCTGCCAGAGTTCTGCTCCGGAGACTCGCAGTTCTGTCCAGAGGACGTGCACAAGATGGACACCACGCTCTGTGGAAATAAACAGGTGAATTTCTTAATGACATCATTATTATGTATATAGCATAATCCCAGGGTTTTCGGAGCTCAAATACTTTTAGACAAAGTTTACCTAAATAGATAGTTTAGATAACAATCACATTATGCCTACACAATGATTGCCTCTTGAAAAATATTCTATTCACTAGATTTCTTCCAACCCGTGCAGCACTTTAGTAGGGCTATGTAATGTTCTAATTAATGAGCTTACACACTTAGCCCTAAAAACAAATGCAAAGGAACATTATTTCCTTTACTGAGTTGTAGCAACGCATTCGTCCCTTTTAAAATTATTATGATGTACGAGTGGTCCCAAAATCCCGGAGTATGGTGATATGCCAGACCATGAAGTACCACTTTCAGGACGATTAGTGTCCAGAACTTCTTCTTAATTCGTGAAACCGAAGCGGACGCATACAATACAATACAAATACTCATTATTGCACACCTCCAACATCAAGGAATACACAACACAACATGAGAGACATTAAAATAACAGGCAGAGGTAAACAACAGGCGGTCTTATCGCTAAATAGCGATTTCTTCCAGACAACCTTTAGGTAGCGGAGTAGTTACGCATTACGCAATGCCTACACAAGTTACGGACGCATATATACTCGTAAGCTGAATCGACAATTTAAATAAATTTAAAGGATTCATCCACTGCAGTTGTATTTAGTTGATAAATTATAAAAACAAGTAACGGAACAAAAATTTAAAATAACTCAATTAAAACTAAATTATAAAAATAACAAGGTTCAAAAAACACCACTCCCTGTCATTTCTGGTCCAAAGGTGCCCATAACGCTCGCAGCATTTCCACGTTGGATCGCAATGGACACCCTTTGTACCAGAAATGACTCGGAGCGGGGGTCTTCCCCCTTTTGCCTGAGTCTACGGCCTACGTCGCGCACAAAACATTTTGCATCTGTCCCCCAGCAACCCGCTGTCTCCACCGCAAAGGGAACAAAAATGTAGGAACTACCTAGTGTGACATATTTCTGCCGTTTCAAGTCCGCCTGATATTCGGCTGCAGCTCCAGCCATGCGGGTGGTACGATTCACGTGGGAGGCAGCGAAGGTGCTCACACACGTAGCGTCCCACACTAAACAACGACCCCTTTCCCATGGTAATAAAGTTAGCCCATCGGGCCGTTTGCCGTCTGTACGACTTAGACCCGGTGGCTCCAGCACGGATGGAACGCCAGCCGACCTAAGCACCCTCTGAATTATGTCATTCAGTGCGTGGTGACGCGGGTGCCTACCAGTACATCGACGGCAACTCATTGCATGGTAGCCGTCAGAACCCACCATGGTACCGCAAATGCACAAATGAGGTTGACAAACATTGCAGCCCAGGCGGAGAGCAACGCACACACGCAGTGAGTCCCCGTCGAGTAAAGTGCCCAATTGAGGCGAAGGTAGCGCGTGCAGCCATGCCCCTGATTCTGACTGAGAAGCAGCCAGAAGTCTTGCTCGGTCTGCACCCACGGCATTATTGAGAAGTCTGTCTAGCGTGGTTTTGCAGCTTATATCAGACCATGACCGTTGAACCTTTGGGTTCTCTGGCACATTCGCGCCCGGGTTGAGAGCCAGCCACGCCGCCAAAGCGTCGGCCACGTATGGTATGACTGCCCTGTCGCCATTTATGGAAAGAATGTTAGCGACCAGGTCAGACACTCCATGGGCCGACGCTAAGAATCCCGGCAGGCTTACATCCCGCACACGGCGCACGCCAATGCCACCGTGTCGGACCGGCAAAGAGGCTTGTGCCCACTGGTCAACGGTAAGCGATACGTTTACAACCGACTCGATTATGGACTTAACAGCTGTGTCGAAGGAATCAACATCGTCGGGAAATAACCAAGTTGAGGCCGTACGTAACAGATATGTTAACTTTGGGACTGCGAAGCACTTCTGCATCAAAGCCAGAGCTACGTGCGGATTTATGCCTTTGAGGCGTTCACCGGCGAGCAGAAGTAGGTCCTTACGGATTTGGAGTGCCTCAGGAACTGCGGAAGGAAATATAGGTGCCCCGAGTAAACAAAATGTATCGCTGGTCAGCTTTCGAAGACCAGGTAATAAAGTCAAGAAATTTGTAAAGGAGTATGATGACAACGGCCCACATGAAAAAAACTCACACTTAGCGGTGTTCACCTCTAGTCCTAAATTCTTCAGGCGCGGCAGCAAAACAAGTAAGTCACGCTCCACCTCTTCTGGTTTACCCCCAATAGTACCATCATCGAGGTACCAGATATTAAGGGGAGATTCGAGCTCGGTAATAACTTTATGTATCGCGAGGCTAAATGTCAGCGGACCAAGAGGATCTCCCTGCTGAGCACCAACTTGCGACAGAATAAGGTCGGAGCCATGAAAAAGTTTGGAAGGTACGTGATATGCCTGGTGAAGGAAAGGATAGAGCAATGGTACATTTTCTCTAACCTCGTTTAATAGCACGTCCCTCTCCAAGGTGTTAAAAGCATTTTTAACGTCCAGTTTTATGATAACGTTTGCTGAATTTTCTGAGTCCAAAACAAAAGCACGTGTGGCGTGTATCGCTGCTTCACATCCCAGGCGAGTTCCAAATCCTAACTGATGTGGTTGCAGATAGGAAGCCATGTCTCCTCTTACCGCACGACACCCAAGCTTCGCTACTAACCTACGAAACGTGCTCCCCACGGCTATTGGTCTGACTCCTCCTTCTTTCTTTTTCAATGCGCAAAGAGTGGCCCCATACAGATAGGGACAAACTTGAGCATTTAATTTCCCGCTCAGCAAAAAATTACATAGTTTCGTGAGACCCTCCATTAGGCGCATCCCACTCTCCCCAGCCGAACGAGATGTCAGCTCCTTCAAGAGGTCCGGACGAATTCCATCCAGACCCGCAGCTGACCCACTGTGAAAAGAGTTAACGGCTAGAGCTACATCTTCTAATTTAACTGACAAGGCTGAGCAATTCTGATCCGGCTCCGCTGGGAAGCAGAGAGGACGGGAGGGATTCGGATGTTTGGACTGTAGTGCGGTAAAAGTGTCCGGCCCCGAAGCGATTGTGTCCTCGCTCATAAGCAGGCGGACAGCGCCCCTCAAATTGCCCTCATGGACTTTGGCCTCAATCGTCCTGGAGAGAGTCGAAGACCGGGAGGTCGCTGTAAAATCATCAGACGATAAGTACGAAAATGCATCTATGTTAGCCTTGACCTTCGCAGTAAGAGATCCTGTCCCACCCGTTTCGGGAGTTTTCAAAGCTCTATAAGAAAAAGACAATAGAGTGCACCACTCGTCTACACCGTTAACGGTAACGCAATTTTCAATAATGCCACACAATTTATTAGCTGCAGCACATCTCGCCCCCTTTGGAATGTGACGAAGAACTCGCACTGATTTCTTAAATAAAGCGAGTTGGTCCAGCGTGCTACTGGGGTCAGTCTGAGGGTTCAGTGCCGGTTCGTCGGTGGTCCCGGCTGGCTGCGAGAGGAAAGGGCGAGGAACATTTTTGTGCATGCGGGTAATGTGCGTCTTGAGACCTCGCGACGTAAAGACACGCGACGATTCATTGCAATATGGACACGTTGACTCAGACAGTGAACTCATAGCAATTTTATATACATAAATATCTAAAAAAATATAATTAAAAACTTACGGCTATGTAAACAAAGTATATAAATAGTATGAAAAACACGACACTGACACTGCGTAATAGTATTGACCAGGATGGTTCACTGGAGAACTGGAGTAGGTAGAAGCAAGCTTAAAGCCTGCTGAGGCATTGATGGAAATAACAGCACCGTAAATTCATGAAGATTGGTAACTTTCTTCATGAATAACTTCATCATCATAAACTTAAGAGCTAGGCTCTTGTCGGTGGAGCAATTTCCAATAATATGAATAACTTATTTGGATGTAAACAATTTTTGTGTCTACTTTGACATCTGTCGCGTCGACCGGGGCGCTGCGTCGTTGCACGTAGGCCCGCAGTGTCGTCTCCGAGTTGAAAAAGGATGCTTTCGAGTTGTCTATATCCGCTATTTAGTTTTGCGACACTCGCATGGTCAAAAATTTATATCCATTCAAATTTAATTAACAAAATAACGGAGAGCGAAATAAAACTTATTGTTGATCCGTTGCTAGGTTCATAATCACTTGTAAAATGAACATGATTCGCAATAAACGATTTGATATGATATGATAGGGTATGCATAAAAGGAAGCGCAACGTCAAGTTTCTCACCCGGCGCAAAAAATTATAGATCCGGAGATGAGTGCTAAATATATATATTTTTTTTCAGGGCTACTGCATGCGGGGCGCGTGCCGCTCGCACGCGGACCAGTGCCGGCTGCTGTGGGGCGTCTCGGGCTCCGACGCCGATCACAAGTGCTACATGGAAAACAGCAGGGGAAACCAGTGAGTTACCCTTACACCTCATCATCATCATCATCATCATTATATCAGCCGATAGACATTATCCACTATTGGACAAAGGCCTTCACAACGATCCCTAAAAAAAGTTTCGTACCCAAAGGGTTAAAAAAGGGACCATTACTATGCCTCCGCTGTCCGTCCGTCCGTCTGTCACCAGGCTGCATCTCATGAACCGTTAGAGCTAGACAGCTAGACAGTTGAAATTTTCACAGATGATGTATTTCTGTTGCCGCTATAGCAACAAATATTCATGATAAAATACTAATAATTAAGGGGGGCTCCCATACAACGAACTTGTTTTATGGTACGGAACCCTTCATGCGCGAGTCGGACTCGCACTTGCCCAATTTTTGGATATTTTTAGGTATTTCAATCTAAATTGGAGAAAAAAAGTGTCCCAATAAGAATATTGGGACACGTTCCATTCCGTTACCATTCCATACAAATGGCGGTAACGGAATGGAATTTATTTTATTTTATTTTTAGTATTTGTTGTTATAGCGGCAATAGAAATACATCATCTGTGAAAATTTCAACTGTAGCTATCACCGTTCTTGAGATACAGCCTGGTGGCAGACGGACGGACGGACGGACAGCGAAGTCTCAGTAATAGGGTCCCGTTTTTACCCTTTGGGTACGGAACCCTAAAAACGAATATAGAATTGGGGTGTACAACAAAAATTTGGTCCAATACGGTCCGTATTATCTTCTAAAAGAGTTTCTTACTAGGTTCGGCAACTGCGGCTACGACCAATTCGGGATCCACAAGCCGTGCGCGCTGCAGGATGTGAACTGTGGCCTGCTGCAGTGTCGGCATTACAACGACAAACTGGAATACGGCCTGGAGAATGCTATCATTGGTTCCAGTTATCCAATATATAATGGTGAGTTATTATAATAGTACCTACATTACTGCAGACGGCGAGAAAGAAGGGCTTGTTGGGCATAGTGATACGAAGCCGGCAAGCCCTTTTCACGGCTAAGTACGTATAGTACGTGTTTTCCTCAAACATAGGTATGCAACACCACTCAAAAAAAGTATGATTCAGCTGTTTAGCCTGTTCATGAACACAGAAACCATGTTAAAAAAATACTTACCGGCTTAGGCCTTAAATTTTGTATGAAATTCCTTTACAGTCCTCTCTACTCTCGAGTTGTTCCGCCCGACATGATACTACGAAGCCTGTTATAACGCACGTTATTAACGACATTTAATTGTATGTTTGAGAAAATACATTAAGGATTGCCTGAAAATTCGTCCACGTATTCTTTTCTTTGGATCTTAGGATGTCCAGCTATCCCTGTACCAAAATTGGTTAAAATTGTCCAGCCGTTTCGGCGTGATGCGAGGACAAAGGAAATTATGACCAACAGATGGCGCCAGGTTAGCACGGCGCCACGCGCCCATATAAAACAAATGACGATCCTGCTCACGCTATTAAGATTTTTCCTGAAATCATAACCCCTCATAGAAAAATTATCTTCAATACAAATCTATAGAATTTTGTAATAATATAGATGTTAAGGCTGTTGATAGAATCGGAATGGAGAAAATTTACCAATCAGACTGCGTCTTTGTCTCTTTGTGAAGCCCAAAAGGTCAATTTTCCATTTTACTCATCTCCGCTCCGCACCGCTTCTTGTGGACAGGCAGGCTTACAATTGGATTTTTCTTACGTCGCTACTGTTAGATGTAAACACACAAAGCAATACTACCTATATAGAACGATCAACTAAGAGAAGCGTGGGAAGTAGGGGTTCTAAAGAGCACTTTCCAGCTGCTTACCTTCAAGCTCTTATCTATGCGATTTCGGTCTTTAACTTCTGTGGTTCTCTCTTACCTCTGCGGTTCTCTTACCTCGGGCTCAGTTAAACGCTTCACCTATGGACTTGGTACGAGTAGTTTGGTAATGTTTTCAGGTAACTTGATAAACCCGTGCCGCACGGTGTCCACGGGGCTGGGCGGCGCCGACCCCGGCATGGTGCCTGACGGCGCCAAGTGCGGCGATGATAAAGTAAGGCTTTCTACCTGCCTCAGTTTTACTTTATGGTTGAAGCCAAACGACCGTTATTTGAGTCGCGTAATTTCGGTGGCGCCATACTTAGTGTGACGTGATCACGCGGCATGATGTATAGCGCGACCGAAATTACGCTCGTCTGGCTTCACCTTATAATACGGTTTTTGATGACAGCTCAAATCAGCTACTCTTTATGAAATGTCAAAAACGATCTGTTAGTATGAAGTTTCTATGAAGATACGCTTGTGACGTCATACAAATTAGTAAGAACTGTAAGTAGTGAAAACACGTCTTCCTTTAAGTTTTTTTTTTCAATAAAGATATCCAAAAATAGTAAGGTTAGTGGTAGTTTATTTGGTTCCTTGTGGTTTTGAATGCATGTTTAGTTAATGACATAATTATTTTTCTCTATAGTCAAATGCCGTATTATGTAAAAGCAGTTGCGCCGTATCAGGACACCAAAAACTGACGAATTACCGCCCGTGGTTTGTCTAGTTTTACGTCTTGCCTTGGCCAGAAAGTGAGGTTTTCTCCCCGCGTAGAGTGACGGCCTAGGGTAACGTAACAATTTTTGCTTTATACTGACACAAACACAATATCCACAGATATGTATTGATCAAAAGTGCCAGTCCGTGGAGCGAGTGAGAGCGAAAATAGAGCGAGAGGGCGTCGTCTGTCCACACAACTGCTCAGGGCACGGGGTGTGCAACTCTAAAGGTAAGTACCACTACAACTGGTGTACTCGCAATTCTTCTTCTCAGTACTAGTACTCTCTTCCACATACAATCATGTGCTGCGGAGGCTGCTGTGGTGGGTGCTGCGGATGCGGCTGCCCCTGTATCACAATCTACACATGCTGCACGAAGATCTGCTAGCTTAGATAGATTCTACTTCTCTTGGCAGTTTGTAATCATTGTCACCATTTTTTACAATCCTTCTTCAATCCCTTCGTCAAGCTACAGGCGCTACAGCTCCCAAATCATTTCCCGACTACTTCGATTCCTAGTATTTCAGCAAATAAACATTTCTATTTCTATTTCTAGCTCATCATTATCACCGAACCTTTTACTTTTAGGAATCAAACGGGTTTGACGCTCAGCATGATGGTATTGAGGCTTTAATTGTATTTAAGCTAATTCTGTCGAACATTGACAATAGTAACGCCATTTCGCCGTCCTAACACTTGCTGGGGAAGCAATGGGGCAGGGTGTTGCGTAAACGCACGTGTACTGAGGATGGTGAATGCACTTCGCATTAAAATAAAAAATAAAAAACGACCCCTATTGAGAATTAATTCTCAAAAAATGGGACAAAGGCTAGGAGGATGAATTTCACACAATGTGCGTAACATCCCGGTAACTCGGTTGTTCAGGGATCTGACCTACTCTGGATAAATAGAGGTCGTGG
The DNA here is from genome assembly GCA_947623375.1 of Apotomis capreana. Taxonomy (NCBI): domain Eukaryota; kingdom Metazoa; phylum Arthropoda; class Insecta; order Lepidoptera; family Tortricidae; genus Apotomis; species Apotomis capreana. The sequence goes on along the minus strand of OX392519.1, from coordinate 5,919,059 downwards.
GTCCGATCCCCACCTGCAATATATGGATCTCGTAAAATTAAAAAGGAATTATTGTATCTTATTGTAACAGCCACCATAAACATACCATGTTTTCAGGGAACTGTCACTGCGATCCGGGCTTCGCGCCGCCTCTCTGCGAGCTGCCGGGCCCCGGAGGCTCCTACGACTCTGGACCAGCCTCGGATCTTAGCGGTAACCATATCTTGTTCATCAATTTTCATGTTATCAGGGGGCCTATGTTTGCGTTTATCACGTGATAAATAAATGACAAAGCATCTGTCACTCACACTCGCATTTTGTCCAAACGTGACGTGACTTTATCATTTATAAAAGCAGTCATCAATGTCATCATAGGCCCGCTGGTCACATTAAAGTTGACCCTTGATCTCAGAGGTGAGATTCTTCGTCATTGGTTCTAGGATCGTGGAATGATTTACAGAGATCATAATCATGTTTATTTCCGTAAACCACGGCCAATCTCATTCAGCTCATGTCAGCAGTTTTCACTCCATCTAGCTCTTAGACATCTGAGATTGTCTATACAAAGGTCAAATTCAAAGTTGTAAGGCTCCTTTCTTTCTCGTCATATAAGCATATACATTAAGTGCGCGAAATACTTATCACGAAATGAACCAGGTGACAATTCACTGGTGTCGTCGAGATGGGCATGCCGACGACCTTAGTTGAAACTTGTAAGCTGAAATATATGGTCCCAGTAGGTAGCCCGACTCGCACAATAACCTTTTTTGTTGTATGCCCATAACCTTTTTCGAGAGCTGAATTCGCGCCTGATATGACATTCATAACCATAACTTGCAGTATGGTCCGTAGGTAGCCCGACTCGCACAATGACCAATTTTTTGTATGTCCATAACCTTTTTTGAGAGCTGAATCCGCGCCTGAAATTACATTCAGAATTTGCAGTTTTATTCTGTTTACAATGCGTTCCATTCTCCCACAGGCTTAAGAATCTTCATGGTAGTAATGTACGTGATCTTCCTCGGCATCATTCCTGCCATCGTGTTGGTATTGCTGCTACTCTACTTCTTCTGTCCCAGCACTCTTTCGCGATGGAAGAAGCCCCGCAAGTCGTATACACAAAACCATCACTATCAAGGGGCTAACAAGATCAACGGATTTTACTCTAAGTTCAGCAGTTTTGGAAAGTGGATGGATAAAAATAGTACTAATAAGGCAATCAACGATTATAAGAAATGTAATTTGAATGAGCCACCGGCTATAGATGAAACACCAGCGTGCAAAAATATACATGCTTTGAAGTCTAAATCTGTAGAAGTAAATATAGCTAATGCTATAAGACCTAGCGTGAATGTAACTACAACAACCGTAGCTTCTACACAACGTAAAACTGATATCAATAAGACTGGTAAAGAACCGATTCGAGTGAATCGTAAAATAAATAAGGAGGATATAGTTATTATGGAAAATTACACCAATCATGCCGCTGTTCATAATACTGGCGTAAACAACTTAAAAGTTGTTGATAAACCCAAAATTGATGTTACAAGAAAGAAGTTAGCATCTAATGATAATGTTATCATAAATACTCCAAATATTAAAGAAGTAAATAGAATCAAAATCGAAATAGTAAGAAACAATTTTCAAACACCGACAAATAGTTCTCCGATTATGAAACATAATAAGGTTAGTTCCAAACCTAGTATAAGTGTGAAAACGAACGATCAGACGAAACATACCGCGAAAATGACAAGTGAAAATAAATTTAAAGCTAAAACAATCGACACTGAAGTCGCTTCTACAAATAATGATCTCGTCAATCAGAGATCCAAGTTGCGGAAAGTTACTGCAAGGGATTTAACGAAATAGGCAACGGTAGTTTTGGTACCATAAACCGGAGTTACTTAGATATATTCAAAATGGTTATAAAAAGGCAAATATTCATGGCTCGATGGCCTAACCTTTTATTTTACTTGCTCAATCGAAAAAAATTATAAATGTATATGAAGGTAGGAATTTCATGGCCACAGATGGTAAAAAAAGGACATGGCGTAAAAACTCTTCTCCAAAGTAGCCTCTGCATTTTAAAGGGCTCAGAAGACGGTGTAACAAATGCTTTAAACGAAACTGCTGCGCAAAACACGCAAAACAAAAGACGAATACAAAATAAATAAGTAATTGTACAATCTATTAACAAAAGTGATGAATTTTGTATAAATCTTCCTTTAATGTAACTGTAAACTGAAACCCGCTCCAGACCTTCCGATCCGGTCCGATTTATCGGATGAAATCGGATAATGTGTAGCGGAATTGTTAAGATCTTTCTTCCGATAAATCGGATCGGATCGGAAGGTCTGGAACGGGTTTAAGCATATAGATTTGGAAACTATTAAAAGACTGTGTTAAGTAGATGACAATATATTTAGGTATTATTTAAGTAAATATGGTTTGAAACCATAGAACTCGAAGCTGTAACAAAATACGTAAGATAAGAATAAAAGTATTTTACTTTCTAAATATTCTTGATTTCATTGTAATTTTCCTATGGCAAAAGACCATCTAGAATTTCCATGTATACAGTCTGACCAAATTAAAAAGTGGCAATGCTGTAGTGTCTTTGCCCTTTCTAATCAATTTAAGAAAACGGGGATGACACTACAGTATTGCCACTTTTTAATTTCTACTCTTTTTGGTCAGACTGTACATGTAAGTATGAGACTGCGCGTCTACCGGGTGATATGATCTTCATGTCACTAAAACCGCGGGACCAATTTAAACTATTTTTATTGGTAGGTTCCGATATATTCCGATCACGTTAAAACACAAAATATAACCGGTGAGCTGTAGATCTTGCGTTTTATTTGAAATGTCTGAAACATATTCATTTTTAAATTTTTTTATTGATACGAGTATACCTACACGTGTCGTATTTAAAGTCTCACTAAAAGACCTGAAGGTTTTTTTGTGTCCTTTCTTATATAGGTGTAGTCCATGATCTGTCAAAATAGCCTTCCGGCCTATACCTATCCCGCTCGCTCTTACGCAGTCGATATTTGTACCTCTCATTGTACCTAAATCCAACTGTTATTTTAAGAGCTCTTAGTATAGCCCCACAGAGAGTTTTACAACCCAGGCCATATTGCAGATTTTAGGGGTACTAATTTATTTTACTGGCAACGAGACATTTTCGGTAACAAACCTTGAAAGTTGGTGAATGTCACTGATGTACTCAAAGAAGAAACAGGACTAAATATTCCGCAAATTTTCAAGTATTTTTTGGCTTCCATCCTGTGCTTCCGGCGGCGAAACATATTGTGCGTTTGGACAATCCCGTGGACACCATTAGTCAAGTGTGCGTAATGTCTATTGAGGACAAAAGTGACGTTGGAGTGCTGGACGGGCAAGTTGCGGGCTTGCAAGCACCCCCCGCCCCCGCGCCATCGGCGCGCGCGCTCAGAGCGGAACGTCGGTCAAAGTATCAGCAGTGACGAGTTTGCCGCGGCGGTGTACGGGCAGCCGTCCCTGATGAAGGGCTCCATACGAGTTCGAAACATGTCGGGCCGTTCCTGACAATTTCACGTGAGTGTAAACCGCTTAATACAATAATGGTAAACATTGTTTTGAATTTGGTTACTGACAAATAGCTATTGACGTTTAATAATTCAATCTCAATATTATGACGTATGCATATTGCCATATGAAAGCTGTTTGTAGCGCCACTATCCCTGGGACGGACCGACGCACCTGTAGACGTTGGATAGCAAACCTTCATAGACATCGGTTATTGTCGAAATGAAACAAATTATAGATTTAAATTTGGTGTATTTTCATAACATCCGGGTCACCGTAGAGCTAAAGTCTGACTAAAAAAGAGTAGAAATTAAAAAGTGGCAATACTGTTGTGTCGTCACCGTTTTCTTAGATTGATTAGATAGGGACGACACTACAGTATTGCCACTTTAATTTCTACTCTTTTTTGTCAGACTGTAAATAGACTTCAGATAGAGCCTTACAGCCAGTGACCGTTACCATTAAGTAACTTTTCTACAAGTGACTATGTGGCTTAAGGACAAAGTAACTTAAGTGCATTATTAAGGAAATACATTCATAGTCCATCCATCCTTATGTGTCTTGATTTGTAAACAACCACCAACTACAACTATAAAACAGGTATTTTTCCTATATAAAATAAAAATGTACGATGTTCAAGTTGTTTTTGGTATTATTATCAAAAATCTGCTGCAAATTAAGTTTAGGAAGTAATTGATTACTTAGACAATAAGGATGAATAAATTTACGCTTCGCAGTCTTGAGTATAAAATAAGCTTACTATATCAACCAAACGTCACATTGTAGCTGCCAAAATGTGAAATTCACTCATGTATTCTTTGGTTGTATTTACAACTATTTGTGTACTTCTCAAGATGACTGAATATAATTGTACCATAGAACCCCCCCAAGTAAATGTAGAGCCATGGATAAAATCAACGAAACAATGTCTTTTTATTTCATTAAACGATACTTTCGTTTGAGTACCGTCTCTGTATTGCTAACCATTTGACCGTCGCACGTCGGCGGAAAACTGTGTCGAGCCGCTAAGGTAACAGCAGATAGGTGCTTTGGCGTCTTTTGGAAGATAAATGAACATTTTTTAATAACGTTTTGCGCTAGATAGGACGTTCAGAGTTGATTATTAAACAGTTATACGCCTATTTTGCTAGACGTCCTGCCCTATGGTCAATTTATATTTCGACCGTCATAGTCGGCTGGGACGGGACCGACAACGGAGATTTGCTCCACTGACGCCAACGCCAATGCAATTCTTTTTTTTATACCTGTCTCGCTCGCTCTTACGCGGTCCATATAAGAACCTTTCAGGTTTCACCCAAACCCGAATCGCAATTTGAGACCTCACGGACTGTACATATTGTGTAGCCACCGTGTTTCGTTAAAGGATTTAGCTCAAATATACTTGGATGAGATTCTAAAGTTACAAAAATATGTTAAGTATTAGTCTAGGAAAAAATAAGTAGTACCTAGCTATAATATGTGAACACAAATTGCAGGTTACTTCCATTATGCATAATTAAAAAGAAACATAGACACTGGATAGAGCACAAAGCATAAATGAATTAGGAATTCTAGTTTTGAGATTGGTACATAGTCAATTGACTTGAAAAGCGTACCTTTTTTGCTTTTGTTACAATGACAATAAGGCATACAAAGATACACATTTCAGATTCCTGTACTAGACACACTACATTGATCGTAACACAGAGCATCTTTCCTTTTTTCGATAAGTATAGTGCGAAAGGGACAGACACTTTATGAAGATTAATAAAAGTCTACAAGACATAGTAATTATTCATTTTACCAACAATCGATGGATACTAAATAAGTCAGAATGTTCGGAAGCATTTTAACGATTCTCTAGCGTTGTATCGTCTCCATATAATGTCAGTCCTAATGGATAATCGGTGCGAAAAGGATGGATGCTCTATGTCAACTACACTATGACCACTGAGCACTGGTATAATATAATTCAAAACAGTACCTTCACTTAATACTTCTATTCACAGTCAATTACTGTTGTGGATGTCGATTTATTAAGATGATCAAATCACAAACAATCAAATTAGAAAATCAGCACAGTGTAGGTGATAAAATGTCATGGCAAACTAGAAATAAATCGAAGTGTGCACATATCGATCGACCCTATTAAAGTTACAGTGATGTTAGAATTATCACAGGTCTCAACTTTTACAACATACAATTTAATTCAAATAATATAAATGCGATCCCTCCTTCAATTCAATTAACATACACAAGTTACATTTTACTCATTATAATCAGTTGTGTAAATAGTAAATACCTATTTTGAATAATATCTATAAGCAGCTAAAGCATCACTTTAATTTCTTCGACAGCATCAGTCTTTATAAGATATCGCCATAAAAGCCAAAATAATTATTAATTTCTAAACTTTTAATTAATTTTCACACACACTCATCGATTGTCTACGATTCTATTTTTAGATATTTTTAATGGCGGGAATCTCGCTTCAAACGTGAAAACAAATGTCTGTTTTTAAGATATTTGCAAATCTAATGGTATGTACTAATTTCGATGTTTTAAAGTATAAATTACATATTTAATGAAATCATTTTCAATTTTGTGACACCGCGTCAGCACCATCGTTTGTACACAACTTTCTGGCAGTGGCTATTGGCATATCACGATGAATATTCTATGAAATTGTATAATGAAATAGATACTGTCACTATTTTAAAGTTATATGAATCTCACAACATACATTATATGTATTCTGTCGATATAAAAATAGCTCACGATCACATGAAACTGTAGTTATAGAAATAAACATTTGTTTTATTGCTCTAGCACCGGAAAAAGGATGTAAAAGTAAGTAGGTGTGGAAACGTAATATTACTATCACTTTATACATAGTTTTCTCAACAAACACACAATATTTTAAATTTATATCTTCAACTCGAAAACATTACTTATAGTCTTTATAAAAATACAAATAAACCATTTATTGTATGTACGGTTTTAAGACACTTCGCGTTAATCGAATCCAATCACAAACTCGAAAGAAAATATACAAAATTACAACTAACTATTTACAGAGATCTATTTAACTAACCTAATGTCGTATGAATTTTACTGACCATTTAAAATCCGATGTAAAATGCATCGGGTATCACTTAAAATTCATACAAATCTTAACCGAAATATATTAAGACATTTATACATTAATCATAATAATTTTCTATTCGTCAAAATGCTTTCCATTATCAAAATATGAACACTGAGTTTGAATATGCTATATGATTACATTAAAATAATGTCAAATATGGTTGAAATTACAAAAATACCCAGTTAACATAGTCGAGTCGTCTGAGTGCGAGTTTTTACTTACTATCAGACTAGAAGTATTTGTTTCTTCAACTGCAACATATTTCCTAGCAACACTCTTAAAATAAAGGCGTTTCTTCCAAAAAGAATAGCAGTAAAAATAGCAGTAATCCTTAAATCTATTTCTTCGCTACAGGCTCTTTGCCGATCGATTTTCTATTTTCAAACTTCTGTTGCAAACTAGCAACATTTGACGGTTTAGATGTGAGTTTAGTCGCGTTTGGTTTGACGTTTGAGTCTGTCCTCACTATCGTACTTGGTTTGGGGACTACTTTGGGCTTATTTTTATTTAAATTATCCGCGTTTACCGCTATGTTAGAGTCTACTTTAGAATTTGTACGGTTTAATTGAGGTTTATTTACAGTTGTTGGTTTTAATGCTGGTTTTACGCTTGGTTTCTTATCGACCGTCGGGGCTGGTCGTAACGGCGGTCGGTTGTCGATTGGTTTGGCGGTGATAGCAGGTTTCGTAGCTATTTTGGGGGTTTCGTTAGGTTTGTTATTGTTTATCACGTCTGGGGCTTTTACCGTTTTATCGGCGACAGCACAGCTTGACACCACATCTGGACTATTCGCTATAGTCTTAGGAGGATTGGACAGTTTACCAGTAGATTTCGGCGACTGTGGCACAGTTTTAAAAGTCGAAGTTCGAAGATTTGGAGGAGTCACTTGCCGCGCAAATTGTGGGATTTTCGAGTTTGCTTTGGGAGACGGAGGTGCCTTTTCCTCCTGTTTTTCTTTATCCTTATTTAAATATGTGGGTACATTGACAGCGGAGGGATGCAAGTACCCGCTACTCGTCGTCGAGGCAACACTCTTTCCTCCGGAATTACTGTATACACTCTCCGGCGTCTTATAGTCAGTGTTCATGTACGTGCTATCTCTGTTCTCCTCGGCAGTTTGTTTTGCCCTCCCTTTCTTTTTTCTAGAAAGTGTGGATGCGGAATATATCGAGTCGAAGTTCCTATTTTGAATTTCGTTGACTATTTCTCCTAGAAGGCCCATGCTCTCCGTGCTTCCGGAATTGGAAGGTATGGGTTTAGGAATGTTGTAGCCAGCTGGTGGTGGTTGAGGGATAGTTTTGATAGGCGGAGGGACACCGGGTAGCGGTTTCGAGTGTTTTTCTGGGCTTTCTTCAATTATAGCGTAAATATTATCTCCGGATTCTTCGTCGATATGCGCTAGTGGTGCTTGTTTTTCTTCAATACAATCGACGTAGTCTGTGGATTTGATGTCTACGATGGGTTTAGGGTTCTGGTAGACGGGAGGCTCGTCCTTGGGCTTGGGCGGCGGCGGCGCGGTGGGGCGGCCGGCGCCGGACACGGGCCGCGGCTGCCTCATCGAGCCGAAGCTCTGTAACGGCGCTTTAGGCACGACCGGCGCTGCCCTCATACTCTGGGCTCTATTCACGAACGCCTTCGGATCTTCCGTGTCCTCCGAGTCCGATACGACCGGAACCGTACCCACGGGCAGCTCTATACCCTTCTGTAGTATAGGATTCGATATTTGCAGATTCCTTAGCGCGACTTTATCGACGGTTTTCGGCACTTTGACTTGGTGAATCGGGTTTTTCGGTAGAGAGTGGCTTCTCTCCACCGGATTGCGCTCTTTTTCTTTAGGCTTCTCATGTTTCAAGAACGACGCGATTCTGTTCAAAGATATGCCTTCTTTTACCTTCTTAGGCTCTTCCGGTAGCGGTTTCTGCGGCGGAGCGACTGTGCTCGCATGCATGCTTAGAGGTCTCTTTGGTAAGTCTGGTGTTGCATTTGGGATTGTCGGGGCCGCACGGACAGGGCCTAGAGTCTTCGATCCTTGGAGCGGTGATATCAGTTCTTTCGCTGTACACGTGGAAGCTTCAAGAATAGGGCTAGATATAACTGGTCGAGGCGGAGGGTTGGTCATAACAGGAGATACATCTTCTTTCTCGGCGTTCATGAGCGCTTTAATTCTATTCTGGACGGAGCTGTTGGTCCGTTTAATAGACGGGCTGGTTTTCGGACTCGTAGACGCCACCGGAACGACAGGCAGCGGCGGCGCGCTTCGTAGCACTGGTTTTAAGACTCCCTGGTTCACTATGCTCTGGCTGTTGCTGCTGCTTCTATGGACTGGCGTGATCTTTGCGCTTTTATTCGCGTTGACTGGTTCATTTTTGTTAGCAGTCTTTTCTTCTTCTTTCTCGATGGGGGCTAGAGAGAAGCCTTTGAAGTTGCCAAAGAAGTTGACGGAGGGATTGACGTTACCGTTGGGACTGCGATCGGAGTCACTTCGTAAGAGGCTGGAGCTCATGTCGTCAGGGTTAGAGAGCGTGTGAACGACAGGAGGCGGCGGCTGTGAGTGGTTTTGGAAGTTTGCCGCGAATTTGCTCGCGCTCCGTGAGATGCGGTGTTGGAGGCTGGTCTTCTTTGGCGATTGCATCCTGTGAAAGAAAGTAGGTGAATGAGATGGTTCAGACGTTTGGATACTTCTTTAGATAAAGCGGTTTTTGCGTCTAGGTTTCAAATTATCTATATTTATATATTAGGATTTTTTATATTTATACAAAATAAATTTAGTTAATATTATTAAGGACCAAATATGTGAACATGAGTGAACAGTACATGCATTTTGTGATAGTGATGAGCACAAATAATAGACAACAATGCTGACACCCAACTCACCCAAGTATGCTTATAATTTATTAATTAAACGATGCCTGTTCAAACCACATAAATAATAATTAGAAACAAATATTTACACATGCATCTAAATAAAGCAAGCAAATTGTGTTAAACAAAGACATGTCAAACCACTCACCAATATGCACGCAAAATAAACCACCAACTAGATAGGAAGTTTAAAATGTTACCAGTTTTTAAATTATTATTATTAATTAGTGTTGCCACCGTATAAAAACACATACAGGGTTACCACAACCCTATTTTACTACAGAGTAAATAAACTGGTAACATTTTTAAACAGAAAGAAGAAATTAAGAAGAAAAGTGAAAAGTAGTTTTTTAATAGTAAATTAATCTGATTTCAAGCAACTACAACTACAAAAGCTCTTTGGTACAGTATGATTTTTTTAAATTCTATTCAGATCAACATATCACTCCAAAACATAAAATAACTAACAATGAACTACATTAATAACTACAATTAAATGCACAAAATGGGTATTATTTATTACGATTACACGCAAATTAAAACAAGATTAATCACGTACAATCTAAAATAAATATTTATATACGTAAACAAACCAGAGCTCCTAATCCTCAAGGTTGGAGTTATTTATAAAACACAATTTTAGGAGTTAAAAATCCCCTTTCTTGTCTCAGTAATTTAGATTTGAGAAAAATTCACTTTTCATTGAATTTATTACCAATGCTTATGAGAGATATATGAGATATTCTTCATTATATTAAGTATGTACATAAAATTGGGATTGTGACCTTTTCAAAACAGGACTCCAAAGCAACCACAGGTATAGTACATTACTGCAGAAGCCGGGAAATAAGGGCCTGCCGGGTGAGTAGGTTTTGACGGCCAACCGCAGGGAGACCGGATAGTGATACGAAGCCGGCAAGCCCTTTTCACGGCTAAGACATGTATAGTGCTTTTCTCAAACGTATGCAATGAACTAAAAAAATAAACAGCACTCAAAAAACCACAATTCAGCTGGTTAGCCAGTTCATGAACACAGACGCCATGTAAATAAAAAATTACTTCCCGGCCTAGGCTTCCAATTTTGTATGAAATTCCTTTACAGTTCTCTCGAGTTGTTCCGCCCGAAAGGTAAACTTCGAAGCCGGTCATAACGCACGTTACAATGATATTTCAATGCATGTTTGAGAAAAGTATTATAATCATGTTAGCAATAGAGACGGAAAATTATTATATTACAAAGAAAATCTTCTTACAGTGCAAACACAAGCACTACAAGCTAAATACCGGTGATAATGCAACCAATGTTATTTGTACACATGCAATGATCATTCATATCGTAATCCAGTGGACATTGAGAGGGCACGCCGTTGCCAAACGTCGGTAGCAATACAGACATAAATAAATTATTTTTATAAATATTGACGCAAAGGTACCCGCATTAAACGTTTGTACTTTATGCTATAATTAGAGTTCAATGTTTTATATTGTGGGTTGGTTCCCTTTTGCATAAATACGTCCAATTATGAAAGAAAATGCAATGTGATCCACAGCAATGTAAGCAGGACTCGAACCTGCGACCTTACGTTTCCAGCGTAGTGCTCTCCCAACTGAGCTATCATCGCTAGGTACGTCAATCACAAATCTTTGAGTGCTTAAATCTACGCCACTAGAGCGCCCTCTGCCATATGTTTTGCGCATTAATCATGCCCTAGGATGTGCGTGTACATGCACGATGGAAATCGTGGCCGGCTATTGCTTAATAAATAAATAAATATCAGACAACCTCACACAAATCGATCTAGTCCCAAATTAAGCTCAAGAAGGCTTGTGTTATGGGTACACGACGACGATACACGTACTTATATAGATAAATATATACTTAAATACATATAAAAACCATGACCCAAGCACAAATATTCGAGTTCATCACACAAATGTAGGCAGGTCTCTACAAACCGAGCCAACCGCGTCGTCAATAATTATCATAATTATTAGTCATAATTATTTGTTATTTCGCAAATCTTACTGGCGTGCTCACTCAATATCCGTTAAGTTGGGGATCAGTTAAAAATTCCGAAGTTTCATTAATCCGAAACCATCAATATCCCGAATTTTCTAAATTACGAAAATGAAATAACGCGAAACGGTCATTTTGGCCATGGATCATATTATGTTACATGCCATAATTAGGTTAGGTTAGGGTTATATGATATCCCAACTTTCGAAATTTCGAAATATTTTATCAGAACATGGTTTTCGGAATTATGATAATTCGGAATGATGATGCATTCGGGCAAATTAAACTTTCTAAACCCGTCAAATTGAGATGAATGGTCATATAGGATTTCCTAAACCACATGTTGAAAAAGTCTATCCCAATTCCCTACTATCTCAAGCTTTAATTAATTCCATCCCCGTTAGTGACCTTACGTAGCTTTGATCTCTGATTCACCAGCTCATTGGTTGTAGATGCAAGACCAGTATTTATTATTTGAAGGTTACGTTTATTTTCATTTGACTGAACTACTCCAGATTTCGCTTTAACATCAGGCTTTGGACTAACACTAGGCTTTACATTAATGCTAGGTTTTGGACTAACATTAGGTTTCACATTAACGCTAGAACTAGTAATAGATTTCTGTCCATTCACTGGTTCTACATTGTTGTTTATCACTTCTATTTTAGGTCTTACTTTTAAGTTCGAAGGATTCGAAACAGTTGCTTCTTCCTCAAATTTCTTCTTCATAACATCAACTTTGATGTCCCTATTTACTTCTAAATGCTTCGCCATATTGTTATTTTGCACAGCAACATGATTGGAACAATTTCCAGCAATAACAATATCTTCCTTATTTATTTTACGATTAAATTTAAAATCTTTATTATTTTTCTTATTTGCATTAGACGATTTATTGAGATGTGTAGCATCGATCGCTACACTACCACTAGCCGCGTGCACACTAGGTTTAATAACACTAGATATATTCGCATAAACAGGAGTTTCACTTGTATCTACAACCAATTTGCCCTTTACACTAATATCACTACTATTATCGCTAATTTTATTATTTCTACTTCTACTCAACCATTTCCCAAAAGAGCTGAAGTTAGGTAAAGTAAACTTGGAGCAGGATTCGCTGGACCTTGGTCCCTTGCAGAGGTTCTGTACGTACGATTTGCGAGGCTTCTTCCACCAGTGGAGGACGTTGTGGCGGGAGTAGTAGACAAGGAACAGCACCAACAGGGTTCCGGGGATGATGCCCAGGAATATCACGTACATGACCACCATGAAGTTTCTTTGGACTGTGGAGAGAACGGAAAAATCACAGTTAAAGTCTCCGCACTACGAGCGACGGGAATCACTAGCGTCGCCATAACAATCAGCAAAACGGGGCCATCAAGAACTTCACATATGTCACTTGACGAGGCCGTTACAGTTAATTTATTATTTTATTGTATCTTCATTTTCCTATCAGTAAACTTTTTTATTAATTCGAAGTGTCGCATTATGATTTGCAATAGATTAGCGTACACCATCTACGCTTCTTGTACCAAATACTTGAAACTCGAACGATGGCACGATATCGACACGAAAGCTATAATTAATAATGATTTGTATGAAGGTACAAGCCTCTATTCACACAGAAAAAAATATAGAAGGCCTCCATAATCAACAGGGATTAAAAAACACTTGTAGCGGTCTGAATTGCTAAGTTTTTCATCATTGAAATTTGGAGGTCTCTAGACGAAGTTGGCGTCGGTGGCTGGTCAAAAGATTACACATCATAGTTTCATCAGTTCAACGATCTGCTACCTGCTACTTCCCGTCTTTTGTTCTACATGATCACAACTACGAGCTAGATAAAATATTGTAAAATGCATGTTACCGCTGGGATCTGTGGCGGGGCCGGAGTCGTAGGAGCCGCCCGGGCCCGGCAGCTCGCACAGCGGCGGCGCGAAGCCCGCCTCGCAGTGACAGTTCCCTGCAAATATGACTCTATTAGTCGACTAGTTTTAAACTTAGCACGGGATATGTACGCAAAACTACTTTGCGACATATAATACCAACAATAATTTACATACTGAACTGAGTTCGGCTTCGGGCTTTAATGACACGAGTTTGGAATTCCTTTACCACCACAGTCACGTACGACTTTTTCATCACACTTTGGAGGAAATAAAACAAAAGTAGTAGTAGTCAATGCTGAAATTACTTACCGCCCTAGGGCGTAATATACGATTTACCGCCCGGTTTTCTGGCGTGCAAACCCTTAAAGTGTGACAAAAATTACTTACCGCCGTAGGGCGTAATTTACGACTTACCGCCCGCTTTTCTAGCATGTAAACCCTTGTTCACGACCAAGTGTGATGAAGTTTCTTACCGTTGGAGTTGCACACGCCGTGCCCGGAGCAGTTGGACGGGCAGACGGAGCCCTCTCGCTTCGCCAGCTCCGCGCGCACAAACTCGACGGACACGCACTTCTGTTGCATGCACATCTGTGGACATTTTGTTTCTATTGAGGCTTCTTATCGATGTAGCCTATCTGAGCTATTGCAGTGCCATCTAAATGGTGGTAACAGTAACAGCTGAAGTTAAAAGGTACTAACACATTACTTTATTAGCACATTTCTTACTAACCATGACATTTAATATTAATTAATACTGGCCCCGTCATATCTCCACCGATCCTCAATCAGGGCCGGAGCAGCGGCAGAAGCGGCCGAAGGCATAAAACGGAATAAGTACAGTGGTCTTGGCGCTGAGTACAATTTCATACCTTTTGGCGTCGAGACCCTGGGTCCGTGGGGCCCCAGCGCATTAAGCCCCTTCAAAGATATTTCGAAGAGCCTTATTGATGTTACTGGTGACCGGAGAGCTGGCGGTTTCCTCGCTCAAAGAATCAGTTTGGCGATTCAGCGAGGAAATGCCGCCAGCATCTTTGGCACTATGCCGCAGGGGCCATTTTTAGATTTAGTTTAAGTTTATTATGTTCGAGTTTAGTTTAATTTTTAGTATAGTTTTATTGTAAGTATTTTATATTAATTTCATTTAATATCAATACTGTAAGTGAAATTTAATTGTGAAATGAATACCAGTTACACGAAATAAATATATTTGTTATTATTACATACCTAATTCGAGTCACATTCTGTCAGTTCACGGACTGTACACTTATTTAAGCAGTCCTTAGAATAAATAAGCCTAGAAACCTAGTCAACTTTTGAAAGTGGCTTAGCTTCGGCCGTGTACACATCTGTCACAAGCAAAACGTGCCTATGATTGGTTCTCTACGCACACATAAAACCAAAACCGGCTTCATCTTTCGCAAATTTGTTGTAAGTAGACTCTAGTTCTATTGTGGGCGGTGTTCACGACATATCTCCTACCTGCAAGAGTCCCATCTTGGTATGTTTCGATAATGTGTTACAATTTTTTTCCTAATAAGTTCTAGTATTGTAATAATGCAGTAGATATTTGGAAGGAACGAGGTATCGTAAAGCTCTTTCAATAGATACCTCACATGATAGGATTCAGTAGACAAAATGTCAAAATCCCATACAAAAAATGTATGACATAATCATAACTCCTTCTTGCACCAAAATTCAAGTTGGTTCTCCTTAAAATGTTCTTAAGCTTCAGTAGGTCCATCAGGCCAAAGGAAACCTTCTGATCATCAAATGCCATATATTTAAACGAACACCGACCACTATTAAGTGATGACGCGTTTGGCGCAGTATGTAGAGCACCTGAGCCGGCGGTCCCGCGTTCGAATCCCGGCCAGGGTAAAATATTTGTGTGACGAACTCGAATATGTGCATGGGTCATGGTTGTGCCATGTATTTAAGTATATATTTATTTATCTATCGTCGTGTTCTAGTACCCTTAAGAGGCCTTATACCTTTTAAAAAATTTTTTTTCATATTATGACAAATATATTGATAATTTCAACCAACTTTTCGAAGTGAATAACACGTTTCACCGAGTTCTAGGTAGGTAACGTAGCTATTTCATGGTTTTATTGCGTGCAGTCAAAAATAAGTAGAAAAATTTAATTTTCCGTGTGAATTTAGTCCATTTCGAGTAGTTTTTGAAACAAAAATTATCAATGACAAAATCATACTATAGGTTTCTAGTATATACCATTAAAACCCAATAGCCCTGTTCTAGGTAGTAACATCAATAATATGTTAAGAAACATGTTTGATCATTGAGAAAAATGTCCAAAACAATCAGCATTTTAAAAGGAATAAGGCCTCTTAATGCAAGCCTTCTTGAGCTTGAATTTGGGACTAGATCGATTAGTGTGAAGTAGTCCGATATTTACTTATCTGTTTTAATTTATATTTCGCAAATCTGTTGTATGAAGACTCTCGTTCTAGGCGTATTTATTGTTAGAAGGGGGCTTAGACTTAGAGAATGGGTTACGAGCGCTGTGTGTGTGTGTGTGTGTGTGTGTGTGTGTGTGTGTGTGTGTGTGTGTGTGTGTGTGTGTGTGTGTGTGTGTGTGTGTACCTTGCCGTCGCCGCACCGCGCGCCGTCGGGCACGAGGCCGGGGTCCACGTCGCCGAGCCCGAGGTCGATGATCACGGTGCGGCACGGGATGATGATGCCTGCGACAAACACCAACATTTACCAAAGATCGAAGCACAACGCGTTTGCGCTACTTCGTCCGTTTCTCTAAGGTGTAAGGTGTTAAGCCTTTCCAATAAACAATGCAAAGATCGACACACAAAGCATAAGGAAAGGAAGGTTATTTGGCGTTACCGCGTTGGCAATCCAGAGGTACCGGTTTCGATTGCCTTCTTTAAGCTTTTATCTTCGTATCATTTTTTTAAAGGTTTAAAATAAGAATTGTGGTGCGTACCCACATAATCAAACCGGCCAAGAGTATGTCGGGCCGCTCAGTGTAGGGTTCCGTACTTGCCCATCCTTTACAATAGACGGGCTTCGAGGTTTAAATTACGAGAAAGATTTCAAGCTCTACAAAAGGTCGTAAACGCTATAGTAACTGTAATTACTTATTACCTTCTGGAACTTATCAGTTATACGCGCCAAATTGTGTGAAATGTTTTAATACAGTATGGCACTTTACTAATATGTGTAACGTTCGAAGTATAAGGACACCGCGCGTGTTTCCATATTTTTTGACCCGTAGTTGAAAAGTTCCCACTATAGGTGCTGGAGAGGTACGCGAAAAAAATTTTTTTTATAATTTTTATTTTACCGTTTTGTTGGCGTGATACATACACATACTCATACCAAATTTTAGCTTTCTAGTAATAATGATCACGGAACTAAGCCGCGGACGAACGGGCAGACGGACATGGCGAAACTATAAGGGTTCCTAGTTGACTACGGAACCCTAAAAATGAGACATTACATGTATCATAGATTAACAAAAAATATGTCCAATTACTGCGAATTAGTGTCAGTGTTATTCCCAGATTAGTTAACAAAGACTAGACCAGATTACAAAGTGAAAATGAGACAATGAGACGTTACATGTTTCATGAATTTATAAATCTTTTTAATTTTTAAACATCAAAATGCCAGAAGGGCTTCGAAGATCGAAACTCGAAGTTTGCACGATCGATCGCATGTCAAACAATATTCGAACGTCCCGGCACGATACAATCCGTTACATAATACACTGACCATTGTTGTTGATGAAGGTGGCAGTCAGCACGGCGGCATTCTCCATGCCGAACTCCAGCCTCTCGTTGAGATGGCGGCACTGCAGCATGCCGCACATCACATCTTGCGCGGCGCAGCGCCGGTAGATTTGGTTGACGCGGTCGTAACCGCAGTTGCCGTGTCTGGGATTAGTTAAAAGGTCAGATGGATTCTTTTCAGAAGTAATTAGTCAATGAGCTAAGAATTTAACACGTTCACTGCGGTACGGGGGCCTCCGAGCCCCGTACGACGTCGTCGTTCAGTGCGGGGGACAAAAAAACAGTGTTTACTCGCTGGTGCGGAGCCTGTAACTTTGGTATTTTTTTGTCTACAATAGACACAAATATATAATTATGATCCTTGTTTAAAGTCTAACCAGGTGATATATAAAAGATAAACGGGTTCCCACGAACCCCGTACCGACCACACGACAAAAATTGTCTTCCAGTGCGATACGGGGTACTGAGAACCCCGTGTAGATATTAGCTGACCCGTACGGGGTAAGGAGCTCAGTGTCACTAGTGAAGTCATTATTGCAAGTCTTGTTATCGGTATCGGTAAATTGTATCGCAGATAAGATCATACGGAAAAATAAAAGAGGTGTCTCGCAAGAAATTAAAAAACGTGAGTGCGTATTTACATATAATAAAAACAAAAAGGCATAGATTACAGCGACCAAATGTCTGCTCATTATTCTACATTAAAGCGAGGTCTCAAATGGTTCTGTCAGGTTATTACGGAGCTTATATTTGGAACAGCGACGATCAACGCTTGGATTGTACAAAAAAAAATACAAAAATGTACAAAAAAAGCATTTGTTGAGTATATAATTGATGCGTTCACTGGAGAAACGAGGCAAAATACTGATCAGGATCCGGAGCCAAAGAAAGAAGAACACATATTTCAAATTGGTGAAAAGAAAACAAAAATGTGTAAGCTGTTGTGTGTAAGACATTGAGAGAAACGATGAGCAGTCGAAAAGCTGACAATAAGGTAAAAAAAGTGAAAACTATGTGTCGTAAGTGCCAAAAACCACAGTGTTTAAATTGTTTTTATTTAGAACATTAAATACAGCTCAAATGTATGTGCAATATTTTGTATTTTAGTCAAGTTACTTAAAACTGTTCCACTTGTTTATTTTTTTATATACAGTTTAAATCACGTTTAAAACATAATTATGATTAAAATGTATCGTTCGTTTTTACTCCCATCACTATCAACTTATCGACACACACAAAGTCTGTGCGATCCGGGGTCCGCTAAACCCCGTACTCTGTCAATTCTAGTGCGATACGGGGATAATAGAACCCCGTACTTTCTTTTCCTTCTAATTTAATAACTTTTCATCGTGTCTACGTGCGGAAGCAGGGTCACATAGATCATATTATACTCTTGGAATTGATAAAAAGAAATTTGTAAAAAAATATGATTTCAGGATTTTAGAGCAGTTTTAACTGAGGGGGGAGTACGGGGCACTTTTATACCCGTAACGCATCACGGTGATAACCACTACGGGTCCAATCAGGCCCCGTAACGCACTGAAATTCAGGACAGAGTTTTAGGTTGCCGCAGTGAACGTGTTAAACATACAATGAAGTGCTAGAAAAGAAGACTTTATCCAGGGAGGAATAACCTGTAGGCTTTTTATCTCCTTTATTTTATTCGATTATTTTTGTACTTCAAGGTAATTTTGAACTGAAAGTAAAACATGCTGAACAGGCCGTTATGAATCTTTTTAGACATGAATCGTATTTAACCCGCACCACCAGTGATTCGGGCTTCGTGTGGGAGTACAAACCCACTAACGGGAATGTCTCCGCGCACACAGTACGCCTGCAGACGTGGCACGAGCTTGGTATACTCACTCGTCCCCCTTGATGTTGGAGTTGTTGTAGCACTTGTCGTCCGAGCTGGCGCCGGTCACGCCCCACAGCAGCCGGCACTGGTCCGCGTGCGAGCGGCACGCGCCGCGCACGCAGCACGCCTGCAGACGTGTCACAAGCGAGGTATACTCACTCGTCCCCCTTGATGTTGGAGTTGTTGTAGCACTTGTCGTCCGAGCTGGCGCCGGTCACGCCCCACAGCAGCCGGCACTGGTCCGCGTGCGAGCGGCACGCGCCGCGCACGCAGCACGCCTGCAGACGTGTCACGAGCTTGGTATACTCACTCGTCCCCCTTGATGTTGGAGTTGTTGTAGCACTTGTCGTCCGAGCTGGCGCCGGTCACGCCCCACAGCAGCCGGCACTGGTCCGCGTGCGAGCGGCACGAGCCGCGCACGCAGCACGCCTGCAGACGTGTCACGAGCTTGGTATACTCACTCGTCCCCCTTGATGTTGGAGTTGTTGTAGCACTTGTCGTCCGAGCTGGCGCCGGCACGCCCCACAGCAGCCGGCACTGGTCCGCGTGCGAGCGGCACGAGCCGCGCACGCAGCACGCCTGCAGACGTGTCACAAGCGAGGTATACTCACTCGTCCCCCTTGATGTTGGAGTTGTTGTAGCACTTGTCGTCCGAGCTGGCGCCGGTCACGCCCCACAGCAGCCGGCACTGGTCCGCGTGCGAGCGGCACGCGCCGCGCACGCAGCACGCCTGCAGACGTGTCACGAGCTTGGTATACTCACTCGTCCCCCTTGATGTTGGAGTTGTTGTAGCACTTGTCGTCCGAGCTGGCGCCGGTCACGCCCCACAGCAGCCGGCACTGGTCCGCGTGCGAGCGGCACGAGCCGCGCACGCAGCACGCCTGCAGACGTGTCACGAGCTTGGTATACTCACTCGTCCCCCTTGATGTTGGAGTTGTTGTAGCACTTGTCGTCCGAGCTGGCGCCGGCACGCCCCACAGCAGCCGGCACTGGTCCGCGTGCGAGCGGCACGAGCCGCGCACGCAGCACGCCTGCAGACGTGTCACAAGCGAGGTATACTCACTCGTCCCCCTTGATGTTGGAGTTGTTGTAGCACTTGTCGTCCGAGCTGGCGCCGGTCACGCCCCACAGCAGCCGGCACTGGTCCGCGTGCGAGCGGCACGCGCCGCGCACGCAGTACGCCTGCAGACGTAACGACCATGTTAAACATACATCTAATGATACGGCAAATATCCGGAAATCGCATAAATTAGACAATACGCGTAAGGTAAAAATGAAACTTATAAAGAGTGAAGGACGTCGTAAAAGGTACCTAATACGACTTCCTTCACTCTTTATTTGTCAATTAAAACTGCAATATCTTCTGCCAAAATTAAACTTAATTTAAAAGACCTTCAAAGAAAGAAAACATCACGACGTGTATTTAAGCATTTCTACGAAATAATATTATACAATTCGTTACTTTTTATACTTGGATCGAAATAAAACTTTACGACATCACATACTTTGTAAAATATAATTTTATAACTAGTCTATATACTATTTAATATAGTAGATTGTTTGACACGTGATATATTCTAATGTACGATTCACATTGACTGCCACCACCATAGATAAGAGTGTATGCCACCACGGTCCAGCGGACGCTGGAGTGCCCGGCGGCAGCCGACTGCGTCCGTCCGAGTGATTAAATTCTAGGGCGACGGACGTGCGAACGGAGCCGATGGCGCGCGGCGGGAACCGAACGGAGCCGATGGCGCGCGGCGGGAACCGAACGGAGCCGATGGCGCGCGGCGGGAACCGAACGGAGCCGATGGCGCGCGGCGGGAACCGAACGGAGCCGATGGCGCGCGGCGGGAACCGAACGGAGCCGATGGCGCGCGGCGGGAACCGAACGGAGCCGATGGCGCGCGGCGGGAACCGAACGGAGCCGATGGCGCGCGGCGGGAACCGAACGGAGCCGATAGCGCGCGGCGGGAACCGAACGGAGCCGATGGCGCGCGGCGGGAACCGAACGGAGCCGATGGCGCGCGGCGGGAACCGAACGGAGCCGATGGCGCGCGGCGGGAACCGAACGGAGCCGATGGCGCGCGGCGGGAACCGAACGGAGCCGATGGCGCGCGGCGGGAACCGAACGGAGCCGATGGCGCGCGGCGGGAACCGAACGGAGCCGATGGCGCGCGGCGGGAACCGAACGGAGCCGATGGCGCGCGGCGGGAACCGAACGGAGCCGATGGCGCGCGGCGGGAACCGAACGGAGCCGATGGCGCGCGGCGGGAACCGAACGGAGCCGATGGCGCGCGGCGGGAACCGAACGGAGCCGATGGCGCGCGGCGGGAACCGAACGGAGCCGATGGCGCGCGGCGGGAACCGAACGGAGCCGATAGCGCGCGGCGGGAACCGAACGGAGCCGATGGCGCGCGGCGGGAACCGAACGGAGCCGATGGCGCGCGGCGGGAACCGAACGGAGCCGATAGCGCGCGGCGGGAACCGAACGGAGC
Source organism: Apotomis capreana (assembly GCA_947623375.1). NCBI lineage: Eukaryota > Metazoa > Arthropoda > Insecta > Lepidoptera > Tortricidae > Apotomis > Apotomis capreana. The sequence continues at coordinate 5,897,467 of OX392519.1, read as the reverse complement.
CGATGGCGCGCGGCGGGAACCGAACGGAGCCGATGGCGCGCGGCGGGAACCGAACGGAGCCGATGGCGCGCGGCGGGAACCGAACGGAGCCGATGGCGCGCGGCGGTAACTGAACGGAGCCGATGGCGCGCGGCGGTAACCGAATGGAGCCGATGGCGCGCGGCGGTAACTGAACGGAGCCGATGGCGCGCGGCGGTAACTGAACGGAGCCGATGGCGCGCGGCGGTAACCGAACGGAGCCGATGGCGTGCGGCGGTAACCGAACGGAGCCGATGGCGCGCGGCGGTAACCGAACGGAGCCGATGGCGCGCGGGGGTAACCGAACGGAGCCGATGGCGCGCGGCGGTAACCGAACGGAGCCGATGGCGCGCGGCGGGAACCGAACGGAGCCGATAGCGCGCGGCGGGAACCGAACGGAGCCGATGGCGCGCGGCGGGAACCGAACGGAGCCGATGGCGCGCGGCGGGAACCGAACGGAGCCGATGGCGCGCGGCGGGAACCGAACGGAGCCGATGGCGCGCGGCGGTAACTGAACGGAGCCGATGGCGCGCGGCGGTAACCGAATGGAGCCGATGGCGCGCGGCGGTAACTGAACGGAGCCGATGGCGCGCGGCGGTAACTGAACGGAGCCGATGGCGCGCGGCGGTAACCGAACGGAGCCGATGGCGTGCGGCGGTAACCGAACGGAGCCGATGGCGCGCGGCGGTAACCGAACGGAGCCGATGGCGCGCGGGGGTAACCGAACGGAGCCGATGGCGCGCGGCGGTAACCGAACGGAGCCGATGGCGCGCGGCGGGAACCGAACGGAGCCGATAGCGCGCGGCGGGAACCGAACGGAGCCGATGGCGCGCGGCGGGAACCGAACGGAGCCGATGGCGCGCGGCGGGAACCGAACGGAGCCGATGGCGCGCGGCGGGAACCGAACGGAGCCGATGGCGCGCGGCGGTAACTGAACGGAGCCGATGGCGCGCGGCGGTAACCGAACGGAGCCGATGGCGCGCGGCGGTAACTGAACGGAGCCGATGGCGCGCGGCGGTAACTGAACGGAGCCGATGGCGCGCGGCGGTAACCGAACGGAGCCGATGGCGTGCGGCGGTAACCGAACGGAGCCGATGGCGCGCGGCGGTAACCGAACGGAGCCGATGGCGCGCGGCGGTAACCGAACGGAGCCGATGGCGCGCGGCGGTAACCGAACGGAGCCGATGGCGCGCGGCGGTAACCGAACGGAGCCGATGGCGCGCGGCGGTAACCGAACGGAGCCGATGGCGCGCGGCGGTAACTGAACGGAGCTGATGGCGCGCGGCGGTAACCGAACGGAGCCGATGGCGCGCGGCGGTAACCGAACGGAGCCGATGGCGCGCGGCGGTAACTGAACGGAGCCGATGGCGCGCGGCGGTAACCGAACGGAGCCGATGGCGCGCGGCGGTAACTGAACGGAGCCGATGGCGCGCGGCGGTAACCGAACGGAGCCGATGGCGCGCGGCGGTAACTGAACGGAGCCGATGGCGCGCGGCGGTAACTGAACGGAGCCGATGGCGCGCGGCGGTAACTGAACGGAGCCGATGGCGCGCGGCGGTAACTGAAGGGAGCCGATGGCGCGCGACGACAGTCGAGCACCTCCGTCCGCGTCCGCAAGCGCCTGATCAGCCGGCAGCGGCGCCAATAACATTTGAATATGGGATCTGACTGTTGTAAAGAAGCTCTACATTCATTTGGCAACTATTTAGATGCGCTTGAGCGCGCTCCGCCCGGTCAGTGGGAATCGTACATAACTGTCACAGAAGTTTTTAGTCACGTCAATCACTCTCTTGTGCACCGTATCCGTATAACCGACCTGCTGGAACCCGCAGGGCGTGGTGTCCATCTTGTGCACGTCGTGCGGACAGAACTGCGAGTGTCCGGAGCAGTACTCCGGCAAGTCGCACTCTCGCTCCGCGCCGCGACACTCCGCGCCCGCCGGCTTGTGCCGACACGTCTGGAAACAAATACTTCATAGAATTACCTACATTAAAAATGTAAAGCTGATGATCATCATGACCCTCCGGCCGTTTTGGCAACCAAGTTTCGCAACCAGTTGTTAAAAAAGAAAAAATATTCTTGCTACGCAACTAGTTGCCCAAAAAGAATATTTATTCCTTTTCCGAAACCAACGTCGATGACAGCTGAGTTTCGCAACCAGTTGCCAAAAAAGAAAAAAAAACTTTGTTCACATCTGGTTACCAAATAAGATTCTTAATTCCCATTCTCATTTCCAGATGATACAAAGAAATTGAGTTTGCACAAAAAGTTTATCCTCAATATGTTTGATACCGGCCTGAGATCTGTTCGGGAGCAGCCTGAAAATATACATTTTCTGGCGTTCGCCAGAAGTGTCGTCGATGTTTCAATAAGTCGTCATTTTGTTCTGTGTTCTTTTAATTATTTATTATACAAAGCGACAAACGTCTTCTGACAGCGATAAGTCATACAGTATGATCACCAAATAAATTAATTTTATCTATCCAAATATCATAAACCCTCGATGATGCGTTCAAGAACTGCACATTATGACCACCATTAAAATAGTCTGTTTTGTTATAGCAAATTTCTTATCTGTAAAAATGTTATTATTGCTAAATAATAACATCGATTTCTATAATATTTTTTATTCAAATTTCAAACATCTCTGAAAAACAAAGAAATTTTATTTGACCTCTATTCTAATATCAGTCGAGATGACGTATCCTTCGAAATGAATTGTCAATTTGCAATAAAATTTGACGAAAGTCGCACGTAAGTAAAATATCGAACGATATGATAGTTGGGGCAGACTCTTTTTTGTCTCTGAATTAAAAAAAATATGACAGCTGCTAGAAAACTTCATTACCGCCATTACCGGGTAATATTTGTCATAATGTGTGACTCCTGAATGCATCATGGAGGCTTATGATTTGTGGCTAGATAAAGTAGTGTATTTAACTGTACATAATTAGGCATTAAAACACTCGTGTGGTGTTATTATGAAACTTGCCTTCGGCTCGTTTCATAAACCCACACTCGTGGTTAATACCCTTCATTATGTACAGTCACATAAACTACTATATTGACAGCATTCTAAGAGTGATATTTTAAAGAAGGTCGTTATACGAAGAAAACATAATTTAATTTAGTTAAAATGAGTGGCGAACGGTTATCGGTTTTGCAACTGGTGTGACCAACCCAGTGCCCCCTCAGCTTAAATACAAAAGTTTGCAAGTGCTACTAAGTACTGTATTATTCACGTCTTGAAAGACGAGTCTCAGAATATTAAATCATTATTCCGAAAAACGTACCAATTGTGATATTCGGGAATTGTTCTAGTTGTGGTCCGGTCTCAACCCGCCGAAAGGGCGAAACAGAAATAGTTCTTATTTTTGTTCTAGTAGATATGTAATTGGTTGCGTAGAAAGAGTATTACTTCTCTTTTAACAACTGCCGTTTTAGTCAATTCTTCATTGGCAACTGGTTACGGAACAGTAATAAATTTTCTTTTTGAGCAACTAGTTGCGTAGCAAGAATATTTTTTCTTCTTTGGCAACTGGTTGTGAAACTTGGTTGCCAAAACGGCCGGAGGGCATCATGAGACCCTATTTTTAATGGGTTATATAGCAAAATTTGGAATTCCTAGCTTTAATATTGGCCGTGATCCGGTCACATATTCCACTAAAAGCTGAATATCTTGGAGACGAGAGCTCCAATTTTTATAAAACAAAGCTAAGAACCATCTCGACAACCCAAGACACTATGTAAGCCCAGTATAGTCACCGTGAGATCGCAGCACTGGCCGTGGCCGCAAGTCGCGTTGCTGCGGAGGGTACAGTCAGGCTTGCAGCACTGCTGGCAGGCGCCGCGGTCGGTATCTCTCGGGACGGACTCTCCTGGTGCGGTGCCGCAGTCGCACTGCTCGCCCTCCTCCAGGAACCCGTTGCCACAGGTCGGGGACTCGAAGAGACGCTTGGGTTTGTTGCTGTTCATCAAAAATATTCAATCCGTTAAACCAATTTACCCACGTCCAGCATATGCAGGGTATCAAATGTTGAATGAATACATAATGCGTTCCACTCGAAAGTTCTCGTTAAGAAACCAAACAATTATGAACGTTCTCTCTCCATACAAATTGGGAAACGTTCTCGAGAATGGCACATCTCTTCCTTTGAGACTTACCGAAGACAGTAGTCCATGCCCCTCTCGAATGACAGAGCTAACGACTTCAAGCTGCAAGACGACCAGTGCACGGGCGTCACGGATGTACTCGAAGGGCTCATGATGCACTTCTTGTCCGGGCACTCGCAGTCTGGCTCCTGGAGTTGAACAAAGAATGATATGGGTTAGTGAGATTCAATTGTTTCATGTTCCCGCCCTCTCAGCGCTAAGGATGTTACATGTTCTGAGGACAAAATCAGAAGAGGACGTATTCCTTTTAAAATGCTGTTTTTTTAGACATTTTTCTCTATGATCAAACATGTCTCTTACCATATTGTTAATGTTACTACCTAAAACAGGGCTATTGGGATTTATTGGTATATATTTGAAACCTACAGTTTGAATTTTTCATACATATATTTGTTTCAAAAACTACTCGAAATTGATCGAAATTTCACGCGGAAAATTAGTTATTTTCAACTTATTTTCGACTGCACGCAATGAACGCATAAAATAGCTATGTTACTATCTACAACTCGGAGAAAAGTATTATTTACTTCAAAAAGTTGAAATTATCAATATATTTGTTATAATATGAAAAAAAACGAATTTTCAAAGGAATAAGGCCTCTTAAAGTCACTGAAATCACACATTAACTTTTTGGACATCTAGCGACGCCGTCGTTGACAAATGGCACTTCGACAGAGCCTATCAACTACATTTTTTTTTTCTTTTTTTTCTTTTTTTTTTATGTCATAGGGGGCAAACGAGCAAACGTATCGCCTGATGGAAAGCGATTACCGTCGCCCATAAACACCTGCAACACCAGAGGAGTCACAAGTGCTTGCCTACCCGGAGGACGAAGATAGAATGCCTCTATGCTAGTAATGAAGTTCAGTACCTGGTCGTGCTCCATGCCGAAGTTATGCCCCATCTCGTGAGCGATGGTCATGGCCACCAGCCCGATCACGCGGGAGTGGTTGGTGGCGACGCCGGCGGAGTAGTTGAACGAGCACATGAAGCCTTTTAACGCCTTGCCCACTACACCCGCCTTGAAGTTCTGCCGACTGTAAAAGGGGTAAATTATGTTAATAAGGGTATATGGCAATGTGTAGTTTGTCCCTACCCTTATCTCCTATCTTTTTTCCCCTTCCTTTCTTACCTCTAGGTTTTTGCCAGGACTACTCTTATCCGCCGAGTCGTAAATACATTTATTGTGCCATAGTGGTTCATTTAATGAACCATAAACCTGGTCGTTTCATATAGCATCAACATTTACCAAGCTTAACACTTACAGCAAACTTTACTCTGCAAATAAGCCGATAAGCTTTGACAAGTCAAAACCTAACAGCGCTCTGGAGAAGAGAGTATAAACGCCATAAGAAACAATGAATGAATGAATGAATTCAGTGGAGGGAAACCTGTCTCCAGATTAAAAGAGGCAGTACTCACGTGAGCAGCTGAGCGTTGTCGTTGGGTATTCTGGTGACGAGCGAGGTCTTCCGATAGTGCAGGAACTTGTTGAGGGTCGCGTCTCCGTCCTCCTCCAGCACGATCTCATCGTGCTCCGACCACACCTCCACTCCTACCAGAGCTATGAAGATGTTCAGGGGAGCGTATACCTGGAACCAGGTATATCAGCCGTGATAAATCGTTTCCAGTTGAATATTCTACCGTGAAAACACTTGGAACAATCATTTGCCCAAAGGTTAAATGGAAGAAATTCCTTAAAGGGTTCTCCTTTGCACTCATTGCCTTTGTTAAATTAATTTCTTTGTGCAATAAAGAGTTTACATAAATACACACAAGTCTTAGAACTCCGATCCAATATAGCCACAGATTCCAAGTTTTTAAACAAGTTTTTTTGCGATGCGCGTCTGTTATCGGTCAAGAGATCACGCGTCACAATTGACAACACTTTAAAAGTATAGTGCTCTTTTAAAGCATAGTGTTCTTTATTCCGCAAAGAGGGACATGACCGCCTTCGAATTTTCACCAAAACAGGGAAAAGCTTGCGGAGGAACGAACGGAGTGGCGCAAACGGCCTGGTTTGCGGCACTCACTGACCAGAGATAAAGACGTCATCAAGGCGCAGTAACCACCTGTCGCGAACCTCTCTTGTCAGGCTTGCAATGGAGCAAATCGATCTCTTATCGGTTTAGTTAGCGACAAAAACGGTGTCTCCCGAACATTAGTTACACCATAAATCGTCTGCAATACAAGCAAGGACCTATTCACTTACAGAGTTGATGATATTAGCGAGGTCCTTCATCTGGCGGTGCACGCTGCGTAGGTCTCCCCCGCTGGCCATAAACTCCCCGTTATCTACCACCAGCACCAATTCCACATATCGAGTGCGGCCGTTCGCGTTGAAAGGAGCTCGGACCAGTGTGTCTTCGAAGGTGTCGCGTTTATACTGGAATTTAGAAATTATTTCATTAATCTCCAGTTGAGTCACTTGGTCGTTGTAGGCTGTCTTCTCTTTCAGAACATCTAATTAAAGAAAAGTAAGTTAGAACATGGGAGCAGGGTTTCAAAACATGGCATTTGGCTTGAGTTATTTTGTCATCTTCAAAGACAGTATAAGATTCAGATTTGGAAGCAGCTTCAATCGAATCAAAACTTGATAAGTTCAGTTTGTATAAATGCCTGACAAGTAAACAGTACCATTTACGGCAGCGACAGCCGACAACCAATGTTAATGTAATACCAAAAAGAGACATAGTTTCCGATAGTTGTAGAGGAAAAGTAACTTACCCTACTGACTCTGGATCGTTTTCTGGCGAGCTCCTCGGTCCTCTGCTGGTAGAGCATGGGGTCATAACTGGAGTTGTGCGTAGTGCCGCCTTCGTATCCACACCGGTGCTCTTTCGCCAGTTGCTCGTGGGAGTACAGAAAGTGATCCGCGTTTATGTTGTTATCTGGAATAAGATATTTTATATGGTTTTAATTTCCTCAAGACATCGTTAATCAAAAGTAGTTGAAGAAACACGAACGACGGAAGGAGTTATAAAAGGGTCATAATACGGTGCGCTCATACAGTGGTAAGTCGGTTAAAATGGGTGGAATGAGTTGATAAACAAGCCGGATTCCACAGGTCTTAATTAAGAAACCGCTGTAAATAACTCACTCCAAGGTCAAGGTATGACAAAACGTTCGGTCTTACCGTAGTCATTGACCGGACCAACGACTTCAGTGTCGATTCGATGGGACGCCCCCACTCAGGGCTTTATCATCAGTCATCCTCACAAGTCTGCCACGCCCAATGGTGCATGGGAACTTGTGAACATTCAAATTAAACACAAACCTTCCGCCGGCTCGATGTACCGCATCTGCTGCCCGTCGTAGATGACTCCCCTGACGCCGTGGCACGTGGACACCGCCGCCCACGACCCGGGCTTGCCCCGCACGCGCCCCGAGTACTGGCATATGTCCAACTCCTGGAATAATATATATTACTCCCGTTAATTATGACCCAAACAATTACATACTGTACATACACTCAAACCGGACCTTCGTAATTTGAAGACAGATTTGCAGATATTTTTCGTGTTATTTTCTCGCAGAACATCCAGTTAGTGACAAGGGCACTCCACTAACAGCTAAAGTTATTTCTTTACCTAAGATGTTTTTTTCAGGATTTCTTTCCCGTTCTAGCACAGTTAGAACGTGTCCTACACCTACACCACCCACTGTCAATCACTGGTCTCCTTTCGGCCAAAATTCGTACCTACTGAAGTCTTCAGTCTTAGAGAAATTCCTACTTTATGAAGGTTATTATTTGGTTTGTTGGATTGGAAAGCTCACGCTCACGGGATTCTGCTTGCACCCGTAATTCTCTACGATATCCTAAGTTTTCATAGATTACGGTAGACGAGACACAAACAGTTACGTCTTTGGTGCTGACCTTCTTTAAGTCTCTGTACTAAGTACTGTTGGCAGTTCAGTCGAAACATTGATTTGGAGAATCTTGTACTTACATCTCCTCTAACATGTATCAATTACCTAGTCATAATATAATTGTAATAGTTTTAAAAATGACTTACCATTGAGTTTCTTTCGGCTTTCTTCTCAACAGCGGTCTCCTCTTGTGAAATGCCGTTAGATTCAGATTTAGACATGTGAAAGTGCCCTTGTGGCCTACTTACAGATTAAACGTTTTATTTTTGTTTTTATTTTTTTTACAAATGTTGTTTCTTGCAAGTCCCTATCTGCTTCAACTACACTCATGCTACGCTCACCTCCTTTTCCGGCGTGTGTACTTTGGTCTGACCATCTTTTTGGTAGCTGAGCGTGTGGCCACTGGGCACCAGCTCCTCGTTCAGTCGGAGCTCCAACTCGTGGTCTTCGCCGTCGATGCTCACTGTTAGCGTCACCTCCGGATGGTGTGATCCTGTCTGTAAGGTAAACATTCGATTGTTTTTACTTCAAGTTGATTAAAAATTAATGGTAAATAATATTGATCAATAGTTTAGTCTATCATCCTTCCTATGCCCCAGAATAATTTAGATCGCGTTTATCCATAATAGTTCTTACATCTAGCTATCTCTAACTAACGTATAAGAACCAGAATCCACTGAATCGTAGCGGAGCAAAGACATGCGGAATTGAACAATCACCTGACTTGAAATCTGTATCTCGGCTTTGCTTCACTTTTGTGATTGGTCAATTCCGCTCTGGTGGAGTCTGGCACGCACTTTATCATTATCACATGCATATAAATGCTATATGGCCAACACTTAACACTATCGCGGTTTGTAAACGTTGGATAATCAAAAATCAAATTAAATAAAAATATTGCAATAGAATCATTTAGTGCCTAAATGTATCATCTAGTTTTAAATTTCCACACTACCGTATTAGGTTAAGACCTGTAAAGATAGCTGCATGTTGTTTAAATAAATAAATAAAGATAAAAAAAAATGGCGACGCGCTTGGTGCAGTTTGTAGTGCACTTGCCTACTGAGCCGGCGGTCCTGGGTTCGAATCCCGGCCGGGGCAAATATTTGTGTGATGAAATCGAATATTTGTTCCTGGGTCATGGATGTTATCTATATAAGTATTTATATACCTATCGACAGCAAAAAGCGTAAACGCTGTAAACGCTAATGAATTCCCTTGGCGTTTACAGCGTTTAGGTACGCGTTTTGCTTTCGATATTGTGTATATCCTCGTCTAGTTACCCATAAGTAAGTGTCCCTTAATATTTGTTATTTATTTATGTTAAATAATATGTTATAAATCTGTATTTTTTTATCGCACAAAAAAAAAACATTCGCTACTGCGCATCAATTGACGTAACATTGCTTAATAGTGTCTGCTTTGAAGCTGCTTTATTTCAAATTTACATTTAAAAAGCATTGAACTTTCTTTTTCACATTTATAGAATACTGACCGTGTCTTTAGTAGTGTGAATTTCTCTTCTCGTCCTGCCATGGTGAAATTTGGGCCTAACTATACTATGTGTGCTGAAGTCTGATGAGGGATCTGAAACAATAGAAATGTAATCGTTACAATCTAATAAAAATCAAAATGAAAGTGTAATACAAACATATAGGATGCATAAAACCTGGTTTTATTACACTATATTTATTTATTTAAACTTTATTGCACAAAATAAAAGTCAGTACAAATAGCGGACTTAATGCCAAATGGCATTCTCTACCAGTCAACCATAGGGCCAAACAGAAATACTAGAAGTTGGCGCAAATCGGAAATCGAATTGTACTACAGTGTGTACAGTGGCTCTGCCAGCTGTACATCGCGATCATTTTAGGGTTCCGTACCCGAAGTGTAAAACGGCCTATTTCTATTAAGATTCTGCTGTTCGTCCGTCTGTCTGTGTGCGCGTCTGTCACTAGACTGTATCTCATGAACCTTGATAATTAGACACTTGAAATTTTTACAAATGATGATTTAGTTGTACATAACCCGGTGCGCGAGTCCGAGTCGCACTTGGCCGGTTTTTCGAAATGGCTGAAATATGTTTTTTTCACGTTTTCAACCCCCATATCTCCGAAGTTTTGAAAAATCTCCAAAAAATACCGACTAGACATAAAAACTATATTTATTTATTGAATCTGCTCACGAAATTTCACGAGAATGGGTTGAAAATGCAGGTGAAGAGCCGGAAATCCGGACAAACGGACGTCCATATAATTCCGGACTTACGAAAGAATTTTCGGCCAAGCTGAAACTGAGAAGCTTCGCTCGCTGGCTCATAAATAATTTTAGAATTCAATTAATCTTCACCGCTAATTTTAATTAACCTATATCAATTGTAATTAAAATTTGCATTTACTAGACTTAATAAGTAGGTATGTTTACGTGGGTAAACATTATTAAACATATTCTTATGACTATGGTATTGCATAAATGCATGCAAATGCAGTAGGAAATGTACGATGCCAAGAAACCAATGAATCATGGAATAACGCGACTTAATGTACTGGAAATGCAAAACAAAGTTCTTTGTGTTTGTTTTGAGTGGATGGACTTTTTTCTTTGATGTTGTTCTGTCCCGTGGCCCAGGGGACAATATTGAATAAACTTCTTTGAAAAGTGTTGATATTGTCAAGAGATAGACTACATAAGGATGGGCTTATAACTATTGCAACAACAAAGTTTTTGGTAAATATAACCGCCGAAATCGGAGTTCTAAAGAGTGGCCCAGGGGAAATCACCATAGTAAAAAAGTTGATCGAGCTTTTTCTTTCTTCTTGGTCGTTTACTCCATAGCTGAAGGTCATGTCCCTGTTCGGTTTTCGGCTTCCTTCAGGGCAGAGGAAACTGGAAGGCCAGTGATTTCGGTCACTTGGTAACACCATCGACGCGAGGATCTACCGCGGGGTCTCCCTTCCACTTTGCCCACTAATCCCACTATCACTAGCCTGTCAAGGCTGTCGGTATTCCGGCGAGCAACATGACCAAATTAGATTGACGCTTTTACCAACTGGAAATTACACTTCGTCATTTATATCCAGTCATTGGACACAAAATGGGTACCATAATATATAAAGTTACAGTTGTGGTTTTGGTTTTAAGCACTAACGTCATAACTCGATGCCACAAAAGGACTACAAAGCATTACTATATATTTCCTGTTATTCGAAAAAGGCTCCTTTTTAGACAGTTCTAATACGAAAGTTTTTACACAGCATCAATATTCAGTATGATAACGATTCTAGGGTGCTATTGGGGCTAGGTACTTCGAGAATGTTTTAGTATACAAACCACACAGAGACGACGCCATTCTTCGTGGAGCCCAAACAAAATAAATAATAGAACAGAATATTTTTTATTGCACACATCAACAAGAAAGACATCCAAACACATAACATGTAGTTTTACCCTACAATAGGAAAATATTTCTTATTATTTCAAAGTAGGAATTTGGGTGATTTAATATAACTAGTGGTTCTTAAACCATTGATATACAAATAACTAATAGTGGCTCTTAGTTTACAAACAATCAAGGACTTATAGGATTGTTGATTGATGATCATCGTAATTTTGTAAACAATATTATCGCTCATTAATAAAAAGTTTCGTCTCTCAATTTTCAGATCTTTGTACCTAAATAAATTAAATAAGTACTTGTCTTTTTTTGCAAAATATATGGCTATTTTTATCTAAATAGATATATAGTTAAATTGGAAAAATACTACCAGCGCTTAAGTTTCGAAATTGTCAAAATAGTGATACCTACCAGTTATTTTCTTCATTTATTATAATATAAAAACGGTCTTAATTGTCGCGAAGCCGGGTAAAAATGCATTAAAGTGACGCTAATACAAACAGCTTTAACGCTAGCTGTTATGACAAAAACTATTTAACCGTAACTATGTGTTATTTCATGAATGGTTTAGTACCACACGCGTTGCCCGACTTCGGCGTGGCCCAGTTACTAGGCGTTATTTTTACGCATTAACACTTACGTCACTGGTTTGAATTGTGCAACTTTACGTGTTAAGATTTACGCGAAAAGTGCAGTTATCGGTTACGTTTCATTGAGTTACGTGAATTGAGCGCCGCAGTCGCGAAGCTACACTTGACTGATTTTAATGCGCATTCATGTAGACCCTCAACATGGTGGACCAATGACCTGGTTAGGATTGCAGGCAGAAATTTGATGAGGGCGGCGCAAGACCGATCGTTGTGGAGAACTTTGAGGAGGCCTTTGTCCAGCAGTGGACGTCAATCGGCTATGATGATGATGATTCGTGTAGGTATGTAGTATCAATTGCAACTTCGTTCACGGAGGAGCAAAAAGCCCTAAAAGGACTAAAGTATTTTTATCAATTATCAGTATCAAATTAAAATTATATTTATTTGCAAGAATACGGTTACAAGATGTAACAGTACATGTTATCCATAACACACTTGTAAAACATTTTAGGATCGCATTTAGGTGACAGACAGAAAAACCACACGGGACCAGGGCGTTACAATTTTGCACTTATACAAATGAAACTTGTGCGATAACGTTTATTCGAAATAAATTAATAACGTTGCTAATAGAGACAGTATAATGTAGTCCATATAAGTCAAAGATATATATTTCAAATATTCCTAAGTTAAATACTCGTAATGTCTATCAAGGTGCTATCAAGTATCGACTCTCAATGCTTGCGATAATTTATGTAATTGTAAACACATAAAAACAGACTGCGTTATATAGCAGTCAGATGTCGACATTTATTTGACAGTATCCTACTATTAGTAGACATGAATGTTTAGTAAGTGTGTAGTGTGCGTTATAAATGAGTATCCACTGCCGATTATATAAATATATAAATGCGCTATATATTGTCCCTTAACACTTTCGCTACCAAGAACCCGCCTGGTAGGCACTCGTAATCATTGCTCAGATGCCGGTCACGTATTTTTGCTTAAAAAGTTCCCCACCTAGCGGGCTCTCGGTTTCTGGGGTAGGGTTAAATTTTATATCTGGTTGCGAGAGTGTTAACACTCGTATATCTACCGTGTTTTTTTAATTCCCGTCAATTAAGATTCTCTTTGGAAATTAAATGAACTAGGCTTCTAACTCCTGCGTGTCCCGTCCTAATGTTTTCATCCCGTCTCAGGCGATAAAAGATCTAATTTAGAATCGAATGAAGATTTCTCCTTATTAAAGAGATTTATTACGTTCATTTTTTTTATAGTTACCTATATTAATTAGTCTACTTATTTTTCACAGCAGTTAATACAGCTAAACAAACTTAAATCATTTAAATATGTGTGAAAAAAAGTGTTTTTTTTTTGTTTATAGTTTGTAGTAATTTAGCAATAGATCGTCTAGTGACAACCAAAACTCACTAAAATTTCTGTCACTGCTCACAAAACCTCGTATCTAGTAAGTAGATTCACAATGAGATACGAGCTTTGTTTTAAGTAGGTATTTGTTATTTAGTGAGTTTTGTTGTCAACAGACGATATCGAAGTCAAGCAAGTAAGATACCACTGAGTATAAATATATCCCTTGTCCTTCCAAGCTCTCCGAGCGATGATCTCGGCGCACTCCGCGCTCTGATAGCTGATAAAGAATGATTTACGGTAGCCTGCCAGTCCTTGGATATCGAGCAAAATGATATGATAAGACAGTTCCGCGTTTCATTTTACAGTATATTGACAGCCAGTTCGCCATTGCATAACTACTTATTTCGAAACCTCGATTCAATATATACATATTTTGGTTTACATTCAAGGGTTATATCTACTTTGAAACTAGATCAGAGAGGGGCACCATGGTGCATGGTGGTTCTACTTTTAATTGGGTAATTCAGCGTGCGTTCGTAATAACCAGTCACACGATCGCGTTGGCACGCTCAACGACCAATAAATAACAGCTCTCAGGCAGCTAAATTAAACTTAGAATTTGCGATTATCCAAAGAGAGAACCGTTTATGATCCTGGTCACAGCACCATTGCTGACTTTATATCACCCTAGTCATAACTCGAGTTCAGTAGATCTAATTTTTAGATATGTGTATAGTACGTACATGAAAACCGGATTTAAAACCGGAAGGAATTTTTTTTTTTCAATCAAACTACATACCATTAAAATGCGCTAAAATGAGGAATAAAAATATACATGAATTTAAGCTGGGAACAAAAGGCATACCAACACTTCTAATCTGATAGTATCTATATATGTACATTACATATATGGCGTATAGATATGATACATAAAACCAAATTAGTAAATTCTATTTGCAAATACTTAATAAATACGTAACAGTTACACTTATAAAGACATAAACTTACCCGCATTTGATATAAATACGACATTTCCACATCCACTTTCTATATAAGTACTACAACTTGCTCAAATCTAAAAGGTAATAAGTATGTATTATCTGTATACATACGGCGTTAGTTCTAAGATAATTGGCCGCCGGATGGGTGGCTCAATAATTGCATAGCGCTCTGAGTTTATTGATTCAGGTTGGGTTATTAGAGGACGATTTATCGAAGTGGTTGCGCTTGATTTCTTATAGGACAGGTCATAGACCTTCATGTAGTGCAGTCTGATAGTCTGAAACGAAAACAAGCCATTTTGAAAATAATCTGCGAACCCTACTCAGTTCCGAATGGGCATCGGGAATCGGGCCGCCGAATCCGATTGATATTGCCAATTGACAGGTAGCAATTTGAGGTAGGAATACATATATATCTACTTTTACGAATCTATGGATGAAATCGTTAAAGTAAAAAATAAAACTAAAGTAATATAATTGCTATTTGAATTGTATTTATAAAGATTAAATCTTACCATAAACATTTAATGTAAAGTCGACGGCTAAGACTCACAAGAACATAATTTCGCTGTAATAAAAATACTTAATCAGATAATAGGGAAAGCCAAGCCTCTAAGCCCTAACTTCCTAACCGTACACCTTGGTTTAAAAATTTGTCCATTAAAAAGATACACAGTTCAATTGCAAAAGATATATTAATATATTTCCAACACAAACCGTGAAAAAAACCGAGATATTGATATTGCTAAAGTAAATATATCGCAAAATTAGTGCGCTAGTGTCGCTGTAAAGGAGATATCTCCTTCATAAAATAGATGGGTCTACGCATCGCTACTCTGATTGTCTCAATTAAACCAGGGTCTCGAACAAAACAATCGCAGAATCACTATGTTAGGTATGTTCAAAATGTAAAGCAATTCATACCCTTCCCATTCAAAACATGCCCCACGGTACTATTACGAGATAATTGGAGATACTCGTACAATAGCGAGAACTTGGTCTTTGTCTTCAGGCAAGAATAGATCGAATAAAGTTTTCTCTTCGATTTTATTGATTAACTATGGATTGGGGAGGATAGATGATTTCCCACGTCTAGTTCGTAATGAAATGAAACGCTCAACGCGCAAATGACTCCTAAAAAAACATTTCTACACTTGAAATTTTAAAGGATTTGGCTCAAAATATAAAATTTTGCTTTTCTATGACATTTACAGTTTACACGTTAGCTATAACTTATTTTGAATTTAACGTCTATTAACACAGTATATACCCTCTCAAAGAAAATATCGTAACATATCGCTAAAGTAAACATGAAGGTGCAAAACTCCTGGCTGTCTGAGAAATAAAAAAAATGGATACAATGCAAATCAAACGAAAAGCTATACTTATTCAGCAAGAACGTTGCTTTATAAGCGAATTTAATGTCATTTCGAGATTATATTTATGCTCTTTGTCTTTATGACTACATCTGGCTAACGATCAATACCTAACCGTATGAATCACCATTAGGATATCTAGCTTTCTTGCCCTTAAAAATATAACAAAGGAGCACTGGAATTTATACGGTTCGAATTCTTCCTAGGGTTCGAAACACGAACTTGTAATTTGAATTGTTTGGAACAAAGTTGTGAACGTTTTAGGAGTTTAATCAATTCCCTGTTGTTTTAATAAGGCTTCATTAATAGTAATGTTCCGTCTTCAGAGTAAGATAATTAAATGATTGTGCTATAAAACAAGCTCTTTTTAACCAGCTTTAATAAACTCCTTCACTTTGGTGAAAAATAATGTTTTACACCGATATTTTCACCAAATATGCACCACAATATATTTTTTTAATTCGATGGTTCCAGTTAAAACATTATAGTTGTACATGTTGATTACAAATACGTTAGTGGAGAGTAGGCTTGTTTGAAAGTGTATAAATATGTTATTCACTTTATCTTTCCCTTTCATTCACTTATAAACAACTATGTGAAAGAGGGTAATCTTTAACCCTACATCATGATACATCCTGGTGACGGCACCATTGCCGGTTTTATGTCATCGTGACACGGGCCGACCAACGTAGAATGGTTGACCAGGGCAGGTTATAAGTCCGACAGTATACTGCCAATCTATAGATTGAATATAGAACAAAGGGAAAAAACTGAGCACTAAGTACCGCGGTCGCAGCTATCATAGAATTCGTTTTGTATGGGTTAAGTGTTTCGTATCCTAATTTCAACAACTGATTAGTGAACTGAGCGCCTCGCCTGTTTGTTACCCATGCTCTCGATCATGCCAAACAAACAAAAACTAATAATCAATACTAAGAATTTAAGAGTTAAAATTAAAACATTTCTCTTTTCCATCGGGGGTTGTTACGAACGACACTTGGCTGTTTATAAACATGATTTATCTATATCCTTCGTCGTAATTCTTAATGCTTTGTGATAATAATTCATAACAAATAACGTCCCGAGAGTCGGCTATGGGCAAGGTCGTAAAATTGGCCTTATGCCACATAAAAGTAACATAAAAGTGTATGTAACAGAGTTACATATAAGTATCAGAAAAGTTATGAAAAGGCAAATCTACAATGAAACGAAATTGTTCATTTCGAAATTGTTTATTTTTTATATTATTAAGTTTAACTCTTGTTGTTTAATGTCAATTTATAATACAATAGTGAACTGGCCTTTATTCCACTTTTATGTAACGTTACATAGAAAACCGATTCATATCGTTACATACGTTACATAAAAGTCACATAAAAGCGCTCTATTTCGACATTAAAATCCCAATTACATGACACTGCAACGAAGGAAAAACCACGCACACAGCCTCTTAGCACTAATCTAACATTAATATTACTATGTAATTTCACCTTTGAACAATATAATGCACAGTTACCTTTAAAATCACCAAACAATGTGTTTTTGAAAAGTCCGCAAACACGACCGTTCCCTTTGAATAGGCGGCACACGACTTAATATGGCCGGCAAAATAGCGGCGGTGCATAGACTAAATAAAAAATATTGTTGTAATTAAATAAATTTGGATTCTCCTATATAATTGCCAAGTTTCAATTATAATTATGGTTACATAATAGCGTGCAATACGATTACATTATGTTTTTTAATGAAATAAGCATTATTTTAACTTGCCATTTCGTTGCTAAGGTAGTCAAACTCTTCCATGATTAAGTAACATACGGAAAGCTTATTGAAATGCCCGATGAATAATACAAAACACAAAAAAAAACATTGTAAATAGGCAGGAGATAATTTTGCACACTTTTTTTTTTATCGGGGACGTTGTGATCACACATTATTAAAATACAAAAAAAAATATTGACAGGCGATTTAACGTATTCCTATAGATTGAAACAAATAAAACAGATGTTGCTTTTCCCAAAAGAAACATTGGAAATAAATAATTTGAAGTAGTTTTTTTTTAAACTAACAGCACATTTTGTTACTGGCGAAATATTCCTTTTTTGGCGGCCTTACCCCTATATATCTTGTTTCCCGGAAATATCGATACGGAGAATTCCGGTGTTGGAATTTCCAGCATTTTTGGGCTGCCCGAAAGATCAAAACACATAATAATTACAATATTTTCAAGGTAAAATCAGATCAACTCCGAAAGCATTTTCAGGTCACGTTCTATTTATAAATATCCTATTGTTAAGTTAATAAAGAACAAAATAAGTCTTACAATATAGACGTAATTACAGACATCTAATACGGTTGGCGGAGTTTGTAGTGCTCCTCCTGCCTACTGAGCCGGCGGTGCTGGGTTCGAATCCCGGCCAGGGCAAATATTTGTGTGATGAACTCGAATATTTGTTCCTGGGTAATGGATTTTACCTATATATGTATTTATATATTATTATATCGTCGTCTATTACCCATAGTACAAGCTTTGCTTAGTTTGGGACTTGGGACTACGTCGATTTGTGCAAGATTGTCCCTTAATATTTATTTGTTTATCTATTAGAGGTTTCTATTTCTACGTGTCAGTCGTGGATAAATTTTTCCATTTATATAACTTAGTCATGTCATGGTGGATACAATTTGACAAATCTTTAGACCAACTCTATAGACAGTTGTTAGTACACTCATTAAAATTCGTCCGGTTCCACACACGACACGACGTGACTACCGCCGGTGCATAATGCATTTTAACGACACGCATCGACCCATGACCCCGGTTTACCCCAACCAAACATACATGCCCACCCACCGTATGGGACTCCATAGAAATCCGGGGCTTTCGTTCTGGTCGCCTAGCCAACCTTGACGAAACTGTATGCTGGATTGGTTTGCATTTGAATTCGCTCCGGATGTTAATATCACAAAAGCCTGTACCATAATCGAAATCGAATCGAATCATCCGATTAAATTTCCTAAACTGAATGCTTGATATATTTAAAGTTAAGGTTGGTCACGATCACGAATCATTGACGAATGGAATTGAATGCATCGTGAATGCAAAGCGCAGCACATATTCGACAACGTGAGTGAAGACGCGTCTATAGAACTCGATTCCGAAGGCATTTGAAAGAACACTTTTACTTTACTGCTCTTGATGAAAAGTGTTTGACGGAGCCATCAAAGTGAAACTTTCCTGTAGGGGCCGTACCGTATAGCAATCGCTATCAGCATCAAGCGCAAAGCAAAGTGTTCATTGAATTTCAATCAAGACTTAGCGAGTTTGAACCTTCAACCCGTCAAAAGATCCCAAGTCCAAACAGACAAGGATCAAAGAATAAGACCCCAAATCGAAATTAGTAATGAAAAATTAGATCCCTTACAATACAATACAACAATTCTTTATTGCCCGACAATAAGAAAAATAAATATACAATTTTTTATTATTAAAACAATAAGTATCCTAATTACCCCAATCCGCGAGATATTTTAACCGGGTACGAAAAGGAGGTTAGTTTTGCATACAAATATTTGTCCCGTTGTGGTCGTTGAACCTCTTGAGTTTAAAAGGCAGCTCCTTCGAGTTCTTTCGTGATTCGATTTGCTAAATTCAACCTTAAGTTTTCAGTTACGTATTCAATCAATTATCAAATCAAAATCAACAATCTGTTTTGAAAAGTAATTTGGGCAATTTGATTAGTCTGATAATTTTGGTCACTTATATTTGAAGTAGACATAACAGCTAAAAGTCAGTATTCTGTGTACTCTGAGTTATAATTATTAACCTTTATGGAAATGGAACCCGGGGAAAAGTCTTAGCTGTCAAGTCAAGATGAGACAAGTAAATTTATATTGCAACTATATAGCATCCTATTATGGTCTGTGCATCCTATCAATGCACGTGTTATAGGACTAGTATCAAGGCTGTATAAAGATTAATTTAATAAGTTTCATTGAATTCATTCATTGTTATCACTGTGTATCGTGTAAGTAACTGTACCCGCATGCAAAATATCAATTGGTTCGCCTGTCACAATCACAAGTGGCATGCGTTGGTTTTTATTTTGTGTATTAGTCGTCTGGTCTAAAAGTAAAATATTTTAGTCAGCGTTTACCTGCAATCTTCTTTTATCCGTACAATTGTAAATTATTTCTTTATTAATATTACTTTAATTGAAAGAGCATTAAAAAAGTAACTATATTGAATCCTGGAAGTATCCATTTTATCCAGCATCACAGCACGACCTAACGTGCTCTTAGTTCTAAAAATATCTCGTTTCATTAACATTGTCTGGAGTTGAGTGCATCTTAATAATAATGGCGTAGTGTTACTTCCAGACAGTATTCCTTCATTCCTATGTCGTAGTCGCTTCGTATCCCTTCAGCTTCCTTCTCAAATCACGCACGACAAAGGCGCTTTAAGAGCAAAAACAATAATAACCAGTCGCATAGCGAATCTATCAATCTTCTACGGACTCTGAGGATCATTATTTGATTATTTTATTTCGTTATAAGTTGTAAAACCTCCGCTGAACTGAATCAGAACTCACCTCAATTCCACACAAACCAAAAAAACAAAGTTGCCTATGGTTTACTTTTTTATCTTGTCAGCTCAAATCTGGTATTCAGCTGCCAAGGCCGCGGTAACCGTGTTTAAAAACAAAAGCGGACCACAGATAATATGCACAGGCATGCACCGGCACGCGATTTACATAAAATTTGAATTCTGTATGTTGGCAGCGCGCTGAACTGAATCTAGATCGTCAAGGTGACATAGGATCAAGAGCTATGGCACTGAGCTATGGCTATGTGAACGAGATGTAAATATCTACAAAAAGAAAGACTTTTTGCTTTTTATTATCACTGATACCAAATAAATCTGTGGAAGAACCATTGTTATAATAATTATGAAACAAAGAACTTTATTGTGTCAATAGGTCACTACTGTAATCTACCGGCATTTCACAAGACGATACCACTGTTATAAAGAAAGAAATTCATCAGTCAATATTTTGTCTCATAAATAGTACATAACTATTACAGTTAATTACCATAGTAGCTCATGATTAAAATAGCTCTCGGAGTAAACGAAAAATTAAAAGTTTAAAAGTCACGCGGGCGAAGTCAGAAACTAGTAAAAATTAAATTGGTGAAAAAAAAAAGCACAAGAGCACTTTTAAAAGTCAGATCTACCAGCACTTTGGAATATATGTCATTTGGAAAAACAATCACCGCCAGCAGCCAGTCTCTTCAATCTATTAGGTACGTTGGAAACATCAAACAATAAAGTTTGGTGTGATGAGTCTAACTTTTCTTAACAACTTAAGTTTCTTATGTTGGTAGCAGATTTTACCCTCAGGTAAAGCATTGGACATCCGAGAATGTTACCGAAATAGAAATCATAGATCGGAAATAAGCGACCCCGACCTTTGCCAGCAGATTAAGGAAAGTAACGTATGAACGGAGGGTATTTTTGGCTTGCTGATAAAATCTGACTTGGTCGACACTCAGAACTATTTAGAATCGTTTGTGGCCAATATTTATTTTGAATGATGTTGGTAACATTGTGAGTCGAATAAAGGTTAATTTAGACAAGTCAACTCGCGTGCTAGTTTCATTACATTGCCGCATGGAGAGTAGACTAGAGATGTGCCGTTCTTGAGACCGTTTTCCGATTTGTATTGGAATCGTTCTCGAGAACTAGAGAGAGAAGCAATATGTCATAATGGGACAATATTTTGAAAAAAGTGTCCAGCGAGCGGTAAGCAGTAAATAATAGTTCCAAAGGCCTCTAGAACCATCGCTAGAGTAGCAAGAGTAAGTGAAACTGTTTATATACCTTGGAGGACGGTGATTTCATTACCATGATCTGGTAATAGCATATAGAAGACAGGAAACAATAGTGCGTAAAAAGTGGAAGTTCGGCAGCCTAGAAATTTACCGACTTGCGCCATCAATTTTTTAACACCTTTCAGCGGACATATTTATCAGCGGATATAAGGTAAGGTAAGATGGGTTATAGGTACCCCTCGCGGCGAACGATGAGTCCTATGACACCTGTCATCTCAGTACATTTTATAACCTATAATCGGAAAAATGTACTCAGATGACAGGTGTCATAAGACTCTTCGTTCGTCGCGAGGGGTATAAAACTAACATAGTTTACTATGTAATGGGGTAAGACTAGCACTATTGGACTGTGGCGGTCTTCTCCCGGCGTTAGCTTACCCACTTTACCTTACAGAGATAGTCCTACAAACGATGAGGATCAATTGCTCGAAACTCGATGTGGCTTGATCTTGATTAAACCCTATTTTGCGGTTGCAAAGCAATAAAAGAAAATGTGATTGGAAACGTGTATCTACACATATGTATACGTACGTACTACATATTAAGACAAGATCACACCACGTAACTAAACAAATGGCTATAAACAGAATTAGTCATCATTGTCATTTGTGATTGTCGGTCATTCATGTGGACTAACTGCGATTTTTTGCTCTATTATTCAGCTGATGAGAAATTAGTTTCTGTCAAAAATTACATTTTAGTGGCAAGCTTTTATAGCCGACTGTACTTTTCTTTGGATATCCATCAAATGCTCACTGAGACGATTCTAAAGAGCCCAAGCTCGGTAGGATTGCTTTTTCTATTATAGAGTTTCTATGGCCACCTTCCGGCTCCATCATCAGATCAGCCCCATGGTACCATATTATTGTAATGTCATCATAGTTAAGTAAGTATGCAAAATTTCAGCTCAATCGGTTGACGATATCTGCTTCAAAATTGAGTTGCAAGATTTCACCCTAACAAACATACTTTAAACATACCATGCAAGCTAAATAAAAGCTTGTAAAATACATATGCATGCATATGCTTCATTTTCATTACTCACAAGCCGTAAGAAACAAGTTATGAGTTTTGTAAAGAGAATACTCGTCTCATAACCGTTTGTCTCATGAGTGAATACGTATGGAAAAGTGTATTTACGTTCTCTAAGTCTGTTGTAGTTAACCAGTGTTACTAAAAAAAAAACATTTTCAAGCTTATTTACGCACACATCTAAAGTTTTTACAAATATTTTAAGCTGCATGTCCCAGATTTGAACCAGGTTTCAACAAAAACTTGAGGTCGCAAAAGGCCAAAATGAAAAATAAGTCAAAAGCCACGTCTTTGTGTCTTTCAGACGGCGATGATTCACGCTGTGAACTTCCTTCCATTGTCAGCCTTAAAATCATTCAACCTACTTTTGACCCCTGTCTCCCTGGTACCTCTTCAATTTAGTTATGCCTTTATTTATCCTGTTCGTTGAGGTTTACGTGGGAATGTGATAAAAAATATTAAGTAGTTATTTATATAAGAAATTGTTTTTTATTCACTTCCTTTATTTCGAAGAACACGTTTTTATTATATTTGAAGGAAAGATCTATGAAAAACTACAGCATTCTGGATTCAAAGGTTTTCAGTTGAAATGTAGTAGAGTACCTAATTCAAAACTGGGACACAAAACAATGTTTTATCAAACCATGTTTTTTTTTAGGCGGTGGTCTGCAACAAACGCCGTAGGTCGCGTCCGGCGTTACGCTGTACGCGACGTACGAATGCTTACTATGGAAATGCACTATAGTGGTCTCTCTCAGACGCCAGACGCGGCGCACGAACGCCGTGCACGGCGTCCGTAGGTTGTACGCCGCCTACGCAGTCATTTCGGAGCATTCTGGCGTCACGGACGCCGCGTTTTTGTACGAAGATGATGAAAGTTTCAAAGGAACAGGACGAGTTATTAATTGAATCTGTTTAATTAAACAGAATTTTATTTGACGCTAGTGATAAAGTTTATAGAAACAATGTATTGAAAGTAATTATTGACACAAAGGTAAATTATGAACGAAAAATTTAATGCGATCTATCATCCTCCTCGTTCTTTTCAAGAAGGACTTAAAATTGTCTGTTCATCCATATTTTAATCACTTCACGTCCGAAAAACTGATCGAAGTTTGCGTTGGAAGCGGCGTCCTTGAGTGACCATGCGCGATGTGCGCTGCGTAGGCCGCGTCCAGCGTCTGCGTTCAGCAAACGCCGGACGCGACCTACGGCGTTTGTTGCAGACCACCGCCTTAGTCTTCTGAAGGGCCGGGTTATGTTTTTGCGGGTAAATTTTTAGGGAAAACGGAGTCCATTCGAGACTATGGATCAACACGTCCGAAACGTCAAGGTAATTAAATAAACGCCTTTTTGCAAAACAAAAACGCAGTTTCATTATAATATTGTGCGAATCGAGTAAGTTTAAATCGATAAATCTTTTTGAAATTGCGGGTACTACCCACTTGGTAGTAAAGCCGCGGGCAATACCTATCAAGCTAACAAACAAAACTGCTCCAATAATTCATTCGCATGTCATATCATAGCACGTGTACAATCGAGAAACATGAACAATCCACGTTTAAGGTGGATTCGACACGGCTGCAAGGAACGTGCAGTGAGCATGCATAATGCAGTTAAGTGTGTTATGATAATATTGGAGGCAATGGTGTAGGTAATTATTGTAAATCAAAACTGTATCCATTCCATTATATACTTGAAGAAAAAGCGAATGTTTCTTATCGGGACCTAGTCTTGCGGGGCGAGAGGCTAAACGAATTACGAGTCTACACCACCGATAAGGCGCGAGACACAGGACAGGAGCGGGTGGTGACGTCTCAAGCATCACTGCTAGGTATATATGTAACACACACTCACAACCTCTCTTGATTAAAACTTTCATAAGACATATTTTATTATCGTATTAAGTGGTTTACACTCTCGTGAAATTGTCAGGAACGGCAATATCATCACGGCATGTTTCGAACTTGTGAGTCCCTGATGAAGAGCTTCATACGAGTTCGAAACATGTCGGGCCGTTCCTGACAAATTCGCGTGAGTGTAAACCGCTTAATACAATAATTACCCTCTCTTGAATTAGATATTCAATCTATTGCCTTTTGCATTCTTTTAAGATCGAGAAACGAAGACACAATATTTAGAAATTAAACCCTCCCTCCCCTCAGTCATATGTGATGCAGGGTTATGTCAGGTAGAATCCCAACCAAGACCTGGAAGTGTTCAGGTTTGTCTACCTAGACTTAGTCTATCAACATAATTATTTACTTGAATTAGCGACTTCCATAGCTATAAAAAGGAAATCACATCAATACAAAGGAAGGAAAGTATTGAAAAGTATCCAAGAAATTATAAGTGATAAATTTACCTGTTTTTGCGCATGTTACACCAATAACTACACGCGAACGATGTTTACTATGATAAGTTGATAACAAGCCCAAATAAAACATGCACTAATTAAAGAGTAAATACATGATAAGGATGCATAAAACACAAATAAAACGTAACAGATACAGTATAGTATAGACAAGCATGAAATGAGTCATCAGTGACTCAAGCATTTTCCGATAATTCTGATGTTTTTCCTGATATTTGAGATGAGTGTCGGTATCAGTACGCTAATTTGCAAAACACATACTAAACACCTACACGTGTACAACTACTATTTTTTATTATTGTATGTACGTATATATACATAATATATATATTACGCCTATGTTATTCTTTATATAATGTTTCTGCGATTATCAATGTGTTGTTTTCTATATATCGCTCCGCTCGCTTCTTGATATAGATTTGATAGCGTTGCCTTATTTAAATTGGGCTCCCTGTGGGCTTTGACAGAATGATAGCGTTGCAGTTTGCTTTGCTTGCGAATTCTTCATGTTTCATGGACTCTTTGGTGACAACTTAACTCTACATACGATAAATACTTAAAATAATACTGTTATGCCAATAATGTCCTGTCTGTGTGTGCTTTTATGGAATCAAACGTTATTCGTTCGTTGCTATGTCAGTAGCTAGGTAGGTATATTACATATTTTTTGTTTGCGAGCCACGGGAAGTCACATAATTATTCATTAAAAATAACTGTACATATAAAAACAATACTGTACAGTTACAATGTAATATAATATAATGAGATATTTGTTATAATCTCGTTTACCGGATTTCCTAATTACCGTTACTTATCACGAACTCAATTCAGTAGTCTGCATAAAGTTTATCGTTATTTTTCGATTTCATATTTTCCTGTTTCCATAATGAGTATATCAATGTACCTATAATTAATAATTACTCATACTTATTAGATACCTTATCGAGAATAATAGGATACGAATTTTAATAATATTAAGTAGGTAGTATTGCTGCTTTGCTGGTGCCGCTGCTATTTTTATGAGTTGCCAATGATAGATAATAGCAACTACACAAATCATCTTTGTCTACTTGTCTACTTTAGTAAAAAAGATTCTTAATTAAAAGTACGACTTTTTAATTTACTTTCCTCTTCAATTATAATATAAAGATGACGAAATCTGCGCTGTGGATGTAGTATTTGGATGCATGGATGAAAGTAATGAAATAAAGTTAGGATATTGCATTTAACCATTATAAAGTTAAATAATTTTAAGTCATTATTTTGGATATCACGCTGCTAACTTTATGAATGAAATTTTATTGCTAGAAAACACCTAATATTTCATTTAATGTCAATGTTTCTGTTTGGCTTTATGATTAACTGGTAGAGAAAGCCATATGGCATTAAGTCTGCCATTTGTACTATGTACTAACTATTTTGTGTTGTGCAATAAAGTCTAACTAAATTAATAAACAAGTAATAACAAATATCCTGTACACAACTATCTTTTTCAAGCTTATGTAAATTTTCCAGCATTTCACAACGTTGCATTCTCGAAACTGGAATGTTAAAATGCGGCTTATGCCGTCTTACCGCCCTTGGGGGTAAACAGGTCATTATGGCACGCTGACCCGACCTCGTTATAGCCGTCCTAATTTACGGTTCCTGGTGTTTTAATTGCCATAACTCATGATGTGGCGACAGCTTCTTAAGTAGCCGAGCCAGAAGCAAGTTGGGGACGTTAGCGATGAAGAAATAACCATATACTCGTAATATAACTTTTACTTTTATGTATATTATTTTTATGTGGGTAAATTAACACCACATTTTAATATATAACTTTTCTCCCAAAATTGCGTGGCCAATTTATGAATGAATAAAATGAAACTCATCAAAGGGGTGTTTTCTGAGTAGTTATTTTATTAGACATCGTCAGATATAGGGCATGTAGATATTTTGAGAACCCCTCATCCCCCTAAGAATGAAGGCAGCCTAACAACAAAACAAAGGCAATCATCCGCAACGATTTATCTAAATTACTATCGCAATCACACATATCCGTAATCTCACTACAGACAGCTACTACTACTATCATCTCATCTATCACACATTAGTCAGCTACAATTACAATATACACCTGCTCAATGGGACAGCTGTTCGGTGACTCACTTGCGTAGGCACTGCTTGCGAAACTACGCTTATAAATGGAGTAAGTGTGTATAGGAATCTATGGCAGATAAGCCCTTTTGCCCACTGAACGGGGTAGTGAGTAGTGGATTAAAATGACGGTTGTGCTGCTTAGTATACGATAGTGACACTTGCACGGTTAATCATTTATCAAGTAAGTTCGCTGTACTTTATATTAGGTAATGTTAAGTAGATAGTTGTCTGCAGTAAGTCCACAAAGTCCAGTATAGCGCCGTATTAGTAATAGTAACATTACTAACCTACGAACCAGTGTGCACATCTGGGTATGTACAATTATGATACATAGCTACGTATTCCACCTTTGTTTAGACAAAATCGGCGCTCGTTTGTAGATAGTCGTTAGTCAGAGATCGGAGGAGAAAAAAATCTGAAGTGTTTTATTTGCAGGCCAATGATATATAATATAGGATTAATTTTACGGCTGATTCAACCATGTGTTATTTTTAATGACTAGCTCCTGATTGACAGCTGGCTATGCGATTGCTTTTGCCTGATTTCGACACAAATGCAGTCCAAATACTTAACAATTCACCTCACGTTTTCAATTAATGCGTGTAATTGGAGTTCCAATGTCCACTTTACATGGTTTGGCGGCGTAATTTATCCGGAAACGCTAGGCTACATAACCGCCTCCGACTTTGCTTGAAGCGTGACATAGCTACCCCTAGGCCCCTCTTTCTCGCACTGTATTGAAAGACACCTTTTCGGGTACCTCTCGTACACACCTAAAGTGGGGGTGAATTTTTTTTTGTTCAACATTAGTGCGTGATCGTGTCATTGAATAGGTCTTTTAAAAATAATAGGGGTCACCAAACATTATTTTTTGATAAAGTCAGCAGCTTTGTAAATATTCGCTCCGGAAATAAATAAATAAAAAAATATCTCCGCGCCACAGGAGTGATGGTCTTCTGTCTTGACACACTTTCACAGAAGGCTTTTAAATAGATCAATGGAGCCTCGAATCAAATTCACCAAAGCCACGAAACCTGTCGATTGCCTTTACGTTTCTCGACGTTTTCGTATAGATATATTCCCACAAATACGTCCAACAAGATGCTTTTTTGCCTTAAAAGTAACTTTACATCAGTCTTGGGCTTAAAGATATAACAAACTAAATTGGTCCTTCGAACCGGACACCAGACAACAATTATCATGACAATGACGCTACCGTCAGTCTATTACACGCATTGTCGACAACAATAGGCGACAAATTGTCTTCACACCCTACGTGTTGGTGTTACAGAGTTCTATGTAGCTTATTAGTTGTAAAGAAATGGAACCATGTGTCGGGGACCCCTCCCGGCGCCTGGATTAGAACAGATTGGTTTGTTTGTCTCGTGTGATTTGTTTGGACAAATGGTTGATGGTAGAGATTTTTTGAAGAGTTTATTTTGGTGATATCCTATGGATTAGTACGAACCTCAAGGTTCTCAAAACAATTTGAAAATAATTATCAGACGTATGTTTATGAAACAAATAACACTATTCGACTGATTTGCTAAAATTGCTCATGTGTCCCATAAAAATGCAATATAGATTAAGTGTCAAATATTCATGAAATATATTTATGAGGTAGGCTTTGCGTACCAATGAAAGAACCAAGAAGGAAGAAGCGAGAAATTGAACATTTTTATACTTGAGTGGTATTTTAAGCCGTCTCCACGGTGTTTCAGGCCAGACGTGCGCATTACAAATGGCTCTATCAAACCCGCTAGCTTAAGCATCGAATTTTTCAACCAGTTTTCTTATATGCCTTATGTTGGCATCGTAACGCCGTCCTATTGAAATATTTATAATGAATATCAGCACCAAAATCATCATTGGCCTCTTGCATCTATGAAAGATGATTTTAGCAGTGTCCAATAAAGTGCGATACTTACGAACGTGACTCGATAGCTCGATTATACATACCCAGTAGGTGTCAAATCATTCGAGCACCGAAAACTCCCGGGTATATAATGAATTCAAAATACTTATGTTCTAACTAATTTAATAGCTAATATAATTTCAGTAAATTAGAAACGTTCCGCTAGCACGCTTCGACCAGCACCGTTTTCACTTAATAATTGGAGTTTGACCAACGCTCACTTTCCATGGCGTTTATGCTAATCATGGTAAATTGCTCCTACTGCAGACATTGCTGAATCTTTTAGGTTAATGGGTTCTAAATTCGCCGAACCCGGATAAAGACTTAAAAAAACCCCGGTCATTTGGCGTATAAATCGCATTTTTATCCCGCATGTCAAAATACATATTATTAAAAAAATAATCGCTTATTTTTTTATTCACATGACGTGTCCCGTGTGCTAAAAAGGGTTTTCCTCGGACACTTTTTGAAAACCCCAGGAAGGCTTCCAAACTCTGGACGGCAGCCCTAAGATTCGACTGTTGGAAAAAGTTCCGCAAATGCAAAAATAAGGCCATCCCTCATCCTGCATTACTACGTCCCGGCCACTTCGGCGGCAAGCCGCAGTGGTAAGCGGCGGCCATAGGTGAGAGCGGAAGGTCCGAGCGCGCTCTCGCTCACTCCTAAGACAGATACAGATTTGGCTTATTTTTCTAAGAGCAATAGCGAAGGGTGCTCAAATGGTCTAAAATAGTCAAACCAATAAGAATCGGGCCACCACCACTCAAGCCTACCATCGTTATATGAACGGGGGTTAAAAATAGATTAAAACATTTTGATTCAATACAGGAATGTTATTATCTAAGTTTTTTTAATTAATTTATTTTAGAATAAATAATAAACATGGTACTGTTTTCAGGATAAATTCGCCAAACATTCGTTTATTGACTTGCTGCCTAAAGTGAACAATTAGTCAATTACTTAGGCCGTAACCAAGCTTCATCTTTTATGCGAGTGTGATCATATAATTTGCAAGTGCATCCATCCTTAGCAGAAACGGTACTTAATCCTAATCCTAACAACCGTTTCAATTCCCTGCAAGACTGCATTGCAACCTGCATTAATTGCAGTAAACTACTTTCGTCGTTCGCAACAGCGGAAACTTCGCCCCTATTTCAATTTTATCACCGTCCAGTACGATTCAGTTGTGCAATGGCAATATATTGTTCGTTACGACTTGTGTCTTGTGTGGCTTTGACTACTTGACTAGACGAGTTCTTGACCTCTCGTCTCACACTTGATTAAATCACAAAAACTGGCCAAGTGCGAGTCTGACTCGCGCACCGAGGCTTCCGGACAAACACTTTCCGGTGATTCAAATTATGCAGCTTCTGTTCTACTGTCATACCTTTAGAATAGAAGGATTTCACCTTTGCTGATATTTAGCCACTCAAACTCATGAAGTTGAATCTTAGGAGTCTATCCTTTGGTTCATAAAACCCACTTACAATATAGGATCTAGTTTAGCTACACTCCATTATGTAAAAACAACACTGAAACTATAAAGGTAAAAAAAAAACATAAGAACGAAACTTCGCAACGCGAATGCGGTTTCTTTTTTTTATCGTAAGTCGCTTGCTCTTGACCTCAATTTGGCAAAACAGATAGTTACTTAATTTCGTTACCGTTGTTATTTAATTAAATAAACTTACAATAAAACCTGTTTTATGAATACATGTCGTGACTAAAATTACCTATAATTTATTTGCAAAATAAATGCAGAATTCACGTACAATTGTACACATCAAGTTTATTATATTTGTGTATATTCGTCATTGTTTTAAAGATGTAATAATGCTGATTTCACTTAATATTAAAAATAAAAAAAACTTTCTGGAATTGAAATAGCAATGTATTTCTTGAACAAGTCAACAGAAGGACAGGAGAAATACTAAAGAAGGTTCCCTCTTTTAATCTTTGCATGAACCGCCGGAGCCTTGTGCGAACCGCTACGAATGGCTACATGCGCGCTCCGCATTGTTCAAACGCGAAAAACAGATCGAGTACCCTGGTGTCCCTGGTGCGCGCTGCCGCGTCAGCTTTTAGCTCGGCTCTTATAGCGCGCCAGTAAACCCGCCTTGCTTGTAGGCAGATAGATTTAAATGTCTATCTTAATGATAATGATCAAAGCTCCTTAATCAAAAGATAACAAAAAAAATGAGAATGACCAACTTACACATAATGTCACTATAATCAGAGTTATCACTTCGCGGACAGGTTCTACTTTCTCCCCAATTCTGACAACCGTTGCAACATCGCTGCAATATTGCGATCGACCTTTCGGCTATATGTTTATTATGCTATCCTCGAGGCCCAAGCCCAAATAAAACTATATGGCCTAAACGCCCAATGCACTATGGGCTGCACAAATGCATGGCCCCGTTATAAATGAAGTCATTCATAAATGGGCCAGGCTATTCTACAGTTCATTGTACAATTTTTTTACATGAACCTGGGGCCCAAGACTTGTTTTTAGATTTTTTGTGAAGATATCTACTATAGGTTTTTTTTAAGATGCTCTAGACTAGAGTTTAGACGGATAGAATGCACCGAATGAATCTTGTACACACTGAGCGTCTACGCGTGCGTATAGTTGCCGGCAAACTTTTTGAACAAAAATGGCGGATCTGAGCATGTATTAGGTACATTTATTTGTACGTGTTTGTACGTAAATCGGCTACTGCTCAGTCAAGGTTACGTTGAAGAAGTTTGCCGGCAACTGTATAGCACAAACTGTCTGGGTCCGAGTTATAAGTGTTACTTTGCGCATTGAGACGTACATTGGGAATGGGGATTGCAATCTGGTCCGGTTTGCAGCCCGACCGGTCCGGCCGGATAAAGCCCAATCCCATCGGATCCGGTGATTTTTTTACCCTATCCGGCGGCCGCGAAAAAGCTTCGGCCGTGTTACCGTTTATTATGTTACGTTTCGGATCTGCCATACCAGATTGCAATCCCTTATTGGGCCTCACGAGGCTATTGTAATTCAGGAGTAAGCGATTCTTGAGTTATAAGCAGCTTCTAGCACAACTGTGATACGCCATTCTTTTTCGCGCGAGATATTTACCTATCTCTTTCTGTCCAGTACTGTAAAAGAGTGACGTAGCGCTATGCCGCGCGACAAGAGTCGCGAAGCATAGTTGTGTTAGACGGGTAGGTATACAGGTCAGACACGAAGACAAAGAATATACATGTGGCTCATCTCATAAGAGCTCGCTCGGTTGATGCTGCATAAACATAAGGATGTAAATTTACATGTTTTCCAAGTCGGATACATCCTTTTAAAGATAGTAGATAGTATTGATGCGATTGAGAGCTATAAATAAGTTAAAATGGCGGGGTATTGTGATCGGAGAGTGTGACTTAAATAAATCTATTGAGCTCTTAGTACGTAGGTATCGTTAGTGCAAATTAAACACTGATTAGTACAACATCTGAACGATTATCACGATGTACGATGCACTCAAAATGTATGGGAATTCATAACGAGTGCCACAGTGTATAGCTGGACAGAAGGGCTACTCCTACGATCCAAATTCGAAGTTTGTACCGTAATCATCCCTCTCGATCTCGCGTCAAATAATATTTGGATAAGCAGGACGGCACGAAACGGAGGTCGAATTTATTTCGAACAGCGTGGTAATAGTAACCCTTCTGAGCCGGTCTTACAGCCCGGCCGGGTGAATTTCAAGCGTTTTTACGGCGGTTTTTTTTTTCATTAGTGTCACAGCAAATATTGACAAAATAGATGATGGTTAAAGTTGAATTTGTATGAATCTGAAAAGGACTCCCGAGTCAGATCCCAGTTTCACCACAGTTATTGCGACTTGCTCTTTCGTTTTGGTAAAAAGCATGTGACACTAATGAAACTAGAACCACGCGGTTAAAACGCCCTGAAATTCACCCGGCCACGAGTGCGCGACCAGCGGAGCGCCCAGCGGCGGCCATAGGAGTGAGCGAGGCACCGCGCTCTGACCTTCCGCTCTCATTTATGACCGCCGCTGTGCGTCTGGTCGAAAGGTTACGTTGGACCATTAATCCAAATATACCGGGTTCTAGTCCCGGTGTGGACCACGTATGAGCGCAATTTTGTTTTTCTTCGAGTGTTGATATTTAGCAATTTAGCAAATTCACGGTACCATAAAAAATAAAACAATATACGTTTGCATTGAAGCGAAGCTGTGGGAAGCGATTTGTGAAAACAACTTTGTTATCGCGAAATACCACCAGTATGAAACATGTGTTAATGTTAATAAGATCTAAAGTGTTTCAATATGTCCTGTTAAGGCCGTTCACCCCCAAACAAGGACTGTAGTTCAGTCAACGTAAACGCGTTACACTAAATAACCGAGCGAGCGAAGCGAACGAGACGTCTATGTTTCAGCCTTGTTTGTTCGGATTTCCGCCTGTTCTAGCCTACAGGCCACACTTCACAATCGTTTTCAAGAAATTTTGCTTGGTTCGATAAATATAATGAATTATTTGTCGATTCAGTTTTCCGAAGTTTTTCAAAATGACGGAAATATGGGAGTAAAAAAGCCACATCAGCCATTTCGAAACAAACTCGCGAGGGCTCACAGACACTAGTAAATTTGGAATCAGACACAAATAACGTAGTTTTTCTTATGAATAAAATCTGAGAGAAGTCATAATTTCGACTTACTTCAGTTGAAATGGTTTTTTTAAAGAATACTTCAAGGAATATAGAAAGGTATGTGAATTACTTTGGCTAATTTTATAAATCTTCTAATTTGTACTTACACATTAAATGTATTTAATGCATAAATATTTGGCTCTCAGCGTATCCTTCAGAAAAAAAACACAGTTAATATTTAAAGCAGTATCTTAACTTAGACATTTTAATTTTTTACAATTTGTTTTACTGGAGTTATATATGTTGTGCGTACAAGTGTGACGCATAAACCAGACGGTCTTTAAATATCGCTGAGATAAAAATACAAGATTTAAGACCAATGCAGACAATTTGGATACGGAAAAGTGAATATTAATAAGTCAATGCTGCTTGTACACTGTTTTGCGGCAGCGGGGCGAGTAAAATCCCTACAACAAAGATTTAAAATAGTGCGGTGAGGGCCCTTAGTGGGACGAGGACGCAAAATACCTTTGAAAGACCGAAAATCAAATCTGACATACAGAACGGTAATAATATAAATGTCTAAATTTTACTTTATAGGCTTAACTTATTTTATATAAATATTAATATAATTAATAAGAGTATTATTAATAATTAGAGTATTTCAATTTGTCTTGTTTTTAGTATATTTACGAGTTTGTGGTATATATTGTTTGGAAAAGTAGCTCTTGCAATATCCGTATTGGATTAAACAAAACATAAAGTGTATAGCCGTGTTTGGATGGCGAAACTGCCTTTGACGAGATAATGGTTTTCCTTTTGCTCGGATAATTATCTTTATCTACGTTGTAATTTCACCAAATATCAGCCCCAAAATCGTCGTGGTTTTTGAGATAAGTAAATTTTTTTTTCGTCAAAGGCAGTTTCGCCATCCAAACACGGCTATACCCTTTCTTAAAAAGTATTGACACAATGGTAAATTATGGGAGAAGAATATAATGTGACAATAAAAGCAGAACTCGAACCTACGACCCTACGTTTCCGGCGTATTTTAAAGAACATAAGACGCAGAGAGCACTCTAGTGGCAGCAGTAGAATTATGGAATCAAAGATTTGGTGTGATTAACGTAACGATCTAATAGCTCAGTTGGGAGAGCACTAAGCCCGAAACGAAAGGTTCGAGTCGTGCTTACATTACAGTACAGATTACATTACATTTTTCTTACATAATTTATTTATAAAAATAAAAATGTGGTATTTCCACATGAAAGAATTGAATCTTTAATAAGATTTCTCAAAAGTGTTTCTTTTTTACATGCACGTCTAGGAAAAGTTGAGCGGGATTATCAATTAATTTTTGGTTCTATATTTGTTTCCATACTTTACTGAACAATAATGTAACAATAGCCCGGTGAATGTTTCCCTACTTCCCATGAAATTACGCCACAAGACATAATGCCATGTAACAAACAATGAAACCACAACATTCGTTAATTCCAATGCAATATTTCTTAATGAGTTTAGTTAGAAGCTGCGAGTGCTAATACTGAATGGAATCTATAAGACCATGAAAAACCACGAAGTAACTTAATTTAGCATAAGTTAACGTGACTGTACTCGTTAGCGTCACCGTAACAATTTGTATGGAGAATAGTACGCGCCCCAAGCGGTTACTTTGTAGAACTGTCACGTTGATGACCGGGAAGTAGGTAAAATAGGAAGGCAGGAACGGAAGAAGAGACAGGAGACAGGGCAGAAGAAGGTATTTATTTATAATAATTACGCGAGGCCGATTTTTGTACATCCCATCAGATCTACAGTTATGGTCCGATTTTGATAAATGATATGTCATTAGATTCGTCTCATGCTGGAGAGGTGCATAAAACTCTTGGAATTTTAATTTTTTCCTGAAAAGGTACTGAAAAATGGATTTGAAAAAACTACTGTGCGCTAACCACGTGACTTTGACCACGTGACCTGTGATCCCTATTTTGACATAAGATGACCAAATAATAATAAGCATGATTTGCTCACAAACCTGTAGTAAGTTGTTCAGCATGATGAAATATTATTTTTGAGTCGGCAACATAATATCCGCAACACTTAAAACATGTACAAATATGCAAAAATAATTTTACAGTTTGTTGACAATGAATGACAGTAGCCATATTCTGACAACTTTTAATGTCTTTTTTATTGGGGGCTATTATGTCAATGCTCTAAATTGCCAGGTTGTTTTTTTTTTTTAAATGTTGATATGGAAACTTATTTCGCATACCTGTTAAAAATGTGGAGAAAAAAGCCGGTCAAGTGTGAGTTGGACTGGTGCTCGAAAGACTAGAAAAACTGACCGTCATTCAAGAATAGATTATTTCTATAGGCGAGTTTTACTAAATCTAAATCAAAGCAGAAAAAAAATAGTAAAACTAATTTAAACGTCATTCAAATATGTAAATTTATGGTAGATTATTATAAATATGAATATATAAGTCCATCAAAAAAATAATTCCAAGGAAAATGGCATGAGTTATGGTAAATTAAATGGTATTTTACAAGAAGAAACTTAGTCCTTCCGCTTGCATGTCGACGGGATGGGAAATGTGGCCGAGTTGAGAATATGGACGACTTGACAATGTAGATAAGTTGGGAATGTATCTTCATTGGTAATATGGATGAGTTGGTAAAATGGACGAGTTGGAAATGTGGACGAGTTGGGAATATGGACGAGTTGGGAATATGGACGAGTTGGGAATGTGGATGAGTGGGCAAAGTAAACAAGTTGGGAATACGGACGAGTGGGCAATGTGGACGAGTTGGAAATGTGGATGAGTTGGCAAAATAAACAAGTTGGGAACACGGACGAGTGGGCAATGTGGACGAGTTGAGAATATGGACGAGTTGGCAATGAAGACGACTTGGTAATACGGACGAGTTGTAGATATGGAAGATTTCGCAATAAAGACGAGCTGATAAAAAGGACAAGTTGGTATTGTAGACGAGTTGGGTGTATCGTCGAGTTGGGAATATGGACGAGTTGGAAATGGGGATGAATTGGCAATGTGGATGAGTTGGTAAAATTGACAAGTTGGGAAAATGGACAAGTGGGCACTATGGACGAGTTCGCATTATGGACGAGTTGGCAGTGAAGACGAGTTGGTAATACGGATAAGTTGGCAATGAAGACGACTTGGTAATACGGACGAGTTGGTGATATGGAAGATTTGGCAATAAAGACGAGCTGATAATAAGGACAAGTTGGTATTGTAGACAAGTTGGGTGTATCGTCGAGTTGGGAATATGGACGAGTTGGAAATGTGGATGAGTTGGCAATATGAATGAGTTGGTAAAATTGACAAGTTGAGAACATGGACAAGGGGGCAATGTGGACGAGTTCGTATTATGGACGAGTTGGCAATGAAGACGAGTTGGTAATACGGACAAGTTGGTATTATGGACGAGTTGTGAATATGGACGAGTTGGGAATGTGGATGAGTTGGCAATATGAATGAGTTGGTAAAATTGACAAGTTGAGAACATGGACAAGGGGGCAATGTGGACGAGTTCGTATTATGGACGAGTTGGCAATGAAGACGAGTTGGTAATACGGACAAGTTGGTATTATGGACGAGTTGTGAATATGGACGAGTTGGGAATGTGGATGAGTTGGCATGAACAAGTTGGGAACACGGACGAGTGGGCAATGAAGACGAATTGGTAATACGGACGAGTTGTCAACGTGGACAAGTTAAGAATATGGACGAGTTGGAAATGTGGATGAGTTGGCAAAATGAACAAGTTGGGAATATGGACGAGTTGGCAATAAAGACGAGCTGATAATAAGGACGAGTTTGTATTGTAGACGAGTTGGGTGTATCATCGAGTTGGGAATATGGACGAGTTAGAAATGTGGATGAGTTGGCAATGTGGACGACTTGGAATTGTGGACGAGGTGGGAATATGGACGAGTTGGAAATGTGGACGAGTTGTATTTGTGGACGAGTTGGCATTGTGGACGAGCAAGTAATATGGACGCGTTGGCATTGTGGATGAGTTGGGAATATAAACGAGTTGGCAATGAAGACGAGTTGCTAATACGGACGAGTTAATAATATGGACGAGATTGGCAATAAAGATGAGTTAATAATAAGGACGAGTTGGTATTGTAGACGAGTTGGGTGTATGGACGAGTTGGAAATGTGGACGAGTTAGCAATATGGATGAGTTGGCATTGTGGACGAGTTGGGAATATAGATGAGTTGGCAATAAAGACGAGTTGGTAATATGAACGAGTTGGCAATGTAGATGAGTTGGGTGTATGGGCGAGTGGGCAATATGAACGATTTGGCATTGTGTACGAGTTGAGAATGTGGACGAGTTGTATTTGTGGACGAGTTGGCATTGTGGACGAGTAAGCAATATGGACGCGTTGGAATTGTGGACGAGTTGGTAATATGGACGAGGTGGCATTATGGACGAATTGGGAATATGGACGAGTTGCCAATGGAGACGAATTGGTAATATAGACGAGTTTGCAATGCAGATGAGTTGGGTGTATGAACGAGTTGGCAATGTAGACGTGTTGGGTGTATGGACAAGTTGGCATTGTGACCCAGATGGGAATATAGACGAGCTGACATTGTGGACGAGTTGGCAATGTGGAATAATTAACATGTTACGCTAACATGCGAAACTTGATGGAGAAATAACCTACATATGATGCAAATTTCAAAAAATCGACGCGCTCAAGAATAAATCATATTTGAATTAATGACGTCTGGCTGATCATTCTTATTCTCATTCAAAATAAAAATTGACAAATTCTGCGGTCAACAAAACAAATTGATTTTATAAGGTTTCCGTTTTTACCGAATATGGTAAGGAACCCTAAAATTAGGTTTATATTATAGGCTTGAGAGTCTTTAGCATCTCCCTCACTCTTCTGTCAGACACAATTTCAATGAGAGGAAAGACACGAAAGTTTGAATTATTCTTTTTTCAAACATGTTTAGCTGTTTTATATATTGTTTTTTCTTATTACACATATTTGACACATTCTTTTTTTTATGGTGGAGTATTGTTGGTCAGTAATTTATTTAGATTAGTAAGTAGG
This sequence comes from Apotomis capreana, assembly GCA_947623375.1. Classification (NCBI taxonomy): domain Eukaryota; kingdom Metazoa; phylum Arthropoda; class Insecta; order Lepidoptera; family Tortricidae; genus Apotomis; species Apotomis capreana. Next base: position 5,858,576 of record OX392519.1, on the reverse strand, counting down.
GTTTGATTAAGTATAACTAGCGTAAGAATTTCAAACACAATGTGTAATTGTTATTGAATAAATGATTGATGATGATGACATGGCAGCACCCATATTAAGAAAACTTGCACGATCTAATGAATTTCATAAAAAAAAACAAGCATTGATAATAGTGGTTTTTCGTGTATCTATAAACGTTTTTTACTCTCTATTTCATACAATTGAGTATTTGTAACATTTTTTATTATTAATATTGTGAAATATTTACGATTATAAATGAATACATAAACAGTTACGCACTCCATGATTTCCTGTTTCCTCAAATCTGTCGTTTCGATTCATGTGCTATTTCTGGAAATTGATAGAAATCGATCAAATCGATAAATTTATGTCCTGAAGAAAGAACAACAAATTAAAATTCTACCAATCTTATGTTCGGTCCTATGAAAATATGTCAATTATATTTTTAAGATATGGGACTATTGTCATGAATATATTTTTCCATAAATCGAATAATATGCATTTTATTTGTGAAACAGATCAGCAGATCACATGTCATGCACAAGTTATTTTTACAAAAGAGTTGAATAAATTGTCACGATGAAGCTGGCAGTTGGCTATCAGGCCTGCCTCTAGCCTGGCATGTTTTAACGTTTTTAAAACATAATTTTAATGTGTTTTTTTTACAGTATTAATTTATTCTTCATTCCCCAAAAACTTCTTATCGATAAAGTAGTTATTTTCTGTAACACTACCGGATTTCCATATTCTAGCGGCGGTTCGACGCCGCAACGGGTCTCTAGTTTATATAAAATAATTAATAAAGGCACCTGCGAACAAGCAGATACAGACTTAAGTTCTAGATTTAAGTTAAAGAGATATTGACATTAAAACGGTTATAAAATACATGGGAACTTACGTTTACGTGCCTTGTCTTTAATTTAATAATATATTTCTATCCGACAGAATCCAGCAACTTCAGATATCACAGCACAATAGCACAGTTAACTTTTAGATAAATAGGACACTCTTGTGTGGTAACCTAGTTATAGACTAATAAGTATCATGAATTTATGATGAGCAGGATTAAAAATAGTCTTGCAGGTATCTGTTCAGCTCGAAAGCTCTGAATAGAATGAATGTTTTTCACATGAAACGGACAAGTGTGGAATTTAGAATGAATTATGAATTTGAATGTAAATTTTTAAGAAAGAGTGTGTAACCAGACAGTCCAAAAAGATATCAAGAACGAGTTGTAACGCAACACGTTACAGAACTACAATTCTTCATACAAATAATTTACGCTGTCGCTACCGAGTAGGGTCACTGTAAACTCATAGTAAGGGTACAGGTCGCCACTCCTCACTTCGATAGGGGATTGCGTTACTTGCGTTATCTATTCTGTAACTTCATTCCCATTTTTTCGTCAATGTTGGGGGGGAAAAATATCCTAATATTAACTCTTATTCTGACTGTATCTCAACACTCATTTCAACTAAAATTACCGTAAAAGGTATTGAGACATTTCAGAACGAAACTTGCAAATCATAGTTGCAACAACGGGTATATTTCCACGTCATAGCAGATTAAAACTGGAACGAAATCACAGGGCTATTCCTACACCAGAAGACGAAGGCGGAAGCGACGTTTAACCGTGACGTCCCATTTCACGCTATCTGCGAATCGACAATGACAGTATTAATTATAAATCCTCAACCCAGGTAGAGTTCGTTGACCTAAAACGTTAATGCAGTGCGTTAATCAGCGGATGCTCGTGCGCAGCTCATTTCCACAAATGTTGACGACCCATTCATGTTGCATGCAACGTTATCTGCGTACAGAGATAAAAAATACACAACTCGTAACGTTGCTGACAAGTTGTGATACATGTAAACTACGTATAATTAAATTAAATGTCTATGGATTTCTTCTAATAAGTTGTTCTTCAGATGAGAGCGTGAGTTGAACATATTTCCATCGGAATCCGTTTAACTTCGACAACAGCGTTCTTATTTAATTACAAGAACGGGAAAATGACGCCTATGGTCGTTCCAAAAAAACGGAAATTAATGATAATAAAATAAATTAGTAATAGTGGCCGTTTCGAAACAACTGGCTACTTTCCACGGCATTTCTTTTTAAAACCATAGACAGGAAATTGCGTTTGACAGAAGATCCTCGACGCAAATTCGAAATTGGAACCAGCATAGAGCTCTCCGTGCGGAAGAGCGAAGGAAACGGTTACTATTATCGAGTTACGTTAAATTGAGACTTCCCTTGCTCTAGCCTACGAAGGGCCGAGTCAGTTTACTGACGAGAAACACCTTTGATGATGACAAGTCAGAAGAATATAAACTCAATGTAGAGAAATTAAGGTTACATTTTTAGCGTAATTTTATTGTCTTAATCATCAGCCGTAACTCCATTTACGAAATTTCACCATACATGTTTACTTTCACGGGATATAAATCGTCAAAATATAGTCTTTGTGACTCACAAAGTGAAGTTTATTTTCAAGAACGTAAAATCTGTTTCGTATTGTATATAAACGCACCTGCTGTTGCTGTGAAACACAAAGAAATGATTATTTGGAATTAGGACGAAAATAAGCACTGCACCTGTTGTGTGTCTTCATTACACATACGCGGAACGAAAGAGAAGGAAGACAAATAACATCAGTAATAGTTCTAAATTGGTCAGAACTGGACCGTGGCTTATGAAAAGTGACAGCTGTATAAACATCTGTCAGCTCACCTTAGTCGCAACTGTCGTCGTTATTTGATTAGCCATAAATCGTTTAAGACAGGAGCAATCTACCGTCCCCTATTAATCAAAATAGCTCAGCACATCTAGCATAACTGTGGCACGCGAATCTTTCTCACGCGACAAAAGTTCCTACTGTGATGGAGTTAGGAGCGCGAGAAAGTCGTGAAGCATGGTATAGTTGTGCTAAACGGTCTGGAGTAACAAACTACTCAAAACGAGCACCGCAGAGAGCAAGAAAAGAAAATATCAATGCAAAAGTTTGGGATCCCCTGGTATAGTTGATCAAAAGCAATACAACATTAGAGTACTAACTACCGGCAAACTCGGCAAAGGAGCAAAGTTCATTCACAATAAGACTCGGTAAAGTCGGAATTATTTTGTGCATTATACGCCCCAAGGCACGGAAAGGTGTTTTTTATCGACTAACGAGCTTCCGCGCGTGTCCGAAAAAACAAACCCCACAGATTACCATAAAAACGCGTTCATTCTACATTCAAAAACTAACGGGACAATTTATCTTCAAACTTGCCAGACTTTTATGGACCTTGGGCCGTAGAAGAATCAAGATCGTAAATTGTTTAGCTACTTTAACTTCTTTAGTTAAGTGATGCAACACGATACACAACATCTGCCATTGCGATAAATTTAGCCAAATTTAAAAACAGATGACAAACTGTGACTTTTGCGGCCTAAGGTTAATTTACTTTTTTTACCACCTTAGGCACGGGTCTGCTGCAAATTAACACTCAGACATATGTTATTAATATCTTAAAATTGGATCATACAGCTATAAAAGCAATAAAATATAACGGTGTTTAATTAACATGTACGCACATCTGGTATCATTTCATCACCTGGCCACTAAAATAAACTGCCACTTAAATATCAAACGAAACAATGCATCGCAAAGGATGTCTGTATTTAGTTTTGACTTTTTGTCGTGATGTTGGCAATGGCAACACAGCGCGCTCAGACGTGCTACGCAATTTTAAATATAGAACGCTTGCCTGACAGTTCGACGATTTCAAATATGGAACACACAATGGTTGGGCCACTTATGTCGTCTTCGTTAGAGTACCATTCTAAACATCAGTTTCAAGTGTTTGACGTAATTGGGATTCCATTATTCTTTGTGGACTAAAAACGTCAGTGTCACTAACCAAATGGATTGTGTAAACAAATTAGCGTTAAAACAACATAAATTCCGGATTTACAGATTAGTATAAAGCTTCTAATCCTGTTTTGTTTGGTACATTGGTTAGGTTAGGGTAGTTACCAGTGTTACCATAAACGCACCGAGTTATGGTCTTGGCTAATCAAAAAGACACAATTATAAGGTCTCCCGTTTTGGTAAAGCATTTGTAGTTTCCATAAAAGTAACAGCAAACGTAGAACGCCCGCCGGCAAATCCAAGCGACGAACGCTAAGTGATAAAACGAGTTTTTCTGCTGGAAAAGACTATGAATCTATACATAAAATAATCTTTCATGCTTATATATGGGAATCTGAAATACGAAACAAGGAAAATCCTTGTAAAATGTTTTATATATTCCAATATGTGCACAAATATGCGAGTCCCCAAATAAAGTTTTTTGGGATAAGTATTAAATATTGGAATAATACAATAGAATACAACCATGGCAGGGTGCAGAGAGTAATATGAACAAGAGCGCCATATGTTTGATCTCACAAAAGAAGAAATTGAGAGATTTTATGTTATGTTATCGCTTGAGTTCAGCGATCGGGTACCGGTATTCGGGTCCACACAAAATACCGGTATTCAATTTATATTTTCAAAGTTTTATACCAATACCTAAATTCTATTTAATAACATTTGGAAAATAACGCGAAATTAGTATTATATGTATTTACATTTTACTTAATACCGGGATCGATCCCTGCTTCACAGGTATTTTTTACAATACATACAATCTTGTCAGCACTCATAAAACTGAATGTACCTACCTAGTATAATTGAGAAATACATTTTAAACTGACAAATTGAACGCGCGTTGTTAAAAGCAAATTGCCAAATCGATAGCAGCAATAGTACGATATATCTAGTACATACGAGTATGTTCGGTCAATTTAGCATGGCTGACCTTATCAATCAGCCGGGTAGTAACACCACAGTCATACATTCACTAGTAGTATAGTAACTAACAGATTCTGATTCCTACCACACGACTTAGTACGCAGGGCTATCAATGTCTAAGTCAAAGTCAAAATATTGTTTATTCAAGTAGACCTAGCTACAAGCACTTTCGAATCGTCAGTTACAGAGAGCAGAGCAATTTATTGATAGAAATATTACTAAAAATAAAATAAAAAACATAAAAAGTAACATTATAGAAATAGCAGAAAAATCCCAAAAAGGATTATCAACAAATAAAAATTAATACAAATGAAAAAAAAACTAACGTTTTTTCATAATTAATATTTTTTTTCTGCTAAAAAGTGAGTTCTCTCAAAAACTACACACTTTACCGCTAAAATATGTATGAAAAAAAAATGGAGGCTAGAATTTCTAGAATAAAATTCTAAATGACGAAATGTAAAATAAAAATAATTAAAATTAAAATATCAGATATGGTGTTTTATAACATAATATACGTTATACACTAAAATGACAGCTGCAATATCCAATCTCCACTATATGTTTCCACTCTAAACTCCCCCCGATAACACACAACTACAAACACGTCAACCAAACTAATATCTACTACATTACCCACATCTGCTGTACAGCGATGATTAAGACTTACCTGGAAAAAACAAAACACATATTAGGACAAAATAATCATATTAGAATACAATATCTAATTAAAATATCTGAAATAAAGCATATAAGTGTTGCGAGTATACGACACTCATTTGTAGCGTTATTGATTTTTGTTATCAAGTCAATATACTGTGTTTCGCTTATATTGTGGTGACACCATAGTTGTTAGGTTAGCATGCCTATTAAGGCCATGAATTGAGACAAGAGCGAGTGCTTCTAACACTTGTTTACCCATAAATATCAGTACATATTTGCGTAGGTACTTTTGTAAATATGACCGTTAATGTATTAGTTCCGTGTAAGTTACCTATAGCCCGGTTGAACTTAGTTTGCACCTCATGTCAGTGACGTTAACTAGCCGGCGGTTGACGTGTGATGTATCACGCGATAAACGATAAAGCATCTGTCAATCTCACATAACACTTATACATGCGTCGAAAAGTGTCGGACGATATTTATCGCATGATAAGCGCAACCTTCCGCTTCCGCGGCCTATCTACAATATCACAGGTAGGGAATGTAAACCAGTAATTTTTTCTATGGAAATTACAGGTAATTTTCATATACAAATTTACCGGTTTGCATTCTCCAATTACAAGTGCAAACATTTGACAGCATTTTTAAAAAGGTTCTCGTCCTGTTTTGCTTGGTAAAGTTATCAGTGTTACCATAGACGCACCGAGTAATAGTAATAGTCTTGGCTTATTGGTGATTGGAAAGTATCATTTGGCAGGATGAACCTTCTGAACCCTAAGAACATTTTAAGAAGGAGAGCCATCTTGTTTTTTAGTGCAGGAGGAAGTTATGACGTCATAGTTTTTGGTATGGGTTTTTGACATGGAAGAATTCTTCCATGGTTTTTGACATTTGTTGTTCTGGATTCTATCATTTCTATCATGTCTCTAATGAATGAGCTTTATGAGCAGTCCAAATATATACCATATCTTCAAGCTCTCAAATCCGTCGAAAGTTTCTATATTCTTAAGGGGTTAGAATCTTTTTTACTACGAGCTTTAATAAGTAAGTTTTAATTTACAAACAACCTACCATACTTCTTTAATGTTGCTTAACTACGCACAAAGTTACACCGCCAAATATGGCCACGTTTTATCGGTACTAATACCGCAGCTAATCATTTTTACAGCCCGTTTAGAATAATATTGCTGTATTTAAGCAAATTCGCAATATCTAAATAGCAGCGTATGACAAGGACGCTGTTAACGACTATTGACGCTCGAACGTTCACTGATAATGACAAGTGCCGTTACCACGAGTTTACAGTGACAGTACTCGTTAGCGACCGCGTGTAGCTTGACTTTCATGGCTAGCGGCCGATGCGACAGTCGCGCGCGTCAGCCGCGCGACTGACGCGCGCGGCTGACGCGTCCGGTTCAACTTTCGTGGGTCGCGGCCGATGCGACGGTCGCGCGCGGCTGACGCGTCCGGTTCAACTTTCGTGGGTCGCGGCCGATGCGACGGTCGCGCGCGTGAGCCGCGCGCGACTGACGCGTCCGGTTCAACTTTCGTGGGTCGCGGCCGATGCGACGGTCGCGCGCGGCCGCTGGCACACCGCGCCATATTGATGTGTCCGTCCAGTGCAGTTGTGTGTGATCTCTATGGCTTCTAAAAAATATATATTGCTAGCAATGCTAGAAGAAGAAGAGGATGACGATTTGCTATTGCTATATTATTACAAGCAAATTCTTCCCACACTTTGTCCCTCTTATAAGAATTTCTATAGTCCGGTAAACTACGATCATATAAAAAAGGGCGCTGCGCAACAAAATTAATAAGAATTTCTTCTTTTATGCTAGAAAATGTTACAATATTCGCCATTTTTACCGCGCGTCACGCGTCAGTAGAAGACCAACCGAACACGGCCGCGCAGTGCTGCAAACTCCCACAGGTAATAAACAAGGAGGTTATGGTCATATGGAAAAAAGGGCAAGTCAAGAGTACTTTAAACCGACGAGCATGCATGAGGAGATTAATGAATGTTGATGAAGCGAAAGATGTATGTCAGGACCGTAGCAAGTGGAAAGATGTGGTCTCTGCCTACCCCGTTGGGAAAAAGGCGTGATTTTATGTATGTATGTATGTATGGTCATAAAAATCAGGAGCCAGTCAAAAAAACCAGTAGGGCTACTCCGATGTTCAAAATTCGACCGTCGTATAGTGGCGCCCCTCTCGATCGTCTGTCTTTATATATGGGTAAACGGGACAACAATATACGCCGGCCGAATATCGAACATCGGAGTAGCCCTTCAGATTAGAAAATGAGAAAACCCATAGACAAAATAAGTCACGTTCCGTTCCACTCACAAATCGGTTGACGATTATCGGATGTCAACGTTGCCAAATGACCGCGTATGTTAAAAAATCATTTAAAAATGGTGTGTTTTGCGGTATGCTCCAACAACTTTTCAAAAACCAGGAGATTTGCTTAAGTCCAAAAAGTAACCAGTAGATCAGGAGACTATCTTAAAAATCATACAATCTCCTGATAAACCAGGAGAGTTTGCAGCACTGCGGCCGCGCGCGGCCCGCGACTGTCGCTCCTGACGCGAGCCGCGCGCCTCGAAAGTGGCGCCATATAGTTTCATAGTAACTATTACTGACGCGAGGCCAGGCGACTGTCGCTGAGCGTCAGCCGCGCGCGACAGTCGCATCGGCCGCTAGCCATGAAAGTCCAGCTTAAAGGATTTGTATGGGGAATTGTAGTTCTACAAAGTATCCGCTAGGGGGCGTTGTACTATTCTCCATACAAATAGTTTACGCTTTCGTTAGCGAGTACGGTCACGATAACTCATGGTAACGGTACAGCTACACTTTCATGATCTCCTGGTACTAAGATCTAGAATTAAGGATTTGATTTCCACCTAAAAGAAAAAAAAAAACCGGTCAAGTGCGAGTCGGACTCGCGCACCGAGGGTTCCGTACAAACACTTTCCATCCTTTAAGTTAAGTTTGCACCTGGTATGTATAGCACTCCATACAAATGAGGTGCAAAGTTAACGCAACCAATCCCGTTTGTTGTATGGGAGCCCCCCTAAAATATTTATTTTATTTTGTTTTTAGTATTTGTTGTTATAGCGGCAATAGAAATACACCATCTGTGAAAATTTCAACTGTCAAGCTATCACCGTTCTTGAGATACAGCCTGGTGACAGACGGACGGACGGACGGACAGCGAAGTCTCAGTAATAGGGTCCCGTTTTTACCCTTTGGGTACGGAACCCTAATAAAACATCAATCAATCAATCAATCAAATCGTTTACAAGTTCGAAATATCACACTTTATCGATGAGCTCTATCGAATCAGAAATAACCGAAGTTTATAATGAAATAATGAACTTGATTCTGCAAGTAGGGCACAAGGGCACTTTTACATGTCTGAGTCTACCGGCATTTCTCAAGAGCGTACCACAGCCTGTCTAGCACAACTATGCTTCGCGACTTGTCGCGCGGCATAGCGTCAACCGTCACTCTCTTACAGTAATGCACAGAAAGAGATAGGTAAATATCTCGCGCGAGAAAGAGTCACATATCACAGATGTGCTAGAGGTGCTGTTGAGAAGAAACGCCGAAAGAAACTCAACAGTCAGTTATTTTTTTACATTTATTTATCATAGAGATGAATATCGTCTCTTCATTAAATGATAAATGCACTAAATACTTGGAAACTAATATATTCCACATTTAGTGTTCTTGTTTTTAGATGGAGAATCTGTATATCAACTTTTATATCTCTTACTCAAAAATTACACGATTTCTATACAAACTTTCAACCCCAATTTAACCCCCTTAGGGGATGAATTTTGAAATACCCCTTCTTATTCCTTGCTTTCGTTGTATTCTTAATCTATTGTAGAAATTTGAAGTTCCTAGGTTTAGCAGTTTCGGCTCTACGTTGATGAGTGAGTCAGTCAGTCAGTCAGGCAGGACTTTTCCTTGTGTATAGAAAATAATACTGATTCACAAGAGAATCGCTCAAGGATCTAATAATGAAGCTTTCCATAGTCATCTTGGCGGGAAATCTATCTCCCTCTTTGACAGCAGGCAGTGTTGCCTACTCTATAGTCTGGCTAAAATATCTTTGCCCCAGCAATTTTAGTTTTTTATCTGTAAATCGGTATATGACAACACTGAAGATAGGGCGCTAATTAGTCTTGATACTTTCGTGGTCTTAACAAATTCGCAATATCTAAATAGCAGCACTTATGACGAGGACGGAGTTAACGACTATTGCCGCTTGCCGTTGAGTAGTAATGATCACTTAGCCAAAAACGCTTTCATGATATCCTATTCCTACTTAGATGTAAAATCTGGATCTAGATGTAGTAACTTAACTTAAAATATGACAACTTACACTTTCTTCGGTTTCCGCGACTGTCACACATTTAAATAAAACAATTTAAACGGATTATATCGCGTATATTAATTATTTGAGCCTCCCTGACGTTTCAGTACCTTTACAGATACCGTTGTCAAAGGTTGACTGAGAAAAACACAATTTTTCTCTGTCAAAGTTACATTTGTGCAAACTACCCATTTTGTAAATATTAATTTAAAAATAAAGGCGTTCATACATGCCAGATGGGCCTAATGTGTAAAGACAGTTACACATGTGCCAGAAGGGCATTTATTATTTATTTAAAATATCTACCAGCGGTTCACTAAAGGCTTACTGAGGAGAAAGAACCGCCAAAGAAAACTCCCAGATTGCCTTATTTATTACTATAAAATACTTTTAAACAAAAACTCTACATATGCTACTTTTAACACTAATTTGTTTTACACCGTTCGAGGCCCAAGGTTTCCAGTCTTATGTCTTGCTTGATCCTTGATAAGATGTACAACAGGATCCCAAGCCGGTGGTAATGACAAACCATCTTCTCTATTGAAATTGGGATATTTTTTGATTTCAATAGCCTCGCGCAACATTCTGGGAAAATATCGTTTCTCTCTGGCAAGGATTGAAGTGTTATCAAACTTAATTGAATGGTTTGGTTTGTCCATGACATGCTCGCAGACTGCAGACCTGTTGCAACGACGGTGCTTGACATCAGCTACATGCTCCTTAACCCGTGTAGCTATACTACGTTTCGTTTGGCCAATGTATGACAGACCACACTCGCAGTCCAGCTTGTAAACACCAGCACTCTGCAGAGGGATGCTACACTTCACGGGCCTCAGGTATTGAGACATCTTCTTCATCGGCTTGAAATATGTTTTAATGGAAGCCCGTTTCAAGATGTTTCCAATCCTATCCGTGACCCCTTTCACATATGGCAGGACCGCAGGTTTACGCTCGACTGTAGGAGTCTTCACACGGGGTTTCTGGTTGAGGCGTGGTATCTTGAGCCCATTGGCCCAAAGCGCACGCTTGACATGCTGTAGTTCATCAGTCAAATGTTGGTCGTCACAGATTCCCTTGGCTCTCTGAAACAAAGATTTACCCACTGTAGCAAGTTGACTAGGATGGTGATGTGATTTGCCATTTAAATACCTATCAGTGTGAGTAGGCTTTCTATAAACAGTATGACCTATTGTATTATCAGACCTTCTCAACACACTGACATCTAAGAAGGCTAGTGAATTGTCATTTTCTAACTCCATTGTAAACTTTATTTTCTCATGAATGGAGTTTAAATGGTCTAGGAAAACTGAAACACTAGATTTAGGTAAAATAGTAAAGGTATCATCTACGTATCTTTTAAAGATCCTCGGCTTGACAGGTGACGATGAGAGTGCTTTCTCCTCGAAGTCTCCTGTTGTCGCCGATATCTTCATGGAGGACTTCGAGGAGAAAGCACTCTCATCGTCACCTGTCAAGCCGAGGATCTTTAAAAGATACGTAGATGATACCTTTACTATTTTACCTAAATCTAGTGTTTCAGTTTTCCTAGACCATTTAAACTCCATTCATGAGAAAATAAAGTTTACAATGGAGTTAGAAAATGACAATTCACTAGCCTTCTTAGATGTCAGTGTGTTGAGAAGGTCTGATAATACAATAGGTCATACTGTTTATAGAAAGCCTACTCACACTGATAGGTATTTAAATGGCAAATCACATCACCATCCTAGTCAACTTGCTACAGTGGGTAAATCTTTGTTTCAGAGAGCCAAGGGAATCTGTGACGACCAACATTTGACTGATGAACTACAGCATGTCAAGCGTGCGCTTTGGGCCAATGGGCTCAAGATACCACGCCTCAACCAGAAACCCCGTGTGAAGACTCCTACAGTCGAGCGTAAACCTGCGGTCCTGCCATATGTGAAAGGGGTCACGGATAGGATTGGAAACATCTTGAAACGGGCTTCCATTAAAACATATTTCAAGCCGATGAAGAAGATGTCTCAATACCTGAGGCCCGTGAAGTGTAGCATCCCTCTGCAGAGTGCTGGTGTTTACAAGCTGGACTGCGAGTGTGGTCTGTCATACATTGGCCAAACGAAACGTAGTATAGCTACACGGGTTAAGGAGCATGTAGCTGATGTCAAGCACCGTCGTTGCAACAGGTCTGCAGTCTGCGAGCATGTCATGGACAAACCAAACCATTCAATTAAGTTTGATAACACTTCAATCCTTGCCAGAGAGAAACGATATTTTCCCAGAATGTTGCGCGAGGCTATTGAAATCAAAAAATATCCCAATTTCAATAGAGAAGATGGTTTGTCATTACCACCGGCTTGGGATCCTGTTGTACATCTTATCAAGGATCAAGCAAGACATAAGACTGGAAACCTTGGGCCTCGAACGGTGTAAAACAAATTAGTGTTAAAAGTAGCATATGTAGAGTTTTTGTTTAAAAGTATTTTATAGTAATAAATAAGGCAATCTGGGAGTTTTCTTTGGCGGTTCTTTCTCCTCAGTAAGCCTTTAGTGAACCGCTGGTAGATATTTTAAATAAATAATAAATGCCCTTCTGGCACATGTGTAACTGTCTTTACACATTAGGCCCATCTGGCATGTATGAACGCCTTTATTTTTAAATTAATATTTACAAAATGGGTAGTTTGCACAAATGTAACTTTGACAGAGAAAAATTGTGTTTTTCTCAGTCAACCTTTGACAACGGTATCTGTAAAGGTACTGAAACGTCAGGGAGGCTCAAATAATTAATATACGCGATATAATCCGTTTAAATTGTTTTATTTAAACTTACACTTTGTTATACTTATTGGCAGTGATCGGAATAAAGTTAGAGTTAAAATACATAAACTTTATACAATACCTACCAAATGGTGCCCGATACTTTGTCTGCGTAAACCCTTCTTTTTTCATGCATAGTCGGATAAAAATATCCTATATATCCTGGTGGCCTTTGATGGTTGCGCTTATCACGTGACAAATAAGTGACAAAGCATCTGTCACTCACACTCGCATTTTGTCAAAACGTGACGGATGCTTTGTCACTTATCTATCGCGTGATAAAAGCAACCATCATAGGCCCGCAGATACCTATCCCTATACAAAAAATTGTTAAAAGCCATTTTCTAGCCTTTTTATGAGATAAGCCCGAAAAGACTTTTGATAAGAGCATTTATAAGATTTATTATCACTACATAGTATAAAACAAAGTCATTTCCTGCTGTCTGCCTGTCTGTCTGTCCCTATGTATCCTTTGATCTTTAAAACTACCAATCGGATTTTGATGCGGTTTTTAAATAGTGTGATTTAAGAGGAAGGTTTATATGTATAATACATGCATAATTCATCATCATTGCACCCGTGCGAAGCCAGGGCGGGTCGCTAGTAAATTATAAGATGGCGTTGTAAAGTAAGGCTAATTGGCTTCAGAGACCTAGACAACTGTTTTCCTGGAAAACACATGATTTCCGTGGGATGTGGGACAACACTATCTTAAATGGCAACATTCATAACAAGGACACAGATAATCACTATTGACGAGCCACTCACTGATAACGACCAGCTACAACTCTTGATCTCCTGGTATAATTATATTCGCTGTTAGCAAACTTGCTTGAAATATAATAACTGGTATTATGCATGTGCTAATTATTCTGAGTAGTGCGAGTAGTGCAGTAAGATTTAAATAATAAACTAGTTTCTTGTTCTTTAATGATCACTATGTTTAAGTTGAGTAGTGAGTGCAAACCTGACGGTTCTTTGTCTACAAGAAATTAGTAAGAGAAAAGAAAAATTTACATTGAGTTTTTTTTCCGTTAGTAGTTAATGTTGTACCTGCTATTTGAAATGTGACCAAGTGTCACATCGACATAAAATAATGATATCTAAAAAACTAAACCAATAGTAGATTCTGAATCCAAATAATAACGTATATCGTGTATACAACTACATAGCAGTGGCGTGGCGTTGATAGAATCCGCTTCCCACCGGCTTGCCTAATTTAAAGCATTTTCGCATCTAAGTACCTAGTACTTGCTCTTGTTTTTGAAGTCGTTTGAAATAGGGGAGGGTAAACTCTAAATGAATCTTCTTTATCTAAGTTAGGTTCAGCCTTCAGGTATGGTAGTTTTTTCGCGACCTTCGTTCTTACAGTGTCGTATTATCATAAAGCTATGTATGAAATTTCATCCTGCAAGTATAAATCAATAGAACAATAACATAATAACACCCAGACAGCGAATATAATGTGATAATACGTAGGCCAGATAATACGCCATTAACCCATCCATCACGCAAGTCTAATGAATGGCAAGTAGGACATAACTGTCAATCAATTCACATTAACATACGCCCTTTTTGCCATAAGCACTGCAATCTAACTATGTTCAGCAGGATACGAATGCAACTGTCAATCTATTCTATTTAACATAAGCCCTTTTGACAGAGGCATTGGTCAAAGCTTGCCGGCAATCCAAGGTCACGACTCATGCCATTCTGCCATAGCTGTGCTTAACGGATTTCCGTAATAACCGCGCGTTCTACTTTCAACTTGGTTTAGGTCTCTAGTTTATGATATGTCTTGTCTGTCTTGGACACTACAATTGGGTACTTTCCTGTAGTCACTATAAATGATGCCTCAGTTCGCTTGCCATTCAATTCTTTTTCTAAAAATACACGGATTAATATCAATGTGTGTATCATTTACGCTTATGATGGAGATCTTTAAATAACCAAATAGTTAAATTAAGGAGGCCAACGGACTATATAGCGTACTAACGTCATAGCACATTATTTTCTTTAAAATTGTATACGGTCTAAGCGTTTTCACAGTTCATGAAAGTAGCTGCACTGCACCCCTAGCATAACTTTGACACGCGACATATCTGGTTTAAGAATTTATTACTCATGAAGAATTTACACATACATATACTCGTACTACCTGTCACCTTCCTTTCAATACCGTCTGAGCAAGACAGGTGATGCTGAGTCGCGCGACAAACGAAGTCGCGGCAAGATATGCAAGCCCTAATCTTTCTGTCAAGTACCCAATTCGCGTCACGTGGTGGAATTTATTTATAAAGGAGCTTTACCATAATCAGAAAATAAATGTTGGGTAGGTAATGATTTTTCTAGATAACTCGCAATAGCGACAAACTTTCTGCAATACCGCACTCGTTAAAAAAATCCTCCAAAACAATGCACGTAATGGGTCCAGTCATATACAATAAACTACCTTCACATATAAAAGACACGCCAAGCCTTGCCAGTTTTAAATTTAAACTAAAAAAATGGCTTGTTGAGCAATCGTTCTACAGTATAGAAGAATTTTTAAACTGGGACAAATAAGAGCTACTTGTACGTACATAAAAAAATAAATTGTAATGTATTTTATTGAAATAATGAATTATATTTAATGTATTTTAATTTAATGACATGTAACTTTTCTTACGAATAAAGATGATTATGATTATTATGATTATGATTATGATAAGCATTCAAATTCCATGTCACATCACATCACTTGAAGATAAGCATGTTCCAAGGGAGATCCTTGTACTTCGACGGTTTACTGGCATCAGAGTTGACACTTCAGCTGTACTAATGAAGAATACCACAAGCCAATACAACAACGATTCCATCTATTCTGCTCCCATTCTATTCAACTATAGAGGCTATTCTGCCAATCAACGGCTTCCGAAGCGTGCCTTACATGACCATTACACAAATTGGCACCGCTGGCTTGGCTCCAGTATTGTTGACCAATCTTGAGGTCGATGAGCTCAGAAACAGTTTGCGAGACATTGGCAGTATCATATCGACTGGTGACAACCAAAACTATCTAACAATTATTTCACTACTCTTCAAAACCTCGTATCTAGTGTGTAGATTGATATTGATACTGAGATACGAGCTTTGTTTTAAGAGCCCCTATTCCTTTTAAAATGCTGATTGTTTTAGACATTTTCTCTATGATCAAACATGTTTACTTAACATATTATTGTTGTTACTACCTAGAACAGGGCTATTGGGATTTATTGGTATATATTTGAAAGCTACAGTTTGAATTTTTCATTGATAATTTTTGTTTCAAAAACTACTCGAAAAAAACAAAATTCACGCGGAAAATTAGGTTTTCTTTAACTTATTTTCGACTGCACGCAATAAAAGCATGAAATAGCTACGATGTTACTACCTAGAACTCGGGGAAAAGTATTATTCACTTCAAAAAGTTGGCTGAAATTATCAATATATTTGTCATAATATGAAAAAAATATTGTTTACAAGGAATAAGGCCTCTTAAGAGTTTTGGTTGTCAACAGGGCCGGTGATCCGGACACCTGGACATACGAACGAATTTTTCCCTAAGCTGAAATGGAAATACTTCATTCTCTTCGCACTTACTCAGTCAATCATAGGTGCGAATAAATCTCGTGAACGTCACAAGTAGTTTCGAGATTTGCAAAGCCCTTGCTACTGAAAAATCTCTATGGCGCATCATTACCCCAGATCATTGAGCGATACGACTTCCTTCCTCGTGATTCACCATGGTAACCAGCACCAGGGCCGCGATGATGCAAATCAACGGAACCAGTTTTTTATTAGATAATCTTAGGAATGCGCTGCCTACATCAGCAGTCGTGGGGGTCGAGTGATAGCGGAAAAGTTCAGTCGATCACGCAAAAAATCGCTTGCCTTTTCGTACATTATTCGTATACTGGAAGAGATCGCTCTTTAGCGATAAGACCGCCTGTTGTCTACCGTTATTAAAATTATTGTTCTGTATTGAATTTGTAAACTTTTTTTTGGTGTGCAATAAAGCATTTTGTATTTTGTATTTGTATTTGTATTATTATGTTGAACAATAGCTCCATGTAAAGTAGATGTTGTGTAAGTAATTTCTTGAGCGTTTCCGACTTTTGACTTCCTGTAGTTTTTTACAGCAGATTTTAATTTCAGTAAATCATAGGATGAACTAAACGGTTGTTCAGGTATTGGATGCGAAAAAGTATTTTTATCTAGCGAAAAATAAAAACGATGCTGCGCTCATATGATGAACTGTGAACTGTGCAAAAGTCACGGTATAATAATAGTTTACCTTTTCTGCAGGACGACATAAGCACGTAACTCTTTGTCGCACGACAAATACGGTATTTTCTTTTCAATACATTAATACTATGAAGAAAAACGAAGCAGCGTCAAATAGCGCTAGCTAGCTCAGATATGGGAATAGTAGCATTTTTGTTATTTTATTCCATAATGTAGCAAAACGATGCAATACAGGTATTGTTGTAGTAGCAGACATTCAAGGACCTATTGCATTATGCCTACCTACGCGGACGGTGTGTGGTCTCACTTGACTGACTCGCCGTCACTGTGACCACACACAGACATCGTAGGCGTGTGTTTACGTTTTTTTGCAAGCACTTAGCACAATTTAGCGCCACTGGGGAGGTGCAAAACTAGTGTTTAATTGCTCTTGAAACCATTGTTTTTATTTGCCGTAGAGGTTATATCTTCTTTACGGCACGGCTCCCCTTAGCTAAATTAAATTACATTTTCTTTATCAAGTATTGGTAGATAGACGATACCCTACTATGAAGCCTTGCAGAGCACTGCCTGCCACGTTTAATTCAACTGTAATAAAATGTAAATGTACTTACGTATTTCATGGAACTGGGTGCGAAAAACGTACTTTACCACAAAAGGTTTGCAGAAGCCACTCGGGACCGAAAAGTTAACAGCTTCCTCGCACAACGTATCAGCAATTTAGCATAGTTATTTAACGAGGAAATGCTGCCAGCATTTTCGGTACCATGCCGCAAAGGAGTAATTTTTTGAATTTGTTTTATTTTATTTTAATTTTAGCTTTTTTGTACTTAATCTTATTAAAACTTTCGTGAGACATATTTTATTATTGTATTAAGAGGTTTGTTTACACTCACGTAAAATTGTCAGGAACGGCCCGACATGTTTCGAACTCGTATGGAGCTTCTTCTTCTTTCTTTTTTTGTACTTGTTAGTAGTGTTTAAGTTTTTTATTTACTGTTCCTTTGTTTTTCCTTTTTTCTTGAAATAAATAATCACAAAATAGTAAGCATCTTTTCACCTACAACGCTTATTTTCGGTTGAGTTTACAATATGGCATTATACTACGGGGTAAGTCTGCAAAGGCTTTAGTTGAACATAGATCCCCAAAGACGTCCACAACGCACGTCTACACGTCTTTTGATTCAGCGGCTTCCACCGACCTTAACCAGATCTTCAGTCCTGTGTCCTATAATCACGGATGGACAAGAATTAAGCAGTACCTGACTATAATTTAAAACACAGCATAAAATATACATTACATATCGATGAACGCGTCTAGATTTGATTCGCGTGTATGGTTAGTTGGTTACTCAGTTAACATAATAATTATCAATGCATAATGGAGGCAATCGTTGCATAATGCATTATTGCACGATTCGGGCAAAAAGGGTGTAAGTGTCGGTTATTCAATACATAGTTATGTCCTTTTGTGTAATTAGGAGTGATTCATAAGGGTTATCGAGTTTCCGGTCAGCTGATATTGTTTTCTGCAGTTAGGCATTTAGCTAAGGCTAAATACTCTGGGATTGCTAGATGGTATACTAAAGGAGGGTATTATTTTTGATTGTTTGTATTATGGCACCCTCTCTTCCACTGAACCTCTAGCACAATGGTGTAATGCGACTTTTCTCGTGCGAGATATAATAACTGTCTTTCTATGAGATCTTTTCTGCAGTACTATGAGAGAGTGCAAGCCGGGTCCGTTTTAGGTTATTTTTTCCAAAAACAGGCTGACCTAAAATGGGCAAGCCGGTGGGAATCGGATTGTAAGGACGCCACACCAGTGCTGCTTTTACTAAATATTGTTCTGACTAATGTAAATCTATGTGGTACATTTTAGTATGTATAAGCCAATAATTATAATTATTTAACTTTCGTAGCGTAAGCTATCGTGATTAGTCCCCTTTATTTAATGCCGCTTTGTTAGTGTATGTCGCGTTGTGAGTGTAGTACATTTATAGATATAAAGCACTTACACATACACACATATATGCACATGCTTATTTACTTAGTTGTAACAGTAGTAATACTTAGCACTTAAGAAATTAGATATTTATTTGGTTTTTTGTGCTACATCTCTGAGTGATGGAAGAGCGGGGCGTTCCGCTACAAGCATACTATACATACAACCTTGTATGTTGTTATAACGTGTAAAAAAACCAATGAACTTTTTGAATTTTGAATTTTTTGAATGTCGCAAATAGCAATTTGTATTTAAATATTTTGATGTAGCAGAGCAATCTTATTGCTGTCGAGCGCTGACGTTAGAAGCCATCAATACAATTTACAACCAATCTTACTGTCTAAGTGTGTTAAGAAACCACTTCTCTGGTGAGATCACCACACAATAGAACTGTTGTGCCCAGTACACTACTCGTGTTAAGCGCTGAAATCAGTGCAAAACTGCGCTGAAGTGTTTTTTAACCCCCGATGAAAAAAGAGGGGTGTTATAAGTTTAACATGTGTAATTGTGTATCTGTGTGTCTGTTTGTGGCATCGTAGCTCCCAAACGGATGGACCAATATTTATTATGAGCTCGGTGTTTAGGGTTCCGTACCCATAGGGTAAAAACGGGACCCTATTACTGAGACTTCGCTGTCCGTCCGTCCGTCTGTCACCAGGCTGTATCTCAAGAACGGTGATAGCTAGACAGTTGAAATTTTCACAGATGATGTATTTCTATTGCCGCTATAACAACAGATACTAAAAATAAAATAAAATAAATATTTAAGGGGGCTCCCATACAACAAACGGGATTGGTTGCGTTAACTTTGCACCTCATTTGTATGGAGCGCTATACATACCAGGTGCAAACTTAACTTAACCACTTAAGGATGGAAAGTGTTTGTACGGAACCCTCGGTGCGCGAGTCTACTCGCACTTGAACGGTTTTTTTTATCGAAAGACTTGCCCGTCGAGATGGTTCTTATTCTTAGTTATGTTTAGTGGAAATAGGAGCAGTAGTTTCCAAGATAGCTTTAATTGACAAAATCTCAGCCAATATTTAAGAATTCCAAATGTTGTAGTTATGTTAGTTTTAGTAGCATTTTATAATGACATCACTCATTGATCAGGGTCTTATGATGACCAGCTTTTGTCGGGGGCGATTTACATTTTGAATGTAGGTAATAAACGTGTTACTGTTTACGGCATATTCCAAACCAGTTTCTGAAGTATCTTTGTATCAATGGTTCAATAAAATAATTGTGTTCCACTTCCACATTAAAAAAATAATGAAACATTACATGTTTCACAAACTCAGCAATGTCAAGGTTAACGGTCATGCAGTTAAATCAGTGCCACTAGTAGCTACTTCATTGAATCATTGCCGTTACGTGAGGAACATTACAATCGTCGTCTTCG
The DNA here is from genome assembly GCA_947623375.1 of Apotomis capreana. Lineage (NCBI taxonomy): Eukaryota > Metazoa > Arthropoda > Insecta > Lepidoptera > Tortricidae > Apotomis > Apotomis capreana. Next base: position 5,838,219 of record OX392519.1, on the reverse strand, counting down.
TGACGAGGAGAGAAAGAATTTTTATGCCTTCCGAATGATCGGTTTCAAGACGGTTTTATTTTGCGAATAACAAGTAGCCAACCGTCATTCTGACCACTAGAAAAGGATAAACAGTACATACTTCTCAATACGTTTGACGACGCGGTTGGCGCAGTGGTCAAGCAACTGCCTACTGAGCCGACGGTCCTGGGTTCGAATCCCGGCAAGGGCAAATATTTGTGTGATGAGCTCGAATATTTGTGCCTGGGTCATGGATGTTATTTGTATTTAAGTATGTATTATCTATATATATAAGTATGTTTATCGTCGTCTAGTGTCCATAACACAAGCCTATTCGACTTACTGTGGAACTAGATTGATTTGTGTGAGATTGTCCGATATTTATTTATTTTATTTATTTATTTATACGTCGGTTGACAAGTAAAACTCATTAACAAATACCTACTTGAAGAAAAACTCGTATCTCAGTATCAATTTACTAACTAGATAAGAGGTTTTGAAGAGCAGTGGTAGAAATTTTAGTGGCTTGGTTGACACCAGGCGAATACGCATGCTTAATGCATCACTCTTTAGGTACAACCCGTTTTTTTGGAATTGATTATGATTTGTCATTTTTAGCATGATCTCTGCACCTCTAACACAACTGTGACGCGACTCTTTCTCGCGCGTGAAATATTACCTATCTCTTTCATCGCTGTACTTTGAGAGAGTGACCGGCGATGCTATGTCGCGCGACAAGAGTCGCGAAGCGTAGTTGTGCTATACGAGCTGATTTTTATCACTACTTAATAATTTCATCACTTCTTGCGTATGACTTAAACATTTGCTACCGAATTTGCTAAATCAATATCAATAACACTTATTCTATTTTTCTCGTTACTCGTGTTTATCTGGGAATACCAGGACAACAGGGATAATAAGGATAAATGTGGGGAAAACTGTCCCTTTCCCCTGAAAGTGACAAAAACAACAGAAAACAGACCAAAACAAAGTGCGCCACCGTGTAAACAGAGACCGCTCGCTCTAAATAGGACCAATAAATCTTCGTTTATTCCATTAGCAAAAAAACATTCCAGAATTCCAGCTAGTGTTTGAGTTCAATTATCTAATGGACTACACCTTGTTTTAGGCGTTTTTAGTACTTCTGTAAGGCGTGGCGGGTCAAAGTGTGATTTACTGGACGTTCCCCGATTCCCTAATTTATTTATGCAAATAAGCTATAAATGCTGTAATGAATTGCTGTTGAGGTTAATTTATGACCACTATATAATTAACTGGTAGTATAGTAGCATTTAGCATCGATAGAAATTCATCTCTATTCTAGATTTCTGCCATCATCGGGATGGATTTGCCAAATACTTAAAAATACCTACCTGAAAAATACTACTATAAATACTTGAAAAAAATGTGGTAAGAAACCTTTTGACGATATCTGGATAAAGGCTACAGAGCCACTATGAATACACCTATTTTTACAAGCTTTTATTTAACTTGTATTGTAAGTAATGTATGTAAGTAAGTATCCCACCAAAAACATTCTGTAAAAAACTAGCCAAGTCTCGATGGAGCTGCTTGTTTATCTCTAAAAAGTAATGAAATCTAGACAAAGTCATACCAAGTCTAAGGTTCCTTACTGCGATTTCTTTATTATTATAGTTAATGCTGTGTGACTAGGCCGTTGAAGGGTACACCAGTATGGTCTATTATCTCGCTTAACAAACATAGGTAGTTACAACAGATATAACATTACGTGTGAACAAAATTGACTTATAGCGGTTCTGGCCACAGATTGGTGCAATGGTGTCATGGAGCACCTGGTTTTGTACCCTTGTGTACCCTTCAACGGCCAAGTCACACAACATTAACTATAATAATAAAGAAATCGCAGTAAGGAACCTTAGACTTGGTATGACTTTGTTTAGATTTCATTACTTTTTAGAGATAAACAAGCAGCTCCATCGAGACTTGGCTAGTTTTTTACAGAATGTTTTTGGTGGGATTTCACTTCTTTTTGTAGAAACGTGGGCATATTGTTTTATAACAACCTGCTAATTAACTTTAGCAAACCTCACGAAATAATAAGCGAAATCAACGAAATGCAAATAATCCCTCCTAATCCCTAGCAAACGTTTCCAAGCGCAGTAGAAGAATGTCGTAAACGACTGTAACGCGGCCGGTCGCCACTTCGCCATATAAGATTATCGGAAAAACAAACGACGGCACGTTTTAAAATACAGTCAGCGCCATCTAGCCACGTGTGCGGGTATCACCGCCACTCTTAGTCCAATGCATTATATTTTGACCAAATTTTTAGCGAAATTAATATTTTGGTGTAATTTGTTTATTTAATTTGTGCAATGTTCGAGTAGAATAAAGTTAATCGTTCGACTATTTCTTCTTGTAAACTTGTAAGTATAAGTATAAAAGCCAGTCTAGTCTTGTCCAGAGTTTTCCTTTAATTTTATTTATTTGCGTATTAAAAGCAGAAGGAGAGGCATTCGCCCAGCGGGTACGTATTAAAATGCCGAAGTTCAAAATACCGAATATCATAAGACCTATGGACGGAAGGCCGAAAATTAAAATGTCGAATGTTTATTTGACCGAAAGTTTAAAATCCCGAAATAACGTTTGATCGAAAGGATAAAATACCGAATATTATAATCCCGAAGACTGTAATCCCGAAGAATGTAATCCCGAAGACTGTAATCCCGAAGACTATGATCCTGCCTGAAGGTTGTAATCCGGAATATTATTTAAACTCTCGAGAATTATCTCGTATTTCTGTAGTCTTACAGATTCTAATGTTTATTTTATACAAAGAATATTAACCTAAATTACGTAACCTACTTGCCTACTACTATACTTACTATTTATAAGTGAACTCTTCTGTGGAACCGATCTGCTCCGGCGCTGTGGGATGTGCAGCCCCTCCGCCCTGGTACGTTAGTACTCTTTATTATACTGTGGCCCTAGCGTAAGAAAGTGCGGGCATCAAGCGAGTCGCAGCGGATGAGGCTGGTCGCCGAAGGTGACTAAAAAGCCGAAGCTGCGGAGGCGAGCGTTGACAGCTTCGGTTCCAGACAAGTTCGGTTCGGTTGGCAGTCCATGACAGAATATTTTATCATAATATCGAATATTTAGTGTCATACTTAATTTCCCACTTTCCCGGACTCTTTCCTTTTCTTAATCGACTTGCCACAGAACCGAAGCTGTCAACCCCGATTCCACGTGGTCTTGTCTGCCCTACCCCTAGAGTGTATATAAAAGCCCGGAGGCGAGCGTAGGTGCCGCACTTTCTTACGCTAGGGCGGAGGGGCTGAACATCCCGCAGCACCGGAGCAGATCGGTTCCACGGAAAAGTCGGATTAGTTTAGTGTCCTGACACTTTTAAAGTGCTCATTGACTTTCGGGATTATAAAATTTCGAGATTTTAAAAATTTCGGGATTATGAAATTACGAGATTTTCAACTTTCGATTTTCTGAAAATAGGTAATTTGAGCTTCGGTTTATCGAATATTGGCTATCGGCTTTTTGAACTTTCGGTATTTTGACCATTGGTATTTCAACTGTAGGTATTATGAACTTTCGGGATTTTAATACGTAGCCCGCCCAGCTGTGGGACGCTATAGGCTAGATTAAATTAGATGTATCCCACTACGCTGGATTTTTGCAATGACAGTCGATTTTTTTATGTACCAATAGTAGAAGGGGGCATTACCATATCTCTAATACAGCTGAGACCAGCTGAGGGTTCTTCATCAAATAAATAATAAATAAATAAATATCGGACAACCTCACACAAATCGATCTAGTCCCAAATTAAGCTCTAGAAGGCTTGTGTTATGGGTACTAGACGACGATATACATACTTATATAGATAAACTAGCTTTTGCCCGCGGCTTCGCACGCGTAAACAAATATTACACATTCACTACACATAAGCCCTAAGGAATTATTCCCTTATCCCAAGGGATAAGTTCGCACTTGTATTGTTTTTGAGTTTTTGTCAATATTGTTTTATGTGCAATAAAGTGTTTACATACATACATACTTACATAATCCGCGTAGCACCGAAGGTGCGGAGCGTCCCAAGGAAGCCGCCCACCCACTTAATATAAGTTGAAGCAACTTAATGCGAGGCCGCAGGCCGAGCTCCGCGTAGCACCGAAGGTGCGGCGCGTCTCAAGGAAACCGCCCACCCACTTAATATAAGTTGAAGTCATTTAATGTGAGGCCGAAGGCCGAGCTCCGCGTAGCACCGTTATGTGCGGAGCGTCCCAAAGAAACCGCCCACCTTAATATAAGTTGAAGCAACTTAACGCGAGGCCGCAGGCCAAACTCCGCGTAGCACCGAAGGTGCGGAGTGTCCCGAGGAAGCCACCCACCCACTTAAAATAAGTTGAAGTAATTTAATGTGAGGCCGGAGGCCGAGCTCCGCGTAGCACCGCGTAGCACCGAAGGTGCGGAGCGTCCCGAGGAAGCCGCCCACCCACTTAATATAAGTTGAAGTAACTTAATGTGAGGCCGCAGGCCGAGCTCCGCGTAGCACCAAAGGTGCGGAGCGACCCAAGGAAGCCACCCACCCACTTAATATAAGTTGAAGCAACTTAATGCGAGGCCGCAGGCCGAGCTCCGCGTAGCACCGAAGGTGCGGAGCGTCTCAAGGAAACCGCCCACCCACTTAATATAAGTTGAAGTCATTTAATGTGAGGCCGAAGGCCGAGCTCCGCGTAGCACCGTTATGTGCGGAGCGTCCCAAAGAAACCGCCCACCTTAATATAAGTTGAAGCAACTTAACGCGAGGCCGCAGGCCAAGCTCCGCGTAGCACCGAAGGTGCGGAGCGTCCCGAGGAAGCCACTCACCCACTTAAAATAAGTTGAAGTAATTTAATGTGAGGCCGGAGGCCGAGCTCCGCGTAGCACCGCGTAGCACCGAAGGTGCGGAGCGTCCCGAGGAAGCCGCCCACCCACTTAATATAAGTTGAAGTAACTTAATGTGAGGCCGCAGGCCGAGCTCCGCGTAGCACTAAAGGTGCGGAGCGACCCAAGGAAGCCACCCACCCACTTAATATAAGTTGAAGTAACTTAATGCGAGGCCGCAGACCGAGCTCCACGTAGCACCGAAGGTGCGGAGCGTCCCGAGGAAGCCGCCCACCCACTTAATATAAGTTGAAGTAACTTAATGCGAGGCCGAAGGCTGAGCTCCGCGTAGCACCGTTATGTGCGGAGCGTCCCAAGGAAACCGCCCACCTTAATATAAGTTGAAGCAACTTAACGCTAGGCCGCAGGCCGAGCTCCGCGTAGCACCGAAGGTGCGGAGCGTCCCGAGGAAGCCGGCCACCCACACAATAGGAAAATATTTCATAGTATTTATGTTTTCAGAGATAAATGTTAATCATAATAAAAAGTATCCTATACATCTTTGGATGTTCAGCTATTCCTGTACCAAAATTGGTAACTTTTTATCTAGCCGTTTCAGCGTGATTCGAGGACAAAGGTTTTTTTGAAAACAGATGGCGCCAGGTTGGCAAGGCGATGCGTGTCCATACAAAACAACTATCAAGCTGCATCACGCTATCGAGACTTTTCCTGAAATCATGACCTCCCTCCATAGAAAATGTATTTTCAATACAAATTTAGGATTTTATAATAGTATAGATATATACTTAAATACATAGAACAACCATGACCCAAGCACAAATATTCGAGTTCATCAAACAAATATTTGCCCTGGCCGGGACTCGAACCCGGGACCGCCGGCTCAGTAGGCAGGTGTTTACAAACCGAGCCAAACGCGTCGTCAAAATACTTCAGACCTTGGATTTTTGACAACAAATGAAGCGGCCCACCAAGTTGAATATTAAAATACTTAAACGGCTTTACTCACGTCGTAGAAATCGAATAACGCTCGACATGTTTCGAATCGGTACGCGATCCATCATCAGGAGAGACGATCAGTCGCGACGGCGGCCAACCGAACACAACAAGTTGAATATTTTTTGTAAAGGCGGTATGTCGATCTCTAATAGTTTGGTTGGGCTCTTGTGTTTTCTAATCAGAGTACTCCAGATCTTCGATTATCCTAGTTTTTAGGGTTCCGTACCCAAAGGGTAAAAACGAGACCCTATTACTGAGACTTCGCTGTCCGTCCGTCCGTCCGTCCGTCCGTCTGTCCGTCCGTCTGTCACCAGGCTGTATATCAAGAACGGTGATAGCTAGACAGTTGAAATTTTCACAGATGATCTATTTCTATTACCGCTATAACAACAAATACTAAAAATAAAATAAAATAAACATTTAAGGGCTCCCATACAACAAACTTGTTTTATGGTACGGAACCCTTCATGCGCGAGTCGGACTCGCACTTGGCCAATTTTTATAGTTTTCGCTTTATGTGGCCATTAAACCCTAACTCTGTACCAAATTTCAGCTCTCTGAATTTATGGGAAGTACTACTTCTTTACTGATGATCATGAGTGAGTGAGTGAATGAGTGTCGTAAATGCGAAACTTTGCTTTCGCTTAACTTCGGAACTAAATGACCTACAGACTTGAAATTTTGGATTTTAAGTATGTGATTATAGCTTACTGGATGACGAAAATTTCTGCGTTCTGGTCTTATCCAGAGGTACTCAAATAGGGGCCTGAAAATGCGGCGAAATGGTTCCAGTAAAGGATGGTACGGCAGTGTTTGCTTCGCGCTCGACTTGGCGGGGGCACTGCCGTGCCCCCCGATAGTATGTTTGTTCGGGTGGAATCTTGCAACTCAATTTTGAAGCAGATATCGTCAACCGATTGAGCTGAAATTTTGAATACTTACTTAACTTTGATGACAATACAATAAATGGCTGGCAGGGCTGATCTGATGATGGAGCCGGAAGGTGGCCATGGCCATAGGAACTCTATAATAGAAAAAGCAATCCTACCGAGCTTGGGCTCTTTAGAATTGTCTCAGTGAGCATTTGATTGATATCCAAAGAAAAGTACAGTCGGCTATAAAAGCTTGTCACTAAAATGAAATTTTTGACAGAAACTTATTAATGTACTGGTCACGGTCAGTGACCCAATGCTGAGACTCATCAGAAATTGTGAATTCTTTGCGTGCTGTGCATTTCCAAGCTGACTGAGTAACTTAATTAATTATATATCATTAATGGTAATAATATTTCATATTGATTGACAGACAACGTACTCATTTTTGGAAGCAAAATTGAATGCACCAAGTCCGGAATCAGCATTTGGACTTAGTCCATGAAATTTTGAACAAAAAATCTTGGGAAAAAATGATTCATAAAAACCCGTCCTCCTAAAAGATTAAATAATAATTTGTACAGAAATGATATCAAACATATTACGGACGCAATAACTTTATCTATAACATCAAGCCTTGTAATTCCCAACGCTAATGACCATCGAAAGTTCGGAACAGCTGTCGCGACCTCCACTAAGAGTAACAAGAGTTTATCTTTGATCTAATCGCACTATTGTGCCGGGTTGCATGACACAGTTGCGCTGGCGCACGTGCAACTCGTGCAAGCCTTTCCGTTCCGTGCCTTTTGGTCCTATACGTATCTATGTTAGGTTAGGAGCGTGGTATTAGAAAATAAGGTATGGCACTCGGAAATGAGAGGCGAGACTTTTGACGCTAAGATAGTTGGTTGGTTCTGAAAATCTGTGGCTAGGAGTTTACATCTGGTCTTGTAGTATACACTTACTTTTGGTGAAACTTTTGGTGGCTTCTAAGGTGGCAACCTCTCGCAGAAAAAGGTTTCGCATAATTGGTTATTCTACTGATACCAAACATTTAAAAATACTTTCCGTTTCATCTGAAGACTACGAAATAAGCATTATGCGAAACATTATGCTAGGTAAAACAAATTTTGTGCTAGATGAGGGTAACCCATCTTTGTTATTTTTATCGTTTGATCTTTGGTTTTCATCAAACTTCTTCAACAAATTTTTCGCCATACAATTAAATAAATAAATTGTACTACTGATAATATTCATCGTCATATCGACCATTGTTTAGAAACCCTGGATTGGATCATAATAATATGTTGTAAATACTTACATCACTTCCTTATACGTATGGTATATTTTAAGGCTAGCTCTAAGTACCTAATTCTGATATTGATAGCTGTTTATTGTATCTTCTAATTTCTCAGAACTAATTTATCTTTGAAGTAAAATTCGACGGAACGAGTGTCGGCGATTCAAGGGTAAACCAGAGTCTGGCTACTCAAATATTACCTGATTTCTTGGCGGGAGATTTAAAAAATATTGGGTGGTCACGTTTTGTGTAGTGGGAATTATAGTTTTCATAATAATAAGTTAAATTATGTTAAACCAAGATATGCAATTACTATACGCTTAGCTATTATCAAAGAATTCTGAGAAATTAGAAGATACAATAAACAGCTATCACTATCAGAATTAGGTCTCTACCTATGTTCATAACATAACTGAAAACCGCGGTAATCATCAGGTAAGTTACACTTGGATAGAAAACAATCCCTCCATTGTTGATATCACAAGCACTATGAGTATCCATTACGTATTTTATATCACAACTTCACAACACTTGTATGCAACTAAAAAATAACATGGCTGATAATCTTAATAAAGTAATCTTTGATACTAAGATTTGCGTCACATCACCATTGTTTTACTTTTGCCTCAAATGCACTTATATTACATATTGTTATGCACATCGGGTTAGCGAACACATGTTCTTAACCTTCTTAGAAGATAAATGCCATAAGTGTATATTGGTGTACTTAAATGTTACGCCCTTTAGGTATACCACATTGTCATATGGCCACGTTGTGACCAGAGGAAGAATGTCGCAAGTGTGTACTACCGTGTATATATTTCTATTCTTTTGGTTAGTTTATAACGTGAATGACGCGTTTGTGGGGCAATGTCAACGGCGTGGGAATGAGGAAATGGCCTGTGAAAGTGTTACAGACAGATCTATCAACTTTAACCGTCTCGATGCTTCTCTTTTCCGATTTTCAAAGAAGGTAACACTATGTTATTGTATTATTTATACTTATTCGATTTTACGTACTAATTTGAAATCGATTCAAGCACTAGTTGGTAAAAATTGAACTTCAAGGATTTGATAACTGACACACACACATTACGATAGTTATCTTTTAATGAATGTTTATCAAAGACAACAAAGATGGCCCTGTTCTATTCTAATTCGCAGTCAGTGCAGAAATAAAGCTTATTTATGATGGCAATTTATTCGTGTCTTTCATAACATTTCGTAGACTTTGGTCTGTCAACTTTACAATATAAATATAACACTCAAGTCGTATTAAAACGATTTTTATTGCCTGTATTATCCAAGTGGAGGAAGCAAAGCCGAGCATGAAATGTTAAAGGCCACAGTGACATTAAGTGTAAATTAAAAATGATATTTACTTGGCAACTAGAAAGGTAGGCGTCTCATGCCTTACTCATGGTTGTGTACGAGACACGTGAACATAAAATGATCAACAGTATAGTGATGTGAAAGAAAATCATGAGCCAACCGGGACTGATTTACTTCCCTTTTCTCCAAAACCGATAATTAATTTAACTTCCTAAAATAGGCAAGCTAGTGGGAAGCAAGTTCTAAAAATCACGCCACTGCTGATCATACAGCCAACTGTCTATTGGCCCAACGCCTCCGAGGGATCCCACGAGACCCTTGCACCTATTTAGACTTACCTATTACCTACCCTAAGTGTAGAGGACTAAAGGATATTGGGTCGCATTAAATTGTCATTGATTGGCATAATTTTCGTTTTACTTTTCTCTGAAACAGATAAGATGACTTTCAGGATTGTTATAAAACAAACCTAACTTAAGCTACTGGGTTTAACTCTTACACTCTTGTAAAGTTACTAATTTCAGAATTATGGCTAACGATTTTATGCCAATCAATCTCATGCCAGCCGATAAGATCCCGGACCAAAGACCCCGACTTTGTATAGCTTAATTCGGCCCTGACCGGTATCATCACTATCACTACATAGTATAAAACAATGTTGCTTCCTGTTGTCTGTCTGTCCGTATAATATATGCTTACATCTTTAAAACTACGTAAGATGCGGTGGTAGCCTAGTGGTTAGGGCATGCGACTGTCAATCCGGAGGTCGCGGGTTCGAACCCGGCCCGTACCAATGAGTTTTTCGGAACTTATGTACGGAATGTCATTTGATATTTTACCACTCGCTTTTCGGTGAAGGAAAACATCGTGAGGAAACCACTTAAGCCCAATAAGGCCTAGTTTCCCTCTGGGTTGGAAGGTCAGATGACAGTCGCTTGCGTAAAAACTAGTGCCTACGCCACATCTTGGGATTTAGGTAGCCGACCCCGATTGAGAATTCATTCTCTACAATATGGGACAAAGGCTAGGAGGATGATGACATCTTTAAAACTACGTAACGGATTTTAAGAGGAAGGTTTATATGTCAAATACATGCATAATTTATCAGTATTGCACCCGTGCGAAGCCGGGGCGGGTTGCTAGTATCAAACAAGTAAGGAGTAGTGGAGTACCGTCAGGACAAACGGTCGGAAACCGACTTCGTAAATAATTTCCATGACCCAGTCCGTGTTCCGCCGAGAAATTAGAGAGTAGCGCACGTTCATACATAATCATAGTTTTATGCCGACATTACAACGGCTAGGTCCACGGTACCGGTAATAAACAGTACTTTAACTGCAGTCCGCGAGGTGTTAAAATGGGCTTCGGATGTATACCTGTCTCACTTGTTCTTTACGGCCGAGAACGGAACCACTTGTTATCCCCGAATCCAAAAGGCTTTGCTCTTAGAGTTCACAGACTTACCTATACTCGTTTTAATAAAAATCGGGGATTTCAATTTGTTCTACCTATGGTAATCGCACATCGTTCGTTCGTATTGTTTTTGCATAAGGTAGAGTTCTTTTTACAAAGGTTTTTAGTTTTACAGTTCTATGTATGGTCAATGAGCATAAGGTGTTTGTAGTTACTTTTATGTACAAAAGAGTGTTTACATACATTATGTACAATGGGGAGTACTCGACAAGTATCCTTGAATTATGTATTATTTTTAATATGTTATTTGGTAAATAAGTGCGAAAGCGGCGCGGCGTATACTATGCAACGTCTTCATTATTAACAGTGCTGCGCAAACTCCAACCATCGTCTTGGAAACGTCATACGTCGACGTTTATTAGGAGTCATTATACTGTATCACAGTACTGTTAATCGTTACTAGGTCTCCGAGTGAATGCCCTTAGTTTATGACTATTGTTCGAGTTCGACGCCTGGCGAAATAGATTTGTGGGCGAAAACATTCGCCTAGCGATAAGGTCGATAACTTAGGAATGTAAGATATTATATTCAATAAACTAAAAACAAGTAAAAAATAACAGTAACCAACTTAACCTATTCTACATAAGAGTATATCTAACTAAATCCGATGTCCCCAAGATAACGGCCCTGTGGTAGGGTACCCATGCTGCCGGCTACATTCCCCCGCTGAATAGCCAAGCTAATCCTTTGGCCGAGAAATGAGCCAGGTCTGTGGTCCGAAGAACATTCTGACAGTTTTTAGGATTTCATTCCAGTTCAGCTGGATTCAAACTAGAACGATGCTTATTTGGTAATTAAGCGACAAACTTACACAGTACCTACTAAATACATTTACGCAGGAAGTAGGAATAATCCTGATCTTTAGTCAGCAGTCAGCACGTATTTCAGCATTGCCCGGGTGAAAAACTTATTTTACTTAGGTATACTAATCTGTGAGTTTTTATGAAAATAAGTAAACATGTAATTTCATTTCACTATCAATATGTATTCCAAGATCTCTTCCGTTGTCGCAGAATTATTTCCTTGGAGTTGTTTCAGGTATTTTCGAAGGAACTTTGAGCGAATGATTTTATATTATGTTGCACTAAGGATAAGGAAGCGTCCATTAATTACGTAAGGTTCTGATAAAAAAAACCCTCACATGTAAAACTACTCTACTCTCCTATTTTGTTCACATTAATATTTCCTAATAAACTTTGACAAATGAAATATTTGCTTCATAATGAAAAATTTGACCGCTAATTTAGGTACTAAGCAAGATTTAATTGAAATCTGGCTTTGTAAAGATTGTACTAGGTGTTGGAAGCCCCTTGAATTATATTGAAACATGATAGAAGGTATAAAGGCGTCAGTATGTTACTATGGTTCCCATATACATGTCATTAGGTACATTACATTTGTTGCCGATCGGACGTGACGCGGCCGGAGGAAACGCATCCATGGAAGTCATTCCCATCCCAGCCGCATCCAGAAATAACCACCAACATCCCAGACCCCTGGTCACCTATACACATCCTCGACAACCCGCACGGCTCACAAAAGGACGTAAGAGCCAAGAGACTGGTATTAAAGTTAGACGTTTTATCCGAGGAAAGGGAATGGAGGACGCAGAGGGATCGAATAAGAGTGGTGTTTCTAAAAACAGCTGTTGACGAAGCATCAGTTTTTTCTTTATTGCTAGTGATTTAATTAAAGTTTAAGTGTGTACGTCGCTTGGGAAACAATTCACTAGCACAGTGAAAGGATGTATGGAAGCGCAACAAAATCTTTGATTTACATATACATATATCAGTACACTCCAATGCATGATCTATCTTTTTTAACATAAGTTACAATCACTGCCTGTACTTTTGCCAGCCTTTTTTATTTCATATAACAGGAAATGATACGCGGTACCGCAGACAAACTTGTATCATGTTACAAATTTAGATCATGAAATGATAATCCTTAAAGATTTTTGTTATGGAATCCACAAAAATGTAAAATGGAAATATTAACTGATTATATTAAGGAAAAATAGAGTTTTGTTCTTATATTTAAAGGGGCTGTCTTACACAAATCGACTTAGCCCCAAACTAAACAAAGCGTGTACTATGAGTACTAGACGACGATATACATAACATCCATGACCCAAGAACAAATATTCATCACACAAATATTTGGCCTGGCCGGGATTCGAACCCAGGAACGACGGCTCACTTAAAATATGATTTACATAAACATGGAGCAAGACATGTTTAGCAGCTGTAGAAATTGATATAGAGATATGAAATAAGAATATGTTTATTTACATTTGAGAGCTTGGGGCGAGTTAACCAATAAAATACACATTTCTAAGAATTTAAGCTTAGTTGCTTATTCGGGGCAGAAATGTCTTCATTTATATTAGTTTGTAGTATGAATAACGAAATAAATTATATTTAGTGACTTACTTTTTATCTTGAATCACGATGTGTTTTTATAAGCTAATGACCTTACTCAAGTTAGCATTCCGTATAAATAAATTACTTTTTTATCTATGTTTTGGACAAAACGTAACATAAAACAGGATTTCCTTATGCAAGAGCAACGGAGAAATTATATTTTCTGGTTTTTTATTAAAGAAGCCAGCAAAACCGCTTTCGTATTTTAATATTGATACGGATTTTGAATTTTCAAATGAAGAAGTCCGAGACAGTAAAATGTGGATTGTGGGTTTCTAATAAACAAAAAAGTGTTTAACAATGTTATTTACAAAATAAACTTACACGCGATCAAAACGTGTTGCCAAGATGAAACGCACACTTGAAAGCATCGCTTCCTTGAATCTTCCTTGCATTATGATTACACTTACGTTAAATCTGTATCCCAACGATAACTCAATCTACAGCAACAACTCAAAACTAAACCCTAAATAAAACCTATGGAACACACTTTCAAACCACATCACCTAAGTTCCGACCACGATGGGTCGAATAAGCTACACAGGGCTAAAATAGCATAAGTATCATAGAAACCCGAATACATTGCATGCACGCTTATTTCGACTAAAGCCGCTCAGATAGTGCATCAGTCACCGCGCTGCTCTCATAAAGCCAGCTACCAATGAATATAAAACTATGTTAAAAAATAAACAAAAGAATACATTTCATGCGCGCACATGTGACGTAGGTCCGACGGATGTCGGATGCGTTTTGTTTTTAGAATTCGATGTTGCGTTTAAAAAAAGGGGTCGTGGCCGCCATGACTGATATAATCTATGCTATCATATCCTATAGTAATTGATTGAACCTTGATGAAGGTTATAATTATTAATAACGTGCTGGAACAGGGGTTTTCTTTAAGCATGTAGTTTGATTAAAAAAAGACTGCAACTGCAACTGCATAATGAATCAGCCTCACAAACCTTGGTTGGCAAATCGGAAAGCAGTGATTCATAGAGGAAATAAATGATTGTATGCAAAACGAAAACAATTACTACATCCGTGGCCTCTAGTTGAAATATGAAATATAGGTACCTAAGTGGCCAGACCGATTAAAAGATAGGATAACGGAGTTATTTAATTTACTCTTTCTTCGGAGACTAGCGTACAACATTGCAGAGTATGGGAAGTGCACAATAATTTAATTATTTTTCACCAACGATTAAGGCAAATAATACGAATAATTAATTAATTAAAAGGTGAATAATAACTAAATAGGTATCTATACTATTATAAAACTCTACATTTGTATTGAAAATTAGTTTTCTATGGTCATGATTTCAGGAAAATTCATTTTTTTTATGGCATGGGGCAAATGAGCAAACGTATCACCTGATGGAAAGCGATTACCGTCGCCCATAAACACCTGCAACACCAGAGGAGTCACAAGTGCTTGCCTACCCGGAGGACGAAGATAGAATGCCTCTATGCTAGTAATTTCACCGGCTATCTTACCCCCACACCGGAACACAACAATGCGAACATTGCTGTTTGGCGGTGGGTTAGCAGGCAAGACGGTAGTAACAATCCGGACGGACCCTGCACGAGGCCCTACTACTCCATCTTAATAGCGTGATGCAGGATCGTCTTTTGTTTTGTATGGGCGCCGTCGCCATGCCAGTCTGGCGCTGTCTGCTGGGCATAACTTCCTTTGTCCACTCAACACGTCGAAACGGCTGGACGGATTTTAACCAATTTTGGGACAGGGATAGTTGGACATCCAAAGATGGTTATAGAATACTTTTTACCCGACCACGGTATAAAAAAATTACGCGTACGAAGTGCCCACCTTCTAGTATACAATAAATTAATCGAATATGATCAACTTCAGTTGATCATATTCGATGCTGGTTCGCAATAGGGCGGCACCGTCGTCGAGCAGTTTGGCCGCAGGCTTGTAATACAAACAATCAGAGTCATATAGTTAGAAGCAGGCAGTGACCTTACTGAAACGAAACATTTTGCTACGTTCACAACCAGTTAGCCAGACTATTAATATGATTATTTTATGAGCACTTTAGAGCAAAATACGGCTTCAGCCATGACCTAGAAGGTTTCCGATCAAATTGACAGACAAACATCTCGTATATAATTGATTGCCATAGCGTCATCAAAAAAGCAGCGTTACTAGGCCGTCAATACTGTACTCTAGTACAGGGTTTCCCAACCCAAACTGTACCCCGTAGAGAAGATGGCCGCCGTGAGACGCTCATCTTTACTCTTCTTCGGAAACTACTTATGTATAGTAGTAAATAATCACAAAATATACTTTTTAAGGCTCAATATTTGATACACAGACGATGTCGCATATTTCCCAACTACACAAAACAAAAAATAACAGTCGATAGGGATCCATCCCGCTTTTAGAATTGCTTGCAAAGAGTGTTCGTTCCAAAACGTTCAAAGCAAGATTCTTTTTGGCTGAATACGAAACATTTGTTACTGCTTCGTCTCCACTCGTCCAGATTCCGTATCTCTACAAATATCCGTTGTATTTCCATCGGATGAGTCAAGCAGAGTCTAGCACTTGTGACAACCCACATGTCTATCACTTAGGCTAAAAGAGCCTAAATGCCCATAGAAATCTTAAGGACATATGACTTTTCGATACAATGCGGTAGACGTGATTTGCTTTAAGGACTAATATCCGGAAAATAATACTGTCATAATATGTTTCAACCAGTTTTATAACATCATTAGAACTCATGTTGCTTCCAAGTTGCCATTTCATAAATGTGCTCAGATATCACACATATTTAGTCTACAGACCAGACATTTCTAGTTGACCGTGATTCAGTAGTAGCCTTTTCGACAGCAGCTCCTGAATGGAACAGTTCCTGAAAGAAAGATGAAGTGAAGATTTTTGTATGATGATGATGATGTCCTCCTTGACGTATCCGTCAACGGCGACACCCTGTCAAGAGTTTCTGGCGTGCGCGCGCACGTGGCTCGTGAATCCCAGTTTGTTCACGAACACACGATCACAAGAGGGACGGTAAAGCTGTCCGTCTGCGTTGTACGTGTAGTGTACCTGTGTCGTTTTTTTATGACTTGTATCCCAACCATTGGTCACCGTTGGCAAGAATGTACAGACACAGACAACTCAACCAGCAGGATAATCAAAAAAGACTACCTACCTACTGACTGCGCCAACTAAAATCTGTCTAATTAAAGCTGAACCTGGAAAAAGCGCCAAATGAAAAAAACCTTCATATGCTATTACCGAACAAAGTAGAAATAAACGATTATTTCTTATTTTGTTGGGCACTAATGGAGACGAAAGGCGTTTTTTTTTCTAGTGTTGTGAAAAAATACGCATTTCAGAGGAAACTTTTGTTCTTACGAATTATGGCAGTTCAATGCATCATCATCACCGTAAATTACCTAATACTGCGGCCGTTACTAATCACTTGATTAGATCAAGCTTATTAGGAATAATGTTTTTTTATAGATTTTTTTAATCAATCACAATAACCCAAATAGTTTCTAATGTCACCCCGGCGTATCTTACTTAGTAAGTTATCTATTTATGCTGTTGAGTAATTTAGTTCATCCTCAACTCTATCCTATAATATAAGTGCTTAAAGACGGCTACCGGTAATGGTAGCATCCTTTTCACTCAACTTGCATGTGAAAGAGACGAGGACTTTGTTAGCTGATTTTATTTACCCTTGGCTGAAGGGGGAGATAAAACTTTACTCTCCATTCTGAAGCACCTCTATAAAATTTGACGATACTTGAGATAAGATGGCCTACTATTGACTATTTTAACTTAAGATAGTTTTTATGTTTACTAAAGGACACCCGCATCTTCGTTCACGGAGGTGAAAATAGGCATTACCCTCTGTTTTGCTTCGGAATTCGAGTAAAAATTTAGCTATAGGTATATTTACACGTCCAGTTTTAATTACTTACTCCTATGGCGCGGAGACATTACCGTTAATGGGTTTGTACTCCTACACAAAGTCCGACTCACTGGTAGAAGGCTAAACAGCCCTGATACAGTTCAATTCAAGTCATGCCTATAAAAACACGTCTAGTTTTGGTCTATACCGCCTATCCTTGAATTTATTGTCTTATGGTAGTTCTTAGTTGTTTAATTCAGCCAATTATACGTAATATAGATTTTCTTATTAATAAACGTAGAATAATTCATACCTTCAATAACCACGGAATAAGAAGTTGAAACTGTCAAGCCATTTCCAAAGCCTATCAGCCGTCGATCATCTGACTTCCTTCATAAACGCTGTATGCAAACTATTTCCTCGCATTATTATGGTGCGAGACTTGTGTGGTTTCGGGAAGGTCGCTCACCTCACCACAAAGACTGTTAGTTAGTATCATTGTCATATCATTGTCAGCCTGTTATGTCTGACTGGGTTAGTGGATGAGTTTGAAGAATATCTACAATGTGTAAAACACAGAATAACAGACCAGAAAGGCACTCTTTTTTATTTACTCAATAGCCGCCCAAAAGCTGCATTTCATTGGTTGCTTGTATAAAATGCCACGCAATTTGTTCTTAGGTGCATGGAAGCGACAGTCCAACGCGTGTGCCGCTACGACTGGCTACGAACGTCGATTTTGAGCCAACAGTTGCCTTGGTAAAACGCTGTATGCAAACTATTTCCTCGCATATTATGGTGCGAGACTTGTGTGGTTTCGGGAAGGTCGCTACCTCACCACAAAGGCTGTAATAAATAAGACTGTTTATAGTTATAGGTAGTCTTAGTATAGTATCACTGTCAGCATATTATGGACTGAGTAAGTAGGTATAGGTGATTAACGGATGCCTACAATGACTATGTCTTCATGTCTTCCAACTGAAAATCAGTTTCAGGAAAAATCTTAACTGTATCATGCAGCAGTGTGGCCGGCCGTACGGACACGGACATAGTACATACGTTTAGATTTTAGTACAGGGAGTACAGCTGGACATTCAAAGGTGGTAATCTGATTCCTTTTACCGGACTAAAAAAAAATTACGCGGACGAATATTTACAATGATGCGAAAAAGTAGCAGACGTTACTACTTAAATAAAAAAATAATCATAATAATTTACGCGGACGAAGTTGCGAGCACCTTATAGTATCATATACACGGATCGGATATTCGGATGGTGTTATACCTACACTTCTGACGCCTGATCATATAAAATCGAAATACAATTTATGCATTAAATAGCACATTCGGCGCCACTGACTCATAATGACTATCATCGGTGGGACATTGGCTCGCCGTCGCAATAACGGAAGCATCTACATCCTTTGATACTGACTTTTAGATTTATAATTAGGGTCTAAACGTACGGACTGCATCCTAACTGCAACTTATTTGGGAACTGTGGCCTGCAGTTGTTATAGTTCCCAATGTTCCCATCATCATTTCAGCCATAGGACGTTTAATGCTGGACACAGGCCTCGTCCCGGGATAGCAGCGACCCGCATCCAGCGAGTCCCCGGAACTCTAACCAGGTCGACCAACACTGCGCTTGCCGGTACGTGGTCTCCACTCGAGCACCTTTCCGCCCCAACGGCCATCGGTTCTTCGGGCTACGTGCCCCGTCCACTGCCACTTCAGCTTGCTTACCCGGTTTACTATGTCGATGACCTTGGTTCGTCTACGAAAAACGTCATTTCTGTTTCGATCTTGTAGATCAGTTCCCATATAGGATACATAAAGTAAAAATTTATCTCGTGCTAAAATGTATCTTGCACATATGCAAGCTTTTGTTGTTTTATTCATCATTAAAACAAGATCTCGCTCTCTTCCTAGTTATTATCCCACATGGTGGTGGGGTCAGCTTTCCTTATTTTACTTCACCCTGTCCTCAACATTATCTTCGGACTTGACACTGTAGGCGTTATAAATTATAATTGTCAAATTATGATCAAGACTTCTATGTAATGACTAAAAAAATAAATCACATTCTAAATGAAGCTTTACAGCATTTCAAGGAGGTGTTTCATTTTATATCGGATATTACATATCTAGGGCTTCATGGTAAAGCTTCGCAATACCGTTTACCTGAGAAGCAAAACAGTTTAAGTGCTATGTTAAATATATGAAGTGTTATGCTTTATGCTTCTCAAGTATGGAATAATTTCCTCTGTAGGCCTGACTTATTATTGGAATACACATAAAACAGGTTTGTTAACACATTTCTTGCAGTTTGAGTGTTAAATCATAATTTAATTTGATTCAATTAAAATTGGATTGCATTTAACAATGAATCATATAAAAAAAACTGATGAATGCGGTTGGGGCAGGTAGTATGAGGTAGTGCAGCTGCATAATGGTCCTGGGACTCCTGGGTTCAAATCCGGGCAAGGCCAAATACTTGTGTGATGAACTTAAATATTTGTTCTTAGGTCAAGGTAAAAGTTCAAGCATTACTTTACTAATTTGAGCTAGATTGGTGTAAGATGTCGTATAAAATTAGTTTATTGAATAAAATTTTCATTGAATAATTCGATTATGGTAGGTACAATAATACCCAGCTGCTTCCATTCATCCCTATCAATCAAAGGTACAATAATAAGCAGTAATAAATGGTACAGTAATAAATTGAAACAACAATTAAAACTAAGAACATATGTATACAAATCTAACTATAAATAAATAGAACACAGGCTCCAGGTCGGAACCGGGCGGCAGGGTGCCCAGGAGGCTGGCCCCATTACCATACTAAATAGCCAGTGCAAATCTTGGAATAGGTATGAGCCAGCCCTCTGGTCACCCGTTGCATTGATGTCTTTAACTTTTGGCAATCTCTCTACATATTAAAGTATCTACAAATCAAACCTGCACCTCTAGCACAACTTTGACACGCGACTCTTTCTTGCGCGAGATATGCTACCTATCCTTTTCTGTACAGTATCGTTAGAGAGTGACGGGTGATGCTATGTCGCTTGACATAAGTCGCAAACCATAGTTATGCTAGACCTACAGTTTTATTATTCATGAAAATTCATTAAGTATACATCCATACTAATATTATAAATGCGAAAGTGTGTCTGTCTGTTACCTCTTCAGGCTTCAACCGCTGAACCGACTTTCCATACTAATATTTTAAATGCGAAAGTGTGTCTGTCTGTCTGTCTGTTACCTCTTCACGCTTCAACCGCTGAACCGACTTAGATGAAATTTGGTATGGAGATAGTTTGAGACCCGGGAAAGGACATAGGATACTTTTCATCCCGAAAAAATTTAGTATTCCCGTGAGATGAGCGGGTAACACCGCGGGGCACAGCTAGTACACAAATAAAAGTAGAATGGTTTTGCAACTTTTCATACTTTTTAAACAAACTTTTATTTCTTTTGAGACAAAAAACAATCACCTATCAGAATTCTCTATTTATAAATTCCTATCAGAATATTATTGAAGCTCATGAAGATTTATTCATTTAATCTTAAATCATGGGCTTTCAGCAAAATTAACATAAATTAAAAATCATCCCATTTAACTTATTCACTTTTTTTTAAGTTTATACGGTTTATGTTTTTATTCATTTATTTCTTTTAGATGAATGATGTTGTATATTAGGCCTGCTGGAGCTGGCATGTTCATAAAAATGATCAAAGCTCCTTATTTAGTAGATTAAAAAAAAAACGTATTCACTGCACTGCAATGAAATTTTTCGCGGAACAATGTTTTGGTTATTTAAATTTTTCTATGAAAAAATATATACATAATAAACAATCCTCGAAAGCTTTTTTCTTTAAACTTAAAATAGGCAATGACTTACTTCCATAAGCCTCTGTGCAGCGCGTCGTCAAGTCCAGTAATATCAGGAAATACACAAGATACAAGCACCAGACACATGAACCATCACCTCTAAACATTTTAGCACTTCTTACTGTATTTTGTGACATAATTAACAACCAAACACGATCAAGACGGTAAACTACTATTTACACCATGAATATCAACTAAACTTTACATTTTTGTTGTAAAAAAATAAAGTTTTTTCTTCTAACAAAGCAATACACGGCACAACGTTCGTAAAAACAACTCGACTATGACTTTGTCCGTTTCGACGCGCACTCAGACTGAATGAAGACAATGCGACTTACGCGACGCACTCAGCTTACTTCACAACATTTGCTTGCGTCAAAATAAAACGTCAAACGGATTTTGTGCAGAGAGGTTGGCTATTTATTCTTAGGTTGGTTACCATGATATTCACTTAAAAGTGCTCATTTATTATTGTACGCGAGTATCACATACGTACTTATTTTTTTACCTGTGGTAGTGTTGCTACATGTTATTAAATAGATATATTGTGGGGAAGTTCTGAAGAACTGGCATTACAGTGCGACACAAGAGAGTAGAAAACGGATGAAAAAGGAACTACAATTTTTCATACAAAATTGTTACCATATTCAAGCACTTTACGTCAAAAATGTGGCAGTTGCGAAGGAAGTGGCGCCCTCATTTATTTTCTACTCTTTTATGTTGCACTGTACATAGTGCGTTACGATACAATCAACTATATTTAACAACCATTAGCTCAGTTTTATTCAATAAAATTTTATTTGTTTTAATCCTATGAACGTTAGACTAAAAACGAAATAAATTTAAAATGCGGTCACAAATTCTTTAGGATGCCAACATTAAACGTATGCTGTCATTGCCATTTCAAAATACCCTTTTGTTTAAATCTAAAGAGATAAACGTTTTTTCGAAAATCACTAATAACTAAGAAGCATTGGTACTATGTAAAAATATATGAAAATAGGTTGAAAATTAATGATTGTTTATAGTAAAGATAGTGTTTGCCTGTCAAAAAAACGAATTCCTCAAAGGGGAATCCTACATCATTCTCGCCCGATACAAAAATTACATTGTTTCATGGTGGAGGCGGAGTGGTGCATTTCAAATCGTTTGTCCCAGACAGGCTGCATATATCGCAGTAACGAGACCTATTTGAGAATAATTAAAGTGAAATTCAACCAGTTTTTGCCGAGCAGTCTGTTGAACTGAAGTAAGTAACGTTGTAATCTTTTTAATGTGTAAAAAAAATCTGCTTTCATTATCTTTTGTTATTACTTATTATCTCCTGATAAGTTTCACGACGATGTTCCACCATATTGTGTAATTTATCTTTTCATAAATACCACTAGTTGTGTACAATGATACAGGAAGTGTAAACTTTGTGAATAGAACCAGACGTGGGCGTCGCAAAGGGGGAGCCAAAAATGGTAAATAGGCTACTTCATACTGTCCTTACCATCCATTTATATCGACTTCCTCCAACCAGTACCAGATTAATGAAGTGCTGACCCTGGATGTGAGTCTGTGTGTGATGTCAGGTAGCTACCCACGGAATCACAGCAACGTGACACCCACCTTCGGCCACAATTATTCTTCCTTTGTGAAGGTTGTCAGTGCAACTCTCACCTAAAGTTGACCATTGTTTTGCAGCGAACAAAGTCTATCATCGATTAAGATTTAAGTCACGTTGGCAAAAAAAGTGTACTGGTCACTTTCTGCATAGCTGTGATGAGTTGGCGTTGGTGTTCTGGAATGTAATTACAAGTATAGATGTGAGCATTGTTTTCTAACTTCCATCCCATGTATAGGCGCTGCAAAGTGCTTTATTAGATATTCTTATCCCTCTCAATTTATTATTAGGAGTAAGTGTAATGGCACTATATAAGCATGAAACGGACTTTGTTCTTTAAAACAATAATAATAATAAGACATTTATTCATTGTTTTTGTACATTTTTGGTTATTACATGTATAATAGCAGTTGTATAGTATACAAAACAATGAAAAGGTAGATGGCTCAGCTAATGCCAGTGGCCTGAGCCAATATGACTCTTGGTCACTGACGCTTAAATCTAGGCAATTTTAAATCTACAATGTCATCACTCACACAATTATAAGTTAGGCTAAAGTTTCAGTTTGCACAATATCCTGTTCAAACACTATTGACCATGGTCTTTATTGCAAAGTGTTAGAGAATGTTTTCAATTAATTAATTTTGCTTGGCATTTCCATATTTATTTACCAAACATTTATCAGCCATCTCCTTTGTGTAACATAAAAACAAAAGAGATGCAGCTAGATGTATTTAGCCCACTCAAATATCAGCGTCATAAATATCAATGTATAATTGCCTTTAGCAAACAAGTATAAAATGTTGAGTCAGTAAAATAAGTTAAATGCTTGGTTCAAAATCGAGTTGTGGTTTATCAGAAGTAAAAATAAAGTCATTAGTTAATGTATTCACATTCTACAAATAGTTGTGTTTAATTAACAGTTCAATGTTTCTGTTACTTTTGTTCTTGTGTTAGTTTGGAAAGTTATGTGTAATTGTGGTTCTGTTGAAATAGAAATTACACCAGTTTTTAATACTTTGAATCAATCATCTTAGTAAGATAATGTGGTAATAATTAATGGTAAGGTTTGTATTTGAACCACTTTGAGGTAACTGGTGTACTAAATTTAGTCACAGATCCTTATAAAACTATGAATTGCAGTACAAATTTTGAGGAGAGCTGAGTGAGCCAAATTTACTCTTATACGAATATTTGTGCCTGGGTCATGGGTGTTCCATGTATTTAAGTATTTATTTATCTATATAAGTATGTATATCGTCGCCTAGTACCCATAACATAACACAAGCCTTCTTGAGCTTAATTTGGGACTAGGTTGATTTGTGTGAGGTTGTCTGATATTTATTTATTTATAAGCCAGACTGAAAATGTAAAAGTCTGGCCAGGATCCTGGCATTTTCACAATCTTACTCGTGAAACTAATCTAATTTAATTCGGTTGCAGCTACTGTCACACTTTTAAAATAAGGGTCGATTGAAAAAAAATTGTATCGGTACCCATACATTTTGTATGACTAACTTTCGTCACACAAAGGAAGCGATCGTGATTTTTTGTTAACTTAAGCCATAGCTTAAGCTTATAACTATGTACATTTTTTTTTGCAATCGACCCTTAAACAATTTAAATGGATTATATTAACAACAGGGATTCAACGGTAACTGTAATAGTTGCTGAAAAGTTGGGACGGATCCAATATATGTATTTATATATTATGTATATCGTCGTCTAGTACCCATAGTACAAGCTTTGCTTAGTTTGGGACTAGGTCGATTTGTGTATGATTGTCCCTTAATATTTATTTATTTATTTATTTATAATGAACACACCCAATATAATTCCTTTTAAATTGTTTTATTCAAATAATCTCATTTGATTGGTCCATATCAAAAGGTTTCTGTAATTAAACCAATTGCAAATTTATGTTTTATAGCATTGCCTTCTTTAAATGAGCAAAGCCCTCAGAATAACAGAGTTGCAATTTGCTTTGCTTGCACATAGCAACACCATGTTGAGTCAGACTTTTCTCTTAACGCACACATTGCTGCACCTCTAGCACTACCGTGACACGCGACTCTTTCCCGCGCGAGATATGTTACCTGTCTCTATCTTCACTGTACCGTGAGAGAGTGACGGGTGATGCTATGTCACGCGACAAGAGTCACGAAGCCAAGTTGTGCTAGACGGGATGGACTCATTGTAAGTCTTGTCTGTGGGTGCTTTTATGGAATTACCATCTTTCTTTATAGCTGGCTCCAGGCTAGCTGTGATAGAACAGTGTTTCAGTTTGTGTTTTATATAAAGCTAAGGTATAAAGCCTTTCAATTAAACAATGCAAAGATCAACACACAAAGTATAAGGAAAAATTTAGAAGGTATCCTGGCGTTAGGTCTGTGGAGTGGTTGACACGTTGGACCGGTAGTCCAGAGGTACCGGGTTGACTCCCGGTCTCTTCCATCGGGTTAGATACTTAAATTTTTCTTTGTACTTTGATTGTTGTAGCATTGGTTTTATATAAATGTTTTTATTTATCCAACAGTTCAAGATGTCTTCGGTGTTCAGTAAAAACTCCATATTATCCGGGTGTGTGGACTTCTACTGCCTGGCTTGTGAGACTCAACTCAGGAGCGAGGAGGATGCCATCTCGCACATCATCAAGCCCATTCACAAGAAGAACTTGGATGCCACCAGCTTTCTGGACAAGTATAAAGAAGATTGTGTTAGAAAGGTATTTCATCTTTTATATACTTACTATAATAAAATTCTAAAACTGTTTTAAAACTAGGAGGTACCAGTAATTTCGGTCGTGTATTTTTTTTCTTTACCGTAGATCGTAGATGGGTAATAAAAGTATCCTATAACTATTTTTGGATTAAAAACAGTTTTCTATGGTGATTTCATGATTTCAGGAAAAATCTTAATAGCGTGATGCAGGATCGTCATTTGTTTTGTATGAGCGCGCGGCGTTGTGCCAACCTGGCGCCATCTGTTTTCATAATTTTCTTTGTCCTTGCATCACGTCAAAATGGCTGGACAAATTTTAACCAATTTTGGTATAGGGATAACTGACATCCAAAAGTGGTTATAGAATACTTTTTATCCGTCTACGGTAAAGAAAAAAATACGCGGACGAAGTCGCGGAGACCTACTAGTAAGTAGTAATCAAATAAAAATCAGATATTTGGGTCAGGACTATTTGATATGTTGTCAATAGGTATTTATCCAAGCTTCAATTTAAGCTAAACAGAGTTTAGGACACGAGGAAATATCTGTAACTTTTTTTTATCAGGTGAAGAAAGGATATTTCTGCGAATACTGCAACCTCTTCATGAGAACTGCCGCCAAGGTGGGGCCCCACGTGGCGGAGGCCAAACACGTCGAGAATAAGTCTAGCCGACCCTTGAGGAGAGAGGGTAAGTATTTTCTCATTCGGCGACCACGAACGCGGTTTCCACGCCGTCCCACTTCAAGATATCTTGTCGAGATCTGGAATTGACTTTAAGGAATTGGTTTAAAGCTAGTAGCCCTCTGTCCATTACAGAGATCCCTTGAGGGGACGCCTTTATCCACATAGGTACTTGGGTGAATCAACTTTTAAGTGCACCTTGTTGCTATGGTTATGGTTACGCAAAATATCTCCCTTGGACAACCTAAGCATTTTCTATGAAACAGTATGAAGATGTCACTTGGACAACGGGGACAGAGTAAACAACACAAAAAGTTGATTCACCCACTTAGCAGTTACTTTAGGCTATTCAAATCACATCAAAATCAAAAAGTTTATTCTGTAAGTACTGGCCACAAGGGCACTTTTACAAGTCCGTATCTGAATCTAACCGGCATTCCACAAAAGGAAACCGCTCTTGAGATGAAAGCTGAAAGAAACTCGACAGTAAGTCATTTTGTCAAAAATTGTACTTTTATTTAAATTATGTTAAAATTAATTCGTAGACGTAATATACAATTTTAAATATCAACTTTCCCGAAGATTATTTATAAACGTCACAACATAATATAAAATATAATAATGGAAATCCTTAGAAATGTTTATGGTTTCTATATACTTAGTAAATAATAAACAATACAAAATAATTATCAAAAATATATATAATCATTAGAGCTAGTCTTATGCAGTGGTGAAGCATCTTTAGGAACCGATTACATCGGATTAATTATTTAAGAGTATTTGATCATCCTTTGTTCTTAGCTCTGCCCAGCAGTGGGTAACTAAATCCGCATACATATTATGGGAATTTAGTTCCCACTGCCGGCGAAGGCCATCCATGTACCGCGATTTAGAGCTGTATCTGCCCAGTCCTTTAAAAATAAGTCCAAGTCGTCCCGCCATCGCCCACGAGGTGTGCCGCGTCTCCGTGTAGAGTTGGGGTTACCACTGTGTTTTTTTTTCCGCCTTTCAAGCTACATCAACTGTCCTGGTTTGTGAGAGCAGCATGGTGTTCCGGATTCGAGCCATTATTCCTACCTTCGTTGGCTCGGTGACCTGCAAAGAATGGTAGAGGATCGCGTGACAAAAAGAGCATAATTGAGGCGACCAACCGGTCGGTCGTCCCAGGTACCGCTGGGAAACATGGTGGGGGTGGATCTGCGTAAGCTTCAAGCCGAAAACTAGCGAGAAACTGCGCAGGATCGGGACAAGTGGCGTGCTCTCGGAGGCTAAGATCCTGTTTGGGTCTAGTGACCCAAAATAGTTAGATTCCTAGTATGTTTTGCTCAGCATTTTTAAGTTACGCCACCGGTTTAAAGTCAATGTACTCTATCTTCCAGGCAACGGCGTGTTAGCTTTTGCAAACGTATTCATCGGTGAAAACGCATGGCACGGGCTCATAGACAACACTTGCGCCGTGTGCGACGCCGAGTTCGACAACGCGCAGATCCACAAGACGGAGACGTGGCACGCCCTGAATCTGGTGCTCATCGAGGTCGAGGTTGCCGGGGACAATGTCTTCAGAAAGGTAAGGTTGAGTCAATTCGAGGAGAAGTTATGAGATAGGTACATTATCATGAACTCTCTCTCTCTCTCTCTTTCTCTCTCTCTCTCTCTCTCTCTCTCTCTCTTTGTTTCTGTCACTCGATTTCTTTTACTCCAAGCAGAGAGAGAGAAATGTAGAGTTTTATGTCTGTCTGTTACTCTATTTCTTCCTCTCTCTCTCTCTCTCTTATGGAGACAGCTCCATATCCACAAGACGGAGACGTGGCACGCCCTGAATCTGGTGCTCATCGAGGTCGAGGTTGCCGGGGACAATGTCTTTAGAAAGGTAAGGTTGAGTTAATTCTGGGAGAGGAGAGGAGAAGTTATGAGATAGATACATTATAATTGTCTATATTTGTCTCTGTCTCTGTGAGATAGACTCACTCTCTCCATCATCTCTCTGTTTCTGTCTCTTGATTTGTTGTACTCCAAGCAGAGAGAGAGCGAAATACAGAGTCTGTCTGTGTGTCTCTTTCTCTCTCTCTCTCTATCTCCCCCTCTCTTTCTCTCTCCATATCCACAAGATAGAAATAGAGAGTTTATGCCTGTGTGGGTCGGTCTCTCTCTCTCTCTCTCTCTCTCGCTCTCTCTCTCTCGCTCTCTCTCTCTCTCTCTCTCTCCAGGATGGAGGCATATCACGCCTTGAATCTGGTGCTTACTGAGGGTGAGATAGATTTCTAGCCACAATGTATATAGAAAGGCAAGGTCAGGTTAAGTCTAGTCTAGAAGAGGTGTGACAAGGCGCTCTATCTATGTCTCTCTCTCTCTTAAATAACTAAACCGCATTCAAACGTTGCGCGTTATGCGTTTAAGCGCTACGATAACACAGACAGACAGACAGATACACGTATACTTTAATCTTGGAACACGCACTATTTTGTCCCAGCTTTAAAAATTCAAATTATTTACTTTGTAAAATAATTTTAGGTGGACGAGTCAACGTTCCAATGCCTGACCTGCAATTTGGTCTGCGCTGTAAATACAATGGACGTACATTTCCAAGACGCCGAGCACAAAAAACTGTACGAGCAGTGTCGTGATTCAACCAAGACAAAGTCAAATGAAAAACAGGAAACACCAGAAACAGTCAAGGAAGACGCAACACAAAAATCTCCAGAGAAAGAAACAAAAAAAGCAGCAAAGCAAGAAAAAGAAAATAAACC
Organism: Apotomis capreana; assembly: GCA_947623375.1. Classification (NCBI taxonomy): domain Eukaryota; kingdom Metazoa; phylum Arthropoda; class Insecta; order Lepidoptera; family Tortricidae; genus Apotomis; species Apotomis capreana. Next base: position 5,809,405 of record OX392519.1, on the reverse strand, counting down.
TGAAACAGAACACAAGGCAGTTGCAAAAGAGGCAGCTAAAGACGATAAGTCAAAGAAACCCCATGAAAAAGAATCTGTAAACGACAAGACAAAGAAAACCGAGAAAGTGACGATGAAAGAAGAACCGAAAAACTCGGGGAAAGGACCTAAAGATGCACTCGGAAAAACTGATAAAGACATATGCAAAGCGTTAGGAGCAGTGGACTTTATAACCAGAGATGTCTGCGGAAAGCAATGGTGCATTCTTTGTGATTGGGCCATGGATGATAGTGCGGTAGGAGCTCACATCAAAAGTCGGCATCACCAGACCATTTTGAAACTGCACAAAGAAAGAGCTGCGAAGAATCAAACCAATGAACCTGAAACCAATGGTGAAGATCCACAGGAAAATAAGAGCAGAATCGCTGATGCCGCGAATGAATTTCAGAAGAACGATATCAAGTTGGATCTAGTTTGCGGCTCTGCATATTGCCGCAAATGCTCTAAGAGCGTTGATTTTGATTACGATCTGATTAAGAATCACATTGATGAGCATAAGAAGAAACAAGAAACCAAAGAGCCCAAGCCAGATAAGGAAGTAAAAACATTCCCAGCCAGCGAGCAGAAATCATCAACAGTCACAACTCCAGCACACAAGAATGATGTCAAACCAAAACATGAGAGGGAATCACGAGCATCCTCTTTAGCTTCTCACCGCGAAGAAGTTGAACTCGAAACCTTTGCCAAACAACACAATCTGACCTACACCAAAGACAATAACAACGCGTTCTGTCGAGTTTGCGTCTCCAAAATCCCAGCGTCCATCAAAAACATGAGGGAACATGTCAATGGAATGGCCCATAAAAATAAAGTAGCCAAGGTAACAGTGAAATCAACAGTCAAAGCGCCGACTATGGTACCTTCCCATATCTTTGTTGACAGTGTCATAACCATCGAAAATATGTTCTCAAAAGACATAGTGATCAATGAGAAGTATGTCGTGAATATACTGAGTTTTTTGATGATCACGAGGAATGGTGCTAAGCTGAGATGCCAGGCTTGCGAGATGACTTTGGTAGTTTCCCAGATAGACGCGCATAAGAACACGCCCAAACACGAGAAGATTATGAACGATGCTCCAGTGGCGGCTTCTGAAGAGTCTGAATTCATCAGAGAGGTAAGATATCTTACTCGTATTTTTATCGAATAACTAGGACATGCAACTCCGTCCGCGTATTTTTTTCTTCGACATAGATAAAAAGTATCCTTTAACCATCTTCGGATGTCCGCTATCCCCGTAATAAAATTTTATTAAAATCTGTCCAGTCTATAGGCTTGGTACAATAGATTTTGCAATTAAAGTAATTGGGTTTCGAAGGCAAAGATCCAATCGACACTTTTGCGAACTGTCAAATTGACAATTTAAAAAGCAAGCAAGCTTTCAGCAAGGATGTCGAAAAAAAAAATTAATGGTTTTCGAAGAATTGTACCCGGCCTATTTTAGAAATAGATCTCGCCAGGGCACCACTGCTGCATCGCGCTGTTAAGATTTTTCTTAAAAGCGCGTTAGTTGGTGTAGATTAATCTACACTACTAAGAATGAATTTAAATTCATGGTTAACCTCGTAAGGCCCACTGTGGCCCGCTGTACACAACAATATAAAAATTCCAAAGCCATTTTAAACATTCTTAAAATGACAGTAAGGGTCTAATTTTAGTGATACGAAAACTGCCTTAGCCCTTACAAGGATAAGTTAGTTCATTTTACTCACTACCAACGGTCAGATCGTCAATTTGTGAGCGTCAGGATGGGCGGGTGTACATCAACGAATGGAGCTGCGGTTTACGTCAATGTGCTAAATGTGCGCCCAAATTGGAGCAATGTGCTCTTTAAACTCCAGAGATATTTAAGAAATAAATGATGCCCGCCAACCTGTTTCCAGTTCTAGCTAATGGTTGCCTACTGAAGCCGGTGAAAAAACTGCCTAAGGTTAGTGCTTGCAATGTGCTTCAACATGTATGAAGCACAATCAAATTCAGAGAGCGGTTAAAGAATAAGAGTGATTTACTTTTTTGTGTAAAGCCCCTGCATGTTTTGTGTGTGCCTGAACTGCCTGCAATGAAGATGTGGTATCGCTATTTCAAATAAGCAGGCGTCTATATAGATACTTATTCAATTCCATATTACTCTTTAAGCGCTCTCTGAATTTGATTGTGCTTCATACACGTGGAAGCACATTGGGAGCACTAACCTTAGGCAGTTCTTTCACCCTTCAGTAGCCAGCTATTAGCTAGAACTGGAAATGCGCTCGCCAACCTGACGTCAGGTTGACGGGCGTCATTTATTTCTTAAACATCTCTGGAGTTTAAAGAGCACATTGCTTCAATTTTGGCGCACATTTAGCACATTGCTAGAACTAACTCCTGAAGTATACCGCAGCTCCATTCGTTGTTGTCACAGACAACCCCCACTAGACGGAGCATGTAAGGCACATGTAAGGCGACCCGCGCGCACCAACGATATGGTACGGCAAAACATTAAAGTATCAACACGGCGGCCACCGTTTAGTTGCGTCCATGTTTATGAGGTCTCTCTACACCACTTAACACTACAATTGACCATGTTATTTATTTAATTTCTTTTTTCGTTGACGTACGCATGGATCATAAACAAGGACGCAACTAAACGGTGGCCGCCGTGTTCATACTTTAATGTTCTGCCGTACCATATCGTCGGTGCGCGCGGGTCGCCTTACATGCTCCGTCTAGTGGGGGTTGTCTGTGGTTGTTGTACACCCGCCATCCTGACGCTCACGTCAATTTGTTATAAAAGAGTCACACGTTGGGCGCCATAAGTTACTTTCTGAATGTCGAATCATTTCCATAGTAAAAACACTTCACTAATTCGTGTATTTCCCTCAGATCCGGCCTAACCTGTACCACTGCGGCTACTGCAACCAGCTGGAGGCGCCCTGGGCCTGCATGCAGGCGCACGTGGCCAGCACCACTCACCGCGAGGCCAAGACCGCGGCCGCCTGGCGCCTGGCCGAGTACCTGCCCATGATGGCGCAGCACAAGGCCCGGCAGCGGATGGAGTTCGCGCTCCTGGCCAGGATGATGATGGGGCAGATGTTCGGAGACGACTAGGATCTCGAGATACACTATTAAGGGCTTATGCTCAAATCACGCGAGGTTCTCTCGGCTACTTTTTCCCCGTGGTGATATTTGGTGAGGTTTTTGTTGAACCTCGCGTGATTTGTGCACAAGCTTTAAAGTGCCGCTTTAACATGATAAGTAGGTTTACCCTTGTTTTATAGACAAATGTTACATCGGATTATCATTTCATAGAAATTTAATTTCATCAAAAGCATTTTTTTTTTAAAGTAAAATATTTTGGAATGTATCACAATCCTAACCTAATGTATTGATTGATGTTTCCGATTTCTGATAAATGTATGAGTTCCGAGAAAAAATTTGTCTATAAAATGAAAGTTCTATGGAATGAAACATTCGGTGCAGTGATTTTCTATAAAAGAAGATAACACCATGATAAGTAACTTTCGGATCTTCTTCGGGACATATTTAAGACAGGGGAACGTCATTTTTTTATGAATAATAATGATTATCTTATAGATTAAGTTCTACGTTTAAAATTTAATTTGCTTGAATTCTGTTCGACTAACAACATAATGTAAGTATTAGTCTAGCTAGGAATTGAGTATGATCAGTATTGTTATCTTACCAATAGGATCGAAATCGTAAAAGCAAGTGGCATAAATAAAACAAAAAAGAAAGCCTAATAGTCTAGTAAAATTTAAGTGAATTGTGAGACCAAAGCCAAAAAATTCAGGAAATGTTGTTTCTTCAATTATTGATCGCGATAGCGGTGATACTTGTCAAAATTATATCTTACATTCCTAAAAATAATTCTGGAAATGTTTCCTTTATTGGTTATGTTCCAGGAACGACCCGACGTGTTTCGAACTTGTATGGAGTTCATAACGGACAGCTGTCCCTGAAGGTGAACTCTAGACGTATCCGAAACATGTTGGAGCGCCCCTGACATATCAAGTTTTTTTTTTACATCTCCAATTGCATCTATTGATCCCGCTGTTGGACGCTGGACCCCTCTCGTGATGAGAGGGTATGGACCATGCTCGTTCAACTATAGTGAAGACGCATTTTAAAGCAGCACTTTTTTTTAGTTTTTGCTGCATCTGCACTTGCTGGGTTGGTACAATTTTTGAATTCTATATATTTTTTTCAATAGTCCTTGCTGTAAGGATCGACAAACTGCAGGATTTTTCCTTACCATGGATTTTCCAAATTTTTTTTATTGACAATTTAACAGATCGCAATAAATTTGGCAGAAGAGAACTTTGCCTTCGACAACCAATAAAAAAAAGCGATGGTCGGCACTTGTTACTGTCAAACCTATCAAATTCTGACACACGTCAGTGTCAAACAGTTGAAATTTTGACATTGACAAATGTCAACCATCGACTAGTTTTCATTCAGCCAATTTAATTGCGAATTGTCAATTAAAAAAACACTGGAAATGTAATGAAATATATGTAATTACTATCAGGCGCATAAATGTTAATGTTATTATTCCTATTCAACTGCCTATTTGTTATTATTAGTAAGTAAGTTTAACTAATTTTATGGTAACCTTTAAATCGTATAAGTATAAAACTTCTTTATAAAAATAAAATAAAATAAAATAAAATAAAAAGCGTTTATTTCGGACTAAAATTATCCATATGTTGTTAGTATCACGTGAAAACTTAAATAACTATGTTAGTGCCTAAACTAAGATGTTGAGAGGTCCAGTACCTGATTAAAGCACTGTCCCATCTCTCCGCCACAACTGTCAGGAGGCTGTGGCGGCTGCCGCGCACTCTGCGGAGCGTCGCGGCGCAGCGCTTGCGCAGCGTCGCGTGGAAACAATCCACATGCGCGTCCGCGAACATACCGGACGCGCTGCAGTATCGCGGCAGCCGCAACAATACCCTGAACGCGTCGTTGTATTGTACACGCATGGCATTCATAGCGCGCTGCGTGTACCTCGTCCAGAGGCTACAGGTGTACAGCGAAGTACAGTAGGCTTGGAATAGTGTTATCTTAACTTGCGCTGTACACCTGGAGAACCTCCGAGCGATCATGTTGGCCCTGACGGCCAAAGCCCTGCGTTCGCGCTCCAAGTCAGCATCATCGCGCAGGTCATCGGTGACCAAGTGCCCCAGATATTTAAAATTGAATACCCTTTTAAGTGGTACGCCATTCAAACAAATGGGTGGTATGTGAGATGGGCACTTGTTCCCCGCCCTGAACACCATGAACTCACTCTTACGCACATTGTAGCGCAGGTTGTGGCTTAGAGCATAGGCCTCACACTTCTCAATCAGCACACGCATACCACCGACCGAGGGGCTCAGCAGTACCATGTCGTCAGCATAGCTTATGTTATTAAAACAAACCCTGTCTATGTGACACCCGACATGCGTACTGCTAAGCTCGCCAATCAGGGCATCCATGTACAGATTGAAAAGCTTAGGAGAAGTGAGACCCCCCTGCCTCACACCGCAATCAAGACCATATTCGTCAGACAGCACATCACCCCAACGCACCGTATTTCGTTGGCTCGCGTACCAACACCTAAATATGCGTGTGAGTTCCCTTGGAAATTGCACTTCGTCAAGTTTTTTCCAAAGCAGGTCATAATTAACGAGATCGAAGGCTTTGGAAAGGTCCAAAAAACACGCATATGGGCGAATATACAAAAGTTGGGTAACTTTTCGGGATATTTTGTTTATGATAGTTTTTTAATCAAAATGCTACAAATTCGGGCATATAAGATAGGTAATGTAATGAATATATTGCTCGAGATTGGGCCAGTCACTTTTTTAAGTAGAACCGGAGAAATTTCGGTTTTTCTGAATTTGACTGCCAGGGGACTGATGAGGCTGACAAAGTACTGACAAAATACACTACATAACACACAACTTCATAACATATGCTTGATATTAATTAAAATTTAGAAATAAATCTCTTAGTAACTAATCTGTCTATTAGCCACAGACGTCCACTGCTGAACATAGGCCTCCCTCATGACTCGCCACAAAGTGCGATCCCGTGCAGACCACATCCATTGATTCCCCGCTACCCTCAGGAGGTCATCCGTCCATCCAGTCGGGGCCCTACCACGCTGCGCTTTCCTATACGTGGTCGCCACTCTACGACTTTGCTGCTCCAACTGCCGTTCATTTGCCGGGCTACATGGCCTGCGCATTGCCATTTCAACCGTGCAATCCTGTGAGCTGTGTCGGTTACCCTGGTTCTACTGCGGATATCCTCATTTCTGATTCTTTCGCGCACAGAAACTTCGAGCATAGCCTTTATTGACGAACTACAGGCCCATTTCACTGCTGAGCCATATGTTTATCAGCTGTTCTTCAGTGTCATTACCAATCGTCTCGCGCACAGTCGATTTCCAACCTCCCGAACAATCCGGATTCCGAAAAGCTTTAGCACCATAGACCAAATTCATACGCTGCGGCAGGTTGTCCAGAAGAGAAAGGAGTATAACCGGCCACTATGTTTGTGAACTATGAAAAAGCCTTTGATTCGATCGAGACATGGGCTGTGCTTCAATCTCTCCAGCGGTGCCGTATCGACTATCGATACATCGAAGTGCTGAAGTGTTTGTACTGAAACACCACCATGTCAGTCCGAATCCAAGACCAGAGTCTATCCAACTGCAGCGAGGAGTAAGACAGGGAGACGTAATTTCTCCAAAACTGTTTACTGCTACACTGGAATATGCCTTCAAGCTACTGGATTGGAACGGACTTGGCATCAACATTGACGGCGAGTACCTCACTCACCTTCGATTTGCAGACGATAGAAACTATTTTTAGTCTTATTCTTATGTTTTTAGTCCTATTCTTAGTCTTCATTCACTGAAGTAACAATTGAATAAACTGTTTAACGTGTAATACTGTGAGAAAGATCTATCTCCACCATTCAAACAGCTTTTTAATTGGCTTTTCTACTTTGAGGTAGTAGTATCAGCATCCCTATTTTTATAAGTCACTGCTATTTTTGGTATTATCTATAATTTTGTATTTGTTGTAGCTTGTTTGAACTTTATGTAGTTTCTTTTTCTTTATCTCTTTATGTAGTTTCTTTTATTTTAATTTAAATAACACTTCCGAAAAGGCCCTTCTTCACTGTTTCCTTTCTTTCCTTTTAGTAATATCTTCACTCATTTCTCCAATTCTGGTTTATGGAGTTTCTTCCACAGATTTTACAACTTACTTAGACTGCTTTTTGACTCTCCTATATTTTGGTCGATGATTTTTCAGTCTAGTTCTCAGTTTTGAAACCATTGCTTGGTTCAATATTTTTTAATTGCCTATTTCTGGACTTTTTCTGTCTTTAGCTTCGTTTGCTCTTTGGTCGTCGTTTATAATAGGTAATTTGTTCACCATCTATTGATTATGCTTCGTGGTCAGTAGTTCTTGCGAACAAAGATATAAGTAGTATGATTCAGAAGTTGTTTTTTTTTTTTTTGCGTGTACTCAGATGATTTTTTCTTTTTTTTGTGGCTAATCATTGCTCCCAAGGTGTTATTTCCTTAACTAATGTCTTTACCCCTGTTCCTTCTTTTTTTAAGAGGCGGCATGATAGTTTAAACTGAAATAAGTAAAAATATACAGCTTCAACACGCTACAAATGTCAGTACCCTGGAAACCCGTCAGTCCTTTGGCGCAATATAACACAAAGAACTGACGCCAACGGACTGATGAAAAAGACATGAATTTGGGGCTATCTTTAGAATCAACATTTAATTTGATATTTTCGAACATCAACTAGCTACATTTTAACAAAACAAAGTTGACTGTGTATAAATTCAAGTATAACACAGATTTACAAGGAAATAACGATTTACCATAGGACTGACTTTTTGACTGGATCGGCACGTGTTCACATGACAACTACAACTCTGGTACTGGCTCAGTAATAGTGGCCGTAAAATGGCTCGACCTGCAGCTAACTTTACTATCAACCTTGAAATTTAACGCGGATTTGAATTTGAGTGGCCGATATTTAGCGCGAAATTCCAATTCGAACAACAGACAGCGGACTGACGAATAAAACTGAACACAAAGTTTCTTGTATTTTTTACAACAACAGTGAGAATATTATATTATGAAAGTAGTGATATACATTATTAAATACATCATAGATTGTATTGAAACAGTAAGTTTTCTTACATTAGAGGTAATATTTAATACACAGCCATTTGATTGCCCACTTTTGAGGTTGTGACATGCCAAAGTACTGACGTTTTAAGGATAAATTGTAGAGTTTCACAAATTTGTATTTAAAATGAATAGCTGAAATTGGGTGACCAAATAAAAGGCTTTTAGTAGTATTCAAATAAAATTAAAAATATAAACAAAATATATCAAAACATTATTTTATTGCCCTATGACATCGAGTTACCCATTTTTTGTAGAATCACCCATATATAGGCGTTTTCCGACGAGTATAGTACTCCACAGCCTGTTTTAAGCATATGATGGCACTCTCGGTTGATAAACCGGCACGGAACCCGAACTGCGCGTCATTTAATTTCAAATGTTTTTCTAATTGACTATTAAGCAGGCCGTCGAGTACCCGCGCCACAATGGTTGCCAGCGAAATAGGTCTGTAATTATCCTTGTTAGCTATGTCACCCGTCTTGTTTTTGACAATAGGTACAACAATTGTTTTTGTCATAAGAGGCGGTAAATACGCGTGACATATGCAAAGATTATAAAACATCGCTAACAATCGGGGCAGGTGGGAACCGGCATGCTGCAAGTGCTCAATACTCAAATAGTCGTGCCCGGGAGATTTACCTCTTTTCATGTCTTTCAGTATCCTGGTTACCTCCTTGGCACTGAATCGGGTCTGAAGGACATCCGAGTCCACCTCAGCATCGAACACGTGCTGCTGCAGGGTCCCACTGGCGGAGATGGGAGCAGATTTTACATTAAAATGTTTCATAAACAAGTTAGCAACGCACTTCGGGTTAGAAATACCGTCAACAGAAACAGAAAGACCAGGCCTGGTCTCCAGTTTCTTCGTGGCTTTCCAAAAATGTTTAAAATCATTATTTTTATGATGCGAGGCAATTATGTCCATTTTTATTTGTTCCTGGTGTTGTTGAACCCATCTGAGTCGCGATTTAAATATTTTACGACTTTGACACATAGCATCATAAAAATATCCACCAGAAGGTCTACCGTACAAGGTCCAGTCCTGGAATCTAGCCCTGGCCTCACCGTGCGCGCCACTAACATGCTTATTCCAACCTATTACTCTGTTTTTGGCATGTCCGCGTCCAACTGTGACGGCCTTGCTGTACAAAGAAGCTTCACAAAGTGAAGTTATTATTTTGAGATATAGGTTATCAAGTATCCTACAATGGTCAGCATTATTTATACAGCACCCGTCACAGCAGCCTTGAAAATCGGAAGGAAAATCAATAATTTTCAACAATTCGTCACATTTATTTGTATAATTTTCAATTTCTTGACACGTTCTTTCCCCCCATACAACATGTTTCCCCTTCGAGATTACATTGTTTACACTACACTTTAGTTATAAGTATAAATTGAAGCATTTGTCATTTACGGTACCTATTGCCAAAAATTGCCTTTTTGGAAATTATTTTTCTTAAATTGGTGTGATAAGTAGGATTAGGACATTTTGTGTCAACCATGGTTTCAAAATCCATGTAGACGCTAATTGACAACATTTCATATTTTTAATACCACTTTATTACTTTTCTCTATTCCGCTTAGAAAGAGGGTTTAATCACTGATTTTTATGTTTTTCCTGAGTATACTAATTATTTTATCATAAATGTATTAAGTTACACAATGTGTAGGTTACTTTAGTCTGGTGTCTAATAAAAAAAAACCAATGACGTTGAGCTTGACATTATTGACACCTTTTTTTTGGCGATAGATCGAGGACTACAACAGGCAACAGGATCGAAGACTGCAATTGACCATAGTTATGCAGAAAGCGACCAGCGTAGATTTTTTGTCTAGGTGACTTAAGTCTCAATGAAAGAGTTTGGTCGCTTTTTGCATTATGAAAAAAAATCTTTGGTCGCTTTCTGCATAACTATGGTCAATTCTATAGGCATAGTTGTCGTAGATTTCGGTTATTGATATTTATTTTCTTATATTTATTGACACAAAAAAAAACAAATATTTTTTGGGTGTACTATCGAACACACTGATAACTGTACATTTGTAAACGAATTTAAACCTTATTGCAACGTGTTAAGGCCTGTGAGTGTACAGTTAAGTGTGTTTTTGTTTGTACACGACACAAAGCTCAATCGATCTCCATATTAATTTCCACCTGTTAAAAATATGAGATGTTGTCAAATGTAAAAATTGGAATTTTTGAAACACGCTTGCCGCCTCTATCCTAACCTTGGTGATAAGTAACCTTTTCCTTGTTTATTATTATTTAAGAATACCTATATAAAATGTGAATTAGTCAAAATTAATTATAATCGATTATTCCAAGAAAAAAATTATAAATCTGGTCAATATTGTGATAAAATTCTATGTAAGTCGATTTTTTAATAAAGGTCAACCGCCATAAATGCACACTTTTATTCAATGTTTAGTTCAGTATATAACAAATAAACTAATTTCTTATCCAGTCATTTTAACCCTTAAATGCATACAATTTCACTAACTTTATTTCTAAAAGAACGTGACAAACATCATAATGCATTTAAGGGTTAATATTATGGCCAAAGAGCATATAATCACTACATTATGGCTATGGAGGGAGGTCTACAACGGCAGAATATTAAAATGAAAAAGTAATGCGGCAATTACGCTTTCCTAAATTAGTCACTGACGACAGGGATGCCGCAATATGTGAGACACGTATGGAGATAACTTCGTCTCACTCCGTCGTCGCTGCATTGTTCTCGTCACTTCGTCAGTGACTATAGATGCGAAGCTGGTTGCTAACATTTCTAGCCCAGCGGCTAGAAACGGCTTATTTGGCTTATTATCATTTCTAGCGATAACAAGCGGCTGGAAACGGCTGCTTACATTTCATTGACATATTCACATGATTCAATGTTTGTTTTTGTTATTTTTCTTTTAATTTATTTACTATAGGATCGATTTAACATAAATAGACATAAACAATGACTTTTGCATCTGTATTAAGTGTTAAAAACTCGAAATTCTCTTACAAAATGTGAAAGAGCAGTGCAATAGGACTATTTTAATAATTTATTGGTGAGAGATGAATTGGAAATAGGTATTTATCAGTATCAGTAACCTAGTAATAGTAAGCATCCCCGCATGCCCCGCGCACCCCTCAGCCCCCCACACGCATTTATCCTGCCGCGCGAGATTCCCGCGTTTGGTTTACAATGATGATTAGATCCAAAATAAACTGATTTAGCTACCTTTATTCTTATAATTTTCATACACCGCCACCTTAACACAAACGTTGTTTCATAGTTTACTTTTCGTATCTGAATTAAGTAAATTAGTAGGTACAAATGGTGTCTTCGGGGTCTATTTTTTAAAAAAAAGTGCTACTGTATAACAAAAATAAAAGTTGAACAAAACAAATGTAATAGAAATCATTTCTTTATTTGATGCTCAAGTCGGGTATCTACCCGGTATCAAGCGGCTGGTTATTCGTTTCTAGCCGCTGCTTTCGGTTACTACCGGCTTACAAGCCGCTGGTTTACAACTATATCAGTGACTAATCTAGTAAAATGTAATAACTGCTTAAGCGGAGCGATAGAGTAGGTAGCAAGATAATATTAAGCATGTAAAAATACAAAAAAAACAGCAACTGTGTGAAGACAATTTTTAAATTGTTGGTGACAGGAGTAAGGTTTAAGAAAAACGCATAATTATTTTACGATGACTTTTATTAAAATGTATAAACAAACCATTGCTAAGTAACTTAACTATATTCCGTCACAGTAGCGCCACCAATTTAACACCATTCAGCGAACCAGTGACGGATACTTTTGCGACGAATACCTAATTATGGAGTTTCACACGCTTGGAAATTTACATCTAAGACCAACCATACAAAAAAGTAAACGTGTTCTAAATATAATAATAGATGGCGTTAGTAGTAGATTGTATACTAACGCTAATTATCAATACAAATCTAGAATTATATAATATTAAGTATAAATATTTAAAAGACGTCATCGCTACATTCGCTACTGCAACGTTAGTTTTAATACTTTTAATGTTCTACATATTTAAAATGAAAACTCGGCAGACTGGTCGTCATCGTCTTCATTAGCTTCCGATTCTGTGGAAGGAACAGGAGCTGGGGTAGAAGGGGGTGGCCCGCAGACATTGTAGAGGTCTCGCTCGTATCCTGAGAGGCAGTGACAGGTGAAGGTGCAGTTTTCGGAGTACGGGCCGTCGCAAGCGAAGTATTCTCCGTTGAGATGGCATTGATCTGGAATACAGACAACACTTTCAATCTGTAAGCGCCTGCAGCCAAGATAGAATGATAATTAGCGCGTATAGTGTCTAAGACGACAATTACCTCAATTGTGTACGAAAAAAGCGTGTTTTCTGAAGTCGCGTGAAACGTTTGGGGATCCTCTTCTTGACCCTACTTATAAAATCATAATATATCTTATACAAGGTATGTTTACATATTAGGGCTTTCGGCTTTATCACACTTGCGATTTGCGAGCGAATTTTGTATGAAGGCGATAGAAAACTCACTCGCAAATCGCAAGTGTGATAACTGATAAGGCGCTCAGCGTAACTATTTAGACACTGGAAAAAAAACTAAATATATTTAACTTATATTAACTGAAATAGCGTTATCGTGGTAACACTAAGTTATTATAAAACTTAAAGCCTGATCAGAAATACAATTATGAGGATGCGCCATATTGCGGAATTTCACTGGAACTAATTTTTTAATTAGGTTTTTCCGGTCCGTGACTCAAGATGGCCGCATGCGATTAAGTTTCGTTGTTCGTTATTTATTCATTTTTGTTGTTCAATGTGTACCTAGTATTGATAGCGTATTATGCAGTGATCTAACGAATGAGTGAATAGCTAATGAAGAATTCATCTTGAACCATACATAGCCATTCCTGGGTCAAGGCCCGATAGCCTGTGTTTTTTTGTAAATCGCTACCACTTCACAAAAAGCTCGATTTTCTCAACTCACCGTACAACGTGGTATCCCCTATTTTGTCGCCGTGTGCTATTGGCAACGAACGAGTCTTGGCAGTAATGGTCGCTTAACAGTAACCGGTTGCCATTTTTATAAAAACTTAGAATAGAATATTTAAAATTAACCAAAGATAATGCCGAAAACCAGTCGTGAACATAAGATTATAAATAAAGTGTAGGTACACGAAAAATTGTCTGGAAAAGAGTCCATTTCATTAAATGATGCAGTTCAGAATTTAAGTAGTATCTCCAATTTATTCAGAAGCTCCTCGGTTCAATCCGGATAATACACATACAAAATAGTCACATAGTAGGTAGTCAATAATATGTAAAATTAACGTCTGAATTAGCAGGATATGGTCTTCATAGGTAAAAAGTCGCTTAAATAACCTTCCTACTAATTTCAGCTACCTGCATCTTCTAACTTAGTGTGCGATTCAATTGCATTCAGTGTGGGTAGCAAATCCTTGACGCTGGAACTGAAAGGGATAAGCGTGCCGTTGCAACTGACTGGTTTAAGAAAGAGCGTCCAGGTTAATTCTGGCGAGCTGATGGGAACCAAAGACAATAGTCTGACATTTAAAAAGATTAACAAACAGTCCAAACTATTCGGACCATTGTTATATATGTAGGAGATCAAAGTTTAACCTGTCGATGCCATGTCAGCCACTTTACACTGGTCGTAAAGTTGTAAATGGTCAGCGAAGAGATAGTACGAACAGCGGAAGTCAGGGGTGATGAAGTTTATAAAAGTCGAAAACAAGAGTGGTGAAAGGATTCTTCCTTGAGGTACGCCAGTGGCAAGGTCACACCATCAGTGAGATAAGGACCGGTCAACCCGGACCGCCTGCTGACGACGTCGAAGATACGCAGAGAACCATCAAAGGGTAGAAAAAGATACATTGAGATGTTCAAGAAGGGCAAGAAGAATGTCATGATCAACGGTATTCAACGCGTTGGAAAAATCTACCAGATAGTACTAGTGTACCGTGACCAATTGACTCTCCTTACCCTGTCTGACATCCTCAGTTACCTTAAGGAGAGCAGAACAAGTGCTATGACTCGGCCAAAAATCGGACTGAAAGGGGCTCATGAGCTGGTTAGAGAAAAAACAACACGAAAGTTGATTATGAGCCCCCGCTTAAGCGATTTTAGACATAAAAGTGAGTATAAATATGGGGCTGAAATTGTTGAGGATGGATTAGCGATCTTCGGCAACTAAAGCTTTTCACCAGAGTAAGGCGAATTCACCGCTGCAAAATGAGCACTTCATAATATCGGTTATTAAGTACATGGAATGCACTGTCCAAGACAGATACGACTATTATAACGACCGATATCATCATAGGTCATCACCGATATCACCAACGGTTTTAGATTTGATAGCTTTAATATTCTTTTTTACATCTGTTTGAAAATTGGGAGAGAATGAAAAGGCATCATTAGCAAGTGGGGGAAGCGAAGAGAGTAATACTTTTGACGTGATCGTCAACGGAGAGAGTAGAGGAGAAATGTCTGCTTAAATCATTTAAAGAGAAAGAAGTGCCATCGAAACCATTAGTGGGTTTTTTTTTTTTGACAAATCAACCTAGTCCCAAATTAAGCTCAAGAAGGCTTGTGTTATGGGTACTAGGCGACGATATACATACTTATATAGATAAATAAATACTTAAATACATAGAACATCCATGACCCAGGCACAAATATTCGTGTTCATCACACAAATATTTGCCCTTGCCGGGATTCGAACCCGGGACCGTCAGCTCAGTAGGCAGTTGCTTAACCACTGCGCCAACCGCGTCGTCAAAACTTAGGTGAAGAGACTTAAGAAATTTCCAGACATCTGCCATAGAGGCTGAGGATACATTGTCATAAATAAACCGCCGCTTTACTGCACACCATCTGATTGCAACGATTTCGGGCAAATCGCGTTCAAAACATCTAAAAGCACGATCTCTTCTTCGGATAGCCATGCGCAAACCCTCAGTAATCCAAGGGGCAGGTGGACGTCTAACTCTAACAACGTATAAAGGAGCATGCTTGTCGAAAAGTATTATGGTGGCGTTAAAAGAGGACACTTTGTCCTCAGTGGACGGAGAAGACAGCACAGGAGACCAATCAATAGCCTTAGCATCTCTAAGGTAAGGAGAGCATCAGTCAGGGTCAACCTAGCCAAAGCTACGCATTTATACTAAGGCGGGTTTACACTTGGGCGGTTTAATCTTATACGAAGCAAAGATTAAATCGTGGTGCGAAAACCCGGGGGTTAAAAACTGACCATGCCTTTCAACGTCTAAAACTATTCAAAATCTAAAGCTACTGGTTGATAAAATAAGTCCAGTCATCGCTAATTTAATTAATTTGTCGGTTAATAAATAATAACTTCC
Organism: Apotomis capreana; assembly: GCA_947623375.1. Lineage (NCBI taxonomy): Eukaryota > Metazoa > Arthropoda > Insecta > Lepidoptera > Tortricidae > Apotomis > Apotomis capreana. The sequence continues at coordinate 5,793,768 of OX392519.1, read as the reverse complement.
CAAATAAATTAAAAGAAGCTATAAATCGGAAGTTAGTAATTGCATAAGAGATTTAAAAAATAAACATAGCGGCGGGGCTGATGAAATTCCACCATACCTAGTAAAGAGATGTGCTGAACTGACTATACCACTTACCTTATTAATTAACCAATCGTTTTCTACAGGGAAATTCCCAGATCTATTAAAAATTGCTGTTATTAAACCAGTTCCAAAACAAGGAGATAAATCAGATCCTGACCAATATCGTATCGACCCATTGCTATGTTGTCAACCTTCGCAAAAATCTTGGAAACACTTATGGCCCAGCGGTTATACGCCTTTTGCAATAAATATAACATCTTCAACGACTGTCAATATGGGTTCAGAAAGCACAGAAATACTACATTAACGGTCCACATGTTTATTCAAGAAGTGATTCAAATTATTGATAAGAAACAATATGCATTTGCGCTATTACTCTATATGAGTAAAGCTTATGACAGGGTTCAGCATAATCTCCTTTTAAATAAACTATATGGTATAGGAATACGCGGTCTCGCACACGATTGGTTTAAATCATATTTAGGAAACAGAGTAGGTACAATTTGTTGAAATAGACTACTACGATAAAAATACCAACAACAGTAACTAAAGTACATTCACAGAGAAAACAACCCACGTGCTCAATACGGAGTAGTAGGGCGTGGAGTAGTAGGGCCTCGTGCAGGGTCCGTCCGGATTGTTACTACCGTCTTGCCTGCTAACCCACCGCCAAACAGCAATGTTCGCATTGTTGTGTTCTGGTGTGGGGGTAAGATAGCCGGTGAAATTACTAGCATAGAGGCATTCTATCTTCGTCCTCCGGGTAGGCAAGCACTTGTGACTCCTCTGGTGTTACAGGTGTTTATGGGCGACGGTAATCGCTTTCCATCAGGCGATACGTTTGCTCGTTTGCCCCCTATGACATAAAAAAAAAAAAAAAAACCACAGGGTTCTAGGATGTATTTTATTTCTCATTTATATTAATGATTTGCCAAACATACTAAATACAGAAAATACTAAGTGCTTCCTATTATGCAGACGACATATCTATAGTAATTCCGAGTCAGAATAGCGAAGAACTGAGGCTCAAATTAGACGCTTTACTTGATGCTTTGCTAAATTGGCTTGAAGATCATAATCTAAAACTAAACCTAAAGAAAACTAACTTAATTCAGTTCAGACCCCATCAAAGACAGCCTTTAGCTATTAACTATAAATATTTAAATAATCCAATTCAACAAATTAATAACTGTCGACTATTATTAGGCATAGGTACATATTGACGAAAAGATTAATTGGAAGACACATATTGAAAATATTTGTACAAAACTATCTCGATTTGCTTATGCCCTTAGAAACATCAGAAAGACCACAGATTTAAAAACTGCAATAAGTGCCTATTACGCTTTTACACAAACCTGGATTCAATACGGGATCATTTTATGGGGTAAGAGTACAGACTGGTCAGACCTATTTTTACTGCAAAAAAGATGCATCAGAATTCTCTCAAATATAAAAAAAGTATGATAGCTGCAGACAATATTTAAAAAAATTGAACATATTAACCTTGCCATCCCTGTACATATTAGAAGCCTGTAAGTTTGTCCGAAGACACCCATCTTTATACACTAAAGCGGACGAACGTTACACTTGTACATTAAACCGAAGACACAAAAACAAAATAACGATACCTGCAAGTAATCTTCAAATGAGCAATAAGAGTCCCCATGCCATGACAATTCGAATCTAACAAAATAAATAGCATGAGAAATTAAATATAACACTTTTACACTAAAATTGAAGAAATATCTTATTGAACACAACTTTTATAATGTTCAGGAAAACCTGGAAGAAAATAAATAATATACCTGGTATTTCTTTCGTGTAAATATGTAAATATAGTTTTATTGTTTATTGTTATGTTCATATAAAGTGGTAAACTTTCACGTTGCAATTCACTAAAGTTAAGGTATTATGTAAAAAGAAAAAAATTGCATGTATATTTTTATCTTGATTTTGTGTAGAATAGAATAGAATAGAATAGAATAGAATGGAAATGTTTTATTTGCTACAATACTACAAAACATGTGGTACCAGGTCTAAAGGTACATCAGTAAAGTATTCTGTCGAGGAACGACATGCAAAAATGTGTTTATTATTATAACAATCATGTGAAAAACATGCAAAATATATTCTAAGTACAACTAAACAACGTCAATTATGCGAACTATATTCTAAAAACTCTTTTATACTATAAAAACAATGTTCAATAAGCCATCTGGTAATTTCTTTCACAAATTTACTATACTCCATTTGCCTTATACATTCTGGGATATTGTTGTATATTGATATGCAAATATTATAAACATTTTTACGATAAATAGCAGAACGACACGGAGGTTGATACAGTAGGCTTTTGTACTGGGATCTCTGCTTGCCAACAAAAACATCTGACCTAGTTTTAAAGAATTCTGGATGTTTCTTGACAAATATACACACTTTCCTAATGTACATGCATGGAAGTGGCAAGATGTTTAGATTTTTAAAGATTGGCCTGCAGCTATCAGTGTACGAGATATTGGCTATTGCACGAACGCACTTTTTTTGTCTAACAAAGGCCCTTATTACGTCGACTGAATTTCCCCAAAGCAATAGCCCATAGTTCAGCAATGAAGATGCATAGCCATGATACGCCGTGACAGCAGCATCAGCTGAAACAGTCATTCTTAGTTTCTTTATGGCAAATACAAAACTGTCTAGCTTAGTACAAACATAATCAACATGGTGTTTCCAATTCAAATTTTTGTCGATATGTATATACCTAAAAATGTAACTTCATCACAACTGGTTATTTCCGTATTATTAAAATTAACACTCAATTGACAAGTTCGAGTATTGTATGATTGGAATTGCATAAAATGAGTTTTACTGAAGTTAAAATTAAGGCAATTTCTACTTGTCCATAGGCATATGTCTGCTAATGCATTATTTATGGAATCTTCATACGAAGAATCGTTTGAAGACAACTTATTGCCTTTCACCATCACGGTCGTGTCATCCGCAAATAGAATGCACTTTTGACTAGTTGCTTGTGGTAAGTCATTAACGTAAATTAGAAAAAGCAATGGACCCAGGTTACTCCCCTGGGGCACTCCGCGCTTATTTTCTCTATAATCAGACACAAAATTCTGTTTTACAAAACTTTTTCCAATTTTTACAATTTTTGATATCTCCGTACGTTGTTTTCTGCCATCCAAGTAAGTTTTAAACCAAGCAAGTGGAGGACCCCTGACCCCATATGTCTCTAGTTTCCTCAAAAGTATGTTGTGGTTGACACTATCAAATGCCTTGCTGAGATCTAAAAATATTGACATAATTGGTGATTTATTATTAATGGCTTCCGTAACAAACCTAATAAAATTAAAACACGCCAATTCCGTAGATCGACCCTTCCTGAATCCAAACTGATTAGGCTCAAGTATATTTTGCTTATCTAGGAAATCTGTTAACCTAACGCACATGGCCTTCTCCAGGATTTTAGAAATAACAGAAACTAATGTGATGGGCCTATAATTATTGAGGTTGCTGCGGTCACCTTTTTTATACAAAGGTTTAATTTTTGAAATTTTAAGTTGCTCTGGAAATATACCTTGTTGAAATGAAAGATTTATAATGTGCATCAAAGGATAACTCAGGTGGGCAGCGTTCCGCTTTAGTAAGTTGGTTGTTATGTTATCATAACCACAGGAATTACTTTTGTTCAGTGACATGATTATCTTATAGACCTCCCTCTCGTCTACAGGTTTTAAAAACATAGAAGATGGGTTTGGGGTTTACAATATTCGTCCAATATTAGTATTCGAATAATACGAATACTTCAATTTCTCATATTCTAATATTCGAATTTTTCGAATAATACGAATATTTATGAAAATTAATCAATATAATGATTACAATTTGTATAATTGTAAAATACGTAAAATTAAAATGTAATGACATTACTATTAAAAAAACCCGCCCAAGTGCGAGTCTGACTCGCGCACCGAGGGTTCCGTACAAACATTCACTTATCCCATCTTAATTGGCCTGGTTGCGCCTGAAATGTATGGCGCCGCATACAAACGAGGTGCAAACTTCACGCAACCGAGTTCTCCAAATATGATGTTTGAAAAGGACTACCTATATTTTTTATGATTTTATTACAAATGTAGGTAGTTTTCAGATTTTTATAAGTATTTGTAGTATGTGACGATATTACTTGCCAAATTTCATAGTTCTAGTCTAAGGTCATCGGGAAGTACCCTATCATTTTTGATTCCCTTAAGAGTGTCGAAATGTTTGTATTTTGCGACATAAACGGCCGTATCTTTTTTTCACGTTAACGTAGAAGTTTGATTTTTTCACAGCTTCAAGGGACCGTAGACTTAAGTATAATTATGGTTTAAATTTCAACTCGATACCTCCACGCGTTCTCGAGATAAAGGTTCTTGACAGACAGAAAGACGGGCGAACAACAAAGTGATCCTATAAGGTTTCCGTTTTTTTCGATTGAGGTACGGAACCCTAAAAACCAACTTTTATGTTATTGGCTTAAAATCTAAAAATATTTTTTTGAATTTTAAATAGGTAATGGCATTTTTGAGATATAATAAACGATTACAAAATAAATCTCAGTACAGTTACAATACAATCTCACTTTTTGTTACAAGTTAACATAAAAACAAATTAATAAAGAGCAAACTCTTTTCATGTCTACAAAAAAATCTATCAGTTCTGATGTCCACCCGGATCCATCGACGGCGACATCCTGACAATCTAGTTAAAGAAACTCTTAATTTAATTGATTATTGTTACGAGCTTGTGCGCGAGCGTGGCTTGCAAATCCAAATTTGGTTTTGGAAGTCCGACAGCATGAGATACAACAAAGCTGATTTGTACGTGTAAATGTACGAGGGCTTACGCCGAGTCTTTCGGTGCTGACGTTTGGCGTCCAGGTCTAAATGGCGAGCGCGTTCAAATTTTTTTAAAACCACTGACAGCAGCTTGCTAGTCCGATCTCTGAGTTGCATTGCAAGCTCCTCCCACGAGTCGCATGATATGCCGGTGGCCGGCCCTTTAAGACATCCTTGTAGCGCAGATATTGCCCGCCAGCATTGCGTTTGCCACAGGTAAGCTCAGAGTAAAAAACTACTTTAGGTAACCTTGACGGTGCCATACGTACAAAGTTTTAACGACTTATGATTTTTAGTGTACCTATGATTTGAATAGTTTGACAATTTTGGTTTTATTTTTGACACTCTATACCCAATATGCCTGTTCGACGCAGAACCTCCGAGCTAGATCCTGCCACCACAACCATAGTATTGCTCGGAGACTTCGTAGATGAACTGTGTCTAGACATTTGATGTCACCCTTGTATAGACACCACCACCACGAGGTCTCCGAGGCATCGAGTAGCAGAGGCAAAATTATTGCCCTAGAGACGGCGAGCTTAGTGAGAACGCTAAGATCATGCGACTTCCAAACTTTAATAATACTTAAATTAAAGTATTTCTCTGAGATATTACGTTAATTGTGACATTTAGTTTATATTAGAATTATGATTTTGGTTTACTTACATCATAGTGTCATTCAGCATCATAACATCACAGCACAGCAGAAGGATAATTTTATTAATCCCGGCATTTTATGATAATTTTTCGCAAACGTAAATAATTTCAAAGAAATTCCTGCACTATTCGTATTATTCGTTTTATTCGAATAGTGAGTGATGTCGAATTCGAATAATATTTGTGGCGAATAATTCGAATATTCGAATAGACGAATATTCGAATTGCAAACCCTAGATGGGTTGCTCTTACTACAAGTCAAGTTAGGTAAAGTTTGATTACTACTTTCATCACGATTTAAAATGTCAATAAAATAATTATTAAATAAATTGCAAATGTCTTGTGGGCTATTGATAATCTTGTCATTGAATTGTATAGAATTAAAATCATTATAGCTATCATTTTTACATGTCATTGAAGAAATAATGTTCCATGTGGCTTTTTTATGTGCCATAATGTGCCTCTTATTTACAATTTTTTGCGAAGCATTAATACATTTCTTCAGGAGGGAATTGTAGGTTTTAAGTTTCCGTCTATTATCGTTTTTATTGAAATGTATTGATCCTGCTTTGAGATATAACTTACGTTTAGTATTACATGATTTCCGTATTCCTTTAGTCAGCCACCTAATTTTATTCTGACGGCTGCTTACCTTGACTCTTATCAAAGGAAAACACAGTCCGTAGAGTAGGCACAAAAACTCGTAGAACGAAGTGAAAGCATCATCAAAATCATTAGCAGTCAGTACATCGGAAAAAGATAGTGCCACAATGCAGTCAGAAAATTTGGTTATGTTTTCTTTACAATAATCCCTTTTATACTCAAACCAATTAAAATAATTTTTAATCTTGCGTACTTTTATGTCGACAGTCTGAGCCGTGTCATGGTCTGACAGACAAAGATCGTGTGTGTCTGCTTTAATGCGTTTTAAATCACTGGCTATTTGATCTAGACAAGCCTTGCCTCGGGTTGGAGCGTTGACATGCGTCCTAAAATCATAGTTCATAAGTACACCTTTAAGATCTTTTGTGTATAGGTTGTCTTTTAAAATGTCTATGTTCCAGTCTCCACAAATGACAATCTTTCTTTTCTTATATTTTGAGGTCAAATTTAAAAGTAACATATTCAATTTATGTAAGAAGATATTTATGTGCGATTTTTTTGGTTCAGGAATTCTATATATAACTACAACTATAATATCTAATCCTATGATCTCAGTTCCACAGCATTCAAAATAATAGTCACACGGTAATTTAGGCTCAAATTCAATTGGCTTAACTTCAAGGGATTCCCTAACGAGAATGGGAGTGCCACCTCTGCTGCTGTCTCTACAATAGTAAGAAGCTAATTTGAAGTTACATAATTTTATATTTCGTACAGATTCAGGTTTTACAAAAGTTTCGCTTAGACAAAGTATATCGATTACCTTAGTACGAGCTTCAAACTTCTGTAATGTAATTTGTAAAAGATCAAGTTTCCCTAATAAGCCACATATGTTTTGATGAAGAATTCTAATATTTCTATTATTAGAGAAAAAAAATTAAATTATTTACATTACTGTTCTCACTAACTTCACAGGTAGAAGAAGAGTCACTATTATTATTATTAGCAGCACACGTTTCACCCGGGGATCCCGAGATACTGGTTTCTTGAAGACTGGAAATCAGATCAGCTATGCCTTGTAGCATGATCCGAATACCGGAACTGACGATTTTCCCAGTCACGAAGGAAAATTGGTCCAAAGATAGGTTTCGGTTGGAGTCAAATAAAGAACCGTAGTCATGATTATACATGTCCTGCCCAAGTTTATTATTGAAGGACTCAACTCTCGAGTTGTATACAGGCGCGCCGCAGATGTATGTTGGCAAGGCTATAATAATGTTGGTGTTTTTCAAGTTCTCCAACCTTCCCTTTATTTTTCTCACTAACATGTCGTAATTTTGGGTTGTGTGAAAATCTGACTCTCCAATCATAACAATGCAGAAGTCTTTTTTGGTATAGCCAGCTAGTTTCAAGTCTATATCTCTTAGTAGTATGTCAATTCCCACGTTGGGCGTTATATAGTGGCAACACTCGAAGTTTTCATAAGAACTTAATGATTCCATATTGCGTAACAAAAATTGCACCTTTTGTTTGTGGATATAATACACAACTTATTTTTCGATGCTTTGTATTTCAATGTTGCAGTATGTCTTTGCAAGTATATGTTCATATTTCTGTTTACCTTAGGGGAGAAAATAATGTGTGAGGTTAAACCGGCCGAATAATGCAGCTCTTGTTCCAGTCCAGTGATAACGTTATTGAGACTAATTATTTCTTGTTTACATTCATAGAGCTCAGTTTTTAATTTTTCTATTGTATGTTGCAGTTTCAAAGTTTTTATTGATTTAGGATGTGGACCTGGGCTGTGATTACATTTTCCTATAGGGCTAGCCGCATTAGATAACCGGCTCATACGGGCGCTTTTCCTTGACGATGATGGTGTGTTGCATATTTTTTTTAAGGTGGATAATTCTAATGTCAGCTTGGTAATTTGACGCGTCAGATCATTTTTTTCGATAATTGTATTTTGTAATTCGTTGTCCGTACTTGCTAGGTTAATTTTCAGTTTTTCAATTGTATGTTTTAGTTCAGCAATTATACTGGTCTCATTACTTAATTCTAAACTTCTCGATAAATCGTCAAAAGAAATATTTAAATTTTCGGATAAATTTTCATCACCCTGCGATATCAGCTCCATAGATTTGGATCTGGTTTGTGCGACATCCTGGCCCGCAGCGACAAAACTTAGGTTGATTTCTTTTTCCACTATCAAGTCTTGCACGATGGAGGAAGAACTTGGGTAACTTGATGATTCTGCCGCAGCTGACGGTAACTTGTTGATTTCCTTTGTTAAAGGTGCCGAATTATGTGCCATGACATTGTTTTTCCTCAATGTAACATTTGACGATGGCGTGATAGGCTTGTCCGCTTTACACGGGGGTTTATTATTCCGTATACACGATTTGCACTTCCAACTCTCCTTCTTTTGGGGTTCCATCATTCTGTATAGCTTTTCGGGATAACCCTCGCAGTCAAAATGGGATGTCAGGTTGCATTCAGAGCAGGTGATACTCTTCTTTGGGTCAGCTGGTCGCTTACATTTCGAGCATGCAACTGCGACCTTATGGCAGTCGGTCTTAGATGTGCTCGCAAGTTTATTAGCCTTATCCATTTTAAAGGTTTATGTGTAGTATTGATACAACATACAATAATACAAATTAATGTTTTGAGTTTAGCGCCCTCTTGCGCCCAGTAGCAAAAGTGGTTGAAATTGCATTAAGTATCGAGCTTAGATCAATAAGTTCAGCTATTTAATACTAGATGGCGCTGCTAACTAACTAGATCTATGTATGGAGGGTAGAGCGTTTTCTCTCTCAAATAATTATATATTTATCTATAGTTCAATATCTAGGACACTTTTATCACTAATGTCCTCGTATATTCCACTTTCACATGAAATTTGGCAATATATCTAGTTATAAAAGTAACTTGTGTAATTGGTTTGAAATGTCACTGTGTTTATGTAAGGTAGCTGTGCACTTTTTTAAATTAGTTTATTTCGTAATATAAATCATTCCATGTAATGTCACTCGATTTTATCAGTTTTAAAGCACTCGCGACGTGATAACTATGCTCACTTAGTCACTTGAAACGTTTTTCAATAGAAGTTTTTGTTTTGTAAACACCAAGACCTTTGCATATTTATTTTTGCAAATAATAGTCACTATTGATTAAAATACAGTCTGCCTCCATAATATGTTGTAACTAACTATTAGTTCTTATTGTTCGCTTTATTTACACACACTTTTACAACTTATTTTATTTTATACACAAAAACAATAACGGAGCTAGTCTTAACAGGAGCACAGTAAGTGGAAGGAGTCAAATGAGTTCCCGAGTGACTCTAACTTATCTTACAAAAATAAATTAGGTATAGGGTATCTTCAGTGAACTAGTCTTTGAATAGTGTGGTGCCGCTAATCGTAGCATATTTTTATTATATATTAAGCTGTTTCTGCAAAACTTTGCATGAAGATTGCAAAGCCCTTACAGGGTGTCATGTTAGGTATAGATACTCTTTATGATTAAGACATCTGTACACTATATGAAAGCAATAAAGATCTATCTATCGTGATCGTAAAATGTTTTCAAACTATAGGAAAAGTGCATTCTAAATCAAATAGGAAATTACCTTCAAATAGTAGAGTTGCTATTAAGCCGCGAAATTGTGCGCATCGGGTTACAAGCATGAAATTTCTACCACGGATAGAGCGTTCCGTGGTGATTTTTGAAGTGAAACTTCTAATGCAACTTCCAACAAGGTTGCGTTAAACGTTTAACGCTACCGTGGAGGGGGTAGGAAAGCACTGTTGCGTTAAATGTTCAACGCAACAATCCCACGGACAATGCGACGGATTTAAGGTTATGCCAAGGTACGTCTCTTGTGAATATCAATTGATTGTTAGGTTTTCTCTTTTGAAATTACAATTTCTACCCCATCCTATTTTCATTTCCACATTACGAATTTTCACTTCTTCCGCTCGGAGGGCCTCCACGCCCTATTAAAAATATCACTAAATAGAAAATTTAATCTTGTTTTTAAAAATGTATAAATATTGGGCACGCCTGAAACAAAAAGTACCTTGAAAATTTTTTCGATGTTAAGCTTAGCCTGCGTGCTCTGGCACATTTTGCTAAGTCGCGAAATTGTGTACATCGGGATACAACCACGAAATTTCTACCACAGATAGAGTACTGCGGTGATTATTTTAAGATGTGGAGAGAAGTCAGACTATTCGTCCCCTGTGCGGCGGGAAAGCGGGGTGAATCTGACTTCTCTCCACATCTTAAAATAATATGTATATAAAAATATGAGCGCATTGCCGAAATGGTAAAAATCACAACAAGTTTTTTTTATTCAGGGAGATAAATTAGTTATATTTCCTGAATATTTACAATTTAAAAAATATCACTAAATAGCAAATTTAATCTTTTTTTCAAAAATGTATAAATATTGGGCACGTCTGAAACAAAAAGTACCTTGAAAAATTTTTTGACGTTAAGCTTAGCCTGCGTGCGCTGGTACATTTTGCTAAGTCGCGAAATTGTGTACATCGGGATACAACCACGAAATTTTTACCACAGATAGAGTATTCTGCGGTGATTATTTTAAGATGTGGAGAGAAGTCAGATTCGTCCCCTGTGCGGCGGGAAAGCGGGGTGAATAGGACAAAGGAGTCCTCTTTTTCTGTTTTTATTACTGATCAGTTAACGCTACTAGGGCTTGTGTGGTAACGTTTTCGAGTAAAACAGATATCAGCAATTCATTTTATATGGTATTTATTTATAATATAAAAATATGAGTGTATTGCCGAAATGGTAAAAACACAACAAGTTTTTTTTATTCAGGGAGATAAATTAGTTATATTTCCTGAATATTTACAACTAACAAAAATATTGCAAAATAGCAGATTTAACCTAGTTTCTAAAAATTATTTCTAGAAACTAGATTTAATGTGCATTATAAAATAATGATAATAATTTGAAAATGTTAACGAAATCTATCTAATTTACCTCACTGAATAAATAAAGCTCGTTGTGATTTTTACCTTTTCGGCCATAAGTACCCCAATATTTTTATATAGAACTATACAAAAATAACATAAATAATTAATCGACTTGGTGGGGGCACTGCTTTGCTCCCAGATTTCTGATCTCTGTTGTACACGGAAACGATACCAGACAAGTCCTAGTAGACGTAACTGATCTGCAATAAAGAAAGAAAAAGAGGTATACTTGGTCCTATTCACTCCGCTCTCTCGCCTCACAGGGGACGAATCTGACTGTCTGAAAATAATCACCGGAAAACACTCTATCTGTGGTAGAAATTTCATGCTTGTAACCCGATGCGCACAATTATGTTAGAAAACAGCGGACTAACAACTCTACTACACAAAGCAACTCTATACTTAATAATAGTGTCAACACGGATATCAAAAAGGTAAAGGTATAGTCCAAATTATCTAAGCTGACCCTATCCACTTACCTGCATTCACAATAGCATTGTGTCTAATACAATCCTATCTGCTTTTGTTTAAATAAGCGCCGACCTGGCGCCAACCAGTTACTTACAAAAAAAGGTTAGAACTACATTGCGTGGATATTGAATTTTCAGCCTTATTCCTTGTTGAATAGGTTTAAAATGTTTGTTGACGAGAGATCATAGTCCTTTTTCAAGAGAATACGGTCTTGAGAAGGTTCAGACGGTTGTAAAATTCCAAAAAGTTATGATCACCATTATTCTGTTAGTGCATTTTGTAGTCTAATGTCCAAGGAAATAGAGTTGATAATCTATATTAACCTTCCAAGGTGGTTACAATCTGCTTTTACTACGAGCTCGTTATCTTAATTTGCGGTTTACCAGTTGTGGTTTGTTCAATGGTATTCAGTTCTTAAGTGGATAGGGTCAGCTTAGATAATTTGGACTATACACATACTCTATTAGCTAAATTTACAGATGAAATAAATGCGCATTTAGAAAATAAACAAATTGTTATTGTCATATTTTATGATTATAAAAAAGCATTTGACACTCTTGAAACGGAAACTTAAATGGAATGGACGAATGTGGCATAAGGCAGCTTCTTAGTAGAAGATCCGGACCTACATCGACCTTCACCGAGCTTATAATAGAATGAAACATCTATATATATATTACGCGAGGCCGATTTTTGTACATCCCATCAGATCTACAGTTATGGTCCGATTTTGATAAATGATATGTCATTAGATTCGTCTCATGCTGGAGAGGTGCATAAAACTCTTGGAATTTTAATTTTTTCCTGAAAAGGTACTGAAAAATGGATTTGAAAAAACTACTGTGCGCTAACCACGTGACTTTGACCACGTGACCTGTGATCCCTATTTTGACATAAGATGACCAAATAATAATAAGCATGATTTGCTCACAAACCTGTAGTAAGTTGTTCAGCATGATGAAATATTATTTTTGAGTCGGCAACATAATATCCGCAACACTTAAAACATGTACAAATATGCAAAAATAATTTTACAGTTTGTTGACAATGAATGACAGTAGCCATATTCTGACAACTTTTAATGTCTTTTTTATTGGGGGCTATTATGTCAATGCTCTAAATTGCCAGGTTGTTTTTTTTTTTTAAATGTTGATATGGAAACTTATTTCGCATACCTGTTAAAAATGTGGAGAAAAAAGCCGGTCAAGTGTGAGTTGGACTGGTGCTCGAAAGACTAGAAAAACTGACCGTCATTCAAGAATAGATTATTTCTATAGGCGAGTTTTACTAAATCTAAATCAAAGCAGAAAAAAAATAGTAAAACTAATTTAAACGTCATTCAAATATGTAAATTTATGGTAGATTATTATAAATATGAATATATAAGTCCATCAAAAAAATAATTCCAAGGAAAATGGCATGAGTTATGGTAAATTAAATGGTATTTTACAAGAAGAAACTTAGTCCTTCCGCTTGCATGTCGACGGGATGGGAAATGTGGCCGAGTTGAGAATATGGACGACTTGACAATGTAGATAAGTTGGGAATGTATCTTCATTGGTAATATGGATGAGTTGGTAAAATGGACGAGTTGGAAATGTGGACGAGTTGGGAATATGGACGAGTTGGGAATATGGACGAGTTGGGAATGTGGATGAGTGGGCAAAGTAAACAAGTTGGGAATACGGACGAGTGGGCAATGTGGACGAGTTGGAAATGTGGATGAGTTGGCAAAATAAACAAGTTGGGAACACGGACGAGTGGGCAATGTGGACGAGTTGAGAATATGGACGAGTTGGCAATGAAGACGACTTGGTAATACGGACGAGTTGTAGATATGGAAGATTTCGCAATAAAGACGAGCTGATAAAAAGGACAAGTTGGTATTGTAGACGAGTTGGGTGTATCGTCGAGTTGGGAATATGGACGAGTTGGAAATGGGGATGAATTGGCAATGTGGATGAGTTGGTAAAATTGACAAGTTGGGAAAATGGACAAGTGGGCACTATGGACGAGTTCGCATTATGGACGAGTTGGCAGTGAAGACGAGTTGGTAATACGGATAAGTTGGCAATGAAGACGACTTGGTAATACGGACGAGTTGGTGATATGGAAGATTTGGCAATAAAGACGAGCTGATAATAAGGACAAGTTGGTATTGTAGACAAGTTGGGTGTATCGTCGAGTTGGGAATATGGACGAGTTGGAAATGTGGATGAGTTGGCAATATGAATGAGTTGGTAAAATTGACAAGTTGAGAACATGGACAAGGGGGCAATGTGGACGAGTTCGTATTATGGACGAGTTGGCAATGAAGACGAGTTGGTAATACGGACAAGTTGGTATTATGGACGAGTTGTGAATATGGACGAGTTGGGAATGTGGATGAGTTGGCATGAACAAGTTGGGAACACGGACGAGTGGGCAATGAAGACGACTTGGTAATACGGACGAGTTGTCAACGTGGACAAGTTAAGAATATGGACGAGTTGGAAATGTGGATGAGTTGGCAAAATGAACAAGTTGGGAATATGGACGAGTTGGCAATAAAGACGAGCTGATAATAAGGACGAGTTTGTATTGTAGACGAGTTGGGTGTATCATCGAGTTGGGAATATGGACGAGTTAGAAATGTGGATGAGTTGGCAATGTGGACGACTTGGAATTGTGGACGAGGTGGGAATATGGACGAGTTGGAAATGTGGACGAGTTGTATTTGTGGACGAGTTGGCATTGTGGACGAGCAAGTAATATGGACGCGTTGGCATTGTGGATGAGTTGGGAATATAAACGAGTTGGCAATGAAGACGAGTTGCTAATACGGACGAGTTAATAATATGGACGAGATTGGCAATAAAGATGAGTTAATAATAAGGACGAGTTGGTATTGTAGACGAGTTGGGTGTATGGACGAGTTGGAAATGTGGACGAGTTAGCAATATGGATGAGTTGGCATTGTGGACGAGTTGGGAATATAGATGAGTTGGCAATAAAGACGAGTTGGTAATATGAACGAGTTGGCAATGTAGATGAGTTGGGTGTATGGGCGAGTGGGCAATATGAACGATTTGGCATTGTGTACGAGTTGAGAATGTGGACGAGTTGTATTTGTGGACGAGTTGGCATTGTGGACGAGTAAGCAATATGGACGCGTTGGAATTGTGGACGAGTTGGTAATATGGACGAGGTGGCATTATGGACGAATTGGGAATATGGACGAGTTGCCAATGGAGACGAATTGGTAATATAGACGAGTTTGCAATGCAGATGAGTTGGGTGTATGAACGAGTTGGCAATGTAGACGTGTTGGGTGTATGGACAAGTTGGCATTGTGACCCAGATGGGAATATAGACGAGCTGACATTGTGGACGAGTTGGCAATGTGGAATAATTAACATGTTACGCTAACATGCGAAACTTGATGGAGAAATAACCTACATATGATGCAAATTTCAAAAAATCGACGCGCTCAAGAATAAATCATATTTGAATTAATGACGTCTGGCTGATCATTCTTATTCTCATTCAAAATAAAAATTGACAAATTCTGCGGTCAACAAAACAAATTGATTTTATAAGGTTTCCGTTTTTACCGAATATGGTAAGGAACCCTAAAATTAGGTTTATATTATAGGCTTGAGAGTCTTTAGCATCTCCCTCACTCTTCTGTCAGACACAATTTCAATGAGAGGAAAGACACGAAAGTTTGAATTATTCTTTTTTCAAACATGTTTAGCTGTTTTATATATTGTTTTTTCTTATTACACATATTTGACACATTCTTTTTTTTATGGTGGAGTATTGTTGGTCAGTAATTTATTTAGATTAGTAAGTAGGGTTTGATTAAGTATAACTAGCGTAAGAATTTCAAACACAATGTGTAATTGTTATTGAATAAATGATTGATGATGATGACATGGCAGCACCCATATTAAGAAAACTTGCACGATCTAATGAATTTCATAAAAAAAAACAAGCATTGATAATAGTGGTTTTTCGTGTATCTATAAACGTTTTTTACTCTCTATTTCATACAATTGAGTTTTTGTAACATTTTTTATTATTAATATTGTGAAATATTTACGATTATAAATGAATACATAAACAGTTACGCACTCCATGATTTCCTGTTTCCTCAAATCTGTCGTTTCGATTCATGTGCTATTTCTGGAAATTGATAGAAATCGATCAAATCGATAAATTTATGTCCTGAAGAAAGAACAACAAATTAAAATTCTACCAATCTTATGTTCGGTCCTATGAAAATATGTCAATTATATTTTTAAGATATGGGACTATTGTCATGAATATATTTTTCCATAAATCGAATAATATGCATTTTATTTGTGAAACAGATCAGCAGATCACATGTCATGCACAAGTTATTTTTACAAAAGAGTTGAATAAATTGTCACGATGAAGCTGGCAGTTGGCTATCAGGCCTGCCTCTAGCCTGGCATGTTTTAACGTTTTTAAAACATAATTTTAATGTGTTTTTTTACAGTATTAATTTATTCTTCATTCCCCAAAAACTTCTTATCGATAAAGTAGTTATTTTCTGTAACACTACCGGATTTCCATATTCTAGCGGCGGTTCGACGCCGCAACGGGTCTCTAGTATTTTTTAAACCATGATGGCGTGAATAAAATCTGATTGGAAAGTATCGACGAGGTTCGAATAATGAAAAGGAATACTTTGGGCGTTGATATGACACACATTAAAATAAGATTACTACTTTTTGTCCAAAGGTCAATGTTAGTAATATCTAAATAGTTTAGTCATAGTCATAGTATTTATTCATTAACAATACATGATTGTGTTTGAAATAAATTTGTTTTGGATATGATAATAATGTTAACAATTAATATTTTGTTGATGTCAACGTTACAATATTGTTTGTTAGTCCCACCGACAAACATTCAGTACAGCGAGCAACTTGGTTAACTTACCACATTGTTCGTAAGTGACGCACGTCCCTCCAATCTGATTCCTCGCATAACCAGTGGCACAGACACATGTTGGTGTACACTCCCGTGGCTCGGAGGGCTGACAGGGCCGTTGGGGTTGGCGGTAGGTTTTGCATGTCCTCTCTGGAGGACACGTCTTGTATATGCAGGCTGGCACTTCGTGGAGGGTTGTGTTGTCGCATTTGATACCTATATCTATTATACAGTATTGTCAGTATTCATTTTTGTATTTTCTCATTTCAGACACTTATTTTCTAACCTACTTCAAAAAAAGAGTACCTACCCACAGATTACATTTGAATCACCTTATGAAGTCGGTGCCAAAAAACCTCACGTAAACTTCTTTATCGAAAAATAATACTCGTAAATACCAAATAAGGCTTCATGCGTCGCATCAGTTTTCATAGTAATAATTGAGTTGTTTGGCACTGACTTCAAAAGGTGGTTCAAATGTAATCTGGACATGAAAGGGAATTTTTTGGTTTTTCAGTAAGTATAAGTATTTTGGAATCGGGTCTTTTTTTGTTAATTTGTTTTTAATATAAACTAACTCAACCAAAGTGGGTCTTGCTTGCCGCTGACAACTTTACTCGCGCTTCGCGATTTTGAGTCAATTATTTCCAGATATTGACACTACGGTGTTTGACTGTAGTGAAACAAAATTGTATTATTGAAACCACTAAGCACAAATATATTACACGTAACCATTTCCCGCTAAAATTTTGTCTGGAATGGGCCACTGAACCTGATGCAAGAGCCATTGTTTTTTTTTCCATTGATAATAATAATTAGGGCGTAGCATATCGTTACTATCGATTTTCAACATAATTTAAGACGATGGTGCAGATCATGAAGTAGTAGATGGTGCTACGATGCCACCCTAAGCCATGCAAGAAGCCACTGGTTGAAAAATTCAATGGCTCTCGGATCAAGTTCAGTGGTTCAATAGAATGGGACGCCAGTGTTGGTCCGGAAAGACGTTGGAAATCGTTCGAACCTTGCCTAGTGACGCCGAGGTTTATGCTGGGGCTAGCCTACCACCACAACACATCGACTTACGATAAAAGGCCAAGAGAGAATCAGCAACAAAAAAAAACCGCTGTTTTCAAATATACTCCTATAAAATATTCCGCTATTAGGCTGCGTTTCCACCAGTGCGAGGATGGGTAGCGAGAGCGAGGGATGTGTTTTTGTTAACCAATAGAATCAGTTGCGCTGAGCGAGGATAAGTAAAATAAGATACATATACTGTAAATACTTATTACCTTCTGGAAGTTATCGATTATACGCGCCATATTGAGCGGAATATTTTAATGCAGTATGGCACTTAACTAATATGTGTAAAGTTCGAAGTATAGGTGTACGAGAGTATCCGAAAAAAAGATATGAGATATGATTGTTCGTGTCCATGTGATGCACAGAACAAGAGAATAATGTTCTGTGGTGTGATGTTACACAATAAAATCGCCGTCCGCAGTAGTCGTAACGTGGTCGTTATCTAATGTACGGCTCTCGAGGTACTGTCCGTGAAAATGTTAAAATCTCGACCGCATAAGAGTGAATGAGAGCGAGAGAGATATAGAAACCCCAAAGGTTAACAGCTAACTGACTGCAACAAATTATTTTGTGTACCTGGTCCTGGGTACATAGGTTGTCCTGGTTGTTGTTGTGGTTGTCCTGGTAGTTGTTGTGGTTGTCCTGGTAGTTGTTGTGGTTGTCCTGGTTGTTGTTGTGGTTGTCCTGGTAGTTGTTGTGGTTGTCCTGGTTGTTGTTGTGGTTGTCTTGGTTGTTGTTGTGGTTGTCCTGGTTGTTGTTGTGGTTGTCCTGGTAGTCGTTGTTGTGGTTGTCCTGGTTGTTGTTGTGGTTGTCTAGTGTCACCTGGAAGACAACAGATTCTTTGCTACAAAATAAAACTCTGGTATACACTCTCTGTACAGCGCTATACAGGATGGCCCATTTAGATCGGTCTGTATGGGAAAGTCTGAAACTATACGAAGATCTTTTTTTAATTTTTTTTTAATTTATTATGCTAAAAAAATTACAAAACTGGTACACTTTATATGTTTCGCCAAACTGCAATGCAGTTTGTTGGCGAAGACCGCAATCTGTTCTTAGGAACCATGTCATCGATTTTAATAAAAACAAAAACTTCATTCATACATTTAAATAAACCTGTACTCAGCTCAGGAATCGAACCCAGATGTTTTGAAAAATAAATTAAAGAATATGAAACCAATGTATTTTATTCACTTTAGAATTATTCAATTCATCAATCAATTATTATTTTTTTATTAAAATCGATGACATGGTTCCTAAGAATAAGAACAGATCTTCGTATATCTTATAGTTTCAGACTTTCCCATACAGACCGATCTAAATGGGCCACCCTGTAAACAAAATAATTTCGCGTTACGGAAATCAGCTGAAAAGAGAATGCAACCATAGTCGAACCATTTTCGAAAAGTTTTTAAATGGTTCTATTAATTAACAACTTTTTTGAGGGCTAAAATTTTTCTTCTCCGTTATCTATATATATAAAAGAAGAAGTCCTGACTGACTCATCAACGCACAGCCGAAACTACTAATGTTAGAGAGTTGATTTTTGCACAGTAGGTTACTTTTATAACGTGGGCTAGAGATAAGAAGCGATTTTGAAAAATTAAATCCCTAAGGGTGTTAAAAAGGGGTGCAAAGTTTGTATGGGATACAAGTTTTTTTTAAAGCTAGGAACTTGAAACGTTGTTAGAAGATATTAAAATAAAATAAAAGAAAACCAATTTCAGCGTTTTTGAAAATTCATCCCCTAAGGTGGTAAAAAATAGGTTGAAAGTTTGTATGGAGATCAAGTATTTTTTGAGTGCGGGACTTGAATCTTTGTGTAAAAGCATACTATTAGAATACAAGAAAAGTCATTTCAGCGTTTTCAAAAATTCGACCCCTAAAAGGGTAAAAAAGGGGTTTAAAGTTTGTATGGAGATCAAGTATTTTTTTGAGCGCGGGACTTGAATCTTTGTGTAAAGGCATACTATTAGAATGCAAAAAAAGTTATTTCAGCGTTTTCAAAAATTCGTCCGCTAAAAGGGTTAAAAAGGGGTTGAAAGTGTGAATCCATTACAAATTCCTTGAAACTTCTTATTAAGGCATATACAATAATAACAAAATAACATTAATTTAACGTCGTCAAAGATTCAACCTCTAAGGGGGTTAAAAAGGGGATGAAAGTTCGTCTTGGGGTTCAAATTTAATTTTAAGCTAGGAACTTTAAACTTCGTAAATAGTTATGCAAATAAAATGGAACAAAAGTGATTTCAGCGTTTTTGAAAATTCATCCTCTTAGGTGGTAAAAAGGGGGTTGAAAGTTTGTATGGAGATCAAACCTTTTCTTGAGCGTGGGACTTTAAACTTTGTATAAAGGCATATAATTAAAATACAAGGAAAGTAATTTCAGCGTTTTCAATCATTCGTCCCCTAAAATGGTTAAAAAGGGTTGAAAGTTTGATTCCATTACAAATTCTTTGACTAAGGCATATATAATAATACCAAAATAACATTAATTTAACGTCATTATAAATTCAACCTCTAAGAGGGTTAAAAGGGGGATGAAAGTTTGTCTCGGGGTTCAATTTTAATTTTAAGCTAGGAACTTGAAACTTTGTAAATAGGTATTAAAATAAAATAAAAGAAAACTGATTTAAGTGTTTTTGAAAATTCATCCCTGAAACTGGTAAATAAGGGGTTGAAACTTTGAATGGAGATCAAACCTTTTTCTGAGCGCGGGACTTTAAACTTTGTATTAGTGCATATAATTAGAATACAAGAAAAGAAATTTCAGCGTTTTTGAAAATTCAGCCCTGAAGGTGGTGAAAAGGGGTTGAAAGTTTGTATGAAGATTAAAAAATTTTTTGAGTGTGGGACTTGAAACTTTAAATAGAGGCGTATTATTAGAATACAAAAAAAGTGATTCAGCGTTTTTGAAATTATATGTAGCCCTGAAGATGGTGAAAAATTGGGCAAGTGCGAGTCCGACTCGCGCATGAAGGGTTCCGTACCTATATATATATATCTATAACAAGTTTGTTGTATGGGAGCCCCCCTTAAATATTTATTTTATTTTATTTTTAGTATTTGTTGTTATAGCGGCAATAGAAATACATCATCTGTGAAAATTTCAACTGTCTAGCTATCACCGTTCTTGAGATACAGCCTGGTGACAGACTGACGGACGGACGGACGGACGGACAGCGAAGTCTCAGTAATAGGGTCCCGTTTTTACCCTTTGGGTACGGAACCCTAAAAAGGGGTTGAATGTTTGGGATGGAATGGAGATCAAACCTTTTTTTGAGCGCCGGACTTGAAACTTTGTATAAAGGCATATAATTAGAAATCAAAAAAAGTAATTTCAGCGTTTTTGAAAATTCAACCCCTGAGGCGGTAAAAAGAAGGTTGATAGTTTGTATTGAGATCAAACATTTTTTTGAGCGCAGGACTTGAAACTTTGTATAAGGGCATATTATCAGAATACAAGAAAAGTGAGTTCGTTTTTGAAAATTCAGCCCAGAAGGTGGTGAAAAAGGGGTTGAAAATTTGTTTGAAGATCAAATATTTATTTTGAGTGCGGGACTTGAAACCTGAGTTCATAATGATTCCGCGTAATTAGAGCAATTTAGCCGAAAAAAAAATAAAAAGAGGCCAAGAGCGAGTCGAACTCGCGTACGAAGTTCGGTACCATTACGTATAAAATGGCAAAAAAAAACACGTTTATTGTATGGGAGCAGCACTTCAATATTAATTATTATTTATTTTTTGTTGAATTACAGTAACCAACATCAAAGTCATCAACTTGCAAAAAAAGAAAAGTAATTTCAACATTGTTTAGATCTGAAAATAATATAATAAAGATGTAAACTGTTCAAGATAAGATTCCACGCGGACGAAGTCGCGGGCAACAGCTAGTCTCACAATAAAGAAAATATGACGAGATATGGGCATAACGGCACAAAATAGATAATAGTACTTACAATAAGGGTAAGATGAGAGTTACAAATATTAATCATTCATTGTTGCTATATTTCTTACTAATTTCACTTTTCATATTAGTTATTTTCTAATGTTATTATTTTATTTTTTACAGATAAAAACAGTTCGTTGATGGGTACAAAGGTATCACGCGACTGATGATGTGAAAATTCTCGCCCTTTTGGAGTGTCTCTTAGCACAGTTCGACGACATCTACACGCGGCGTATAGAGTCGGACCACAATAACTCTTCCAAGCAAATGAACTGTCAAAAACTAAGACATAAAAACTTAGTATGGCAATATTAACCAAAGAGTAACCAACAATCTTAGTACTATTTCTGTTTAAATTTATCCATACAAACTCTATCTTGTTTTAATCCCCTTAGAGCCCTTAGAGTAAGAATATCAATAAACGATGATTTTCAAGTTACTGTTTAGAATTACAGTATGTAAACTCACTAAATACAACGCTAAAAGTCCTCCGAAACATCTTGTATAAATTATTTCTAAATATTTTTATAAGTACCTACAATACTGATCAAAGCATAAATTAGGTAAGTACCAAGACGTTTTTTTATCACTACATAGTATAAAACAAAGCCGCTCCGTCTGTCTGTCCCTATCTTTAACGCAATTTTATGTCATTATTAATGATTCACTGCGTTAAACACAAATTGTAGCGAAGGACGCCATCTACGACAAGAACGACGTAGAAAAAGAAAACAAAGGAACACTACGTGCACATCGTCGCCTCCGCCGGCGGGGAAGGTCACCGCGATAAATACATTGTCTACCACACGACCTAGAATCAAGCTACATGACCTATAACAAACAGACTGCCCTAAAAACGACGTTTTCAAGCTAGGCACACGTCCGCTGGTTCGAGTGCTCGTGCACGCCAGCGCACACGCTAGGCGCTGCCTGGGGCTGTGCGCTACCTACAGCCTAAACGCGATGTCGGTTACAGCCGTAAGGCTACCGAGCAAGTCATAAATTACGATTACGGTTACGACGGGTCATTCTTAATAACTTCAATTGGCGTTCGCCACGCCATCTATCCGGAT
Source organism: Apotomis capreana (assembly GCA_947623375.1). Classification (NCBI taxonomy): domain Eukaryota; kingdom Metazoa; phylum Arthropoda; class Insecta; order Lepidoptera; family Tortricidae; genus Apotomis; species Apotomis capreana. Next base: position 5,771,009 of record OX392519.1, on the reverse strand, counting down.
TCTGTGTAATCAACCTAGGAATCTGTCGATGCATTGAGTTGGAAAACACCGCGGAGGTGTACAGCTTGTATTATATTTCATGTTTTAGTTAGAAAGACGGAATGTAATGCCGGTTTATAATGTTGATAATTAATTTAATTTGTACCGTCATTCAGTGACTCGTTCAGAGTCATTTTTTAATGTCATTAAAAGGGCTTGATCTCTGACCTCGGTCCGGGAAGGACTTGTGTTTTTCATGTAAAAGGTCGCGGGACGTGACGCCCTTTTGTTGTCATTTATTACTAGTTTCGGGGAAACGTGTGTTAATCATATCAATCAGTATTGTATAAACGCGAGTGTAAAATTCCGTGGTGTTATTACTCGACGAGGAGTGCCGGGGGCGGAACCTTTCTACTATTAAAGCGAGTGGAGACTCGCATTTAATCCAGAGCGGCGTGGACGCAGCTTCTGGATTTGGTGGCCCATAGACCAGCGGCAGGCTGTGGGGAGCAGCTTCTCATCGGCATCGGCGGAGGCGGCAGGCCAGGGTGAAGCCCGGCCACGTTGGTGCAATCATCATTGACCTTGGCGGTTCCCAGGGCGGGTAATACCGCTAACATTTAGTGTGGTCTCCGGAGCGACACTCACGATTACTATGCCTACAACTATGTATGCTTAGATCTTTAAAATTACTCAACGGAATTTTGATGCGGTTTTTATAATAGAATGATTCAAGAAGAAAAGGTTTATTATGTATTAATACATGCATAATTTATCAGCATTGCACCCGTGCCAAGTATATATTTTTGCCATAATCTAATACTAGTTTAAAGATTAAGAATAAAAAATCTAAAATTGCTGGGGCAAAGATATTTTAGCCAGACTATATTTATAATTTAAAATCGGCCAAAAAAAACAGCTTGTGAAGATCACCGCACCAACAGTAAACTGCCACTCGGTATATAAATTTCGAAATTTGGGAAATCTATTGTGAGCTGTTACAGGACCATTTTGAAAATTAGATGCTGCGGCACAAACAAACCACGTACAAAAAAGTTATATGCCAAAAACGGTACAAGGCATTTGCCTGTATGAGAACTGTTCGACTGTAGACTAGACAGTGACAATTTTGCCACGATAAAATCGGCGTCCGGTACTGTCCATGAACGAATGACAGAATGGCATAGCGTGCCTTAAATGTATCGTACAGAAGTAAAGTAAGGCAATATTAACCAAGGAGTAAAATATTTGCCCTAGCCAGGATTCGAACCCAGGGCCGTCGGCTCAGTAGGCAGTTGCTTAACCACTGCGCCAACCGCGTCGTCAAAACAGATGTGGTGCCGTGACACGAGGGTACTAACCTAATGTGCGTTTGTCGAGGTACTGTCCGTGAAAGTATTAAAATCTCGACCGCATAAGAGTGAATGAGAGAGAGAGATTGAAACCCCAAAGTTAACAGCTCATCACTGACTGCAACAAATTATTTTTTACCTAGATATTGTTGCCATGGTTGTGGTCCTTGTGAATATTGTTGTGGTCCTTGTGAATATTGTTGTGGTCCTTGTGCTTGCTGTTTAGATGGATCTGGAAGTAAACAGATTCTTTGCTACAAAATAAAACTCTAGTATACAGTCTCTGGACAGTGTTATAAACAAAATAATTTTACGTTATGGAAATCAGCTGAAAATAGAATGCAACCATAGTCGAACCATTTTCGTTTTCTTTTCGTTATATTATTAACAACTTTTCTGAAGGCTAAAACTGTTGTTCTCTGGGAACAAAGTTAGTTGCACCGCCCACAAGTTATCTGCTTAGCCCAATGGTTGACTGGTAGAGAATGCCTTAAATGGCAATAAGTCCGCCTTTTGAACGATAAGTTATTTTTTTTGTGCAATAAAGATTAAATAAATAAATAAACAAGAGCAACCCATAAAGAAAATAGCACGAGATATGGGCATAACAGTAAGACTTACATTTAATATTAATAATTCATTGTTGCTATATTTCATACTAATTTCACTTTTCATAACAGTTATTTTCTAATGTTATTGTTTTTCTACAGATAAAAACAGTTCGTAGATACAAAGGTATCACGCGACTGGTGATGTGAAAATCCTCGCGCAACTGCTTACTCCGACGAATCAGAGCGACACAGTCAACACGCTCAAGCGCTGAAGCTTTAGGAGTGTCTCTTAGCACAGTTCGACGACATCTACACGCGGCGTATAGAGCCGGACCACAATCTCTTCCAAGCAAATGAACTGTCAAACACATAAAAACTAAGTATAGCAATATTAACCAAAGAGTAACCAACAATCTTAGTACTATTTTTATTTCAAATTTATCCATACAATCTTTAATCTTGTTTTAATTCCCTTAGAGCCCTTAGCAATACAACGCAAAAGTCCTCCGAAATATCTTGTATAAATCATTTGTAAATATTTCTATAAGTACAATACTGATCAAAGCATAACTTACCAAGATGTTTTTTATCACTAAATAGTATAAAACAAAGTCGCTTCCGCCTGTCTGTCCCAATTGTTAACGCCATTTCATCACATATTGTAGCGAAGGACGCCATCTACGACAAGAACGACGTAGAAAAAGAAAAAAAAGGAACACTACGTGCACATCGTCGCCTCCGCGCCGGCGGGGAAGGCCACCGCGATAAATACATACCACACGACCTAGAATCAAGCTACATGACCTATAACAAATAGACTGACCTAAAAACGTCGTTGTCAAGCTAGGCACACGTCCGCTGGTTCGAGTGCTCGTGCACGCCAGCGCACGTACGCTAGGCGCTGGGGCAGTGCGCTACCTACCGCCTAGTAAAGTAACGCGATGTCGGTTACAGCCGTAAGGCTACCGAGCAAGCCATAAATTACGATCGCCTTAATTTTATTCAAAGAGTTAAATAAAATGTGGCCATGATAATAGCAGTGTTTTACCAAACAATAAAACACTTATTAAGCGAAATACCTTATTCGAAGCCTAAATTAATATTTGAGAGTGGCAACACTCGTTTGCTGTGACGTGACGGTTGCTGATTGGTTATTACACCCACTCCTTTCACCCCTCCACCGGTTTAACATTCCTGCCACCAGGTGGCGCCGCTACGGCGGGAGCCCGTGCGCGCCCTATCCTCATTGGACCTCTAAATATTAATCAATATACACCAAAAAATGCAATGTAACCACAACATTGTTTATACAAAAAATAAAAGTGAAACTTATGTGAATGAATAAATGGTATAAATTCATTTAAAAACCTCAAAACACCTTTGAAATAATGTAAAGAGTGTGTAGATGGTATATTGCATTTGATTTTAAATCTACCCACCTGGCAGACTTAAAAGTATAGGCTTCGAATAAGGTATTTCGCTTAATAAGTGTTTTATTGTTTGGTAAAACACTGCTATTAAGCTTCAGTACCGTTATTCGAAGCCTAAATTAATATTTGAGATCTGTCTGTTATCGCCTGGTGGCCAGACGCCAATGTGATTGTGTTTGCAATGATAATTAGTTATCATTTTTATGAAAGGAATTAGAGAGATATAGGTAGTGAAGGTAAACAAAAAGGAGATCAAATCAAAATAAAATGAACACCATTACAACCATTTTATTTATTGTTTCAAAACCAGGTATGGTGGTAATGTATTTATGCTAAGGTATTTCTAATACACTTTAACAATAATTCTCCCGATTAATAAAGAAAATCACCGACGTTTTATTGTTATCTAACATGATAAGTCAAGGTTTTATAGATGACTACATACAATCTGGTAAGTAATAACATTAGACCAGTTAGTGCCTTATCATTTAAGTTGTAATGAGATAATAATAAACTTTCTACGAATACAAAATTGTGTTTTAATAACCTTCCTTCTTAATAACTGGGCATAGGTATCTGATTACTTTATTATATATAGTGTAAGAATCAATAAAAAATAAACAAATAAATGTGCATTCATATTCCTAATTAGGCATCTATTGGAGTAAAGCTTTTAGATGACATTTGAAGGGGGTGCTAATTGTTTAATTTCTCTACAATAATGATTAGCAAACGTATTTTGTGAGCGCCAGTTGCCGCGAGCTAGAATTTCGTCCAAGGGGAAGTCTTGCACCCAATTTTTCGAAGCTACTGCCGGGCACGCGCTGTACGGGCTTGCCCGGTTGCCTGCCTCCAGCAGCACCTTCTTAACCCAGTTCGTGACAACTGTTCGTGATGCGGCCTATGGGGGCCCGCATGCAGTTACAAATAAGTTATTACATTTACATATGCTACGTCTCTCTGACGATAGGGATATAACTTTATTAATCCAAAATACAGGATCTAGATTCTTACAATCTTTATTTTGGAATAGACGCCATCCCGACTGTCTAATTGTAGCAGAATCTGTCTTATATATTTAAAGATCGGCCAAAGTGTGATGGAATTTTCAGAGATGATACATTCGTTGTGATCAATAGAAAGCAAAGTAAGGTTTCGTGGACCCTACGGCCCGAACATAGTAGAAGTAAGATAGAGGCTCTTTTTGAACAATCATAAAGACTATTTTCATTAACAGCGCTGGTTCGTAATCAACCTATCAAAATATCGGTGTCCCATATGGGAACTTTGTTTACTTTAGGGGTTTTAATGAAAATAGCCTTTAATGCATACTTAACCAGAGTGTGAGAACTGAGACTTGTTTGCCTGTCGGGGTCTGTTAGGGGGACAATCGCAGACTTATACACCAATATGGTGGAATATGAAAGACCTGACTTCGGATGCAAATCTATTAGGAATTTGGCTAACTCAGCAGGAGAAGGTTTAAAGGGATTGACTGCTGTCACGCGTCCAGGAGCACCATCTATTCCAGGCTGGTTTATAAGTTTTGAGCGAGGATTCAAGCCAACTGGAGCGTAATAAACTTTTTTGTTCCTGAGATCAATTATTTACGCTCTCCGTCCACCCCCACAAATCCATACTTCCAAAGTCATGTCTTGAATTTGGGGAGGTGGTTGACCCGTAACTGTGTTTATCAGGACTTGGTCCAGGGCAAGTATCGTGGTTTCGTCGGGGGGGCTAGGGCTCTGTCTTTGAGGTCGGGCCTCAAAAACACCTTCGGCCACCTTGGGGCTACATTCATATATACGTCCCTATTGCTGTATTCATGTGAGATAGAAATCCAGGCACAAGAAACGGGGGCACGAATTAGTAGATAGCGCCATGTCCGGCTGAAAGCGCCGTGATATTGAGCCTGGCGATCTGTCACTTCTAGGGACACGTAATTCTGAACCACATGCGCGTTCGCCGATGCAAACAGGTCCACTATTGGGATGCCCCATTTCGAGAATATTTTCTCTGTTATTGTGGGCAGGAGATGCCATTCCGGGTTGGCAGATAGACGAGAGAGTCGATCTGCTTCGCAATTGAACTTCCCGGGGATATAATGAATTTGGAAATGTATGTTGTGAAGGTCCACGAGCTGAACAATCTTGTAGCATAGATTCATAAAGACGGGGGACCGAGTCCCTCCCTCGTTCCTCAAAAATGAAACAACAGTTTTGTTGTCGCTTTGTATCATCAGGGACGAGTTCGCTAGGTAATGACAGAGATACTTTAATGCGTACAGGACTGCTAGCATTTCTCTCTGATTCGAGTGGAGGTTTCCCTCGCCACGTGACCATTTCCCCAATAATTTGGTATTGTCTATTTGGGCGCACCAAGCTAACATTGAGGCTTCGGTTACGAGATAACGATGGATCGGTGGATATTGGATCATTGAGTTGCTCTTGACATTGTTTAGCCACCAAGTCAATTCGAGCAGAGCATTCTGCGGAAAAGGGAATCGGCAAAGAGTTGGCTGCTTTAACAGGTTGTTGCAAAACATTAACAGGGCTCTGTGATGTAAGCGTCCCCGCAAAACTGGAAAACTGGCAAAGTTTATTAAGCCCACTATGCTTTGAATTTCCTTTATGTTTGCTGAGCCGCGCTTTAACAAAAACCCTTATTTTTTGTTTGAGCGCCAAGCATTTCTTTGTCGGTGGAAACTTTCTGTTGGTGTGCGGGTCCCAACCTATCCCTAAGTATTCTATGACTCTTTGAGGGGTCAGAACGGACTTGACATGATTGATCTGCCAGCTCAACCTTTCCAGAATCTGTACGGTCTCGTGGGCTTGTTTTATTAGGGTCTGAGGGTTTTGGTTGGCTAATAAGTAGAAAGTAGTCCAAGTATACTATACTATAATAAACTTACGTCCGACCCAAAACAAGTAGCAAACGCGTTCAATGCGTTTTTTGCATCTATCGGAGGAGTAAGTGGGGGAAACCAGCTGAGCGGGCGGCCGGCGGCGGCCCGCTCGGTCAACTCGATGTACCTATCGCCCGTCGAACCGCGCGAAGTTAATATAATCATACGGCACCTTAAAAACAAACGCAGCTATGGCATTGACGAACTACCAGCGACACTCATCAGGAGCTGTGCTGATGAGTTGACATTACCGTATTTTATGATGATAAATCAATCTTTCTCCGAAGGCGTGTTTCCTGATCGTTTGAAAACATCGATAATAAAACCGATTTACAAAAAAGGCGGAAAAGAAAATCCGAGTAATTATCGACCTATCGCACTACTGCCGACTTCTTCTAAAATATTTGAATCCGCGATGTGTAAGCGCTTATACTCGTTTTGCGAGAAATACGAAATATTCGACGAAAGTCAGAATGGTTTTCGTAGGAATCGTTCTACCATCCTAGCTACTTATAAATTTATGCAAGAAGTACTAGATATCCTCAACGATAAAAAATACGCAATAGGTATTCTTCTGGACATGTCGAAAGCTTATGATAAAGTTCAATACAAAATACTACTTGATAAGTTATATAGTATAGGCGTCCGAGGAACAACACACAAATGGTTCACTTCCTATCTGGAAAACCGGGCCCAACACGTTGAAATCCAGCATGTTGACCATCAAACCGGGACGATCAATTACGTAAGATCAGATGCACAGCTCGTTAAAAACTCGATACCGCAAGGTAGTGTAATCGGTTGTTTACTTTTTTTAATTTACATTAACGACCTTCCTAAAACCCTCACTCAGTCTTGTGTCCTCTTTGCGGACGATATCTCGATTCTGACGTCGTGCCAGAATGATCAAAATTTAAACACACAACTAAATACGATATTAACTCAACTGACGGACTGGATGAATGATCACAACCTAGAAATTAACTTTTTAAAAACAAAAATTATGCAATTTAGGCCACACCAAAAAAAGTCCTTAGATATAAACTTTTCTTTTAACGGATCGAAACTGGAATGTGTAGACACTTTTACCCTTCTTGGATTGAACATTGACACACACATCAACTGGAAATCACACATTCAAAGAATAAAAAGTAAACTCTCAAAATTCTTGTATGCGTTAAGAGAGTAAAAAAAGTCTACGAATTTCAAGTGTGCCTTAACCGCTTATTACGCTTACCCTTTTTCGTGGCTTAAGTATGGTATTATTCTTTGGGGTAATAGCACTGATATTAATGACTTATTTGTTCTACAGAAGAAATGCATACGTATACTGGCTAACATTAAAAATATGGACAGTTGTAGACCATATTTCATCAAATACGAAATTCTAACACTGACTTCCATCTACATCTTCGAAATCTGTAAGTTTGTCAGAAATTACCCGCAATTTTTTACAAATTTGAAAGATCTGCCACGACGCTTCGAAACCAGGTATAAGTACAATTTGATATCAACCACCAGGTCCAGACTAAAACTACACCAAACAAGTCCAAATGAAATGGCAGTAAAAATTTATAATAAAATAACCGACGAAATCAAACAAGAAACAACAGAAAAGCAGTTCAATAGACGGTTGAAGGACTTCCTCATAAAAAAATGTTATTACACTTTAAAAGATTTTTTTGACGATGTGGAAATAATATAAAAAACAAGTCGTAATGCATGCACAAATCTATTTGAATATAACAAAAATCTCAAATATTATAATTTATGTGTTTTTCCAATTTAATATGTAATTACTTGTTTAAATTTTACTAATACTAATACAGAATTATGTGTTCTAATATACTGTATGTTGCTACGTCCTATCAGGGCCCATGAGAAACTGTATATCTAACTAATTAAGACCTATTTACCATGGATGCAATCATTTAATAAATGAATAAATGAATCCTGACTCTTTCTCTTAGAATCTGGACAAACCAGTTTGTCAGAGATGCAAGCATCTTTGGGGCACAGGCCCGGGGGCCAGGTTCATTCGTAGCAGACGGCCTTTGAACATCAGTCTGAGAAACCGTTTGTGGTTTGCTGCGACTAGTAGATGGAAATACGCACCCGATAAATCTATTTTTACTAACCAATCTAACGGTTGTAGAAAGGTTGAAATTCGATGCATGTTTATTAATCGACATTTCAGGATCAGTAGGTACATGTTTATGTTTAGTCTTTTCAGGTTGAAAATTGACCTGGACGAGCCGTCGCTTTTCGGGGTCAGAAATATGGGGGATACAAAACTGGGACCTCTGTCCGCAGGCTCCAATACTCCCTTTTTTAATAACTGTCGAATTGCCTCCTCCATTTCGTTTGAATATGGAGTTTGGAAAAGCAGGTTGGGAAAGCATATACGGGAGCTTTGAGTAAAATGGAATTCGAAATCCTTGAATCAGCTTTATTAGGGTTGTAGGGGCGTTTAAAGATTTCCACTAGTTTACAAAATACTTTAACTGCCCCGCTATAAACCCTTTAGAGTCACAACTTTCTCTTTTGTCTAAAGCCCCTGCGCGGGACGTTCTGGCCTGCTGATCGAACTTGGTTTCGCCCATTAGCTTGGGTGTAGCTATGGGGCCCTGTAGCCTTGACCCCGCGATTTGTTGGCGAACTGTTGGAAAGTTGAAATTGGTTTGTTAGGGCGAAACGTGTCGCGCCAACCCATGGTAAAGTTATGATTGCCTTGCGCAGGCAAGGGTAAGAAAGGTCTGGGCATATTCATCCAGTCAGCATAGAAGTTAGATGGGTCGTAAGTGCCCTGCGCGGGTACTTTTTGAGAATAATTTGCTGCTTGGTTTGAGCCTGCTTGCGCAGCAGGTTTCTTTTGTATTGCCGGTCGAATCGGCCAAAAGGATTTTGACACTCCCCCGTGTTTTTCAATAGCCGACGCAAATGGATCTTTTTGAAACAGAAATTGGGAACTAGAAAAAATTGTCTTTTACTGAACTACTATCGCGTCGTTGCTGAATTAGGTCCGCACGGTGACCGCATGCTAATTGTAACGCATCATTGGAAATTTTACGAAATTGCCTTCTATAAAAAGGTCTTTGATTTTATCTTGTAATGACTGTGGGGTCAATTCTGTAGTGGTTCGAGACCACGTCAAAAGAGGTTTCAGCGGCCTCACCCTGTTTTATCAACGCTAGCGTTATGGCCGCAAAACCGCGCTCAATAACGCTTAAGTTCGAAAACTTATCATAGGGTTTCAATTCGTCATTTGTTTCGAGATCAGTAAAGCCGGTTGGGAACAGTAAAGTTTCTGTACCTCTGAATATTTGACATTTGACCAATTTTCTGAACCAAAGTGCTGAACAGAAGTTACGAGGTTAACGTGAGCCGGCGAAGATTTCTGGGATTGAGGGTTCCTTAAGAACGGTATTCAAAGAGAACTTTATTGGCAAGGTGTCATTAGCGGGCGAGATTTCATTTTCGTCAGCCTCATTCAACTCGCCGCTCACGCTACCCTCTATTTCATCATCAAAATTCACAAAAGGTGCTACGGGGGCCATAGATTGTAAGAGATAGCTTATGCAATTTTGAATTTCGCTAACCTGCTGAGTCAATTGTGCTATGTCATCGCATCGTCGTTACCGCTTCCGTTTGGGCTCAGATTTCGACTTATTTGCTTTTCTTTTTGGTGGCGGCTGTAAAAGCGGCGGCGGTGGCTGCGATGACGGCCCCGGAGTGGGTATAAACTCATCTTCCGAAACAGATGACGAACTAGAGCTAGATGAACTTGAGTCCGTCATATTCTTATCTTACAAGAATCTGTAAAATAAACTTAAATATATACACACGAACGGTAACACCGTTATATATATCAAATTTAAATTAAATCAGCATAACTTACAAATTCCAAGAATTTGTCAACCGTACGTCTCGACAAACAAGACGCCAATGAGGATAGGGCGCGCTCGGGCTCCCGCCGTAGCGGCGCCACCTGGTGGCAGGAATGTTAAACCGGTGGAGGGGTGAAAGGAGTGGGTGTAATAACCAATCAGCAACCGTCACGTCACAGCAAACGAGTGTTGCCACTCTCAAATATTAATTTAGGCTTCGAATAACGGTACTGAAGCTTAATGAAACCATTTACTACTAAATATTTACTTTGGTCAAATAGGAAACAATTCCTTTGTTACAAAATATGTATCAGGCGGAGAAGATGGTAAAGTAAAAAATTCGATTTAATTTGATTTGGACACAATATTATAATACTTTTTTAAATTTGATTATACTCGTTGACTTTCTCGCAAGAACTAGACGCAGAGAACAATAAAACTGTTTATTTTTTAATATTAATTTTCGATAAGGTGACTATGGACGATGGGCTGTATAGTGAAATTAGTGAATTAAGTTTATGAAATAAAAAATAAAAACCCGTACAATAATGTACAGCCAGGTTAAGTTTTTACTCAATCGTGTTTCATGTAGCTTTACTTCCTGGACGCTATGACGTGACGCGGATATAACGTGTAATGTGTTATAACGAAGGATTTTGCTATCTCTTTTTTATGACAATTATGGGAACAGTTCTGTGCAGAAAAGTGGTAATTTTAATTATATGTAGGTACAGAAGATGGAAATGATATTACGCCAAATTAAGTATTAAATCAGCCGAATGCGTCCCTATTGCACAAAATAGACGAATTTATGAAGTTTTGTAAGGTTTGTATGAATTACTGTACATCATTAGAAAGAGGACAAACAAGACATGTTTTTAAACAATTTCAAGAGCATGGTTTTTTGTAGTTTTTTTTTAAATTATAATCAAAGTTTTAGTTTCATTAAATTTTCACGTCTTGAAAAACGTTTCTGAGTCCATAAAAAAGAACTAGACCCGATTTGTTGGTATTTTTGATTTTGATAGAATCTTAGAAATCGTCTAAAAAAGGCAATTGTTCTTTTCTTTAAACTAGTATCGGTAAATTATCGCCTTATAAGCTAGTTGTATTGTCAAGTTAGTTATGTGTTCTTTTGCCTTGCTAGTACCTTGAAAACGAAGCCTCCTATCGAAAAACGGATAACATAGGTCAAAGCAGCTTCTCTTTCCGGTATAGTTTATCCGGCGTCGTTAGTTTAAAAAGCCATAAAAATAATATGTACAGATTTCTCACATACACAAAAAGCTAACGTAATAGTATGTACTTAATACGTATTCCGTGTGTGTACGGTTCCCCGTGGCGTCACCTATAGGTTACACCGGAAGACCAGCGCTGGTTCCCGGGCCAGCATTTATGCTGAGGTGTGACCTAGCTTTTCGTGGCATACACACCTTGGATTTTATTTTATTTTATTTTATTTTATTTCTAATGTGTTGTCCAGTTCGTGTATGTTTACGAATACATTTTCATTCATTCATTCATTCATTTATTTAAGTTTAATGTCTAATTACATCAATTAAATTGAAAATGGAATGTCCAAAATAATAGGCTAGGGTTGCGAAAATCGAGAATTGCCAACTAGTATTCCGTTGGAAGTAACTGTAAACTGTAACTGAAAATTAAGTATTGTATTCGAATATCTCAGAACATTGTAAATCTATATTTTTTCTAGTTACGCGGATAAAAAAACGCGTTAAGAAAATGGCAGACAACTTTTATTTAATCCGAAAATTTTTATTATACGAGATCAACAACGCTCTAAAGAAGCTTCAACAGTGAATAATTACGTGTACCTACTGTTACGTACGTACTATTATTAATTTATTTAAAATAATATTGGATTTGTTTTATATTTATGTAATTATTTATGTTGTAATATTTTACTCACTTTTGACAACGCTTTGGAAATGTTAAGATACCTATCTATGGTTTGATAAGCATAAAAATGATTTAAAACTTTAATAAAACTGTGTTTAGGTCGAAAATAATAACATCTTATTACGACTTATCTTATTGAATAAAAAAACAAGTTTTCTTGCTTTTTACTTTTACGCTGTTGGACAGACTAGTATTAACTCCACAGACAACCTCCACTGGAGGTGATCTGTGATTAACTCAAAATGTCAAAAGGTCGGCTTTTACCGTAGTCGTAGCGTAGTTCTGGTGGTATCGCTGTTGGAGATTGATAGTCTAGTTCTCTGGGTGGACCTAGAAGACAACAGATTCATTACTATAAAACATAACTCAGGTATACACGTTCGAGACAGTACTATATAAAAAATAATTTATTGTTATATATAGAAAACGGTTGAAAAAGGAATGCAACCATAGTCGTGCTATAAATGGACGTTTTCCAAACAAAATCTCGAATCCATGTGTCTTCCAGAACTTGACGTTGAGTAAGATGAACCCGAAAACGTCAAGCTCTGGGAGAAACACGGACTCGGGTTTTTTTGGAAAACGCCCAAATATAAGCTCACTGAATGTAACAATAGTATTTTATGCAATAGTTGTGTAAGAAGGGGTTAAAAAAGGGAGCGGCATAGGTTACGATGTGAGCGTAGCGAACATTCAACGTTACACAAAATACTTTTTCTACTCCAGTACTTTTTTCTGTCCTTTAATATAGTTACTAACTCTAATATAAAGACATAAATTATGAAAGTCTGTAAAAGTCTATACTCTATTGCCCAAAAAAACACTGCTAAACGATGTTATAATGTCGCCAAAAAGCATCACTTAGTACCACAGATTACAAGATAAACAGCTGCATTCACACAATTTGCAATTTAAAATAAAAACTTATTGTAATAAGGCATTGCTGCCAACTTAAACATTTTTTTTATCTTCAGTGCATGGATGTTTAGTATAGTGAACGTATTACCTTTATGTATAAGTTCATATTTTTTTGACAGATGTTTAGTATAGTGAACGTAAGAGTGAACGTATACCTTTATGTATAAGTTCATATTTTTTTGACAGATGGCCGTCAATAAAAAAAAGTTTAACAGACTATTTTTTTTTAATTTTGTTTTTTCCGAGCGGCAACATGTAATTATTTTCTTTGTTATTTATTTGCATTTTATTTATGAAATGTCGAGTCGTAGAAAAAGTATTGTATGCAACGTTGTATAAGTAGGTCAAAAAACGCTCGTGGCATCTTTCTTACGATGTTCGCTACGCTCACATCGTAACCCATGCCACTCGCGTTTTTTGCCCCCTCTTATACAACGGTTGCATAAAATACTATTATCTACGACAGTACAGACGAGTAGAAGATTTTTACCTTCAACTTTTTATTAAACTTTTTGCGTACGCTACGTAAGGAATATCATATAATTTTGGGGCATATCAACCTAAATCATAATCATTAATCACCATAATGCTTTTATGCATACCTATTGTGGCGCATAATACTGAACAACCTAAATAAAAAGCTCCATTTTTTTTTCAATACCATTTCAGCAATACGTGTCCGTGGATATGAATAGAAAATAATAAAAAAAAAAATCTTAACAGCAGACTCCTCAAAATTTTTCTTTATAAAAATAAGGACCCAAAAACAAATGTTATAAATGTTGGAATATGTAATAGTAGAGTTGTTAGTCCGCTGTTTTCTAACATAATTGTGCGCATCGGGTTACAAGCATGAAATTTCAACCACAGATAGAGTGTTCTCAGGTGATTATTTTCAGATGCGGAGGGAAGTCAGATTCGTCCCCTGTGAGGCGGGAGCGGGAGAGCGGGATGAACAGGACAAAGGAGTCCTCTTCTTCTTTTTACCCGACTATTATTATTATTATCGTATGGCTTTATTTTCGAGTCTGTTTACAAATTAACATCCAAGTTCTTCGCCCATTGGGCTGCGTTTCCACCTAATGTTAGTAAGTCCAGGGGGTCTCCAGGGTATTTACGTCGTGGGCAATCGTGGACGATGTGGTGTATGGACTGAACCGGAGCCCCGCAATCACATTTTGGTGTTTCACGCCATCCACACCTGAACATGAACTCGCCACAACGGCCGTGTCCAGTGCGGATTCTATTTAGCTGGCACCAGTCCCGTCGCGGTGCCGAGAAGCCCTGTGGTATACTTGTAGGGTTGAAATTTGCATGAGCACCCTTAGGCAAGTTGGTCAGCCATTCTTCCTTCCATCTATCTGTGATGTTGAAACCGTGCTCAACTAGATCTTGCGCCGTGTTGTAGGGTGGGCATCGAGACTTGAGGCGTTGCTTGGGAGGGCGGCTGAATTCCTCATGGACGGGCAAGTTTGGATTTGCAGCAATCTTGTTTGCTTCCGCAAGTAGGGCTTGTTGTCTCCTTAGATGTGTTGGGGGAATATGGCTTAGAGTTGGCAGCCACTGGATAGGAGTCGATTGTATGGTGCCGGATATGCAGCGCATAGTTCTTCGAAGTTGGACGTCCACCTTCCCCACATGGGCGCTGTTTAGCCATATGGGCGCGCAGTATTCCCCCGCGGAGTAGACCAAACTGAGACCTGTTGTGCGTAGCACATCTGCACTCGCTCCCCATGTGGTGCCAGTTAACTTGTGGAGGATGTTATTCCGCTATGGCAAAGCCAAAAGGAAGGGTTATAAGTTTCGCAGTATATGTATGTATATTTATATGTAAGTGTGTTCCACCATAGCGCGAAAACTACTCAACCGATTTTAGTGATTGAGGTGTCTATCAATTCGAATTACAGTCCGGGTGACATAGGCTACATATTCGACAGAGTAAAAATTCTACAGATCTCAAAAATTCTTTTTTTTTGGAAAGTTAACACTTCAGTTATTATCTCTTAGAAATATGGTAAAGATATGATGATGGAATCCATCAGAAATCGACGGAGCTCTGCAAATAAAATAGTTACAAGTAAAATTTCTTTATTATTTTCTAAAGTGATTCAGGTATCTGTTGTCAGAAAGCATAATTTGACCAAGTGGAACTGATGCAGAAGACCACGAAAGGTGATTGGAACTAAAAGGGCATTAAAGTCCTCTTCGTCCTCCGGGTAGGCAAGCACTTGTGACTCCTCTGGTGTTGCAGGTATTTATGGGCGACGGTAATCGCTTTCCATCAGGCGATACGTTTGCTCGTTTGCCACCTATGACATAAAAAAAAAAAAAAAAAAAAAAAAAAAGTATGCCCGCCATAAAAAAAATTCAACATTCAAAAGCGGCAACCAGGAAGCAGAGTTATGAAACTTTTGAGTCAACGGAGGCGATGGTGACATAAAACACGGGGGGCTCGGGGGGCAGAGCCCCCCGCCATAAAAAAATGCAACATTCAAAAGCGGCAACCAGGAAGCAGATCTTATGAAACTTTTGAGTCTATGGAGGCGATGGTGACCTAAAACAAGGGGGGCTCGGGGGTCGGAGCCCTCCGCCATAAAAAATACATTATTCTGAAACAGCAACAAGAAAGCAGATTTTATGAAACTTTTGAGTCTACGGAGCCTATGGCGACATAAGACGCGGGGGGCTCGGGGGGCGGAGCCCCCCGCCATAAAAAATACAACGTTCTGAAACGGCAACAAGAAAGCAGATCTTATGAAATTTTAGGGTTAACGGAGGAGATGGCGACATAAAACATGGGAGGGGGGTTTGGGGGGCGCAGTCCCCCGCCATAAAAAAATGCAACGTTCTAAAACGACAATAAAAAAGCAGATCTTATGAAACTTTTGAGTCTACGGAGTCGATGGTGACCTAAAACACGGGGGGCTCGGGGGGCAGAGCCCCCCGCCATAAAAAAAATACAACATTCGGAAACGGCAACAAGAAAGCAGATTTTATGAAACTTTTGAGTCTACGGAGGCGATGGTGACACAAAACACGGGGAGCTCGGGGGGCAGAGCCCCCCGCCATAAAATATACAACGTTCTGAAACGGCAACAAGAAAGCAGATCTTATGAAATTTTAGAGTTAACAGAGGAGATGATGACATAAAACACGGAGGTCTCGGAGGACGAAGCCCCAGCTTTAAAAGAATACAACGTTCTGAAACGGCAACAAGAAATCAGATCTTATGAAACTATTGAGTCTACGGAGGCGATGGTGACCTAAAACACGGGGGGCTCGGGGGGCAGAGCCCCCCGCCATAAAAATATTCAACATTTAAAAGCGGCAACCAGAAAGCAGATCTTATGAAACTTTTGAGTCAACTGAGGCGATGGTGACATAAAATACGGGGGCTCGAGGGGCAGAGCCCTCTGCCATAAAAAAAATCAACATTCAAAAGCAGCAACCAGGAAGCAGATTTTATGAAAGTTTTGAGTCTACGGAGGCGATGATGACTTAAAAGACGGGGGAGCTCGGGGAAACTTTTGAGTTAATCTAGGAGATGGTGACATAAAAGACGGTAGGGATATATATGGATTTCCAAACAGTTTTTTTCTGTTTTGCATTTTAAGTGACTGAAAATGTTGTGTCGACAAATTTAAATAATTGACGTTAAGATGTGATTAGGTACCTATATTTAATATTTAGATATTGTTGCATTGAAAAAAAAGTACAACCGAATAATCTCTTTTAGCGTAAAAATATTAGAGGTGTATGAAATTGTTTTTTTTTATCGTTTGTTTTCTATCATAAGGTTGCAGTCGTCTACTGGTCCACAATACGATAGAGTTACTGGTTGGTCTCGATAGCTGAAATTCGACGTTGGTATTCAACGTTTGCGTATAAATTATTCTTAGTTTTGCCCGACTGTGGTACTCATAAAGTCAAAGGGAAGAGTATAACCCTTAACCACCTACCTCCCGTCTCACAGACTCATTCAAACCGAAAATTGTTAACATATCTATGGGCGAGCATCCTACAAACGTTTGTGTCCTTGTACCTTATCCCCTCCTGCCTCAGTGCCGCGTCGTCGCTCGACAAGGTCGGTCGTGCACGCATTTAATTTTGGTGAGCATATTACCGTCTCTGAGACGGGTGGTCGGGTGGATACGTATTTTTTCTTAAGGGTTTCGGAGACGGATGGTAGGTGGTTACGTGACTATGGATACTTTTTTTCTTTACTTAGCCAACCGCTTAGTCAGGTTGGTAGTGATTCTTCTTCTTCTTCTTCTTCGTTACACTCTTTACAGAGTGGTCGTGGCCATTATGCATTTGTAGAGTTCTGAGTGACCCGTTTGACGACACGTCGCCATTCATCCCGTAGGGCCGCTTTCCGTGAGCATTCGTTCACGGTAGCCGACACACTGGCTTTGATCTGGTCGGTCCATCTCATCGGCGATCTTCCTCTGGCTCTGACACCTTCCACTCTCCCTTGAACAACGAGGCGTTCTATGGACGTTCCGTCTCGCCGAGACACGTGTCCAAAGAAGTTGAGGATGCGGGATCTGACGACAGAGAGCAGACGCTCTTTAATTCCAAGCTCCTCAAGAATTGAGACGTTGGTCCGGAACTCAGTCCACGATACACCAAGCATCCGTCTCCAGCACCACATCTCCAGTGCATTGACTTTCTGCTCTTCTGCCGCCCTTAATGTCCATGTCTCAGCAGCATACAGGAATATGGGAAATATGAGGGTTCTAACAAGCCTGGTTTTAGTGGTCCTTGTGTTATTACGGTTCCTCCAAACCCTTTTCATCTTGTCCATAGCAGACCTCGCAATCGCCATACGTCGTTTGATCTCATCTACGCAGCCTCCGTTGTTTGTGATCAATGCCCCCAAGTAGATATATGACTGTACTACTTCACAATTCGCAATTTCTGTGACTTCGGGCGAATTGTTGTTTGCACGATCGGCAATCAACATTTTGGTCTTGCTGCGGTTAATCCTCAGGCCAAACTCTAAACTGACGTTCTCCATTCTATAAAGCAATGCCGCCATATTGTCAGCACTACTTGCGAACAGGGTGGTGTCGTCTGCATAACGCAGGTTCGAGATCCTCAGCCCACCAATTGGTAGTGATTGGAAGTGCGGAAAACCTGTTCTACTTGTGACCCGAACAAAAACCGGGACCCAGTACGTATGTTTCTAATGCAAAAAATCTGTTTGCCTAGAATGTGCAAACAAATTTACATTCACTCCCGCGAACAAATCGAATAAATTAGTGGTCTGCAATTTTATAAAAATATTACCTTTATTTTAACGAAACTTATTCATTTAGCATTGTTAATTATTGAATAATGAGAAATAATTACTTAAATCTTTATATAAAGTCAAGATTTTTGTTGATCTCACCTTCCAAAGGATATGTAGTTCCTAAAGTAGAAATAAGGACTCTTGCCATATGTTTACAGTAAAAAAAATATTTTTTTATGTTTCCAGAATGGTTATTAGTTAAATAAATATTTTAATATGTCTATATTGCCATTATTATCTAAAATTTCCCATCCGATCTATACATTTTAATATAAGGCCGACATTATGTATTCGTCCTGGGGACAGGAGGTAAGTGTTTGTGTGACTAAAGAAGCAGGTAGGTAGTTAAGGGTTAAGTTATGTATTAAGTATGTTCCACGATAGCGCTTAAACTACTCGACAGATTTTGATGACTAATTATATTGTGTTGTGACATAGGCTACATTTTTAACAGAAAAACTGAAAATATTGAAATAAAAAAAAAGGTTAAAAACCTTAAACCCGACTACGAAAAAACGAACTAAAAAGTTAAAAACAAGGTAGAAATATCGGGTATCATCGCCTTATTCCACAAGACAAGTCATTTGACATGTTAAATGTTCTTGTATATTTTTTCTACTGAAATCTTCTGTTAGTTAACAACAATAACATTATAATTTAATTCAAATGCCGTAGTCGTGCGTTGTCGACTATTAAAAAAAAACTGCAACTATACAACGAAATTTCCGTAGTTTTAGGTAGATTGCCATCATCATCTGGTTGAGTACCTAAAATAAGTCTTGTAAAACTCTTCTTTTAATATCAATATGATAACGATGTGTAGCCGTGTAATAATGCTGTGCGTCCGTTTTATTCTCGATAACTAGACACTATAGGAAGGTTTTTACACAAAATACCATGTTCTTAAAAAAACTAAGAAACGTAAATTATATGAATTCTGCTGCTACGGCTACCTATTTATGTATATTATATAAGCGGTTTAATTCGTATATGATATAGGCATGTTCGTTGTGGGAGGAGGGAGGAGGGAGGAGGGAGGGAGGAGGGAGGAGGGAGGAGGGAGGAGGGAGGAGGGAGGAGGGAGGAGGGAGGAGGGAGGAGGGAGGAGGGAGGAGGGAGGAGGGAGGAGGGAGGAGGGAGGAGGGAGGAGGGAGGAGGGAGGAGGGAGGAGGGAGGAGGGAGGAGGGAGGAGGGAGGGGAACGGCTGAACCGATTTGGCTAATTTTAGTATTGAAATATTCGTGGAAGTCAAGGGATGGTTTAAACGGTGAGAAAATATAGAATAAATGAGTGGAAAATAATAAAAACGATAATTTTAGGTTCCCATACAAATACAAACTGTTCGTACTTACCTGTCAAACATATGATGTTTGTTCCGTCGGTTCGGTATTTTTAGAATAATTACATGTAGATCTAGACTAAATAAGGGTTTGGAATCGACAACATACATGCATAATAGTCTGATTATCGCATATTTCGATTTAAAACATGTGAAATAAAGACACTATAATGACATTAATGAAACATGTGATGGGTGCGTTCAGAAAGTAACACTTAAAATGTTGTTAGGGAAATTGTGAATAAATATTCTACCGAGAAAAAGACGTTGTCACGTAAAATCTTCCTTCGCCCGTAAAACCGACTTTACAGGCAACCATGTATTTTTTTAGTTCATTTTTCCGTAGTCGGGTTTAAGTTTTTTAACCTTTTATTTTATTTCACTTTTTTCCGCGTTTGGCTCGGTTTGTAGACACCTGCCTACTGAGTCGGCGGTCCCAGGTTTGAATCCCGGCCGGGGCAAATATTTGTTCTTGGGTCATGGATGTTATCTATATATGTATTTATATATTATGCGCATCGGGTTAAAAGCATGAAATTTCTACCACAGATAGAGTGTTCCACGGTTATTATTTTCAGATGTGGAGGGAAGTCAGATTCGTCCCCTGTGAGGCGGGAGAGCGGAGTGAATACGGCCAAGTATCCCTCTTTTCTTTCTTTATTGCTGGTCAGTTAAGTCTACCAGGACGTGTTTGGTATCGTTTCCGTGTAAAACAAATATCAGAAATTCATTTTTTATGTTATTTTCGTATAGTTCTGTATAAAAATATGGGTGTAATGGCCGAAAAGGTAAAAATCACAACAAGTTTTTTTATTCAGTGAGGTAAATTAGTTCAATTTCGTGAAAATTTTCAAATTATTATTATTATTTCAGAAAGTTCATTTAATCTGGTTTCTAAAAATATATTAATGTTGGGCACTTCTCATACAAACAGTAGCTGAAAATATATCTTTACGTCGGCGTAACCAACGTAAATCTCCGAACGCATCCTATTTCGCTTCATTAAATACATTAAATAATAATTATTAACATGCTTTTACATATAATAGTTACTATATACGTCCTAGAAAAACAAATTAATGTAATTAAAACAATTTTTTTTTTGATAATGTATAGCACGCGGGCTAATCTCAACATCAACAATTTATTTAAGTTACTGTTTGTATGAAGAGTGCCCAATATTTATATATTTATTTGCAATATTTTTTTAGTTGTAAATATTCAGGAAATATAACTAATTTATCTCCCTGTATAAAAAAAACTTGTTGTGATTTTTACAATTTTGGAAATACAACCATATTTTTATATGGTACTATGAATTAATAACATGAAAAATGAATTCTTGATATCTGTTTTACACGAAAACGATACGACACAAGTCCTACTAGCGTTACCTGATCAGTAATATAAAAAGAAAAAGAGGACTCCTTTGTCCTATTTACCCCGCTTTCCCGCCGCACAGGGGACGAATCTGACTTCCTTCTACATCTGAAAATAATCACCGCAGAATACTCTATCTGTGGTAGAAATTTGGTGGTTGTATCCCGATGTACACAATTTCGCGACTTCGCAAAATGTACTAGAACACGCAGGCTAGGCTTAGGTAACATCAACATTTTTTTCAAGGTACTTTTTGTATCAGATGTGCCCAATATGTATACATTTTTAAAAACAACATTAAATTTGCAGTTTAGTTATATTTTTTTAAATTGTAAATATTCAGAATAGATAACTAATTTATCGTTCTGAATAAAAAAAACTTGTTGTGATTTTTACCTTTTCGGCAATAAACCCAAATTTTTATATGAAACTATTCTTAAATAACATGAAAAGTTAATAGCTGATATCTATTTTACACGAAAAGGATGTCGCACAAGCCCTAATAGCCTTAACTGATCAGTAATAAAAAAAAGAAAAAGCTCCTCTTCACCCCGCTCTCCCACCACACAGGGGACGAATCTGACTTCCCTCCACATCTGGAAATAATCACCGTGGAACGTTCTATGTGTGGTAGAAATTTCATGCTTGTAACCCGATGCGCACAATTTCGCGGCTTAGCAACTCTACTATTGTGTATGATTGTCCCTTAATATTTATTTATTTTTTATTTATTTATATCTATATTAAAATGTGAAATCAAATATCTCCAACTGACGGACTGACCAGTCCGATAATTTAATTTAATTTATTTTTGGAGTTTACTCCTTAAGAATCGATTTTCATATATAAGCCCGGGGTATGAAAAATATGGGGTATAAAATCGAACGTATCTGCCGTGCTAATTTAAAAAGTCGTATCTCAGTATACGATCGGAGTAAAAATACGACTTCTTAATTTAGCAGGTTATGCGTTACGCGTTATAGGCTAAGATCCCGATATAAAATGACCTTCACCGAGATGTTTATTTTATGAAATGTATTTTATAATCAATTTAATATGTCAATAAATATATTGCATATGGGTTGCCTAACAAATTTTAGTCCAGGGTATGTTTAATTAATAAAAAAAAAAATGTTTTAAACATTTCACCGGTTTGATTAATATTAGATAAATTCTATACCAATCGAAAGTATGAAGCCCATAGAATATGCAAACGTTAGGTTACCTATTCTTTTCCCGTCACAACTATCGGGTAGCCAGGTATAAACAGGTAAATCTATACCTACTAGCATTTTGCAACGGTCTGATTATTGAATTGAAACTGAATAAAATTAAAGATTATTTAATTATGAATTTATCTAATAATCAAATCGGTGAAATGTTAAAAAAATATATATTTTTATTTTTTACTAAACATACTCTGGACTAAAAATTGTTAGGCAACCCATATGCAATATATTTATTGACATATTAAACTAAATATAAAATACATTCATCAAATAAACATCTCGGTGAAGATCGTTTTATATCGGGATCTTAGTCTATAACGCTTAACGCATAACCTGCTAAATTAAGAAGTCGTATTTTTACCCCGATCGTATACTGAGATACGACTTTTTAAACTACCATTATGTTCACATAAACAAACTATAAAATTGTCAATGTCAACTTCATGTCGAGTGTCAACAAAATTTTATAAATAAAATAAAATTTAATAAAATCTACGCTTAACGGGTAAAATGTGCTGCTTTTGAAACAATAGCGCCCGTCACACAATCGGCTAAAAGATACGTGTTCGTTTCAGCTCCCAAACAAACCTAACGAATTTTTGTGATATCCAAGATTACAACTTTTATAACGTGCAATGCAATGACCGTGTTTTCTTGGTGTTTAAGCCGTGCTTGTATGGTGCTAAGATCGAAGAAGACGTCTTGCTGTAGAGAGAGAGACCGCTTTAATTGTGACTCAGCTTTAAGCTTAGAAATAGAGAAGGCGTGAATACTTTTCCATCACCACTGCTTTTTCCTGCATTCAGCCGCAGAATGGTTTTGATTTCGTGAAACTTTCCAGGATAAATACATACATAAATCAAGGATCCAACACAACCGAGCCATTCATTTTCTAGACGGGAGTCTTGCCGACCGACAAGAAGCTATGAAGTTTAAATCGAAATTGTTATGTTTTTGATGTTGGCTTTTAAATTGTATCTTTTTTTTATTATAATTGCTTGTATTTTTACTTTTATTTGTAAGTGTTAGTTATAAATATGAGTGATCCTTCTTCATCCTTGCGCTGTCCCCATTGTCCCAACTCAACTCGAACTTTTACCCCTCATGGACTTAAAGTGCATATAGGGCACATGCATAAACATTTTCCCCAAGTCATCCCCTCCAACCCTAGACTGTCGGTTTCACAGCAAGCTCATGGTAACAACCCCATTCATCTAGATTTTGGTGATCTAGCTACGTTAAAGCAGTCAGTACGTGTGTTACGGCATATCCCCAAAGGGGCGCGAAACTTGGCAGCGGCCAAATTGAGCGACCTCATTGATAAGTGTATCGACTCCAATGGCACTCTCGAATGGTTTAGTTTACTGTCTTTTGCCTATTCCGCACTCAAATCGCCTGAAGCGTCGGCCACGGGCAATTTAACCACGAAAGTTAAGAGAAATATTAACTCTGCTTCTTTTGATATCAGTGGGAACATCGGTGCAGAGACCACGCCTTTGAGATCACACTCCATACTGAAGACAATTGAGCGTAAAGTACATGAAGGGGATCTCAGGTGCAGTGCGAGTGCTTATGTCGGATGAGGGCGTGGCGCCGTCGAGCCCTGAGACTTTAGCTACGCTGCAGTCGAAGCATCCAGCCCCGTCCCGGCCGCTGGTACTTCCACCGGAACCTGACATATCTATTTCTGCCTTAACTGTTAAGCCGGAGGAAGTGGTGCAGGCACTCAGCTCTTTCAACAATAGTTCGGCCGCCGGTTTGGATGGTATCCGCCCTGTTCATCTTAAGGAGCTTACGTCTGCATCTGCGGGAGACGCCGATTTTCGGCTCCTGGAACATCTGGCCAAGCTTTGTAATTTTTTGCTCAGTGGTCAATTAAACCCTGAAGTTTGCTCCTATATTTATGGTGCTTCCTTATGTGCGCTGTCAAAAAAAGACGGTGGTATAAGACCCATTGCCATAGGCAGCGCTTTCCGCCGCTTAACGGCAAAGCTAGGATGCCGTGCAGTGAGAGAAGAAATGGCAGCTTATCTGCAACCTTGCCAATTAGGGTTTGGCACAAGATTGGGCTGCGAGGCTGCAATTCACGCTACGCGGGCTTTTTCGGTAGATAGCAAAAACTTAGAATCCGTTTTAATACGTATAGTTAAGTTCATATCATTGTAATAGTTAAGTACTTATGCTTTCAGAAAAAATGACTGACTGTTGAGTTTCTTTCGGCGTTTCTTCTCAACAGTGGTCTCCTCTTGTGAAATGCCGGTAGACTCAGACATGTAAAAGTGCCCTTGTGGCCTACTTGCAGAATAAAGTTCATTATTTCATTATTATTATTATTAATTAAAATTGATTTAAAAAACGCGTTTAACTCAGTGGAGCGTGATGTTTTACTGTCCGAAGTGAAGGATAAAGTGCCATCACTCTACCCCTTCATTTTCCAAGTATATTCTTCCGCTTCTAATCTTTTCTACAATGGTCCTCTTGTTCTTTCCCAAGTTGGTGCACAGCAGGGGGATCCGCTAGGCCCTTTAGTTTTCTGTCTGGCCATACAAAAGGTAATTTCAGAGGTTAAATCCCCATTGAATATCTGGTACCTAGATGACGGTACCCTAGGTGGTAAACCTGAAGAAGTGGAACAAGACTTGCTCATGCTCCTGCCTCGTTTAAAAGCTCTGGGTTTAGATATTAATTTCAGCAAATGCGAATTTTTCCCCTGCAGTACCAACTCACACGATTCTTTCCCCTTATTCAGTGCTCTGCTCCCCGGACTGAAAGTGTTGTCGGCGAGATCTTTCAACCTCTTGGGGTCCCCAATATTCCCAGAAGCCATTCCTGAAGCCTTCGAGGAGAGAAAGCTGCTTCTGCTGATGGCTGCGCAGAGGTTGAATGAACTTTCGGCTCTCGTAGCCCTCGTTATGTTGCGAGTTTGCTTTGCCGTGCCTAAGCTGACATATTTCTTGTGCACCGTGCCAGCCTGGCTGCACCCTGCCCAGACAGACTCCTTTGACTTCGTGTTGAAGGAGAGTTTGGAAAAGGTGCTGAACGTCTCCCTTAACCAAGGTCAATGGGACCAGGTTTCTCTGCCGATTCGAACTCGTGGTTTGGGCGTGCGTCGCGCGCGAGATGTGAGCCTCCCGGCATTCCTGGCTTCGGCGTGTGGGGTGGTGGACCTTATCACTCAAATTTTATCTTTTGATGGTGACAAGGCTATCATTCCTTACGCCTCCGATGCTTTGACGGCCTGGACGGCTCTTAATCCCGGCGTAGCCATACCCGTAGAATTGTTCCGTCAGCGTCTATGGGTTTATTTATATGAGAGTGCGCGCACCACGATTTTCATAAACCCATAAGTAAGCTTATTTCTGCGACAAAATTATCGCGCGACTAAAAAAAATCGTGGTGCGCGCCTGGCCTGAAGAGTAAACTCCAGTCGTGCGTCGGAGCTGACACACACACTTTTTATATTATTATAATGCAATTTTTACTTTTTTAGATTATTATACTTAATTCAATGTTTATTATTATTTTTTTAAATTCTACTCTAAAAATTTGCATGCCTACATAGAGGCTGAATAGATGATACAAAAGTTTTGTAACATCTAAAACACTGTATTCTGGCAAATTCAAAGATTCAAAATCTTTGAATCTTTAATAATTTAATCAAAGGCTGATTTTTTCATTTGACGCTGACTTTACAAGACAACCGACAATGGCACCACAATCCATACGGGTTTACTCAATATTCGCGACAGAGTAATGAGACGGTTAAAACGCTCAAATAATCACCCAAAAACGAAACACTTACCAGCACTACACAGCGCTAAAGAAGCCACCAACGCCACCAACAAAGGACCCATGCTTGCACTTCGATTGCGTTCACCGAATGAATAGATATCGTGTCCGTTACTTTGAAGAAAACTATATCAGTTCTTCCACGTAGTTGTTGTACAGTCAATTTCGTATTTAAGTTTGGACTACCTATTTATTTATTTACACTTTATTTTACATTAAAAAATATACAAATGGCGGACTTAATGCCTTGAGGCGTTATCTCCCAGTCTACCACTGGGTTAAACAGACATATGTAGTCGGACTAGAACGCGCAGAAAGATTTTCAAGTAGCGGGCCACGTGAAAGGACCATGAGATCCTTTAACGGGGAAGGCTCCGTTCAGGATTAGGTATTAGTTCAACTTTGTTATTGAGCGACATACCTCAATAACCTTTATTCTCGGTTTGAATGATTTAGGGCAAAATAAACAAGGATTGAATAAATATATAATATATGTAGAGATCAACATGAACGACATTGACAAGTATGTACTTAATACCCATAGATATACTAAAAGTAGTTATAGATTTGCCACCGAGCGACCGGGTGTAAGAGAAAGACATATAATATGGTCGAAAAAAATACCCCAAAAACCTGTCAAGTGCGAGTCGGACTCGCGCACCGAGGATTCCGTACAAATACTTTCCATCCTTAAGTGGTTAAGTTAAGTTTGCACCTGGTATGTATAGCGCTCCATACAAATGAGGTGCAAAGTTAACGCAACCAATCCGTTTGTTGTATGGGAGGCCCCCTTAAATATTTATTTTATTTTATTTTTAGTATTTGTTGTTATAGCGGCAATAGAAATACATCATCTGTGAAAATTTCAACTGTGTAGCTATCACCGTTCTTGATATACAGCCTGGTGACAGACGGACGGACGGACGGACAGCGAAGTCTCAGTAATAGGGTCCCGTTTTTACCCTTTGGGTACGGAACCCTAAAAAGGGGTTAGGAACGTTCCATGTGCTCGAATCCCGAAATGAATTATGAGTCTCATTTTTTTCAGTTCCTGCTATCTATTTTTTACACGTTTCATTCAATTCGGTTGGTTATTTTTATTTTATTTCTAGATAACCCGAAATCGAATTATAAGCCGACTGATTTATTTAGACATCAAGTTAAGTGGACTTCTATCGTAGATACTACGCAATTTGACCGATGTGCTGTATCAAAATGTCTCGAGGTTACCTAAATTGAAAATAATTTAGGTACAGACATTTTAATTTCCTATTTCATCAAGTTTTTCATGATATAACTAATAACTTTGTAACTTGATTATATTGTGAGATTTGAGAAAGAGGTGGTGAAATGGTGAATGATGATGGTGGTGGCTTCTGCAGCAACACAAATAAACAAACCAACAATGAACACTTTCGCCATTTTTTAAGCTACACACAAATACTACAAATCGATTAATTTGCTAATATTAATTAGTAGGTACTTAATCCTCAACAACACCATTAATTTGTTTGGCACTCTTCAAAACACCACCTGTTGATTACTTGGAGTGTGCCTCTGCCTATAATACGACCGTGAAAACATGCTCGGTCGGTGATAGGGACAAAACATTATACTGCTATCTAATTCCTCTTATATAGGAATCGCAATAAGGGTATCTTTCTCTATCAAAGCGTGTCAGGCCCTTGGTTGTGGCCTTGTTGTGGCCCAGTGGGCACTTCGGAATGACAGGCGAGACACGCTATGAAAGGTTGGACGGTTCTGTTTTTTTTTTTTGTGGATTTTAGGACGGTTCTGTCAATCCGTTTTTCTGTTGCCAGTGGTATATCATAGTCCTCACCGATTCCATTGTTACTTGTATGAATCATATAAAATCGTGAGCGTTTTAAATCAAATATTAGGACTAAATAAAAAATAGTTAAAGAAGAACTGTAATGCATAAATGCATCATATTTTTTTGTAAGACTGGCGGCAAACTTTTTTTTTTTATAATTATTTTCTTACCATAAAGCGGCAAGTAATCAGTGACGTAGAAGGCTCAATAGCCAGAGTGCCATACCTTATTTTCTCATACCATGGTTGCCAGTAATTAGTACCACTAAAAATCCGCAATATAGCGTGGGCTAACTTATTGATGTTGACTGTACCTTACTAGAAACGTGTCTGTTGAGCAAATAACACTTGTGCAAATTCACTGTCTTATCCTTGGTACCATGTTTACTCTAGGAGTGCGCAGTGCATTAAAATAGTGCGTAATTATTACCTTAAGGCGAGTCATAACGCCGATGACCTTGAGGATCGGGGCGCCCGCCCTCCGCTTGCCACGCTGCTCCGCTACAATTTTACGTAACTTTAACCGCCATACTGCTCTGTACGCCGAGATCCGGCGTCGCGGACTTATCTCTGTTACTTCGTTGTTTAAAAGGTGTTAATGTATAATATTGAAACTTTTTTTTATATTGTTTAATATAGTGATTTAATTTAATTATTTCATGCGATTTCAAAGTCAACAGAAACAACAGACAAATTGTAGATTTTAGCCATTTGATTTCACAATGTTGTGATATATTAAATATTTAGGTACAATCATACACAAATATAAAATTTTGTACCTAACCTTATGATAATCATTTAGTTTTACTGTACACATGTACCAAGTACCAAAATATTTAATTAAATTTATTAACACAGTATATGGATATTTGTTACTTAACTGGAAAAAATAAATAAATAAATGGAAAATAAGTGAGTAGGTACTTAGCTCTACTTGCAAAATATGCTGACCATAATATTATTTACCTGTTCTAACACCGTATTGGAAGATGGTGGCACCGGTGCAGTGGTAAAATAAAGTACCTAAGGCATATTATTATTATATAAACTATTATTATGTAAAGTTTTTTATTTTTAGCATTTTTATTTTAGGTGATTTTCAAACCCTAAAATAATAATATTTTAATATATTTTGTGTCTCTCTACGTAAGTAAGTAATAGTTTAGGTATAAATATTATAAGCATTTTGCCATTACTTAAAAAAACTTGTATCTGAAGCCGTTGCGAAAAGTACACAGTGTGTGGTCACACTGTGTACTTTTCGCATATACAGTAACATTGTTTAGGTACAAACTTTTTAGGTAGCGACAATAGTATTGGACAAAAAAATTAAATATAATAATACAAATGGTCAGCCTCGTATAACCCAGACCGACACGGCATATTCGTTAGTAATCAACAATCCTTTCTAATCAATTTAAGAAAACGGGGACGACACTATATAGTATTGCTACTTTTTAATTTCTACTCTTTTTGGTCAGACTGTACTTACTACCTCACAAAGTTACCGGCACAGACATATTTTTTTTACGTAAGATTGGCAACAATGCATATTCCTCGCGCCGCAGCAGCCGGTGCACTCACCACTGCATCGCCATCTTGCAATGCAACGCAGGAGCGCGCTCCAAATTAGGCTGATTTCCCTATTGCTCCACTAGTTGCAACGTTTTTATTCACGAAACCTTTCTAATTTATTTATAATTACATATCAAATGACTAAAAATATAATTTAAGATTTACAGGTACAGTACATACCTGTACTACCTCAGAAATTTCACAATTCATGTCGTAATTCCCATTGAACGGGCCGAGTGGGAGCGCGTCCAATAGAATTTTACTAGCTGTCAAATTAATTTAGAGCGTCATCGATTATGAAGTTAGTTTTTATATCGCTTAGACATGGGAAACCGTAACACGTGTACGAAAAATCAACATAGACTCGTCGGCTAAAGCAATTTTTATACTTTTGAATTGGGTTTTTTTTTTTAGATAAAAGTCAATTTCAAAACTCAATTTGAATTTGTACTACATAAGTAATTATCTAGGGACTGACGAAATCAAGTAAAATTTACTATCGAGTATCGACGTGTTTCTGAAATATGTAAAAAAAAAGTACGAGGACAGATCAAACCTCCGCGGGATCAGCGGGAGCACTAAAACCATTTTTCGTAACATGATGGATCGGGAGAACAAGAGACACAGCCTTCCCCTTCGATTCGATAGCTAGATTTACACTGAGCTCGCAGCCCGCGCACGGCCGCACTCGCGGAAATTCAGTTTTTTTGATTCTTTATTAGACCGAATTTGCATTTTACTAACTTTTAAACAATACGATTGAAGATCAAAGAATTGCCAATGTTTTTCCAGAAGAGCCGTGTAAATATCACTTGTAGTTTACAAGCCTTAGGGAAATAAAAATTGAAACGACCCTATTTCAATATTATTTTTGGCATAGTATTTATTGGTTTGAAAAAAATCCATCTATAATTTTTTGAAAGAAATAATTAAAAATAACATATATTTTTTTCAGATTTTTCCGTTGGCTAGATTACGAGCCTTAGGACTTTAAAAATCATCAGTCCACATACGTACTCGCCTTAACACGTTGAACGCCACGTGGCCCACATGGGCCTTCCGAGTCCACCCATTTGGGCCCCTTAAAAATTTAAATGCCAGATGGAAGATAAGTTTTCCATATTTAAAATTATGTAATTTGCAGTGTTTTACTACGTTACAGTTCAGTTTTTCAGGGCTTAGAACTTTACCCGCCCAAAAATGCGTATTGAAATCAAACTTATGACTACTGGGAAAATTGTGGTTGTAAGGAAAAATATGGATATTCAATACAATTTTCAGTGTTTCAATAACGTCTATTGCCTCCTCTAGCCTGACGACATGCAGTCATGCGATTTTTCATTGATTTAATCAATTTTGACGACGCTTTAAGGTAAGCCCGCTTATTCCTCTTCAATTGCGGTCTTCAGCTCTGCTAGCGATTCCGGGGCGGGATTCCTGGCCCGGTTTCTTTAATAACATTTGGGACGAGCTGAAATGAAGCTGCTATAGCTAGGCAGTTGAAATTTTCACAGGATGATGTATCACCGTTCTTGAGATACAGCCTGGTGACAGACGGACGGACGGACGGACAGCGAAGTCTCAGTAATAGGGTCCCGTTTTTACCCTTTGGGTACGGAACCCTAAAAATCAACGTACGAAAGAAAACCGATTGTATAACATCCATACTACAAAATTAACTTTATTCCATTGTATATCTACATTTCTTCTAAAAATATCCAAGTCTTTTGCCTTACGCGAGAACCAAGCCGATTAAATTGTTCTGCAGGGCCACGCGGCTCACCTCGCTATCGTTTTTGCACGGTATCTGTACTGTGTGGCCTGTAAAAAAAATGTGAAGTCCGACCGGCCGAAGGCTCACCTGTGACCCCGTGGCCTGAACGGCACAGTACACGATCACTCACATGTGTCCTCAGCGGCTTGAATGGAACATCAGGCTTTTTTGCATGGCGTTCAACGTGTTAAAAATATACTATTGTATTCCATTTATTCGCTGCAGAGTTAATCACTCCTGTAGCACGGCGACATTCCCGTTAGTGGGTTGTACTCTTACACAAAACCCGCCTCACTGGTGGTGAGGTAAAAAAAACGAAAAAAACAAAACTGCTGAGCTCCCTAACTAAACAAAGGTTGTACTATGGGTAGTGTCTTTTCAAAAGGCCTTTTATTATCTCTATGGAACTCATACAAAAATAAGCCCTTTTTTTTTTTTTTTTTTTTTTTTTTTCTTTATTAGAAGACCAACAGCTTTGTAACACAAAAATAATCTACGGATAAGATACATTTAGTGTAGCCAATTACAGGTCTCCCTATCAAATACAAAGTATGAAAACGGGTTTGCTTAACCTAAAATTATTACTATCAATCCAAAAGGTTATTATATTAACAATTCACCTAAATTTTGAAAAGACACTCCTCATATATAGATAACCACCATAATTAAGAAACAAGTATTCGAGTTAATCACACAAATATTTTGGCCGGCGGTCTTGGGATTCGAACCCAGAACCACCGGCTTAGTATGCAGCTGTACTCGTAGGTATTACAATCCGAGCCTAGCGCGTCGTGAAATTCAAATACCCCTGTCATACGGTTCAGCATCAATGACAATTTTACTATTGGGATGTGTTCATTTTATTGTATAGCCCATTTAGGTGCTCCACTGCTGGGTAAAGGCCTCCCCTTCTTTTCTCCACTCGACCCTATTGCTAGTGCTGTTCTGCCATTCTCTTCAGACCGCGCCCAGATCGTCTCGATCCACATCCATGGTGTCCAATTGCATACCTATTGAAATTCTCAGAAACTTTTGATGCTACTCTGGTTATTTTAAGAAAAACGCATACTAAAGTTCACGATGACTTTTATTAAAAACTAGACGTGCCCGCGGCTTCGCTCGCGTAAATGAAATATGTACTTCCTATTTGTAACACTTGAACATGTAATTTGTTTTTTTTTTTTTTTTTTTTATTCTTTATGAAAAAAGGAAACTGTCATTGCAAGTTAAATAAAGGCTTTTGAAAAGGAAACTGCGTTTAGTCCTCATATTTGTATTTCCGAAATAAAATTAATTATAAGCAAAAGGGATTCAACACATTTTATATTTGTATACTTACATGGACTGGAGAGTAATACATACATGTACAAATGTTACTCAAAGCAAATCTAATAAGCCTAGCAAAGCTTAATAAACAAAAGTAAAAATAATAACCATTAATAGGCAGTGCCGCTTCAGTAACAGACAAATCCGTGGGAAAAGAATCCTCTGAAAATAGGGAACAATCTAGATCTTCTCGAGAAATAAGCAGTAAGGGTCAGAGTATAGCAAAGCTGGACCGATTTTAGGACTAATTTTTTTTGTTGGTTTGGGCTTAAATTAGATTGAATCTAGTAGATTACGCTAAAATAAACATATTTTATTCTTTCAACTTTTTCTCTCAGATCGATATTTACCGAGATATTGGGGTTCAAATGCATAAACATATTTTGATGTAGGTACGTAATAATAGTAGACTATTTATGAGGGTCATGTAAGCAAGCATTTTGACGCTACGCTCGCTCCGCTATACATGGTCACAAAACAAACCTAACCTAACCTACAGTTTTCGGTTTTCAACCCATGTACCATATTTTCAGACAGCATTTTTACCTTAAAAACCCCAATATCTCGGTAAATATTGATCTGAGAGAAAAAGTTTATTATAGGAACAAAACATGCTTATTATAGGATGTTTTAAAGGAAACTTTAATAAAAATGAGGTGTTATATTGACATAAATCTCACGACACCGAAATTTTTCTAAGTCCCAAAACTGGCCCACCTTTCCTATACCTCAACCCCTGCTGAGGTCTTACTAACCCAACATTATCGCATCGCATTCTACGCACCGAGATGCAGAACAATGAGTACATTGCCTTGCAAGGATATTTTTCTTGTGTTTATAATAATACATAATCTGTTAAATTCAAATTTAACAAATATTAAACATGCTATCGCCATTCCTCCATCTCCCGAAACCGTGGTGGTCAATCTGAATAAAACCGTGATGGTCGATCAATCAAAATACAAATTAATAACATAATCACTTAATACTTTCAATTCTCGGCATTTTCATAACACTTTTTGCTTATTGCACAGAAAATTAAATTCAATTCAATTCAATTTTTATAAATAAATGGCTACTGAAAATTAAATTCGCTGACAATGACAATGCCGATGACATTTAGTTTGACAGAGAAAACAACATACGTCAAGCAAAGTGCGTAGTCATTACATTTCGAGTAAAAAACTTCGATATAACGGCGTACCAACATGACGCCAAAATTTTTGGCTACTTAAACTTAAGTCATATAGCGAAAAGAAACTTTAGGCTACTTGAACCTGAGCCATAAGAGCGAGAAGAACCGAGTATCGCCGGAAATGGACGACGGTCGCGAAATGAAGAATTTTATGAAGATTTCTTTAGCCGATTGTGAAGGTAAATACGTAGTGAAAACGGTATTTTTTACGCTCTTATTCCATTCTCATATTTAGACAATAGATTTGAATAGTTTTTTCTGCGGTAACGTGCATCGTATTGGAGAAACGTGATCTAAAAGAACGTCGAGTTTTGTAAGGCGCCATCTCGCTTCCTCCCTAGTGCGTTATCCCGTTCTGGCATTTTCAATTTTATTATATAGATATGCAAACAAACCGCTGCTAAGTAACGTAACTATATTCTGCCACAGTAGCGCCACCATTATAACACCATAATAGTATACCATCAGGTGGGCCCTGTAACAGGAGCAATAAATTAAAGCATAGATTCTACCCCTCAAACTGAACAACATTTATTAAACAACTTTTAAAAATAGCTCATTTATTATCTAAACCTGTAAAATAAAGTTTATTCAAAAAAGCAATGTATTGCGAAATCCATACTAATATTATAAATGCGAGAGTGTGTCTGTCTGTCTGTTACCTCTTCACGCTTAAACCGCTGAACCGACTTAGATGAAATTTGGTATGGAGATAGTTTGAGACCCGGGAAAGGACATAGGATACTTTTCATCCCGAATAAATTTAGTGTTCCCGTGGGATGACAGGGTAACACCGCGAGGCACAGCTAGTATTTAATATTTAGTAAAGTGACAGCCTAGGGTGCTCAACTGAAGAACTAATAACGTTGACCAAGGTTTTTTGTTAGTGTGAGTGTTGGGCTTAAATAGAGGTTGGTTTACATGTATGAAATAGGGATGTTACGGAGGTGGCTTTACCGGAGCCGGAGTCGGAGTTTTAACGGAGGCGGAGCCGGAGACTCACCTTTGTAACCTTATTTTAAGTAGAAGTTTAATGTATTGAAGTGCAAGTTTAACTAAACAACACAATACAATCAAGCTTTTTGCGTTTATTATTTGTAACTCAATGTCTACGGAGCTACCTTTTTTCAGTCTGCTTTTTCAGTCTTTATACCCTTTAGGATGCAACGATTTTAGCCGTACCCTTTAAAGACATTGTTGTTGTTCCTTTTTTACAATACACTTTCTCACACAGTTTACACTTTGACGAGTCTGTATTTATATTAACAAAGTAATTCCATATGGCACTAGTAAATGACTTCATTTTTAACGTAAAAGTACTCACTAATATGACGCAACCACCAATACGGAAGTAACTGAATAATAAAACAAAAAGCGGGCGATCTTGAGTGATAGGTATAAATAATTCCCGGACAAGTCAAAACTAGAAGGCGTGCGCCGCGCTGCCGGCCGTGCCGCGATAAATGCAATAGCAATACCTTCACCTCCGGTATAACTTCGGTAAAAAAATAATGAAGTCGGAATCGGAGGCGAAGGGTTAAAATAAAAAATAGCGAAGGCGGAGGCGAAGCCGGAGGTGTAAACCAAACG
Source organism: Apotomis capreana (assembly GCA_947623375.1). Lineage (NCBI taxonomy): Eukaryota > Metazoa > Arthropoda > Insecta > Lepidoptera > Tortricidae > Apotomis > Apotomis capreana. Next base: position 5,735,741 of record OX392519.1, on the reverse strand, counting down.
GAAGTTCCGACTTAACGGAGGCGGAGGCGGAGCTCTGTAACATCCCTAGTATGAAACCATAAACACGAAGTAGAAAAATATGACAATATTGATAACTAACTGCCTCCGTTCCATTCCAATTGGTTGTCATTCTACTTTCCATGCCAACTGGCACAAAATAATTTATGGTAAATATTTAAAAAGTTAACGTCAACGTACCTACCTAAATGTTAACCCATAGATATAGTATTCAAAGAAATTAACAAGAAAACAGAAAATAATAATCGAAAGCTTTTGAAAACTTAATGTCTCCTGCTGCAAACCGCAGGTGTTTCAAATTATGCAGCATATAACCCTGGAGTGGGTTGTTACTAAAATAATTATGAAAACCAACATTTTATGGTAATTTACGCAAACCAACAACGTATTTTGCTTCGTGTGATATATAACTATTATAAAATAAAGCCGTGTTTGTGTGGGCACTAATTTTATTAAAACTTTCGTGAACATGAGACATCTGTAATATTGATAAAACTCATCCAAAAATGGCTTTTAGCGCCCGAGACTTTCTTACCCGTATGGAGCTCCTCTAAAGGGACAGCCATTACTGGTCTCTGTCCACCGCGGATCGATTCGGATAAGACCCTGATGAAGAACTCCAGACGAGCTCAAAATACGTGCGATCGTTCCCGACAACCTTACCCGTCTCTGTCCACCGCGGATCGATTCGGATAAGACCCTGATGAAGAACTCCAGACGAGCTCAAAATACGTGCGATCGTTCCCGACAACCTTACCCGTCTCTGTCCACCGCGGATCGATTCGGATAAGACCCTGATGAAGAACTCCAGACGAGCTCAAAATACGTGCGATCGTTCCCGACAACCTTACCCTGAGCGCAAGCCGTCTTTCAAATGTCTACAGCTTTATTGATATAACAATTTGTCTTGGCAATAAGTCCCATTTTTAATTCTCAAGATTGTATCCTTTGAGTTTGATCCGGCATCCTATTAAATTAAATATTTCGTTTCAGGACGAAGCTGTCACACCCATGAAAGGTGATCCACACGTATTATCATCTATCTGTATATGAAAAGTCTAATAATAGGTGGTTTATTCAAATTGTCATGTGGACTAGCTCCCCTTACTTTGAATAAATAATGTTGATTTCGGCATGATTTAGTTTTCTTTCACCGACAAGCCAACCATTACAACGTACGTTAATGCCAAAGCTTTAAGAAAAGAAAGTGACATGACTTATTTGAATTTCCGGTTCCGGTTTTGTGTTTTCATTGGGCTGACTTTGAGGCGATGTAGGGGGTATATACGTGTACGGGTGTGCGTGTGTGGGTTTGTCGCATTTGCTTGTATGCCAGTTAGTGTTATTTTCTTGAGTACATTCTTTGGTGACAGCTATGTCAATGCTAAGGCGATGTCAATGTTGGACGGCGTACATTGTAAATGCTTGCAAATTTACTTTGTTTGAAATAATTAACATATACAAACAGTGTCTAACCAACGTGGCAGTAGCGAATGTAGCGATGACGTCTCTTAGATATCTACCTGTACCTAACTGTTACAAGGTAGATATCTAAGAGACGTCATCGCTACATTCGCTACTGCCACGTTGGTTTGGTTTTATATGTTCTACAAATTAAAAAATATAGCCATTTCTGGTAATTCTTGGTAATAGTCCAGTTCAAACGGATCCACAGGCTCTACCGGTTCTACTGGAGGAACAGGCCATACTGGCGGTGCCGGATGGATAGGACACGGTCGCCCTAAGGGCGGGGGAGGGCAGTAAACCCTCGGAGGTGGGGTAGCAGTGGTTGAGACGCAGATATTGTTGGCGTCTCGCTCGTATCCTGCGGCGCAGTGACAGACGCCGGTGCAGTTTTCGGAGTACGAGCCGTCGCAAGCGAAGTATTGGCTGAGGCCAGGGCATTTATCTGGAAAACAAACAACACTTTCAACCTGTTAGCTCCTGCATTCATGATTAGATAGCGCAAAGTGTCTAAGATATGTCGAGGTCATTGTCGGACCTCAATTGGGTATGAAAAAAAGTGTTTTCTGAAGTAGCGATACTTAAAACGTTTGGGAATTCTCTTCTTGAACCTACTTATAAAGTCATATCTCAAACAAGACATACATATTAGTTGATATATTAGGGCATTTAGACACAGGAAAAAAATTGACGAAATATATTTAACTTAAATATTTGAGCGGGTAATATTTTAAGTAAGTATAAAACTTAGATTAAGTATAAGACTTAAAAGGCGCTTGCATGGGTATGAGTACTGCCCGCCGGAGAATGTTGAGATGTACAGCACTAGCTGCGTGTCTCCACACTAGTACTATTGACTAGTTGCTATGGTTTCATTATTCTCTTTAATAGATTGTGTCTTATTATAATGTTTTATGAATATATGGTTTGTGATAAATATGATGCTTATTCTTCTACCTAAAACCTCAACATGGTAGCAGATTGCGTGCAGTAAGTAAATAAAAAATATATTGGGTTGCGATCCACGAAAAAGAAAAAATAATATCGGCGAAAATTATATGTAAGAAAGATGACAGCTGCGGGGTCTCTTCTGCCGATTTTGACTGAAAATTCAAATTTTAGTCATTGGAAATTTAGATTGAAATTACTGCTAGAAGAAAAGCAATTAAGCGATGTGTTATTAAAAGAGATACCGACAGATAAAGATGCTCTAGCATTATTTTTGAAAGATGACTCACGAGCAAAATCAATTTTGGTACAATGTTTGAGCGATAAATATATTGACATAGTAAAAAATGCGAAAACAAGCAAAGAAATGTTAACGTCATTAGAAGCCATATTTGAACGGAAAACAGTCTGTAATAAATTTTATTTAAAACGGAAGCTCATAACAATGCGCTATGACAATGAAAGCAACTTACAGCAATATTTCCTAAAATTTGAAGGAATTCTTAGCGAATTAGCGGCAATCAAGGTAAACGTCGATGTAGAAGACCAAATTTGCTATCTGCTGTCTTCTCTTCCAAAGATATACGATCAAGTAATTACATCAATAGAGACTATGGCTTCCGAGAAACAGCCCAACTAGCACACAAGCGCTATAAGAAGCCGTATAGTAGCCGCATAAAGGATTTTGATAACTCCTTAGGCTCCTAAATAAGTGCTATAGTAGTTCTATATCCAGATATAGATCCCTTGTAGCGCCAATTAGGCCCCAAATTATACAGCTTATAGTTCTACAATAGCTCTACAGTGGTCGGATATGTATGTTATAATGGCTCTACAGAAGTGGTTTAAAAGGGATGATCAGCGCTATGAGATTTTGAAAAAGTGCTTGTAGCGCCGTAACGCCACCTTTACCTAAATTTGTACCGCTAATACCGCTATATTAAATCTCTGGGTTCTAAGTTAGTAATTTAGTAGGTCTACTGTGGGCAACACAAAATATATTTTCATAAAATCAAAGAAAGTGAAGTGCAGTGACAATTGAAGTCAAAGGAACGATACGAATGGGATCTGTGGATGATACAATAACAAAGTTTAGCATTGTTTTACTTCGACGTGCCGTTAAATATCCGTGCGAGTGCCAGTTTACTGTCAATGTATACGTATATTCTAGTCAAAATTTTCATGCGCCCTCCTAATATTCAGTTTTTAATGCATAAAATATATTTCTGCGTTGTTTACAAAATTGTGTTTTAGCAAAAAGAAGACTTTTAAGGTTACACACAGTTTTGTACGGTTTGATGTGTGTTAAGTACTGACTTTAATTACATTAACAGTTACAAATTACGCATATATACGATGTCCAAAACTTTATCATAACCTTAAAAAAACACATTTACTAAACAAATTAATGGCGTCTCATTCATGCAGCTTTCAGTGTTGGCTATATCTATTATGCAGGTTTGAGTCGTACAACGGCTGTAGTGCTTGCTGTTGTAGACTTATAGGTTTAACAGTAGTGTTACAGTTGTGCTATTCAACTATTTAGGTGGCACAGCAGGTTTTTGCGATTAATATTAAGAACCTAAAGTTGTATAATGGTGTTCAAGGTATCCTTTTATAAAACTACTAGCGGCCGCCCGCGACTTCGTCCGCGTAGATTTTTGATGATGACAAAGATATTAAAATAGGTAGGAAAGGAATTTAATTCTTAGTTAATTCACCCCCTTAGGGGAAGAATTTTTTAAAACGCTGAAATAACTTTTTTGTATTTGTAAGTAAGCTTTCTACAAAGTTTCAAGTCTCTAGTTCAAAAAATAAAGTTTCTCCCATATAAACATTGCACCCCTATTTAACCCCTTAAGGGGTGGAATTTTCTAAAACGCTGAAACTACTTTTTGTGTTTTTTAATAAGTAATCTTTCTACAAAGTTTCAAGTCTTTAGCTCAAAAAGAAGTTCCCCGCATACATAATTTTAACCCCTTTTTTACCACCTTAGGGGGTGAATTTTCAAAAACGCTGAAATTAGTTTTCTTCCATTTTGTTTTAATACCTTTTTACAAAGTTTCAACTTCCTAGCATGAAAAAAAACTTGTACCCCATACAAACTTTGCACCCCTATTTAACCCTCTTAGGGGAGGTATTTCCAAAAATCCCTTCTTATCTCTAGCCCACGTTATAAAAATAACCTACTGTGCAAAAATCTACCCTCTAACATTAGTAGTTTCGGCTGTGCGTTGATGAGTCAGTCAGGACTTCTTCTTTTATATATATAGATTTTAGGGGTCCATCGTTGAATATTAAAAAGTTTGAAAGTCAATTCAAGTATGAATTTAATGTTAAAATTACCTGTTGACCGAGTGAGTCACCGCTCCAAATTGGCTCACTCACTAAATTTTAAGACAAAACTGAGATTAGTAAGACTGAACTGAGAGATCAGTTATTGGCTGTATAATGACTCTACTATACGTCTGTAAATGACATAAAAGTGCCAGTAAGGTTCGTTCCTCCGCCTTGGGCTGCATAAAGCAACATATATACCAAACGTTTTACAGCTTTACGTCACAATTCCGTGCTATAAATCTCTAATATAGCGCTTCGAGCTCTAATATGAAGCTATGTTCCTCCTTTGTAGATACGTAGTTACAAGAGCGCTAATGGATTTTATTAAAACACTTAAGGTGCCATAAGACTATTCTGTAACTCCCACGCCTGTATAAAATACTTCGTATGGTTCTTTATACAACTACAAGCCGTACAGTAGCCATATAATTCTCACAAATAGCGCTTAAGGCGCTATTCTAGCGCTACTTAACTCTGTTATAAATAAGTGTTACAACAGCCGAACACAACTCCGTTAAAGAACCTCTGGCTTTGTAAAATGTCTCTGTACGCTCTTAAGCGCCATTAAAGCGACTTATAACTCTTTTTAAACTCTTTTGCCTACTAAAGCACTCCTTTACGTCTTATGGTGGCACAATGGTTTATATGAACTCCATAATACTTCTCATGGCTGTCTTGCTGCGGTACTGAATGCTCTTATACCACCATAAGCTATTCCATTGCCATTAATCGGCTACAGTACCACCTTCTGTTAAAGGGTTTTCCAAAATGCTACTGTACGTCTTAAGGAATATTGTACAGCACTTGAACGACTCCTATACAACTACCAGGCTGCACAATGGCTGTATAATTCGCTTGTGTGCTAGTTGGGAGCTGAACCTACAATTTGTTAAAGCAAGACTACCTGATATGGAGACAAAGTTAAAAATGGACGGAAATAGTGAAGATTATGAGAATAATGCCTTCCTCACGTGCCACTCCTGCGGGAAACGTGGACACAAGTCGTATGAATGCAGAGGATCAGGACGAGGACAAGGGCCGAGTAGAGGACGGTCTATGACACGAGGACGGAGCTATCCAAGGGCGCGCGGACGCTCATTTAGAGGAAATTCAGGTGTACGACGTACATCGTATCAACATGCTTCAGCAGCAGACACAGAAGACATAGAAATAGGTTTCATTGCTAGCGATATTATTGCTAATGTGGGTGAGTGTGGTAGCATAGAACTAATTGTAGACTCGGGATGTACGGAGCATTTAATAAATGAAAGATATGAGAATTATATGACGGATATTACGTACTTAGATAGACATGTCAAAATATTCGTAGCTAACGGCCAATGTATTACAACTAATAAAAGAGGTAAACTTAAAATCAAATATCAAAATACTAAGATTAATATTGATGCGCTTATTGTGAAAGATGTTTCATACAATTTGTTATCGGTCAAAAAGATTGTCGAGGCAGGTGTTAACGTAAACTTTAATAAAAACAATGTTAAAATATTTAATAAAAAGACATTTTTATGCGGCAACGTGCAGGGAAAGTTGTATAAGTTACAAGCCGAATTATGTAAGTACGAATTCTGTAATGTTACTGATGCAGCAGATCTATGGCACAAACGTTTAGGTCATTTAAATAGGAAAAGCCTTAATATATTAAACTTACCTGTATCTGATAGAATTTGCAGTCCCTGTATTGAAGGAAAAGCCACCCGAAGCCCATTCACGCCTGTCCGAAAGCCTAGAACGAGAATGATAGCCGAGATGCTTCACACAGACATAGCTGGACCGATCAGACAACAAGGACCTAACGGTGAAAAATATTTTATGACAATTATTGACGATTTCTCTCATTTTTGCGTAGTGTATCCCCTGAAGAGCAAATCTGAAGCAACTGAACGATTGATGAACTATGTATTAAGACTTGAAAACGAAACGGGGAATAAAGTAAAAAGAATTAGATGTGATAATGGTGGAGAGTACACTGCTAATAGTTTGAAATTATTTTGCAGAAATAGAGGGATTAGTTTAGAATATACATTACCGTACACGCCACAACTTAATGGGATATCAGAACGGATGAACCGCACATTATGCGACAAAACGAGGACTCTATTAGCGGAAACCAATTTGCCAAAACATCTATGGTGCGAGGCAATTCAATGTGCAGTTTACCAATTGAACAGATCGCCATCATGGGCCATTTGCTTCAAGACACCCAGCGAAATATTTTTTGGTAAAAACGACCTATCGAGATTGAGAGTATTTGGTTCCAAAGCTTGGGCTACTATAGTACCCAAACCGGACAAGTTAGCCAAGAGAGCAAAAGAAACAAGAATGGTAGGTTATGGAACTGTTGGTTACAGATTATGGGATCCAGAAGAAGATAAGATAATTATTTCAAGAGATGTAAGATTTGATGAAAGCGACATTAAATACAAAAATAACGAAGAAGTGAAACAAGTAAGGGATATTCAAGACAAAGAAGAAGAAATGAATACAGAAAAGGAAGATATTGTAGAAAAGGAAGATGAATTTAAAGATGCAGAAATGAACAATGATCAAACTGAAGAAAAAACAATCAGACCCAAAAGAACGATAAAATCTCCTGCTTATCTTAAAGATTACGAGACAAATGTAGAAAACATAAATGAAACTAACATTGTTATATGTCTCAGTGCAAATGCACCAGAAACTTTTGAAGAAGCTGTAAAAGAACCAGAATGGAAAAACGCAATAAATAAAGAATTAGATGCACTCCAAAGATTACAAACATGGGAAGAACAAGAAATACCCGATGGAAAAAATTTGATAGATACAAAATGGATATTTAAGCAGAAAGAAGATGGAACAAAAAAGGCAAGACTGGTAGCTAGAGGCTTCCAACAAAAGAAAGAAGATATTTTTGACAGCATTTATGCACCCGTTGCAAGACATTCTACCATAAGAATGATCTTATCAAAAGCTGTACAGGATGATTTAAAAATTATTCAACTTGACATTCCCACTGCATTCCTAAATGGAAAATTGAAGTCTGATGTATTTATCAAAATACCCCAAGGTTTAGAAGTTAAAAACAATAATATAGCATTAAAACTAAAGAGAGCATTGTATGGATTGGTTGAATCACCAAAATGTTGGAATGAAACACTTGACGAGTTTGCGAAAGCTAACAGATTCCAAAGATCAGAATATGATTTTACTGTTTGTATTACAAAGAAGATTGCTGGATGCTGATTTATGTGGACGATATCCTGATTATCGGAAACGGGGAAGAAACTATTAAAGCACTTAAGGAGGAGTTTAACGCAAAATATATGGGCGAAATGAAGAACTTTCTCGGAATGGAAGTTAAAAGAAATGAAGATACTTTAGAACTGACACAAACTAAAATGATTGAAAAGATATTGACTAAATTCAAAATGGATGAATGTAACGGAATAAAAACTCCAATGGAAAGAAATTACAATATAGAAATAAAGGACAATACAGAAATTTTGGATGTACCGTATAGAGAGCTAATAGGAAGTCTAATTTATCTTACTGTAACAACAAGGCCGGATTTAACATTTGCAGTATCATATCTGAGCAGATTTTTAGATAAGCCAAACGAAGAATTAGGGAAAGCTGGAAAAAGAGTACTACGTTATTTGAAAGAAACAAAGGAAAAAGGATTGTTATTTAGAAAGAAAAATGACAATAATTTATACGGATTTTCTGATGCCGATTGGGCTGGAGATAGAAGCGACAGAAAAAGTGTTAGCGGTGGTATTATCTTACAAGGGCAAAACCCCATTTCTTGGTTTTCAAAGAAGCAACAATGTGTAGCTTTATCGTCTGCCGAAAGCGAGTACGTAGCTGCCGCATCATTAGCACAGGAAATCGTTAATTTAAAAGGCATATGTAAACACTTAGGTTGTGATGTAAATGCCTTATTACTTGTTGACAACAAAAGTGCGATATCAATGGCAAAGAATTACGAGAATTCTAAGCGTACAAAACATATTGATATACGGGTTCATTATATAAAAGACTTGGTTGTCAATAAGGTGATCAGCATTGAACATATTTGTACTAATGAAAATTTAGCGGATGTGATGACCAAAAGTTTGAGCACAGACAAGTTTTATAAATGTATTGATAAGTTCTTGTGCTAATTCTTAGTTGGTTAGTTTAGTTAAGTTAGTTATAGTTGTGTATTAAATAATAACTGGTAAGCCATGTTATCATTTAGGAGGAGTGTTGAGATGTACAGCACTAGCTGCGTGTCTCCACACTAGTACTATTGACTAGTTGCTATGGTTTCATTATTCTCTTTAATAGATTGTGTCTTATTGTAATGTTTTATGAATATATGGTTTGTGATAAATATGATGCTTATTCTTCTACCTAAAACCTCAACAGAGAATAGGTAAGCGGACTAAAAAAACTGTTTAGTCCATCAGTTACATTATTGAAATATTATACACACGCCATTTTTTCTTTTGATTATCAAACAAAAAATGACGATGATACAGAGCTTTGAAGTTTCGCGTGACGTCACTTGTGAATACCATTTTTACTTACAAGTGACGTCACAAACCCCCACTTCAGAGCTTTGATGGTCTCTATCTTAGTCAATTTTTATTGATTTGATAAAGCAAAAAATACGTATTTAATATTTTTCTATATTCTAACTGACGGACTAAATAGAGTTATGTATTTTCAACCCAGGCTGCACCCCTATTGTACATTTGCAGTTTGCTAATAACTTTTTTACGAATTACTCTGAAGTCGCCGTCAGAAATACGGTTGATTACTTACTACTTTTTCGATCCAAAGGTCACTGTTAGTAATATCTTAATATTTTTTTAGTTCCATCAAAAAAGATACCTACAGTACATACACTAGGTACAGTGCGCAACTTGGTTAACTTACCACATTGTTCGTAAGTGACGCACGTCCCTCCAATCTGATTCCTCGCATAACCGGCGGCACAGACACATGTTGGTGTACACTCCCATGGTTCGGAGGGCTGACAGGGCGGTTGGGGCTGGCGGAAGTTTTGGCATGTCCTCTCTGGAGGACACGTGTATAGATAGATAGATAGTCCTCCTCGCCGTGTCCGGCGACAGCGACTCCGTCAATTATTCGTGTCCGGGTTATGAAAGGCTCTGATGTGACTCGCAAAACCACGTGTATATGCAGGCTGTGACTTCGTGGAGGGTTGTGTTGTCGCATTTGATGCCTGTACCTATTGATACAGTACTGTCAGCATTCATTTTTGTATTCTCTCATATCAGACCCTTATTTTTAACCCACTTTAAATGAACCGGCCAAGAGCATGTCGGGACACGCTCAGTGTAGGGTTCCGTAGTTGCCCATCCTTCACAATAGACAATAAAATAAAATTTCAATTACGAGAAAGATTTCAAACTCTATAAAAAGGTCGTAAACGCAAAAGTAACTAATTACTTATTACCTTTTGGAAGTTATCGATTAATACGCACCAGATTGAGCTAAATGTTTTAATGCAGTATGGCACTTAACTAATGCTTATGTGTAACGTTCGAAGTATAACAACACCGTGCGGCACTTACGTCATTTTAAAGAAAATTATGTAATTTTGCGCTAACTCAAAAACGGCTCGACCGATTTCATTCAATATAGTTTTCATTGAAAGTACTAATAAGGCCTCAATTTCATGAATTTTTCCATAATTTTTTGACCCGTGGTTGAGAAGTTAGAGGGGGGCCACTATTTTTTTGATTTCCCGAGTGAATATTTACAAACTGCTGACTTTATCAAAAAATGATATTTGAAGACCCCTATTATTTTTAAAAGACCTATTCAACGACACCCCACATGCTAGTGTTGGAACGAAAAAAAAAATTCACCCTCACTTTAGGTCTAAGGGAGGTACCCGAAAAAAAAGTTTTTTTTAGTTTTTATTTTACCGTTTTGTCGGCGTGATACATACACATACTCATACCAAATTTCAGCTTTCTAGCACTTATGATCACGGAGCTAAGCCGCGGACGGACAGACGGACATGGCGAAACTATAAGGGTTCCTAGTTGACTACGGAACCCTAAAAAGGAGTACCTACTAATTTAATTTGAATCACCTTATGAAGTCGGTGCCAAACCTCACGTAAAATTGTTCTCGCGAACAAAAATATTCGTACATACCAAATAAGGCTTCATGCGTAGCATCTGTTTTCATTGTTGTTTGGCACCGATTTCAAAAGGTGATTCAAATGTCTGTACATGAACGGGTTATTTTGTGGCTTTTCAGTTTATTTTGAAGTTGGTTCTTTTACACACTGAAATATATACGGAACAAATTAAACACCACTAACTTTAACACATTATACTATTTTTTATTGGACAAAAACTAAAAAGGAGACGTCAGGGTGGCGGGTGGATTTCCTTTCCAGTTCTAACTAATGGTTGCCTACTCAAGGGTGAAAGAACTGCCTAAGGTTAGTGCTCACAATGTGCTTCCACATGAAGAAGCAAAGAATGAAGCAAAATCAAATTAAGAGAGCGGGAAAAGAGGAATATGGAATTGAATAAGTAGGTATTTCATTGCAGGCAGTTCAGGCACACACAAAACATGTAGGCGCTTTTCACAAAAAAGTGATTAATAACATGATACTGTTCGTGATTTTGCTTCATGAGCTGATTTGAGCTGCCTTCGAATACCGTATTAGATTCCTCAAACGACTGATACGAACCGAAAAACTTTTTTAAAGTTTCCCATTTCCCGCTAAAACTTTATCTGGAATGGACCACTGCACCCCATACGAGAGCCATTGATTTTTTTCTTTTTTCGCTTCATTGTAAACATTCGGTTTAAGCTAGCAGACGTTACTGCCTGAATGAAAATAATTAGTTTGGGTGTAGCACATCGTTACTATCGATTCTCAACATCATTTGAGACGATGGTGCAGATGATGAAGTCTGAATCTTTACGGTCGATGGCGCTCCGATGCCACCCTTAGCTATGCAAGAAGCAACTGGTTGAAATATTAATTCCGTGTTGGCCCGGAAAGACGTTCGAAACACAGGTTCTAACCTTGCCTGGTGATGCCGAGGTTTATGCTGGGGCTAGCCTATCACCACAACACAGCGACTTACGATAACAGACTATGGGTTAGCCCCAAGGGGTTGATCAGCAACAAACAAAAAAAGCAGCTCTGGACACTTTTTCAAATCATCATCACTACATATTATAAAAACTAAAAAACCAAAAATAACCCGTTCAAGTACAGATTACATTTGACTCACCCTTCGAAGTCGATCCCAAACCACTCAGTTCTTATATTTATATTATAGTTTATGCGAGGTTTGGCACCGACTTCGAAGGGTGAGTCAAATGTAATCTGTACTTGAACGGGTTATTTTTGGTTTTTTAGTTTTACTGAAGTCGGTTCTTTTTTTTTGTTAAAAATTTTTTTTTTTTTTTGCTTTTTAGTGATTCATATAAAAGTTCTAGTGGCCAAATCCTATTTACTGAATGTAAATTCTTGACTTTATCAATAAATTACCGAAAGCGCCGTACATGTCCCTATAACATTTGAAGAGTTCCCTCGATTTCTCCAAGATTCCATCATCAGATCCCGACTTAGTGCCAACGGGACCAACTCGGAGTTATACCCTTTCGATTAAAAAAAATATATTGAAAATCGGTTCACGATTCTCGGAGATATCGAGTAACATACATAGAAAAAAAAAAAAAAAAAAAAAAAAAAATTAGTTCGAATTGAGAACCTCCTCCTTTTTTGAAGTCGGTTAAAAACAAAGTCGCTTTCTCTGTCCCTATGTCCCTTTGTATGCTTAAATCTTTAAAACTACGCAACGGATTTTGATGCGGTTTTTGGAGTTTACTCCTTAAGAATCGATTTTCATATATAAGCCCGGGGTATGAAAAATATGGGGTGTAAAATCGAACGTATCTGCCGTGCTAATTTAAAAAGTCGTATCTCAGTATACGATCGGGGTAAAAATACGACTTCGTAATTTAGCAGGTTATGCGTTAAGCGTTATAGACTAAGATCCCGATATAAAATAACCTTCACCGAGATGTTTATTTGATGAAATGTATTTTATATTTAATTTAATATGTCAATAATTATATTGCATATGGGTTGCCTAACAAATTTTAGTCCAGGGTATGTTTAAGATGTTTAAGGCAGATACGTTCCAAAAATATAAGTATTGCGAGGATTGACGTTTGGTTGTCAAAGGCGACGGTTGAAAATTTTATCAAATTTTATTTTATTTATAAGTTAATTCAGTTTTAGAGTCCTTTTCGCTGTTTTTGCGATGAGTGAGTCAAGTCGAGGTGTCGTGAGTGATACGTCACTTTTAGAATGTGGGCAGCGGGCAGCTCCGTCGTGGCTATCTGAAGTGGAGTTTGATAATAAGGCAGGGCCGAGTATAGATGCGAAGCTGGTTGCTAACATTTCTAGCCCAGCCGCTAGAAACGGCTTATTTGGCTTATTATCATTTCTAGCGATAACAAGCGGCTGGAAACGGCTGCTTACATTTCATTGACATATTCACATGATTCAATGTTTGTTTTTGTTATTTTTCTTTTCATTTATTTACTATAGGATCTATTTAACATAAATAGACATAAACAATGACATTTGCATCTGTATTCAGTGTTAAAAACTCAAAATTCTCTTACAAAATGCGAAAGAGCAGTGGAATAGGACTATTTTAATAATTTATTTGTGAGAGATGGTGTAGTGTGCGTATATGTACACACACACTCTCTTCATGTAGATGCTATATAAATGCATTGCATGTTAATTTGAGATACAATAAACCTTACACTCAAGCAACTAACACATCTTTTACTCTCCACATCACATGGCGATCCTGCCAGTGCGGCCTTGTGCTGCACTGGCGGCGCGCTGCGCCACCAATCAAGGACCATTAACTTAAAAAATAATATTAGTGATTAAAACAAAAACAGTTGGTGACGAAACACTGATGGTTTTTAAAAGTAGATATATTAAGTATAACTTTCAAATATTTTCTAATAAAAAGCTTAGCCATTCATTTTAACAAATTCATATTATAAATCAAGCAAACAATTTATATCATTTCTTCGTAACTCACACGCTAATAAGGTACGCGACAATTTCAATAGTCATCATAAAAGGAAAGGTATGCAATCGTCTGTTATTTCATATCAAGTTACTGATTCAATGTGAAGCTTTGTGCACTGTTTTGAGATTATTTAAATTTACATTGTAATTAATTGATTTTTATGAACAGATTATTTTACAGTTGTACGAAAGTTTTATTTTTTCTGGATTTAGATGCTTTTGCATTTACTTTATAGATGTGTGTCGTCTTTTGGCCATCATATGTCATACATAACTAATTTAAGGATTACAGGAAAGGTAGGAGATGTAGTATGGTAAAAAGTTAATTTAGGATATATTATGACAACATGTTATACACGGACGTGACAAATACCTATAATGAGAGATAACGAAGTGATATAACCGAGTGAGAGTTTATTAATATAATAAAAGTAAATAAATAAAAATATAAAGATACAGAAGGAATTTGTCAGTTACAGCAATAGTATTAGGATGAATAAGTAAGCTTAGATAATGTTTTAGTGTTGGATTTTATTGGTTTGAAGTTTCGTAAATGTTTGGAATTTGATTGTGTATGAAACGTTTTAGAAAGGAAATGTTCAGTACTTAATACAGGTAGTTTGAATACGAATAGGTAAATTGAATTAGGAAAAGGATATAAGACGTGTGTAAGTGTTTTTAACCTTGTGTTTGGGAAAGCTGCGGCAAATAAGTTTTTCAACGAGCGATTAGCCTGATCAACTAAGAGTTATTGAAATTTTTATGAGCTGAAGTTTTCATGAGGTGCGAGTTCTTTGTAAGGCAATATGAATGTTTTTTTGTATAAGAGAAGGTTATGGAGAATTTATAAGGTAATATGATGAATGCCAATCGTTATCATCGGCGACCCGAGAGGCGCAGTTGAGCGAGTAGGTATATGTAATGTATGTTTAGCAAGGTACACCAGGATACAAGGCAGGCACGGAATCCTTGCCTTCGGATCATGATTTGATCGAGTATCGACTGTGACGAATCTTGGACACATGGAGTGATATTGTATATGGACGTGTTAAAAGAAATGCCTGATGTGAATAAATAAATGATATGAAGTATGTGTGCGCGCACTTAAATAAAATATCCTTGTATCCTGAACAATTAAATAAATATTATAAAGCCGGCCGCAACATAAATAATGTGCTGTGTACCTTGGTGCTTGATAGTGTTGCCAAAGTTGCACGCTAAATATAATAATAAATGAGGAATAAATAAGTAATGACGTTAATGAAAATGAGAAAATAATAACAGCTGTGACAAATACTTAAGTATGAAGTTAATTTCAGAAAAACGATAAATATATAGGTACCTATAAATCCTATGAATCCTATGATAGATGAAAGTACGTACGAATTTAATCGGATTACTTATGACATTGCTAGCATAAAATACACTGAATTGAAGAACCTAAGTAGAAAAACAATTGTTAAAGAAACGTTAGTCTTAAAGTAACATTTAGAATAGAACCTAAGGCTAGGTTATTACGTCATCATAGTGGGCGTAATGTAGATTTAATGTTTACTGCATGTAATTTGAGTTTTAAAATTTGTATAAGTTTTCTTTAGCATATAGTATAGTGATATATAATTAAAATATTTAGCTCGCTGACTGTACCATGTAAGATTATACAACTATTTTGGTTTTGTGAACATTTTGTGGAACATAGTCATAGTAAAATTATTTAGTATGTGAAAAAGCATTTAAAATATCAGACGTTTTATAACAAAATTTGTAGTATTAAGATAAGCTGTTTAAATTGTATTCAATAATTTTCTTCTTTTATCAATTGTTTATCAGTAACGGAAAAAGCGAGAGTATAGTTCATAGAATAGTTTATAGAAAAGAAATGTATTCAACATAAATATCCTCATCATAGAGAAATTTAATAACAATAAAAATGTATACTGTATTATGCATTATAATGTTTACTCGCCCAGTATCACAGTACTATGTTGTTGTAACTAACGTAACAGAAACAGAACATTAATTAATTACTTACCATTTTAAAACTACCAGAGAGTACTATGTATTAGATACTGCTGACCAGCATTTATTTTATCATTTGTGTGTTTTTATAATAATGCGGTATTTTTATTGTGTAATTTTTTTTCATTTATATTGTAACTGTTAAAAAAAAATCAACGTAGCCATTTTGCAACTATAAATATTACTTGTTTTTACAATTTCAATTTCAAGGTATTAAAAAAAAAAAATTAGATCAACTACAGTTAATCTATTTTTTTTTCTTCATGATGGGAGGTGTAGTGTGCGTATATGTACACACACACTCTCTTCATGTAGATGCTATATAAATGCATTGCATGTTAATTTGAGATACAATAAACCTTACACTCAAGCAACTAACACATCTTTTACTCTCCACATCACAATGGATTGGAAATAGGTATTTATCAGTTACCTAGTAATAGTAATAAGCATTTAGTTGTATTTCTATAATGCACCAGCGCAACGAGCTACGAGCCTCGCGCACTCATCCCCGCATGCCCCGCGCACCCCTCAGCCCCCCACACGCATTTATCCTGCCGCGCGAGATTCCCGCGTTTGGTTTACAATGATGATTAGATCCAAAATAAACTGATTTAGCTACCTTTATTCTTATAATTTTCATACACCGCCACCTGAACACAAATGTTGTTTCATAGTTTACTTTTCGTATTTGAATTAAGTAAATTAGTAGGTACAAATGGTGTCTTCGGGGTCTATTTTTTTTTAAAAGTACATAATAAGTGCTACTGTATAGCAAAAATAAGAGTTTAACAAAAGAAAATGTAATAAAAATAATTTCTTTATTTGATGCTCAAGTCGGGTATCTACCCGGTATCAAGCGGCTGGTTATTCGTTTCTAGCCGCTGCTTTCGGTTACTACCGGCTTACAAGCCGCTGGTTTACAACTATAGGGCCGAGTCAATCGGATATTGTATCGGACGCTGAGTCCATGTCGGATGTGCGGCATATAGCGGTGAAGCGTGCTTGTGGTCTGAGCGACGAAAGCTGTGGTTGTACTTAGTGATAGTTTTATCACAATAGGCAGGAAACCTAAACGCTTGCGGGTTTTAGCAACCGCCAAAATGCAGCTGGAGCCGGACGGTGTGCCTGACAAGCTATTTGAAGTTTATATAGTGTCAAAAGAAGATTTACCGAAACAGATTGGTTTGGCAAAGTTGCTGCAATTTAAGGGTATAAAAGGAATTTTATCCGTCAAGTTTATGGGTCCACGTAAAGTTCGCATACAGTTTAACTCTAAGGATGATGAGTGGCTCGGGACACTGATGTTGTCAGGCTTGCCAGATGTTTACAAGCCAATAATGGGCATAGAGAGTTCGGGTATAAAAATTAGTGCCGATTTAATCAAAACTAAGCTCTTGCAAGAGGTAACGAAAACAGACACTACCGCTTTTTACACAAACTCCAAAAATGTCAAGCCAGGTTATTCATCCCAGTCAAAATCAAAAGGCCCCCGATGCTTTCGGAGTAATAAGTATGGGCACTTAAGTAAGAATTGTTGGCATAGGAAAAATAAGTCTGAGGTTAGAAATAAGAAAGATAATAATGGTTTTCTAGCAGCCTTTTCAGCCATGCAGGTGAATGATACAATGAACTGGTACGTGGATTCTGGCGCATCAACCCAAATGACGATACACCGGGAATGGTTGGTGAATAAGACAGCTCCACCTGTAAACCACATAAGAATAGCTGACAACAAGGTGCTACATGTCGAAAGCTGTGGTAATGTTATAATACAAGTACCCAATAAGACTGGCAGTGAAGCAATCCAGGTGAGAAATGTTCTATTTATACCAGAATTATCCACAAATTTGCTGTCTGTGAGTAAGATAATTAAAGCAGGCTGTAAAGTAGAATTTAATGTTGATGGCTGTCAGATAAAAAATCAAAATGGGCAAATGGTAGTAATCGCTACACTGATAAATGATACCTACAGACTTAAAGCTTATAATAATGAGAACCGGGCGATGGCAGCTTCTACAGAGACTGATACCTACTTGTGGCATCAAAAAATGGCACATTTAAATTTTAATGATGTTGATTAAATGCCAAACTGTACTACCGGCGTGAAATTGTCACCGCAATCTGAAAGTTGTGTATGTGTTACATGTTTAGAAGGAAAACAAACCAGGAAACCTTTTCCAAGTAACGGCTCCCGGGCAAAAGAATTGCTGTATGTGGTCCGCTACAAACCACATCAATTGGAGGTTCAAGGTATTTCACAGTTTTTATTGATGACTATTCACGTAAAGTCTTTGTGTATTTTATGAAAAGCAAAGCGGAGGTATTTAATAAATATATGGAATTTAAAAGTCGAGTAGAAAATGAACTGGATAAAAAGATAAAAGTATTTCGAAGTGATAATGGGAAGAAATATTTCAATAAAACTTTTGATGATTATTTAAACAAAAATGGTATATTGCACCAAACTTCAAATCGCTTTCTCTGTCCCTATGTCCCTTTGTATGCTTAAATCTTTAAAACTACGCAACGGATTTTGATGCGGTTTTTTTTAATAGATAGAGTGATTCAAGAGGAAGGGTTATATGTATAATACATGCATAATTTATCAGCATTGCACCCGTGCGAAGCCGGGGCGGGTCGCTAGTATACTATAAAATATTCCGCTATTAGTTGTTTCCACCAGAGATGTGCGAGGATCGGTAGCGACAGATGTGTTTGTGTTAACCATGTGTTAACTGATGGAATAACTTCGTTTATTTATTTAAAAAACGCATCCCTCGCTACGCATCATCGCACACCTCTGGTGAAAATGCAGTCTTACACTTCATACGCCGACGTTACTGTAATGACATTTGTGTAGTGTAGGCAACATGCTAACGAAAATCAAGTGAGAGTTGGTGAGATTGACTTGTATAAATTAATAAATCCATGTATTTAAGTATTGAATTGACTGAAAATAAGAGACTGATTCAAATGTAAAATGTTTATTCAGAAGTATGATTTGGATATAAGTGCGTATATAGGTACATATATGAATAGTGCGTAATCCAAAATTCGGCCTGCACTATATTTATCGTAGCTTCTCGGTTACATGCTTGTTGTGTATATTCCGGCTTTATATACTCGCCAGAATCGGGTGAAACATGCATGCTGCACTCTTTACTTTACATCGGTGAATTTCTACAGCTGGGAGAGTGCCTGAGTTAGTGCATGCTTTGTTGTACCTATTTTTGTAGATGGTTGTTGATGTTGAAGACCGCTACAAATTTACGTTACGCGTTAAGTGCATTTAACTGGTTTAGTGACCTTGCCGTGCTGCCTAGAGTTTGGAGAGTACATGTTTGGAGTGAGTGAGAGTATAGAACTCTTCCCCTAGCACAACTCGCAAAGTTGACCGAAGTTGGCCGCAGTATGGGTTCCCGCAGCGAAGAGCCTCCCACACTATCATATTCGCCCAACTTCGCGAGTAGTGTGGGCCGCAATAAACTGTACAGAGTTGACAGCTGTCGCTGTCACACGCACAATCATATCAAGTGCAATACACCATCGCAAGTGCAGACTTCTGGCCGAAGGGTGTTGTGTTTCGGCAGTTCCGGGGCAATCTGCCGAATCCTGCGCCAGATCAGACGACGCAACGGAGCCACGCTGTTACGTCGCCTAAATCCAACTACATTTAAGTTTATTTTACGTATGATTTTGTAGTTCACAGTGCCTTAGTTTAATTACTGTAATGCTGTGTAACAAATTTGAATAAATAAATAATTAAATAAATATCTGATTGCAGCAATAAAATTTACGGAGTTGACAGCTGTCACTGTCACGCGAACAATCATATCTGATTGCCGACGTTGGGTGAATATGATAGTGTGGGAGGCACTTCGCTGCGGAAACCCATACTTTGGCCAACTCCGCCTCGGACAACTTTGGTCAACTTCGCAAGAAGTGAGGAGCCGCAAAACCATCGGAATTAGGTTATAGAATGTACTGAGACGACAGGTGTCACAGGCACAATCATGTTTTAAGGGCTACTCCGATGTTCGAAATTCGATAGTGGCGGCCCTGTCGGTCAAACTATAATTGGGTGAGCGGGATAGCACTATACGATGGTCGATTTACAGACATTGGAGTAGCCCTTCTAAAGACTATCATATGATTCAACGGGGTGAGTGACCTTCTTGTTCAGGGGCTGGGGGCCCGTTGTCTTTAGAGGGCGTGGCCGGGTCGACGTAGACGCACTTGTCGTTAATATCCCGGGTATATCCCGAGAAACAGTAGCAATGTCCAACACAGTTCTCGTCATAGCAGCCGTCACATTCGAAGTATTCGTTTTCGCCGCATCGGTCTGAAATGCAAGTATTCATAAAATTAACAAGTATGCCAGTTATAGGTACTACTATTAACGCCATCTTGCTTTTTTGTCAACTAACTACGAGTATATATATATTAGACAACCGCACGGTGCGGTTCGTGGTATCATTGGCGTATCTAAGAATATTTTTCAGACGACGCCTGGGTGAAGCCATGAATTTCTATCGGTAACCCAATATCCTGGGGCATGCTTCATACATGCATCGGTATTATTTTGTTTTTGTCGCTCTACGCTAACCGCTGCCACAGGCGCGACAGCGGCCTATCGGTGTAACCCGGGCGTTGGTGACCTTGTAATGCCGAATCCTTCGACAAGGCATTCACGTGCATGCCTTTCCTTTCCCCACCTCGCGCGTCCCGCGCTCGCCCGCGCTCGCCCCTCGACACGCACACATTGCCGCGAGTTTTGTTACTGCCCACAAGTGTAGCTGTCGTTTCTTTTTACGTTAGTATATTATATATATATATACAGTAGTATATTATTTATATAGTATATTATATAACGCAATCATTGCTTTCGAGTGGAAGCCGCCGGACGGAAGGCGCAGACGCGGACGTCCTGTACACTCATGGCGGCGCACCGTGGAGCGCGAGCTGCGAGCCGTTGGAATGAGCTGGAGTGAGGCCAAAAAAGTTGCTGAGGATAGAAAGGCGTGGCGGGAGCTGATGAAGGCCCTCTGCACCTCCGGGGTGCCTTAGGACAACAACATATTATATATTATTCTTTGCCGCTGCCGCTGCCGCTGCCGCTTGACACGCAAAGTCGTGGCTGTGGCGTAATAGGGAGTGAATGAATTCCAGAGACGTCTTTCTTGAACGGTGAAAGAATTTGCCATGGTACGAAGGAATCGAGAGTTTGAGAATTCGGAAGGAACGAAGTTCACAGCCTGGACGGGTTTGTAAGTTACAAAGTTATACGCACCGCATTGTTCCAAAGTAACACACGTTCCTCCGTCCTGGTTCCTCGCGTAGCCGTCCTCACAGATGCACCTTGGAGTGCAGGGGAAGGCCGGTGGGGCGCACGGTATGGGAGGCCAGTTACGGTTCTGACATGTCTTCTCCGGAGGACAGCCATATGTGCAGGCAGCCATCTCGTGTTTGGTCACATTGTTGCATGTAAGGGCTAGAAGTATAGAAAAGAAATAATTAGGAATATGGGCATTATTAAAATAAAATAATAAAACAACACGTTTTTCGGTCCTAATTCAAACGGTTTTTTTGTAACGGTGATGTGTAATGCCTCATGGCATTAAGTCCGCCTTTTGAACGATAAGATTTTTTGTGCAATAAAGATTAAATAAATAAATAAATAAATGTGTAGTGTATTGGTAGTAGACAATATTTTTTCCGATTTAATTGTTTATTATAATATGTTGATTATGTAAAGGTATATGTATAATTTATGTACGATTCACATTAACCGGGCCGGGCCGGGTCGGCTGCCGCCGCGTTGCAACGGGCGCTCTGGCAGCCGGCAGCGGCCGACCGCGTCCACTGACCAGGCCGGGCGGGTTCGGCAGCCGCCACGTTCCAGCGGACGCTGGAGCGCCCGGCGGCAGCCGACTGCGTCCGTCCGAGCGATTAAATTCTAGGGCGACGGATGAGCGAACGGAGCCGATGGCGCGCGACGGTAACCGAACGGAGCCGATTACGTGCGACGACAGCCGAGCACCTCCGTCCGCGTCCGCAAGCGCCCGATCGGCCGGCAGCGGCGCCAATAACATTCGAATATGGGATCTGACCTGTACAGAAGCTCTACATTCCTTTGGCAACTATTTAGATGCACTTGCGCGCGCGCCGACTCCGCCCGGTCAGTGGGAATCGTACATTATAGGTGTAACAGATCGTATTCTTCCAACCCAAAAGAAGAATTTGAAATCTAAATGTTTATTTCGTCAGTATGATATAAGTAGATCTTCAAATGGGTTTAACGTTCTTACTCCAAACGTTAATTTTAAATGTTCTTAAAACTTTTTAGGTAAGGTAGTCATCGAATTATCATTATTATAATTATCATTAAGATATTTCGGTATTTGTAAAAAAAAATGGGATATCCCAAAAGAACTAGGCGTCGCTCAGTCGAGGAAGCGTTATGCTATCTTATCCCAGGGATGAGAAATAGAATAGTTAGAATAGAATAGAATAAAAAAGCTTTATTCAAGATAACACATCATTACAATTTACAATATTAGATAAGTATTAAAGACAGTGTACATAAAGAGCTAGATGTGCATCCGAAATGGTCTCCACTCAGCAATTCTGTTGGCTTTCCTAGGTATAGCAATGCCCACGGCGCTGGTTTTCTGTGGAGCCAGAGGGACGGTTTCGCGCATACTGAGCGACAAGTGTCAAAGACGAAGCAAATATATATATGTGTATGTATATGCATATATGTAAGAATAAAAATAAAAATATTACGGTAAATTAAAGAAATGACATGTGAAAACGCAATCCGAGCTGCTCGAGCCTTTCCTCCAAATAGAGAGAATTAAAGGATACTAAGAAGAAGAAGACTATATTTGGTACTTATGTGAAATTTCAAAGTGTTATAAGAAGTAGAACAGAAAATGACATCAGCTATACAACAAATGCAAAGGTATATAATTCTAATCTTCTAAATTATTGGTCTTAACCCACTACCACTCAATCTATAATTTCTGATTCGATCTCGAATTTTTTTCCTCAGGAAGGAATGAAAATCAGGAATTTATTTATTACCACATTGTCCTATGGTGACACACGATCCTGCCTGATTCCTCGCATAACCCACGTCACAGACGCATTTCGGCTTGCAAGGGAGGAACGTAGGACCGCAGAGAGGTAGAGGTAACTTTATGTTCAGACAAGTCCTCTCTGGAGGACAGTACTCGAACATGCAAGCAGAGACCTCGTGTCCCAGAGTATTGCACAAGAGCACACCTGAGAAGAAGAACTTTAAAGTAAGTCTAAGTAAGTAAGTAAGCCTAAGTATTGCTCTCAGAGACTCGATAGCGTCCTAAAGTTCATACTTTACTGTTTGGTAAGATATACGTCAGATTCAATCTACAAAAGTTGTCAATTCTAATTTTTAAATAGACTAGGTAATCAGAGTAAAGTGAAATGTACCAACTTCGTGGTCTAGCAGGAACCGCCTGTGGAGCTTCAATCAGCTGAGAAGGTACCATCGATGGTGGGGGTCGAGGAGTAGTAGCTCGCAGTTTGCGTCTCGCTCACATTTTGTATCGCAGTTGCTGCTCCCAGTTAATAAACTAACTAAAATGCAAAGGTATCAGCTTCGAAGCCCAGAAGTGGCTGCGGTCCTTCAACGGGTCGCGCCGACCGGCAGAACTATCCGTGGTGGTAACTAAAATGAAAAGGTATCAGCTTCGAGGCCCAGAAGTGGCTGCGGTCCTTCAACGGGTCGCGCCGGCCGGCAGAACTATCCATGGTGGTGGTGAGGATTGGTAGAGACGCAGGTATTGTTGGCATTTCGCTCGTATCCTTCGGCGCATGGCAGATGCCAGTTGATAAACTAACTATAGTGACATGTACTAACTTCGTGGCCCAGTAGTAATAGGCTGTGGTCCTTCAACAGGCGGTGAAGGCAGTACTATCGGTGGTGGGGGTGGCGATGGATGCGTATCTACAGGAGGAGGAGTGGTAGAGACGCAGGTATTGTTGGCGTCTCGCTCGTATCCTTCGGCGCAGTGGCAGCTGCCAGTGCAATCCTCGGAGTAGGGGCCGTCACAGGAGAAGTACTGGTTATAGCCGGGGCATTGATCTGAAAAAAGACGTTGCTGTTGTGACTAAAGTAACGAGCTGACATATTATATGGTAGCGTTTATTGATGTGAAGCGAAAATGCCTAAGGCACCGAATATTTTTCCTTTAGTTGATCGCAAAAGCTGGCTGAGAACTGTATTTTATGCATGGGTTGTTGGTGTAAAATGTGACGCAATTTGTCGTGGGGCGTGGCTATGAACTAGACCAACGCGTGCACACCTCAATGAGTGGCTACAACGCGTATAGATTTTACCTGAATAAAGAAAGGTGGAGATGGGCACCCTGATGTGCGCAGATGCACAGGTTGTTTACAACGTGTAGCAAGCCTGTTTTGCATGAAGAAGATTTAGAGTACCTACCGTAAAACCCAACTAAACCCAACCCAACTAATGTACAATCAAATCAACTATGGTCGAAACTAACTGGAAAATAACTTGTTAATGACGATTAGTAATTATTATATACGTATAAACTCTAATACATACCTACTCTGATAGACACGTGCCGGTTTTAGCACTACCAGCGCCCTGGACGAGATTTCTGCGGCTCGAATAAACAAAACGAGTTTTTCGCAAAATTTTGGGAATTTACGAGCTAGAAAAGGCCTCGCTCAACGAACGGTCACCCTACCGCGCCCTACCATACCACCGCTACTGCTGATATAATAAGGATCATGAGAGAAATAGAATTTCAAGAGCCGGACTATAGTTAGCTAGTTTTACAGTATTTATAGACACTACCGCTTACCGCACTGCGCATAAGTAACACAGCTTCCACCCCACTTGTTCCTCGCGTACCCATCGGCGCACACGCACTGTTTGGTGCACGGCTGCGAAGGCGGGACGCACGGCGGCTCGGGCCCACGGAAATTCTGGCACGTGCGCTGCGGGGGACACAGGAAGCGACACGCGAGGACCTCGTGGTTGGTAGTATTGTCGCATTTTAGATTTGAATCTTGAACATTAGAGAACAGAGAGATTCTAAAATGGGACCTCTAGTCATTACATGTTCTAGTCGCATATCTACTGTGAGGTGTGACAGGACCATTTTGAAAATTAGATGCTGTGGCACAGATAAAACTCATACATAAAAGTCAAAATCGGCACATGGCCTTCATAAAAACAATCGGCTGTAGACGAAGAGGCAGATTTGCTATGATGAAGTCGCCATCCACAGATGTAGTGCCGTGTTACGAGGAAACTAACTTAAAAAAAACATACATAACGTAACGCTATTATTTAAATAATAAACGCATTTGTTTATGCAACATGCCTATCTTTTCTTGTATACATACTAATTATACATACTAAGACATCTTCATAGAAATCAACAAAATCACTTTTCATTAAAGAAAAAAAAAACAAAACCACTAGGCCAATTAACTTACCTTTATCATAAGGGGATGATAAAATTGAACGCTTCGATAGCACATGCCGCTTTGCTCTGACGTTAACTGTACGACCTTTCACACCCCACGGAGGTTGGCCTGCTAGTACTTGACCTGGAAGACAACAGATTCTTTACTACAGAATTAAACTCAGGTATCCACTCTCTGGACAGTGCTATATAGAAAAAAACGTTATGGAAATCGGTTGAAAATGGAATGTAACCATAGTCGTGCTATGAAGACATAGCAAACGTCACTCAACGAAAAGGCTACTTATGAACTTCTCTTCAATATTGTAAAATGGAAACTCTAGTCATGAGGGGTTCTAGTCGCTATATCTATCGTGAGCTGTGACAGGACCGTAGTGAAAATTCGATGCTGCGTCACAGACAAAACTCATGCAAAAAAGTAATGTGCCAAAAACAGCACAAGGCATTTGCCTTCATGTAAAAAGTATGTGAACTGTTCGGCTGTAGACGTGGTGTCAGTTTTGCCACGATAAAGTCGCCGTCCGGTATTGTCCATGAAAGTACGTATTAAAATCTCGACCGCATAGGAGTGAATGAGAGAGATACAAACCTGATAGCTTAACAACCCACTGACTGCAATAAATAATTATGTGTACCTTTCACACCCCACGGAGGTTGGCCTTCTTGTTCTTGACCTGGAAGACAGATTTCAGATTTTAGATTATTTATTGGTCAATGTCCATATCAATAACAATAATTGGGAAAATTAAATAAGTCGTTATATTTACGTATGAAAAGTGCTTTAAGTCAGATAAGGCCGAAAATTTATGTGGAGAAAAAGTGATGAGAGACATAAACCCCAACAACGTATTAAAGCTTTGATCAAGCGGGCGATTAACACTAGCTGAATATATTATATAGTTTTAAAATACAAACTGATGACGTTTACTTGTATCATATGTTGCAATAAATATTGAACATTTTACTATTTTTAGAGATCCGAAAGCTTAACAACCCATTGGCTGCAACAAATTATTTTGTGTAAACCTTATACGCCCCACGGAGGTTGGCCTGCTTGTACTTGATCTGGAAGACAATAGATTCTTTACAACAGTATAAAACTCGGGTAAACACTCTCTGGAAAATGGTATATGTGTATAAAAATATTTCTCGCTATGAAAATCGGTTGAAAATAGCCTTCAACCATACCTAGTCGAACCATTTTCGAAAAGTTTTATTAGTATTCCAAAATGGACACTCCAGTCCGAGGTTCTAAGTCACTATATCTACTGTGAGCTGCGACGGGACATTTCTCGTACATAAAAGTAATGTGCCGAAAACAGCACAAGGCATTTGCCTTCATATAAAAACTACGAGAACTGTTCGGCTGTAGACGAAGTGGCAGTTTTGCCACGATAAAGTTACCGTCCGCAGATGTGGTGCGCTATCACGAGGGTCCTAACCTCATGTACGTCTCTCGAGGCACTGTCCGTAAAAGTGTTAAAATCTCGACCGCATGAGAGTGAATGAGAGAGATATAAATCCGAAAGCTTCACAGCTCACTGACTGCAACAAATTATTTTGTGTACCTTTCACACCCCACGGAGGTTGGCCTGCTTGTTCTTGACCTGGAGGACGGATTTCAGATTCTTTATTGGTAAATGTCCATATCAATTACAATAATTGTGAAAATGAAATAAGTAGTACGAAATACGTACGAAAAGTGCTTTAAGTCAGATAAAGACCTAAACATTTTGTGGAGAAAAAGTGATGAGTGACATAACCCCGACCACGAATTAGACCTCAAGCGGGCGATTAACACTAGTAAAATAACAGGTGAAAGTGTTAAAGCCTCGATCGTATAAGAGTGAATGAGAGTGTGAGAGGGAGAGAGAGAGATAGAGAGAGAGAGAGAGAGAGAGAGAGAGAAATAAAAACCCGAAAGCTTAACAGCTCACTGGCTGCAACAAATTATTTTGTGTACCTTTCACACCCCACGGAGGTTGGCCTGCTTGTACTTGACCTGGAAGACAATAGATTCTTTACTTCAATATAAAACTCAGGTATACACTCTCTGGACAGCGCTATATTTAAAAATATTTCTCGCTATGGTAATCGGTTGAAAATAGCCTGCAACCATAGGTACCTAGTCGAACCATTTTCGAAGTTTTATTAGTTTGCTAAAATCGAAATTAGTCATTAGAGGTTCTAGTCACTATATCTACTGTGAGCTGTGACAGGCACATTTTGAAAGTTAGATGCTGCGTCACAGACAAGACTTGTTCATAATAAGTAATGTGCCAAAGACAGCAAGGCCTTCATGTAAAAACTATGAGAACTGATCGGCTGTAGACAGAGTGGCAGTTTTGCCTTGATAAAGTGGTCGTCCGCAGATGTGGTGCGCCCTCACGAGGGTCCTAACCTAATGTACGTCTCTTAAGGTCCTGTCCGTAAAAGACTAAAGATCTCGACCGCAGAAGAGTGAATAAGAGAGATAGAAACCCGATAGCTTAACAGTTCACTGACAGCAACAAATTATTTTGTGTACCTTGCACACACCAGGGAGGTTGGCCTGCTTGTACTTGACCTGGAAGACAACAGTTTTTTTACTACAAAATAAACCTCCGGTATACATTTTATATAAAATATAATTTATCGTAATGGAAATCGATTGAAAACAGAATGCAACCATACCTAGGCGAACCATTTTTGAAAAGTTTTATTAGTATTCCAAAATCGAAACTCATTAGAGGTTCTAGTCACTATATCTACTGTAAGCTGTTACAGGACCATTTTGAAAATTAGATTAAAATAATAATATTGCTTTGCTATTCTGAGCCTAACCCTTTATTTATTTGCGTATTTTTTCATGCATACAAGGCATACACGCATTTAATGGTCCCACCCTCCCACCAGGATAGCAAAAATAAATCCGCAAATAAAAATAACAAACTACCACCAAAATAACAGAACGTATTCGACACGTGTTTCGCCCTTCTACGAAGCATCATCAGGAGATGTTGGTCTGGAGTCCGACAACCGAAAATTAAAAAAAAAAAACTGAATTCTGTTCGGCTGTAGACAGAGTGTCAATTTTGCCACGATAAAGTCGCCGGCCGCAGATGTGGTGCCGTATCACGAGGATGCTAATGTACGTCTCTCGAGGTGAAAGTGTTAAAGTCTCGACCGCATAACAGTGAATGGGTGTGTGAGAGAGAGAGAGCAATAGGGAGAGCGAGAGAAAGAGAAGGAGAGAGAGATAGAAACCCGAAAGCTTAACAGCTCACTGTGCACTGGCTGCAACAAATTATTTTGTGTACCTTTCACTCCCCACGGAGGTTGGCCTGCTTGTACTTGACCTGGAAGGCAACAAATTCTTTACTACAGAATAAAACTCAGGTATACACTTTCTGGACAGTGCTATATAAGGAATAATTTCTCGTTATGGAAATTGGTTGAAAATAGAATGCAACCATAGTTGTGCTATGAAAAACATTTAAAAACTACGAGAACTGTTCTGCTGTGGACGGAGTGGCAATTTTGCCACGATAATGGCGGCGTCCGCAGATGTGGTGCCGTGTCACGAGGGTCATAACCTAATGTACGTCTCTTGAGGTACTGTCCGTGAAAGTGTTTAAACCTCAACCGCATAAGAGTGAATTAGAGAGAGAGAGAGAGAGAGAGAGAGAGATAGAGAGAGAGAGGCCCGAAAGATTAACAGCTCACTGATGAAACAAATTATTTTGTGTACCTTTAACACCCCACGGAGGTTGGCCTGCTTGTACTCGACCTGGAAGACAATCGATTCTTTACTAAAGACACCTAAAGAATAAAACTCAGATCTAAACTTTCTGGACAGTGCTAATATAAAGATGGAATGACTATGGAGTCGTGCCATGAAGAGATAAAGTCTAGTCATTAGAGGTTATCTCTATCTATCATAGATCATATCTATCGTGAGCTGTGACAGGACCGTTGTGAAAATTAGATGTTGCGACACAGACAAAACTTATGCAAATAAATAGACGGGAGTGGCAGTTTTTCCACGATAAAAAAAAATCGTTTATTAAAAGGACAGAAATATAAATATTACAATTAATCAGTGATCCCACACTAGGCTAGGCCTGTATGGTGGTGACCGTTAAGTAAACATTGACATTTCGCATCCGGGTATCCGTTAATAAACTTATGTACCTTATTACCTATCGGGGGGCACGGCAGTGCCCCCGCCAAGTCGAGCGCGAAGCAAACACTGCCGTACCATCCTTTAACTGGAACCATTTCGCCGCATTTTCAGGCCCCTATTTGAGTACCTCTGGATAAGACCAGAACGCAGAAATTTTCGTCATCCAGTAAGCTATAATCACATACTTAAAATCCAAAATTTCAAGTCTGTAGGTCATTTAGTTCCGAAGTTAAGCGAAAGCAAAGTTTCGCATTTACGACACTCATTCACTCACTCACTCACTCATGATCATCAGTAAAGAAGTAGTACTTCCCATAAATTCAGAGAGCTGAAATTTGGTACAGAGTTAGGGTTTAATGGCCACATAAAGCGAAAACTATAAAAATTGGCCAAGTGCGAGTCCGACTCGCGCATGAAGGGTTCCGTACCATAAAACAAGTTTGTTGTATGGGAGCCCTTAAATGTTTATTTTATTTTATTTTTAGTATTTGTTGTTATAGCGGTAATAGAAATAGATCATCTGTGAAAATTTTAAACTGTCTAGCTATCACCGTTCTTGATATACAGCCTGGTGACAGACGGACGGACAGACGGACGGACGGACGGACGGACAGCGAAGTCTCAGTAATAGGGTCTCGTTTTTACCCTTTGGGTACGGAACCCTAAAAACTAGGATAATCGAAGATCTGGAGTACTCTGATTAGAAAACACAAGAGCCCAACCAAACTATTAGAGATCGACATACCGCCTTTACAAAAAATATTCAACTTGTTGTGTTCGGTTGGCCGCCGTCGCGACTGATCGTCTCTCCTGATGATGGATCGCGTACCGATTCGAAACATGTCGAGCGTTATTCGATTTCTACGACGTGAGTAAAGCCGTTTAAGTATTTTAATATTCAACTTGGTGGGCCGCTTCATTTGTTGTCAAAAATCCAAGGTCTGAAGTATTTTGACGACGCGTTTGGCTCGGTTTGTAAACACCTGCCTACTGAGCCGGCGGTCCCGGGTTCGAGTCCCGGCCAGGGCAAATATTTGTTTGATGAACTCGAATATTTGTGCTTGGGTCATGGTTGTTCTATGTATTTAAGTATATATCTATACTATTATAAAATCCTAAATTTGTATTGAAAATACATTTTCTATGGAGGGAGGTCATGATTTCAGGAAAAGTCTCGATAGCGTGATGCAGCTTGATAGTTGTTTTGTATGGACACGCATCGCCTTGCCAACCTGGCGCCATCTGTTTTCAAAAAAACCTTTGTCCTCGAATCACGCTGAAACGGCTAGATAAAAAGTTACCAATTTTGGTACAGGAATAGCTGAACATCCAAAGATGGTTAGTATAGGATACTTTTTATTATGATTAACATTTATCTCTGAAAACATAAATACTATGAAATATTTTCCTATTGTGTGGGTGGGCGGCTTCCTCGGGACGCTCCGCACCTTCGGTGCTACGCGGAGCTCGGCCTGCGGCCTAGCGTTAAGTTGCTTCAACTTATATTAAGGTGGGCGGTTTCCTTGGGACGCTCCGCACATAACGGTGCTACGCGGAGCTCAGCCTTCGGCCTCGCATTAAGTTACTTCAACTTCATTTAAGTGGGTGGGCGGCTTCCTCGGGACGCTCCGCACCTTCGGTGCTACGTGGAGCTCGGTCTGCGGCCTCGCATTAAGTTACTTCAACTTATATTAAGTGGGTGGGTGGCTTCCTTGGGTCGCTCCGCACCTTTGGTGCTACGCGGAGCTCGGCCTGCGGCCTCACATTAAGTTACTTCAACTTATATTAAGTGGGTGGGCGGCTTCCTCGGGACGCTCCGCACCTTCGGTGCTACGCGGTGCTACGCGGAGCTCGGCCTCCGGCCTCACATTAAATTACTTCAACTTATTTTAAGTGGGTGGGTGGCTTCCTCGGGACGCTCCGCACCTTCGGTGCTACGCGGAGCTTGGCCTGCGGCCTCGCGTTAAGTTGCTTCAACTTATATTAAGGTGGGCGGTTTCTTTGGGACGCTCCGCACATAACGGTGCTACGCGGAGCTCGGCCTTCGGCCTCACATTAAATGACTTCAACTTATATTAAGTGGGTGGGCGGTTTCCTTGAGACGCTCCGCACCTTCGGTGCTACGCGGAGCTCGGCCTGCGGCCTCGCATTAAGTTGCTTCAACTTATATTAAGTGGGTGGGTGGCTTCCTTGGGTCGCTCCGCACCTTTGGTGCTACGCGGAGCTCGGCCTGCGGCCTCACATTAAGTTACTTCAACTTATATTAAGTGGGTGGGCGGCTTCCTCGGGACGCTCCGCACCTTCGGTGCTACGCGGTGCTACGCGGAGCTCGGCCTCCGGCCTCACATTAAATTACTTCAACTTATTTTAAGTGGGTGGGTGGCTTCCTCGGGACGCTCCGCACCTTCGGTGCTACGCGGAGCTTGGCCTGCGGCCTCGCGTTAAGTTGCTTCAACTTATATTAAGGTGGGCGGTTTCTTTGGGACGCTCCGCACATAACGGTGCTACGCGGAGCTCGGCCTTCGGCCTCACATTAAATGACTTCAACTTATATTAAGTGGGTGGGCGGTTTCCTTGAGACGCGCCGCACCTTCGGTGCTACGCGGAGCTCGGCCTGCGGCCTCGCATTAAGTTGCTTCAACTTATATTAAGTGGGTGGGCGGCTTCCTTGGGACGCTCCGCACCTTCGGTGCTACGCGGATTATGTAAGTATGTATGTATGTAAACACTTTATTGCACATAAAACAATATTGACAAAAACTCAAAAACAATACAAGTGCGAACTTATCCCTTGGGATAAGGGAATAATTCCTTAGGGCTTATGTGTAGTGAACGTGTAATATTTGTTTACGCGTGCGAAGCCGCGGGCAAAAGCTAGTTTATCTATATAAGTATGTATATCGTCGTCTAGTACCCATAACACAAGCCTTCTAGAGCTTAATTTGGGACTAGATCGATTTGTGTGAGGTTGTCCGATATTTATATATTAATTATTTATTTGATGAAGAACCCTCAGCTGGTCTCAGCTGTATTAGAGATATGGTAATGCCCCCTTCTACTATTGGTACATAAAAAAATCGACTGTCATTGCAAAAATCCAGCGTAGTGGGATACATCTAATTTAATCTAGCCTATAGCGTCCCACAGCTGGGCGGGCTACGTATTAAAATCCCGAAAGTTCATAATACCTACGAAATACCAATGGTCAAAATACCGAAAGTTCGAAAAGCCGATAGCCAATATTCGATAAACCGAAGCTCAAATTACCTATTTTCAGAAAATCGAAAGTTGAAAATCTCGAAATTTCATAATCCCGAAATTTTTAAAATCTCGAAATTTTATAATCCCGAAAGTCAATGAGCACTTTAAAAGTGTCAGGACACTAAACTAATCCGTTTTTTCCGTGGAACCGATCTGCTCCGGTGCTGCGGGATGTTCAGCCCCTCCGCCCTAGCGTAAGAAAGTGCGGCACCTACGCTCGCCTCCGGGCTTTTATATACACTCTAGGGGTAGGGCAGACAAGACCACGTGGAATCGGGGTTGACAGCTTCGGTTCTTTGGCAAGTCGATTAAGAAAAGGAAAGAGTCCGGGAAAGTGGGAAATTAAGTATGACACTAAATATTCGATATTATGATAAAATATTCTGTCATGGACTGCCAACCGAACCGAACTTGTCTGGAACCGAAGCTGTCAACGCTCGCCTCCGCAGCTTCGGCTTTTTAGTCACCTTCGGCGACCAGCCTCATCCGCTGCGACTCGCTTGATGCCCGCACTTTCTTACGCTAGGGCCACAGTATAATAAAGAGTACTAACGTACCAGGGCGGAGGAGCAGCACATCCCACAGCGCCGGAGCAGATCGGTTCCACAGAAGAGTTCACTTATAAATAGTAAGTATAGTAGTAGGCAAGTAGGTTACGTAATTTAGGTTAATATTCTTTGTATAAAATAAACATTAGAATCTGTAAGACTACAGAAATACGACATAATTCTCGAGAGTTTAAATAATATTCCGGATTACAACCTTCAGGCAGGATCATAGTCTTCGGGATTACAGTCTTCGGGATTACATTCTTCGGGATTACAGTCTTCGGGATTATAATATTCGGTATTTCATCCTTTCGATCAAACGTTCTTTCGGGATTTTAAACTTTCGGTCAAATAAACATTCGACATTTTAATTTTCGGCCTTCCGTCCATAGGTCTTATGATATTCGGTATTTTGAACTTCGGCATTTTAATACGTACCCCCTGGGCGAATGCCTCTCCTTCTGCTTTTAATACGCAAATAAATAAAATTAAAGGAAAACTCTGGACAAGACTAGACTGGCTTTAATACTTATACTTACAAGTTTACAAGAAGAAATAGTCGAACGATTAACTTTATTGTACTCGAACATTGCACAAATTAAATAAACAAATTACACCAAAATATTAATTTCGCTAAAAATTTGGTCAAAATATAATGCATTGGACTAAGAGTGGCGGTGATACCCGCACACGTGGCTAGATGGCGCTGACTGTATTTTAAAACGTGCCGTCGTTTGTTTTTCCGATAATCTTATATGGCGAAGTGGCGACCGGCCGCGTTACAGTCGTTTACGACATTCTTCTACTGCGCTTGGAAACGTTTGCTAGGGATTAGGAGGGATTATTTGCATTTCGTTGATTTCGCTTATTATTTCGTGAGGTTTGCTAAAGTTAATTAGCAGGTTGTTATAAAACAATATGCCCACGTTTCTACAAAAAGAAGTGAAATCCCACCAAAAACATTCTGTAAAAAACTAGCCAAGTCTCGATGGAGCTGCTTGTTTATCTCTTAAAAGTAATGAAATCTAGACAAAGTCATACCAAGTCTAAGGTTCCTTACTGCGATTTCTTTATTATTATAGTTAATGTTGTGTGACTTGGCCGTTGAAGGGTACACAAGGGTACAAAACCAGGTGCTCCATGACACCATTGCACCAATCTGTGGCCAGAACCGCTATAAGTCAATTTTGTTCACACGTAATGTTATATCTGTTGTAACTACCTATGTTTGTTAAGCGAGATAATAGACCATACTGGTGTACCCTTCAACGGCCTAGTCACACAGCATTAACTATAATAATAAAGAAATCGCAGTAAGGAACCTTAGACTTGGTATGACTTTGTCTAGATTTCATTACTTTTTAGAGATAAACAAGCAGCTCCATCGAGACTTGGCTAGTTTTTTACAGAATGTTTTTGGTGAGATAATTACTTACAAAGAGACATGTGCAAACGAAAGTGTGTGAGTCGATGTGTGTGTGTTGTGTGGGTGTGTGTGTGCGTGTCTGTATGTGCAACCTTATATTTATATGTGTTTAATTTATATATTCATAAGAAAAGTATTTAATACTTCGTAGGATTTCCTCAGTATCCAAGTAATTAAGACTTAAAAATTAAATTTTTTGATGTCTCAGTGTTTGTTTACTACGTTATATAAGAACCAAGGGATGTAAAAATTTAGGAAACCGTTGGCCGAAAGAGGTTTTGGTATGCGGAATCGGAATTTGTATACTCTCTTGCTTAACATTAACAGCTCAGGGTACTTATCAGACCCAACGATAAAGTCGCCGGCCGCAGATGTGGTGCCGTATCACGAGGATCTAATGTACGACTCTCGAGGTGGAAGTGTTAAAGTCTCGGCACCATAAGAGTGAATGAGAGCGAGAGAGATAGAAATCCGAAAGCTTAACAGCTCACTGGCTGCAACAAATTATTTTGTGTACCTTGCACACCCCACGGAGGTTGGCCTGCTTGTACTTGACCTGGAAGACAACAGCTTAGATTCTTTACTACAAAATAAAACTCAGGTATACAGTCTTTGGACTGTGCTTAGTATGGTTTTTCTCGTTGCATTATTGTTAAATATATAGTTTTTTTCTGTATAATAAATAAATAAATAAATAATAATAATAGTTATTTGTTATACAAGGGGGGAAAGTTGTATTTTACCCGCGAGTGTTTATTTGAAACACGAGCTAGCGAAAGGATCCTATGATTGACCACGAGCGAAGCGAACCACGAAATTTCAAGCTTGTGTGTCTGCTAGAAGTAACTTAGAATTCGTATGATCAGTGAGTCAGTGAGTGAATCAGTGAGTGACAAAATTAAGGAACTTTGACTGGCAATAATTTCTAAACTACTGGTTCAAATTGAATGCAATTTGGAATATGCCTAGGTTATATCATGCTCTCCTGGTCATTAAAAATTCAGGCTTCTAGCTTTGTCCGTAATGAAATACTGGGAGTTTGAAAATGGTCTGAATGGCTTCGAGAAAAGGATGTTACGGCGTGCCGGCAAGCGCGTTTGCTCGAGTGGTTCAAAATAGAATCCTGAGCGTAGCGAGTGTTTCAATACACGAGACGTAAAATAACTTTTCGCCCGTGTATAACACAAAACTTTTCACCTCACTACAGCGAGGAAAAAAGAATAAGGGTTTGTACTATATCTTAGAAAAATTTCTGCAATAATCAACCAATTTGCCATTTATTAAAACTAAGGTCTAATTATAGCTTTCATGTAGGTATTTTAAACGGAATTTTTCAGAAAATAAGCTCATTTCAAATTTTACTTTAGCTGCGTTGAAACGTCAAAACTCTTTCTCCACCTGTGGATAAAAAGCGATTTTCTCAATAGATATCAAACAAACAAACTGGGCTTTCCGAGCTAGTGAGGTGAAAAATATTTTTCGTTATGGAAATTGGCTGAAAAAATAATGCAATCATAGTAGTGCTTGATGAGGTGGATTAGCTTTGGAAAGAATTAAAACGTAAAATAGTAAACATTATGTTTATATTTGTATATGAGAAAAAATAGACAACTTCACATGACACTTTACATCAATCAGTTTTTAAATATAATTCCTTAAACAAATTCAAAATATAACATAGACAAACATGGACAGCATCACGACCTTCCAACACCTTCTCCTGATGTTCGTTCATGTTGCTGAGACACGTTTCTATACATGCATTAATCTTGCACAGTGTCTTTCAAACTTTACTTTTGACAGCGGTTTTGTCATTACGTCAGCTAACTGAATCTCAGTTGGACAGTAGCTGATATTGATCAGTCCGTTCACAAAGTGTTCGTGTATAAAATGGTATCGCACATCTATGTGCTTCGACCTTTTGTTGAAGGATCCAGATTTCACAAGTTGAATCGAACTTTGGTTATCAACGTGTAACTTTATTTTTATATCCATATCGGTTATTTCCTTCAATAAAGATTTCAGATGCAATGCCTCTTTGCAACAGTCTGCTGCGGCTATGTACTCGGCTTCGGTCGACGATAACGCTACTATAGGCTGTCTCTTGGATGCCCATACGATTGGTCCATTTGCTATCATGAGCACGGAGCCAGAAGTGCTTCTTCGCGTCAATGGATCTCCAGCATAGTCCGAGTCGCTGTATGCATCGATATTCTCTATTGGCGTGTTTCTTTTGTACAAAATGCCTTTGTCTTTGGTTCCAACCAAATATTTAAATATTTTCTTCAGTTTTGTGACATCTTCTCTAGTGGGATTTTCGACCTTCCTGCTAACTTGATTGACCGCTTGTGCGATGTCTGGTCTAGTTCTGGTAGACAGGTACAGTAAACTTCCCACTGCCTCCCTGTAGGGATATTCCTTCTCCTGGGCAGTTTCCTGTATCGACTTCGAATCGCTACTTGTACTTGCGGGCGTGTCACAAGGTTTGGCATTTTTCATATTATATTTTTCCAGTACATCATTTATATAAGATCTCTGAGTAAGAATGATTCCTTCTTTTGAATTTCTTATTTCCATACCCAGATAAGTACTTGGATTTTGATTCTTTTTCATTTCAAATTTGGTTTCAAGCTTCTTCAAAATAACTTCGATCTTTTTCATGTCTTTACCTATGACAAGTCCGTCATCGACAAATAATCCGATTATTATTGACTTATCTTCGTTTATGAAAACGCATCGATCGGTTTTTATCGTCTTGAAACCCAACTCAAACATCGCTTGGGTAAAAGTTTTGTTCCAAGTGAATGGTGCTTGTTTTAGTCCATATAACGACTTTTTCAGCCGGCAAACTACTTCAGTAGTGTTGCAGTCAGTTTTATA
The DNA here is from genome assembly GCA_947623375.1 of Apotomis capreana. Taxonomy (NCBI): domain Eukaryota; kingdom Metazoa; phylum Arthropoda; class Insecta; order Lepidoptera; family Tortricidae; genus Apotomis; species Apotomis capreana. Next base: position 5,698,057 of record OX392519.1, on the reverse strand, counting down.
GCCAACAGGTAATTTCATATAAACTTCATCTGTCAACTCTCCGTACAAGAATGCTGTCTTTACGTCAAATGTCATGAAGTGGTAAGATTTGGATGCGGCAACGGCTAGTAAAGTTTTCAATGCAGATTGAGCCACGACTGGACTATATACGTCTTCAAAATCCAGGTTTCCCTTCTGTTCGCAGCCACGTACGACTAATCTGGCTTTGTACGTACCGTCATCTTTAATCCGAAATACCCATTTGTTCGACAAAATTTTGTGTCCTTTGGCTTCTGACCTGTCAACTAGTACCCAGGTGTTATTTTTCTGTAATGAATCCATTTCAGACTGTATTGCCTTCTCCCAATTTTGTCTGTCGGTGCCCGTCACTGCATCTTGATATGTAAGAAATGAACAATCATAATCATCATTACTATCTGAAGTAAACATAGTCACGCAACGACTTAACTCATAGTCTTTGGTCCATATTGGTGGTCTCACTTCTCTTTGTGGTCTTCCACTTGAGGGAGGTGGGTCAATTGGATCTTGACTGGAGCTGGAAGAAGGAAAATTTGTAGGTTCCTGAAAAGGTAAGTTATTATTAATTTTGTTTTTAATTTCAGGTTCTTCAATCTCAATTAATTCGTCCCATTTTGGTCCTAGAGTAGAGTCTTCGTTTTTCTCAGCAGAAGTATTGCCATAATGCATCTTTTCGATTACTTTTACGTCTCTGCTGATAACAACGTCATTCTTTTCCGGTATGTAGATTCTAAAGCCTTTGGTATTATTCGCATATCCCAAAAATACTCCTTCTGTCGCTTTGGCTGTGAATTTTCCTCTTCGGTTCTTGTTCATCACAAATGCTCTATTTCCAAACACGTGTAAATGATTTCCCGATGGTGTTCTTCCTACCCACTTCTCATATGGGGAGTTTCCTTTGAGAGCTTTTGCAGGGCTTCTATTTATCAAATAGTTTGCTGTATTCACTGCTTCTGCCCATAGATTTGCAGGAATATTGGAATCCAGCATCAGACATCTTGCTTTATCCATCAGCGACCGATTTTTCCTTTCACTCATGCCATTTTGCTGCGGTGTATAGGGTGCAGATAATCTTCGGCTTATACCATTATCTTTGAGGAATTTGTCAAACGCCTTCGACCTATATTCGCCTCCATTGTCAGACTGAAGGTTTTGAATTTTCTTCTTATGAAACCGTTCAACATAGTTTTTATACTCTTTGAATTTTTCGATTACTTCGCTCTTTTCTTTTATGAAGTAAACACAGCAGTATCTTGTATAGTCGTCAATAAATGTAACGAAATACTTTGATCCGGCCATTGATTTATGCTCAAAAGGGCCACATACATCGCTGTGAATTATCTGGAGCATTTCGGTAGAGATTATTTGTTCATGGCTTTGGAATGGTAGAGTGGTAAATTTACTCTTGATACAAGTCTCGCAGGTACCCAAAGTTTTTTCTTTAAAGTCAAGTCCTCGCATCATTTTATTTTTAACCATTTCCTTTAGGTCTCTTTCATTCACATGACCTAATTTCTTGTGCCATTTCATAATTTCGCTTTCAGCACTGGGCGTGAAATTTGCTGTCTCTTCCGGCTTATCGAATTCAATAAAATATAATCCATTTCTTCGTTTAGCTTTTAAGCTAACACTTCCGTCTTTTATGACGCTGGCTTGTTCCTTTTCAAATAAAACTTTATAGCCATGATCTGTAATTTTGCTTACTGACATCAAGTTGTTTGACAAATCTGGTACATATAATGTGTCAGTTATATTATGCTTGCAATCTTCTGTATAGAGTTCAGCTTTTCCTTTCCCTTTAACTTGGGTCGTATGCTTTTCTGAAGCTAGTCTTAGAGTGTCAAACGCAGGGATCAAATTACAGAGTATACTTTTGTCACCCGTCATATGTGACGTACAGCCACTATCCAGACACCATAAATTGCTTATACATTTCGACGTTTCTGTTGTTAAACAGATGTTGTAGGTCTTTTCTGGACCTTTAGTTTTATTAGGGTTATCAGGTCTCTTCTTTGACCAACAATTTTCTGTGGAATGCCCTTTCTTCTTACATTTGTTGCAATATAGTACCTTTTTCTTTGTTTTAACATAGAATGCTTCTGAAGTTTGAGGTTCGCTTGCTTCGCTTTGCCTTCTTGCTTCGTATTCCTCTATGATTTTTACTTTTAACATGTCAGGACTTGGTAAAATATCTCTCGACTCAATTGCCGTTCTGAAGCTATCGAAATTTGCAGGTAGACTGTATAGCATCATAATGCTTAATAATTCTGGATGAATTTTGACATCCATGTCTTCTAATTTACCCACTACGTCCATAAAGTTACTGAGATGGTCTCTCACATCTTCTTGTGAAGTCATTTTCTTTAATACTAGCTGCTTTAATAGCGTAGCCTTTCTCGCGGGTCCTGAACTTTGGTGTACAGATTTTAGTTTATCCCACACCTCCTTGGATGTGTTACATCCCTTTATTTGCTTAAGTTCTGGTGGAGATAAAAGTAAAAGTAGCTCCGACCTTGCCTTTAAGTCTTCCTTTAGGAACGCACTCTTTTGTTCGGCAGTCGCAGTTGCCGCTAACGTTTTTTCACCACTAGCGTACTCCCACAGATCGTATCTTATGAGAATCGCCTGTGCTTGTAAGCACCAGGTATCGTAATTTGATTTTGTCAGCGGTTCTATGCTTCTTAGACTTGAGCTCATTTTTGAAAATTTTATTATCTCATTTACTCACGGTTTTAATTATTTTTCTTCCATTTGCCACTAATTATTCAACGCTCTGCTACCACTGATGAGGTGGATTAGCTTTGGAAAGAATTAAAACGTAAAATAGTAAACATTATGTTTATATTTGTATATGAGAAAAAATAGACAACTTCACATGACACTTTACATCAATCAGTTTTTAAATATAATTCCTTAAACAAATTCAAAATATAACATAGACAAACATGGACAGCATCACGACCTTCCAACAGTGCTATAAAGAGATAGCAAACGTCACTCAACGAAAAGGGCTACTTATGAACTTGTCTTCAATGTTGTAAAATCGAAACTCTAGTCATTAGAGGTTCAAGTCACTATATATTTACCGTGAGCCTTTTATGTACAGTCGAGTTCATTTACATCTACACACTTACGAGAACAAAAAAATCTGAACACGACCCTATTGTCAGGTGCATAAAATCGTGTTCAGATATTTTTGTTCTCGTAAGTGTGTAGATGTATGTAGCCGCCAAAGCCAATTAAGGTGGTGGTAGGTCTCAACGACTACTGAATTAAACGCTTCGATATGATAGGACTAAAATTTTGTAGGTGACTAGTTACACAGAGTAGTGCCGTGGTCGCAAACAAAGTGGTGATTAGACTAAGATGTCTGAAGAGTGAGTGATTCGCATAATTGTCTTAATACTAAGTGGTTAGTGTCGTCTTGGTAGGGGTAAAAGTCATATGTGGTCCAATGTCATTGGTCCATTTAAAGAAGCTGTATTTAGGTGTATATAGGAGTTGCGTTCGCAACAATGTAAATGAACTCGACTGTACATGACCATTTAGAAAATTTGATGCTGCAGCACAGACAAAACTCCTACATAAAAGCAATGTGCCGAAAACGGCACAAGGCATTTGCCTTCATATAAAAACTACGAGAACTGTTTGGCTGTAGACGAAGTGTCAGTTTTGTCGCCGGCCGCAGATGTGGTGCCGTATCATCACGAGAATGCTAATGTACGTCTTCCGAGGTGAAAGTGTTAAAATCTCGACCGCATAAGAGTGAATGAGAGAGAGAGAGACAGAGAAAGAGATAGAAACTAACAGTTCACTGTCCGCAACAAACTATTTTGTGTACCTTTCACACCCCACGGAGGTTGGCCTGCTAATACTTGTCCTGGAAGACAACAGATTCAGAATAAAACTAGGTATAACACGTTCTGGACAGTAGAGGTACAATATATAAAATAGTATTTTTCACTTCTCCTGCTCAAAAAGTACGTCGTTTTAAGTTCGCAAAGCGGGGCTAAAATAGTACATTTAGCCCCTAGGGTTTAAAAGGAAACCATATAATCCCATACAAATTTCTATGACACTGAAAAAAAATCTTGTTACCGGCCAGCTACATACTATTTACAAATAAAATAAATTAACCTGCAACCTGATCAGATCGACCCAATTAAAAAATAAACTAAAAAGTTTTTATTTACAATGTACTGGAATATTAACTGAAATTTTATTTTAGCACGTTTTATAATCAACAAAAAGAAATTTAATCTTAAACATTTCATCTTGGCTAAGAATATTAAATGATAAAATAAAATAAATTATTTTAGTCATTTTTTTTTCAGTCGAAGTGAAAAGCAGAATGTTTAACACGGGGCTACAAGCCATTATGACACTCAGATATATTTGGCAATAATTACCTCGTGTCATATAATGGCTTGTTTTAGCCCCTTGTCAAACAATCTACTATTATGCAACAGTTGTACAAGAGGGGATGCCACGAGCATTTCTTGACTTACTTATGCAAACGTTGCATACAATTTTTTATCTACGACAGTCGAGTAACCCGCTCACTGCGTTCGCTCATCCAAATAATCACTTCGTGTCGTGATGGATTATTCTAGCCCCTTGTCAAACAATCTACTATTTAATAAGTAACATTAAGCCTATTAAAATACTTAAACGGGTTTACTCACGTCGTAGAAGTCGAAAAACGCTCGACATGTTTCGAATCGGTACGCGATTCATCATCAGGAGAGACGATCAGTCGCGGCGGCGGCCAAACGAACACGAGCGTTATATTCGACTTCTACGACGTGAGTAAACCCGTTTAAGTATTTTAATATGTCTGAGACTCACGATAGTTTTCTATGTAAAACATTAAGCCTCTTGAAACCAACGTTTTTTATGCAAAAACATCTTGAACGACAACGTTATGTTTACTTTCTAAAAGCTGTAATTTCATTATTCTGACACATATATATGTATGGTTTGTTGTATCCACGGGGTATAACTCTTTCTGTTCATGACGGGTTTTATTTATACATCTGGTTTATTAATTTTATTACTTTACTAGACGTGCCCGCGGCTTCGCTCGCGTAAATCAAATTTACTTCCTATTTGAAACACTTAAATATGTAATTTTGGGGTAGGGGTCGGGTTGCATAAAATTGAAAGGCGTACTTTTGATACGCATACGTGTATTCGTCATACTCATCATTACGCATAACTGTAAAAAGTCATATATTTATGCGCATAACGTTTTTAATCATAATGTTTAAGAACATACTGTGTAATGGGCATACAGTTGATGCGCATAAAATGATTTAAGCATACTTTGTCATGGTCATACATTGATTACTCATAAAACAATGTAACCATACTTTATAAACGCATACATTGCAAAACGCATAGTCAAGTCGGTTCATCATTGCAAGTCGGTTCTGGCCAAGTCGGGTTTCAGGTCATAAAAAAAAAACCTAAACCTAACCCAACCAAGTTGGATCTAGCCAAGTCGGGTTTCAGGTCATAAAAAAAATAACCTAAACCTAACCCAACCAAGTCAGATCTAGCCAAGTCGGGTTTCACGTCATAAAAAAAAACCTAACCCAACGAAGTTGGATCTAGCCAAGTCGGAATTCAGGTCATAAAAAAAAATAACCTTAACCTAACCCAACCAAGTCGGATCTAACCTAGTCAAGTTTCAGGTCATAAAAAAAAAATAACCTAAACTTAACCCAACCAAGTCGGGTTTCGGGTCTTAAAAAATTGTTATTATCAATATTATGTCTCTATTATGTCTTTAGGCTCAGTATTTTTCTGCCTATTGCCACCAAAATTTCACTCTCTCATACTCTACTTCTTCTTATATTGGACTATGCTGACATAGCTTACCTTGACCTCACGGAGGAGCAGCTTAATAAGCTTGAGCGTATCCAAAACATCTGCATTCGGTTCATATTTGGGTTACGCAAGTATGACCATGTATCCGACTTCCGGTCTCAGCTCAAGTAGCTCTCAATCCGTTCTCGTCGTCACTCCCATATTCTGTCTCTTCTTTATAATGTACTATTTAACCCCACAACTCCCCACTACCTCGAGGAGCGCTTCAGTTATTTGCGTTCTGTTCGCTCTGTACAAAACTTGGTTCTTACTGTTCCCCCTTCATCTTCTAAATTTTATAATGGTTCTTTCACATTCCGGGCTAATTTACTGTGGAATTCGCTTCTTCTGGATATAAGGCGTGCCCAATCTCTTGCAACATTTAAAACCCTCGTCAAAAAAATGGTTGCCTGTAAAGTCGGTTTTACGGGCGAAGGAAGATTTTACGTGACAACGTCTTATTCTCGGTAGAATATTTATTGATATGAATATTATTAAATTGCACAATAGGAACAATGAATGAAAATAAGAATTGCACAAATTTTAACTATAGAAATATATTTTGTTCCTCTTCCCTCTTCCGCCCTCTTCCCTCTTGTTACAGTAATGCTCGATGAATGAAAATAAGAATTGCACAAATTTTAACTATAGAAATATATTTTGTTCCTCTTCCCTCTTCCGCCCTCTTCCCTCTTGTTACAGTAATGCTCGATGAATGAAAATAAGAATTGCACAAATTTTAACTATAGAAATATATTTTGTCTCTCTCTCTCATCAGACGTGAGCGGGCGTTACATTTTTTCATGAGTGACTCCGAGCCGCAACCTAATTTAAGACGTTATCACGTCAAAATTTAAGTCCGCCATCTTGGATTTCAAAATCACAAAATGGACGTCATTTTCGTATCCGGAACCACGAGGAACCTCGGAGATGACACCCATATCGATTTATAAGAAAAAATTATGTCCGCCATCTTGGATTTCAAAATCGAAGTCATTTTCGTAATCGGAACCCCGAGGAAACTTGGAGATGACACCCATATCGATTTTTAAGAAAAAATAATGTCCGCCATCTTGGATTTCAAAATGGATGTCATTTTCGTAATCGGAACCCCGAGGAACCTTGGAGATGACACCCATATCGATTTTTAAGAAAAAATAATGTCCGCCATCTTGGATTTCAAAATGGATGTCATTTTCGTAATCGGAACCCCGAGGAAACTTGGAGATGACACCCATATCGATTTTTAAGAAAAAATAATGTCCACCATCTTGGATTTCAAAATGGATGTCATTTTCGTAATCGGAACCCCGAGGAACCTCGGACACCCATATCGATTTTTAAGAAAAAATAATGTCCGCCATCTTGGATTTCAAAATGGATGTCATTTTCGTAATCGGAACCCCGAGGAAACTTGGAGATGACACCCATATCGATTTTTAAGAAAAAATAATGTCCACCATCTTGGATTTCAAAATGGATGTCATTTTCGTAATCGGAACCCCGAGGAACCTCGGAGATGACACCCATATCGATTTTTAAGAAAAAATAATGTCCGCCATCTTGGATTTCAAAATGGATGTCATTTTCGTAATCGGAACCCCGAGGAACCTTGGAGATGACACCCATATCGATTTTTAAGAAAAAATTATGTCCGCCATCTTCCCTCTTCCCGCTTCCCGCTTCCCTCTTCCCTCTTCCCTCTTCCCTCTTCCCTCTTCCCTCTTCCCTCTTCCCTCTTCCCTCTTCCCTCTTCCCTCTTCCCTCTTCCCTCTTCCCTCTTCCCTCTTCCCTCTTCCCTCTTCCCTCTTCCCTCTTCCCTCTTCCCTCTTCCCTCTTCCCTCTTCCCTCTTCCCTCTTCCCTCTTCCCTCTTCCCTCTTCCCTCTTCCCTCTTCCGCCCTCTTCCCTCTTGTTACAGTAATGCTCGATGAATGAAAATAAGAATTGCACAAATTTTAACTATAGAAATATATTTTGTCTCTCTCACTCATCAGACGTGAGCGGGCGTTACATTTTTTCATGTGTGACTCCGAGCGCAACTTAAATTAAGACGTTGTCACGTCAAAAACACTATTTGTGTCTCCCTTAGTACACTGCAATAATAAGCGCTCCTTTAACTTTGTGGCTCATACTGTTTTTGTTTTATTTATTACTTTGCCATATATTTATTTATTATGTCTAAGTATTTATGTAAGTATATCTGTATATTTCTATTTATGTATGTTTATTACTTTTGTCTTTTATGGTAGTCGTTCATTTAGTCCTATTATATATATTTAGTCCTACGTTGTGTCTGTCTAGGAAAATAGTGGTGGACGTTAGCCTTTATCGGTAAAAGGGCCTCTTAATCTGTCAATAGAAAGTAATATGTTAAAAGACATACCCATTTATCTAACATAGTTTCTGTGTTTATTTTACGCTTGTTTTCTCTCACAAACTCGTTCCTACCCGTTATAGGTAAATACAATATATGCTAGGCGTTATAAGCGGAGTATAACGTTTTGGCAACAATATAGTTGATCTTTTTTCACTAATTCCATTCAAAAACATTAATAAAAATCACAGAGTTGAGGTTATGTCAACTGCGTTTGACATTTCAATTGAAGTCTGACTTACATGTCGTCTCACTCTATCGTATAAGCAAAGTGCGTAGTCATTACATTTCGAGTAAAAAACATCGATATAACGGCGTACCAACATGACGTCAAAAAAATTTGGCTCCTTGCTGATGACATTTAGTTTGACAGAGAAAACAACATACGTCAAGCAAAGTGCGTAGTCATTACATTTCGAGTAAAAAACTTGGACATAACGGCGTACCAACATGACGCCAAAAAAATTTGGCTACTTAAACTTAAGTCATAGCGAAAAGAAACCGAGTATTGCCGGAAATGGCCGACGGTCGCGAAATGAAGAATTTTATGGACATTTCTTTAGCCGATTGTGAAGGAAATACGTAGCGAAAACGGTAATTTTTACGCTCTTATTCTATTCTCATATTTAGACAATAGATTTGAATCGTTGTTTCTGCGGTAACATGCGTCGTATTGGAGAAACGTGATCTAAAAGGACGTCGAGTTTTGTAAGGCGCCATCTCGCTTCCTCCCTAGTTCGTTATCCCGCTCTGGCATTTTCGATTTTATTATATAGATTATTATCAACAATACATTTTATTCCTTTTAAAATTATTTGATAATTTCAACCAACTTTTGGAAGTGAATAATAGTCTTCCCTGAGTTCTAGACAGTAACATACCTACTTACCTATTTTACGCTTTTATTGCGTGTAGTCGAAAATAAGTTAAAAAAAAAACAGTTTTCTGCGTGAATTTTGTCAATTTCGAGTACTTTTTGAAACAAAAATTCATCATAGAGAAAAATGTCTAAAACAATAAGTATTTTTTAGTTTATTTTGGATGTAGACGTGCAAGGTTTTCGGTTTGGGTACATAGATAGTGTTAAGGTGCGCTTTTTACACAACTTCCATTTAAAATCTTCGGAAAAAAATCATCAGTCCCACGTTTTAAGCAGACTGGCAAATGAATGCAAACTCAACTCCCTTATTAGGTTTTGGTTCAGCACCCACGATTAAAAAAAAACTCGTTCTAGATTGAGGTGGCTAACACTAGTACTGTAATTAATTATAACAGATTTAAAGTCCTTGTCCAACTAAACAATAGTTTATTATTTTCCTCTCTTTAGGTATAGTAATGATTAATCCTTTTGTAACTAGCTTTTTCCTTATCGTAAACCAACTTTTTAAACTAAAACTGTATGCATGCCGTGTTTGCCTATAATTAACTGTGCTATAGGTAAGTCTAAGTAGGTATATTAATACATGAATATGTATGATTGTAACTGCTGTTGGCAGACGTAATAAATAAATAAATAAAAATCCCTTTTTAATTATGCATGACTTTTGGTATTGCACGTAAAAGACCCTTATTTTAAGTGTTTTAACCGTCTTTTTAGGGTTCCGTAGTCAACTAGGAACCCATATAGTTTCGCCATGTCCGTCTGTCCGTCCATCCGCGGCTTAGCTCCGTGATCATTCTAGTACTAAAAAGCTGAAATTTGGTATGAGTATGCGTATGTATCACGCCGACAAAATGGTACAATAAAAACTAAAAAAAAAAACCTTTTTTCAGGTAGGTAATAAGTACCTCGCACACCTAAAGTGGGGGTGAATTTCTTTTCCGTTCCAACACTAGTGTGTGGGGTGTCGTTGAATAGGTCTTTTAAAAATAATAGGGGTCTTCATCATTATTTTATTCAATTAAAGTTTTCATTGGAAGTACTTATAAGGCCTCATTTTCATGAATTTTTCAATAATTTTTCGACCCGTGGTTAAATATGTAGAGGGGGGGACGCTATTTTTTTTATTTCCAGAGCGAATATTTACAAAACTGCTGACTATATCAAAAAATCATGTTTGAAGACCCCTATTATTTTTAAAAGACCTATTCAACAACACCCCACACACTAGTATTGAAACAAAAAAAAAATCACTCCCATTTTAGGTGTTCGAGGGGTACCCGAAAAAAGTTTTATTTTTATTTTACCGTTTTGTCGGCGTGATACATACACATATCCAAATTTTGGCATTCTAGTACTAATGATCACGGAGCTAAGCCGCGGACGGACGAACAAACGGACAGACGGACATGATGAAACTATAAGGGGTTCCTAGGTGACTACGGAACCCTAAAAAGCGACTATAATGAACTTATGAAGTAGCATATATGTAGCAGTCAGAGTGGCCAAATATATCGTAACACATCCTTACTGCTGTGCAAATAAACACCTCTTCCGATAAACATATTCGTCTACTTCTATTATAAATCGCCGACTTTAGGTACAAGACAATGGCCCCAATGTCATTTATACGGAGTTGGTTAATATTATGGAACGAGTAATGAGACGGTTAAAACGCTCAAATAATCACCCAAAAACTGAACACTTACCAGCTCCATACAGCGCTAAAAAAGCCACCAGCACCACCAACAAAGTTCCCATGCTTCCACTTCGATCGCGTCCACCGAATGAACAGATATCGTGTCCATAACTTGTTTTTTTATCGTTTTCCTCAACGTAGTTGTTGTACAGTCAATTTTGTATTTATTGTGGACTATTTATTTAGTTATAAATTTACACTTTATTGCACAATAATAAAAAAAATGCGGATTTAATGCCTTAAGGCGTTATCTACTAGTCAGCCACTGGGTCAAACAGACATATACCTATGTAGTCGGAGCGGGCCACGAGAATGGACTATGAGATCCTTTATGGGGGGAGGGCGTAGATGGTACCTTGTTCAGGACTGATTGTTGTTGTTGTCCTAAGGCACCCCGGAGGTGCAGAGGGCCCAAGCTCGCGCCCCGTCTTTCTATCCCTCAGCTACTCCTTTAGCCACGTTCTAGCACAGTCCGATAACTCGCTTTCAACGGTGCGCCGCCAAGAGTGTACTGGGCGTCCAGGGCTACGCCTTCCGTCCGGCGACTTCCAAAAGCGATGCTTGCATAGTTCGTTTCTCTTCTACGAATGGCTTGGCTTTTGGCCAAAATGCGCGGAGAATAGACCGTTCAGGATTATACTCTAGATGTAAATCGGTGGAGATGACCTTTCATTCATTAGAACTATCAGTTCAACTTGATTATTGAGGTATGTCTACATTTTATTCTCGGTTCTAAATACTTACAATGATGTTTGTTTTTAATTCTTATGTTAGCTTTACTTTAACTTTTAAGGTACCCATATCTATGGACCTCAGTTGCATGATAACAAATTGAATGATTATTTTTCAATTTCAGAAAATACTCTTATTACTTGTTTGACTGTACCGTACCTCAGCAGAAACATGTCTGTCAAGCAAACAACACTTGTGCAAATTCACTGTTTTATCGTTGATAACATGTTTACCCTAGGAGTGCGTACGTTAAATTATTCCCTTAAAGTCAAGTCAGTGTTTTTATTTGTGAAACATAGGTAAATGCTGTATAAATACAGTGGTGTAATTACATTTTTATCATAATGTATCACTATGTATTGTCTATTGGCGTACAAAAACAATGCACATGCACAATACTTATTCCTATTACGAAAAAAATATACTATATTATTCCATTTCTTCGCTGCAGAGTGAATCACTTCTGTAGCGCGGTGACATTTCCGTTACTGGGTTATACTCCTACACTAAACCAAACTCACTGGGAGGTAAAAAAAAAACATACAACAAACGTGATCGGTTGCGTTAACTTTGCACCTCATTTGTATGCGGCGCGATACATACCAGGTGCAAACTTAACCCGGTCAGGATGGGAAGTGTATGTACGGAACCCTCGGTGCGCGAGTCCGATTCGCACTTGGCCGGTTTTTTATAACCTGTTTAGGTGTCCCATTGCTGGGCATAGGCCTCTCCTTCTTTTCTCCACTCAACCCTTTTGCCGGTGCGGTTCTGCCATTCTTTGCAGAACGCATCCAGATCGTCCCGATCAAGGGTGCTCAACTGAAGAACTAATAACGTTGACCAAGGTTTTTTGTTAGTGTGAGTCTGGGACTATATAGAGCTTGGTCTATATGTATGAAACCATAAACACGAAGTAGAAAAATGACGAAGTTTAAAAGACATATGATTTTAATTGTATAAATAAGTAATTATTGATTTTACTTGCCTTTTATAATTATTTATTTATTTTATTTTTCATATCAAAATGTTGAATAAAGTGTGATAAGTACTTAAGATTTTTTTTCCTCTATGGCTGTCACTTCTAGCTGCGTAATCTATGCTAGATATTTAAACATCAACGGAAATGTCAACGCAACCTGTCAGAGTACTCTCTTGTAAAAATCTTGAATTATACGTTGATACTACTGTTACGGTAAAATCCAAAATTTTCGAAAATGTCTGTTGATAAATACCGCAAGTGCTCTAAATATGGAATTACTCCACATATGGACAACCGGAAAGTATTTCATCGGTTTCCCAAACCGGGCAAAACCAACATCTTAAGGTAAGATACCATTCATGTATGTACTTATTTTTCATAATGACATAATTCTAAATTAATATTATAAGATAAGATCGTGCCCTCAGAATAAATATACAGCATTAATCTTATTAATACTCATAATATTGAGAAAAAAATACTGCTTACACACGCAAAAAATGTTAGGAACGGAATGTTTCGTGTGGTGTTCGTCCTCAGGGTTCCTTCCTGGCATTTTTTACGTGCGTTTAAGCAGCTTTGCTCAATTTTACGCAATTATTGATGTTATGTGTCGTTCCAAAAGTATTTTACGGAATTTTTGTTTTAGGTTTAAACCATATATACTGTTGGCCAGAACAGAAATCCTGGTCAATAGTCTCTTATGAAGTTGCATTCCAGTCACAAAGTTTTGTGCTGGAGACACTTCGGGGACTCCTGTTTTGTTGACTCCGCTAAAAGTTACTCCGCTAGAAGTTGCACCATGCATTCTATTCCGGGAAAGAGGGAATATGTCATCAAATTGATGAAGGGAGATGAAAAGTCACGCTGATGAAATTGAAAAGGTAACCATCGCATTCTTTTCAGACATTAAATTATTTTGTCTGTAGAGAGCTCACTGTATACCTATTAATGATTGTCCTATTCTACTTTAATATTATACATGAGAAAGTGTGTGGCAATTTTTGGATGTTTGTTATTGTTAGACGATTTTTATGACAGAACTCATCCCTTTGGGGAAATGGAGGGGTTAAATTTGAATTTACTGTGTCAGCGCGGTCACTTCTCTTGGTTGAAGTATTATTATATTTTCTAATTGACTATTTGCTATTAAATTTTATTAGGTATTTAATTAGTCCCTTATGGCGACTAACGAGTATGACGCGAACATTTTTATGAGTAAAAGCAAATTATATATTATTTGAACAAAAACATACTTACATATTTACGATATGAAATTGTATTTCTGATATCAGCTGAACGAGTTACTGAAAAACCCAAATCACGATATGTATGCTTATAAAATATTTAAAAAGTTCCCTCGAGATCTTCTTAATGTCAGGATTGGATGCTCATATGCTGGCAATCGGCACAATTAAACAAACAAACCCAATCGGTCCATTCATTTCCAAACAAAACCAAAACACATCTTCAACTAGAACTAAGAACTTCCTGCATTTCGTAGCGATTAAACATTATAAAATTGTTTAAATTATAGAGTATCGACAATCTGGATGACGCCCATGAAACGACACAAGTGCTACCACCAGAGCAAGTTCCATCGTCTTCTAAGCATCAGGTGAGCATTTATACTCGTTATTTATATAAATGGACATTATTAAGAACAATCATTTACCGAACAGACATCCTCCTCAATTTGTTATCGATTAAAAATGCATTTTTTTTCCTAATTACAGAGTATAGGGTAACTGGTTGACGCCATGGACACTTCACAGGCGCCACGGCCACGACTGGAGCAAGTTCCATCGACTTCTGAGCATCAGGTTAGATAATTAAATTAAGTCTATAATTTTTCAAGCTTTTATTTAACTTGCATTGTATGTATGTATGTATGTAAGTATGTTTGTTCGGGTGGAATCTTGCAACTCTATTTTGAAGCAGATATCGTCAACCGATTGAGCTGAAATTTTGCATACTTACTTAACTTTGATGACAATACGATAATATGATACCATGGGGCTGATTTGATGATGGAGCCGGAAGGTGGCCATAGGAACTCAATAATAGAAAAAGCAATCCTACCGAGTTTGGGCTCTTTAGAATCATCTAAGTGAGCATTTGATGGATATCCAAGATAGATGAGAAAAGTACAGTCGGCTATAAAAGCTTGTCACTAAAATGAAATTTTTGATAGAAACTTATTACATTACTGTATGTATCTATCGATCTCTAAATTTTGCTTAGTTGTCTATGATCCAAGAAATGTGATCATTGATCATACATGCTCGATAATTTATATTACTTCGTTTTTAAAGTTTTTTAGCCATAGTCCTTTTTCTGCCTTGTATGGGCATTGTACGGTAACCTAACCGCAGGTTCGAATCCTGTCCGAACCATGAAATTTTTCAATTTTCGCTTCATTTGTAAACATTTAGTTTACGTTAGCAGACGTTACTGCTTTAATTAAAATAAGTGTTCGGAGAGCATCTAAGATACAAGTGAATACATGACTGTATCCATACTAATATTGTAAATGCGAAAGTGTGTCTGTCTGTCTGTCTGTCTGTCTGTCCGTCTGTCTGTCTGTCTGTCTGTCTGTCTGTCTGTCTGTCTGTCTGTCTGTCTGTCTGTCTGTTACCTCTTCACGCTTAAACCGCTGAACCGATTTAGATGAAATTTGGTATATAGATAGTTTCAGTCCCGGGGAAGGACATAGGATACTTTTCATCCCGTATAAATGTAGTGTTCCCGTGGGATGAGCGGGTAACACCGCGGGGCACAGCTAGTATTATATAACTTAACTACCATACGAGTAAATACAATGATACATATATTTATATACTATACGACGTATATCCATATTAATACTCGTATTATAAATGCGAAAGTGTGTCTGTATGTCTGTTACCTCTTCACGCTTAAACTGCTGAACCGACTTAGATGAAATTTGGTATGGAGATAGTTTGAGACCCGGGAAAGGACATAGGATACTTTTCATCCCGAATAAATTTAGTGTTCCCGGGGCTGAGCGGGTAACACCGCGGGGCACAGCTAGTTATATATAATATTCATATAATAATAAATACGATGAAATGTCTACTGCATTTATTGAATTTTATTTTATAATGTGTTTTAAATTACATTACAGATGAACTTCCATCCGAAGCCCATGCTACGTCTAACCATGCTCAATAAATTTGATGCGTTGTTTGACTCCCTAAATGCTGACAGCCCAGACCTGCGTGGAGGAAAGAAGTACTCCACTTACATGTCGCAGCCCACATTTAGATTTATTTAAGCGAATGAAAGAGTTTGTTCGGGGACTTAAATTTAAAGGAATACGGTCACCTCCGCCATCACCAGCAGGTTGGATACGCACAATGAATGCGGTAGAGAGACTGTGGAATAATGTAAACGCAATGGGCGTTAGCAGCATTTCTATAATATCAAACATTGATCATATAAAAAAACTGTTTTTACATAGTGGTCAAGCGATATATTGCCCTTAAGAATAGAGAATTTGCTGGAGAATATCGCGAAAAATCATTGCAGAAGAAAATGACTATTTAAAAAAAATATTAGGTGTTGTTTATGTGTGTCAAAACCAGTATTTGTAATAGGATAATATAATAATTATAATTGTTATAATTATTTGTGCAACAAGAGAGCAAATTTGTTTTTTGTTGCGGGTGCTGGTTTTGAGTCCTTAGTAAGAATCCTTAGTGTAACCATGTGTAACGACTAACGAGGGACTCAACAGCACAAGATGCAAAAAACTTTGCTCTCGTGTAGCACACACAACCTCATCGCCTCAACAGCGAGAACAAATTCGTTTTTTTTGGACTTGTACTTTCAACCATTAAAGTGTAGGTATGATTATAGTCTTTGTTGCTGATTTCAATGATATTATAAATAAAAAAATAGATAAATGCTAATAAAAAGGAATACCAATATAATATAATTGAAATTATACATTCCAACACTGCCGTACCAGTCTCTCACAACCACCACGGTTGTCATTAGGAATTAGATCAAAATAATAATAATTTTGGCCGGGTGTATTGGAACGTGTTCTTATTCGAGATTGGATTCGAAACATGAATATCGAATTGATTTATGTTTTTATCACTCTCTTTTATATATAAAAATGAGTGCTGTGAAGTTAGAATGATTAGAATTTTATAATTAACCTAAGGCTGAGAAATGACAATTCGTGGCCAAATATTGAAAAAGAAAAGTTACTTTGTGCTCTCGCTCGACACAAAATCGCATTTCGTTTACTGTTATCTCGGAGCAAAATCATAATGTTTGCTGATGTGCTGGTAAATTTATTTTAACTCGTGATAAAATTTTCGGAAACGAGGAATAATTATTAGAGATTTCTCACGAAACGTTTAATGAAATTATTGGGACAATATACAGGTATATTGTCCCAATAATTTCATTAAAGGGAGAGGGTCGATTGCAAAAAAAAAATGTACATAGTTAAGGGCTTTAATCAAAATAAAACTTAATTGATTCCTTTATGTGACGAAAGTTACCCATACATTTTCTATGACTAACTTTCGTCACACAAAGGAAGCGACCGTGATTTTTTGTTAACTTAGTTTTTAACTATGTACAATTTTTTGCAATCGACCCGTAAATAGATTCATCATCAAATGTAGAAGTGCACAATATCCTAAAAAGCGTTAGATACTCAGCAAATAATGTTACATGGAAGGGATCGCTAGTCGATAATACCGCCTGTTGTTTACCTCTGTAGGGCTAGCATATCTTGCTGCGACTTCGCTTGTCGATCTCGCACGGTATCGAAAGGAAAATTACAGATAGTATTTGTCGCGCGACAAAAGAGTCGCGTGTCCAAGTTATGCTGGACGTTTTGCTTGTTATTTTATTGTTTCTCATGATGTATATTATTTTATTCTGTATTCAAGGTGTGCAATCGGAATTTATAATCTGCAATACCTCATATTATTCTTCTTTCTTTGAGTAAAGAATGTAGATTTCATCTTGATTTAGTTTTATTTCACATACAAATGAATGATTACAATTAACGTTAATTCCAGAGTTGTGAGGGAAACCTGCAGTTCCAAATACTTAACTTACTGATGTTAAGTATGACATTATTATTATTAACAATGGTTTCTTGACATATCAGTTAAGTATTTGGACAAATAAGGCGTTACTTTGCGTAAATCCATATTAATTAAAACAATAATATTGCTTTGCTAATCCGCGATATAATAACATGTACATGTCGATTAGTGCCAACTTACTTGTTTGCGTATTTTTTCATGCAATCATGCATTTAATGGTCCCACCATTATGCATTAAAATACACAAATAAGTATATAAAGGTAAGCACGAATTGACTGGCACGTTATTATATCGCGGATTAACAAAGCAATATTATTGTTTTGATTATTCAAGTTTCCCGCGTATATTGAACTGTCACTTTCTGACTGATGACACCTATTTCCGGTTCCGGTTTTGAGTTTTTACTGGGCTGACGTTGAGGCGCTGTAGGACTCATATACGTGTACGGGTGTGCGTGTGTGAGTATGTCGCATTTGCTTGTATGGCAGTTAGCGTTCTTCTCCTTGTGAGTATTATATTCCTTGGTCCCGATCCACATACATAGTGTCAAATTGCAGATTAAAATTGTCAGGAACTTTTGATGCTGACTGTGCAAGCACGATACGGCAGGGTTTTTTTCAATGTTTACAAATTTGTGAAACATGTAATGTCCCATTTTTTATTGTGGGTACCCACCACAATTATTATATTAAGCCGTTGATACAAAGATCAAAGCTCAAAGAAAAAATTTAATGCGTAACCTGGTGGAAGAGAGCGGGAATCGAACCCGGTACCTCTAGATGGCCGGTCCAGCGCGTTAACTTTTCCGCCACCCTAACGCCCAAGCAACCTTTCAATTTTTTCCTTATGCTTTGTTTGTCGATCTTTGCATTATTTGAAAGGCTTTACACCTTACCCTTTATTTGGGTGGGTGGGACTTTACTAATCTTCACTTGGGTAATGTCTTAAATAAAACACAAAACTCAGATATAAAAATTTATATTATAGGAAATATTTTGGATTCAACAACAACACATCCGGTGGACGCGGCCTCGCCTGCATGGCACATACATTGACAGCCCATCAATCAAGCCTTCAATATAATCTTCAATAATGACTGTTGGGAATAACTAACCAATGAATTGTGCAACTTTTTAACCTTAGGGTTGGTACTGACTGGCCGTTACGAAGCATAGTGTAACAAATTATTTGCCTTCCAATAACACTAATATTAAAAAGGCGAAAGTTTCTGTTTGCTAGTTCTTCACGGTCCAAAGGCTGGACCAAGTTTGATTGGTAAGGAGGCAGTTGATACCCTGGATTAATTTATCCCAAACGCGGGTAATACTAGAGCAGCCAGTATTGTATAACGCTCAGGAGCGTTCGGTCAGCACTTACTGTTAGGGTGAAGCCAGAGGAGCGTTATTTGAGTCGCGTAATTTCGGTCGCGCCATACATTATGTCACGTGATCACGACACACTAACAGTGCGACCGAAATGACGCGACTCAAATTACGGTCGTCTGACTTCACCCGTAGAACGCCGCACAGACCAATTTAAATCTACATAACAGTAGTAAAAAGCTCTCTTGCACTCGCGCGCTTTTATAGCGGCCAATTGCGGCGTTTAAAAGTGAACGTTCGTGGATTACACACGATGCTTAAGCAGTACCGAACGGCCGCAGGATTGGGGGCATTACATGCATTACATGCTCGTAATTGTTAACAGATGTGGTGATACCTCCCAATAGTCATTATGAACTTTATTTTTCAACATAGCATTGTCAGGTTTAAGCATAAATACATAGTTGTGTACAATCTTCGCAAAGTTTGACAAGGTCATACATTCACAATATTGAGTCTACGTTGACTGGTCAGTTCAATTATCAAGTTTCTAGCAGCATAGGTCAATGTTTGTGGGCACTAACTTCAAACGACTATTTCGACGAAAGCAGTCATCTCATTATCTTGTATGAGAACCGTTCCAACAGAATACGCCCTCTTCGTGTTTCGTGGGTGAAAAAAAAGTCTCTTAGATGTAATAAAAACACCTTTATAGTTCAAAAAACCGGCAACTGCTTTCCCAAATCTCAGTTAGTATTAACAGCTGACGTGACCATTGGTAGTCAACCGTTAACACTAAACGATAAAATATGGCGAATCTGTCACAAATGTTTGAGCAAGTGTCACAACATTTGACCCAGCACTGGCTTGGCGCGTCCACGGGCGACCATTCGTTGTCAACGACCGCATTCGAGGTCCCGCCGCATCCGTTCCCTACTACCCGGTCGAGTTAAGAATGCACCCAGTCAAAAGCAACTCATACTGTATAGGTGCAAATACAATCGAGTTAAGTATGCACTTCGGGTAAGGCAACTCATACAAGTATAGGTCTATTGACAAGCGCTGGCACGAATTGATTGAATAAGTGAATGATGATGAACGTCACAAAATGCATACATGTTGATTCGGTAAGTAATAGTAGTATTTTTAGACAATCCTGTGTTATAAGCGCCCAAAAAGACTATTATTATTTATTGAACCAATCTGTATGTAATTTTATGATGCACAACATTATCATTCACTCATTCAATCCACTCGTGCCAGCTCTCGTGAATCGACCTAGGTGCAAACCTTATCTAACCAAGTTCACTAACCGGCCAGGTTAAGAATGCACCTGAAGACTTGCAATTCATATTCACTAGATGCAAACTTAAATTAGCCAAGTAAACTACCCGTTCGGATCATGTTCGGATTAAGTAAGCACCAGGTGGATGCATACAGACTAGGTGCAAACTTAACTTAACCGGGTCAACACCGCTTACTGCGATTTTATCACAGTTTACAAGCGAACCTCCGTTGATCCCTCGATGCAGGAAAAAAAAACTGATTTCTCTGTCTGCGCTTTCACAGTTTTTGCCTAACTATTAACTAGACTTATACTAGCTGGTCACTCTTCGCCTCTCACTCGCTCACTCGCACAACTATACACGATGTCTTTGCTTGTACACTACAAAACTCACAGTATATTACATTGATATCGCGGGACTGAGTCAATTCCTATTTGTTGAAGCAATGTTTAAACATAGCTGCGGTTAGCTTTTTTTTATAATTATCACAAATTCTTTTTTTTTCTTACATCTATCCAGCCATGGCTATGTAGCGAACAGCGTCGAGGCTAAAAACTATTTTTATTCTCTAGGAATTGACTGGGCCCCTTACATTAGAAAAAAAAAAAACTAAAACTTAACACATCCTATACAATCAATCAACATAAAAAGTTATGGAGATTTTTATAACGACCCAAAATCTGGAAGTGCCTGAAAGTGAGATAAGCAAACCTTTTTACAGAAACCACAGGCCAAGTTCCTGTATCACAGCGAGTCAAGCGGACCCAGAAAAAGTATTACAAAAATCAAATTGATCACAAATATTTTTTTCAAACATAATTTCAGAGAAGCTTTACACAATTTAAGTACAAATATATATAACTCTGTACATTAACATACGTGTTGTGACAAAATATACTATATTTATATTATTCAGGCCTCCATTCGTTCGTATATTTACATTTTAGAAAATGTTTCAAGCTTCTCGCTCTAAAGGAAGTTTCATTTGCGAAAACAACCCCAAAAGCATGGACTTTACTGAAAGACATTTCATAGCTTTCCTACTACAAACAAAAAGTTGCATTACGACTTACAATTTCTTAAGATATGATTAACATTATCACATCTCAACCGCTCACTATGCCTAAGCGACTTCATAAGTAAAAAACGATCACAAATATTTAAAAAAAGTACAATAATAAATAAAAAAACGATTAACAAAAAAGTTTACGCACACCAAGGCACGAGCCTAATGGGATAGACCGGTTTATAAAGGAGCGCCCACACCGCTGCTACTTTGACGCACGGTAAACGCAAATGTATCAGACTTGACGCTAACGTCGAGCTTCGGTGTGGTTGATCCTAAAGCTTTACGTATGTAGGTTATCATTATCACTACCAATTTGCTTACACTTAGGGCTGCCATCTCATTTGTCCTAGTTTGGAGGCCGTCCGGGGGCCGTTCGGTTTCAGAACTTTTTATGTGAATCAACAATAAAGCGATTTTTTTATCACATTATTTTCCGGGTTTTTTTATCCTTTGTCCGGGTTTTTAAAGTCGTTGTCCGGGTATTTTTAAGTCTTTGTCCGGGTTCGGCGAATTTAGAGATGACAGCCCTACTTACACTGAATGCCATACTTAAACTGAACATCAGCAAACTTATATCTCGTATTTTTTATAAATGTCTTGAATCTCAAGTGGTTCTTTGAAAATACTGTCCTGACCTGATACATCTGTTAGAATGCGATTCAAAATTTCACTGGCACAATATTGCAAAAGACAGTTCTGTTACATTTAGTGTAGTTAAAAGTAGACGTGTCACTGACAAAGTTCAAATTTCAATCTATTAAAATTGATACATAGCCCTGTAATATTGACCCAATCTTTATTGATATCTCATTCATTCAGATGTCCTATTTGGTCCGTCAAAATCAAAACATTGTCTGTAGATTTGATCACTAATGGACAGATTTGAAACCTTAAAGCAATCCATTATTTTATTTCTCAGTGGTATTGTGATCAATATTCGATTCATTTATATGATCATTTGGAAATATAAACATGAGCACAAGTTGATACATATGTACTGTGATACTTTGTAATGGAAGTTACACTGTGGAACGGACGAAGGGTAAGTCGCCAATTACTGACCATCGTTCAATAACTGGCCACCTCATTCTAAAAATTAACTCTGTCCACCTGCAAACAGAATACATATTAGTATAACGTGGCCAGTAATTAACCAGCTTATACTAAAATAAATTCTGTTTGTAGGTGAACATAGTTCATGTTTAGTATAATGAGGACAGTTATTGAACGGTGGTCAGTAATTGGCGAATTACCCTATTTAGAAATTACGTCATCTTAAGTTCAATTCGACATAGCATGCAAAGATACCCAACTTAAGTGCAATGAACAAAAATGTGAGGAATTATAACATGTAAAATTGCATTATTTAATTATAAGGCGTAACTTCTTGCACTGCTATACCGGATCAAAACTACATTTTGTCGGTTGAAATGTATGTAAACTGTTTTAGAGATCAATTTTAGTGTTTATTGGGTGCTAGGTTCAGGTATATAATACAATACAGCTAGCAGACTTCAGTATGTATCTTCTCCACAACATCACATTGCCAGTGACGAAGAGACACGAGTTCGAAACATGTCGGGCCGTTCCTAACAATATCACGTGAGTGTAAACCGGTTAATACATTTGTTTAATATGTGTCACGAATGTTTTATCATTATCAACATTTTTGTTCAAGGAGTTTTAACATTGAGAATGTTTATGTTTTCCTGATCGAGTATCACTATAACAAAACGAACTATGGAAATCCACCGGCGACTTAGTCACCAATACAGAAAAAGCGCGAAGTCTTTAGAGGATCCTTAAGCAGTGATATTTCTGGAGCGAAATAATGAATTTATGTAACATTAATAGCATTCTAGCCAAGTTTTACAGTAAGGTCACATACATGTTACAATGGAGTGCTTTTCGAAAAAACGTTTCTTTTCGTGGTAGTTATATCTACTCTAGTTTTTAGTAATTGGAATCCTCAATATGAATACAGCAGTTCCCATACATTCCAAACGTAAAGTATCGTTATTTGATAATCCTAACTAATCTCATTTTAACTCGGTTAAGGTCAATCACCTTATGGTTTCATTAAACAATAAATACTTAATTAATCGCTTAGAACCTTAAGTTATTACAAGCGTATAAATTATATCAGAGTTTAACTAACGGACTTAGATCCTAACTATCTAGGGCCGGCACATTGTATAGTCAACAGTCACTGGTATACAATTTCAATATTTCAACCACATTTAATTTTAAAAGGAGTAATCGGAAAAATTAAGCGTTTTCAGTTATTTTTTATGAATGTGACAGAGGTTAAATTATAAATACACAATTTTACGTGATCCACTATATTGCCAAGGAGTTTGTCAATAACTGTCCCGTTTTTATGTAAAATTATCAATACCTGTGAGCGTGACAGAAATGTACAGATGAGTTCACAAAATTTACGAGCAAAAATTTTATCAAAATTATGTGAACTCATAGCATAGGCATAGGGACATGTTCAGATACTTTATAATGTTTGCTTATTTTAAGATCTCCAACTCCACATCGAATATGGTGTGATATTGTGTATCTTGAATGTCGTTGTCGACTATACAATGTCCCAGTGTATTTATTAACAATACTGGAGTGGTAGCTGTCAAATCATTGGAGCAAACGCTTTAATACAGTGACTAGCTTTTGTGGCAAAAATGATTCAAAGGGGTTTTACACAAGACAGTCACTTGTTGTAGCAAAGGGACCACAGAATATATTTACGAAATGTTAGAACTGATCAACAATTATTGAACTGAACAGATGGCTTGACAAAACGAAAATACCTATTTGATGTCCATTTTAAGTATTTTCTCCCCTTGTAAGCTACTGTCTCATGTTTAGTTACCCTAAGAAATAATTAGGCGGCTCAAATTTATTTCACTTGATATTACGTTCAGGAGTGTAAAGTGATTTCATTCAAAACAGATATATTATGAAACACGCTTCTTTTCGAGATCCAACTTTAAGTAAACTAAATATATTTAAGCACATATAAATTTAAAATGTGGTTTACTATGTCTCTTAAAAAAAACCAAATCACCCTCAAATACCACAACCTTCGATATGCTAAGACTCGATTTGCAACCAGATTCTGGTCGAATTCCCTCTCTCTCACACTCTCATGCCAGAAAGAGACAGCTAACCGTGACAATATTGAATTGATAGCTACCACTACAGATTTCTAAAATAAGTGCCTCTCCAATAAGACCCGGGCCTAGTCGTCCGTGTCGTCCCACTCGTTCAAATATTGTTTAACAAGCGAGCGATAGGGACAGCACAATAACTTCCAATTTGGACCCATGCCGTATTGACACCGGAATAAGGCATATTTACTGGTTACAAGATCTGATTCAGAAACTGGTGGGGGAAGATTGGACAGGCTTACGGAACATGATGTATTTTTTTCCCCAAAATACCATCTAAAGGCAGAGTCAGCATTAAAGATCCAAAGTGCCAAAGATTATCTGTAAGAGATCGCGTACAGCGAAATGCTATTTTAAATCCAAGACTACACATTCACAACCAGACAAAAGAAATACCACTGAGCCCGCTAGGCGAGTTCGTTCATAGCTATAGTTATACTCATTGAAGCCCACAGTATGTACGAATATTTTTTAACGAAATAAAGGACAGAGACATCTTGAATAATTATTTGTCCTGTATTTTGCCGTAAACCCGTCTGAAGATGATATGACATTGGCACTTTGCATGTTAAAAATCATTTAATGCAGACTATTCATACATACGCTGAAAGTTCCCACGCTTAAGCATAATTAGTTCTCTTCATAGCACGATTCTATTAGATGGGTCACTATTAAAACTTTATATCGTCCGTTGACAACTAAAACTCACTAAATAACAAATACCTACTTAGCTCGTAACTCAGTATCAATCTGTAAACTAGATACGAGATTTTGAACGGTAGTGACAGAAATTTTAGTGAGTTTTGATTGTCACCAGGCGATATTTCCCAGTAACGGTTTGATAACCTGACGACTCTCATGTAAGAAATGATTGAAAAAATCAATGACTCGGGCTACAGCTTCGGTAGCCTAAAAGGAACGGCCCGTGTTGGCCCGGAGTGCCGTTGGAGATGCGGGTTCGTACCCCGCCCGAAGCATTACATTTTTGCAATTTTTCGCTTCAATATAAACATTAATGTTAAACGACGGTTTCTGGTGTGTTTTTAACTGGATTTCAAATGATGACTCCCTGCTTCCGTTGTATTTTGAGTTATAGACGCCTGTTAAAATCTCACGCTTCGCACAAGGTGTTGTATTCCGAATGTCCGCTGTCCAAAACGTTCCCATCCCACGTGGCCCTGGTGGCCGCATGTCCCAGTCCCGGCTGGCGTAGTGTACCTGTGCAGGGTTCCGTCCGTCCGGGCGACGCTAGAACTTGTCCTGGAATATGAAGAGGTTGTTGGTGGCGGCGACAGCGATGATGCTCTCGTGCGGGTGCCACGCTGTGTGGAGGATCTTCTTGTTGAAGTCCAGGCAGTCTACGCTGATTTCGTCCTGAAAGGGAGAATGGAAATTAGGACAGCAATTGGGCGAACTCAACTCACTCGAGAGTCAAATTCATCATGGTCACTCAAACTGAGACTTAGTTTTATTACTACAGCAGGCGAGAAACTTCCTCTTACACGTTTATAAATTGGATAATATGGGTTATGTTTCATCGAAATCAGTATCTTAAATTCTTTGGGATTGTTAAAGCAAGTTTGGTAGTTTCTATATGATGTCAAATTTAGGGGTAGAAAGTTCTGGATGAACTGAAAAACTAGCGTCATATACAATACGTTTGTCAGTGAAAAGGAGTGATCGGTATGAAATATAAATCTATGCTTTAGATTCAGCGTCTGATGACCAGCTTAGAAACACATCCCTCTTTACTTCTAATCTCTACAATCTTTCTTTTTAATCGCCTATCGTGTCTCACGTGTCACCGTCCGATCAAAGATTGTGATTTGAGCTTATGGTTGAACTTGTCAGTACTGTTAACTTTTCGAGTGAGCTTACCGTGTTGCAGGCAGTTTCCGGCAGTCGAACGATCCGGGAAATAGTGACTCGCTGACAAGGCAGTGGCACGGATTGCAAGCGATGATCGCTCGACCGAGCCAGTGTCTCGCTACACTATACAGTACACGCGGACGCGACCTACCTTCTTCCTCTTGGCGGTGGTGGCGACGCGGCGCGGCCGCAGCGGCTGGCGGGGGCGCGCGGCGGCGTCCCGCGACGCCTCCAGCGTGAGCTCGCCGCGCCGCGACCCGCCTACCGCGCGCTCGAACACCCTGCATATTATAACGTACCGCATTATTAAGGTACCACCACATTCGGATTCAAATAAAACATAAAAGCGAACATTTTCGTAAACGCGAATTCGCGTCATGAGATTTGTTAATAGTAATGCGGCGGACGCGACTTCGCGTCATGAGATTTGTTAATAGTAATGCGGCGGACGCGACTTCGCGTCATAAGATTTGTTAATAGTAATGCGGCCGATGCGACTCGGGTCATGAGATTTGTTAATCGTAATGCCGCGGACGCGAATCGCGTCATGAGATTTGTTAATAGTAATGCAGCGGACGCGACTTCGCGTCATGAGATTTGTTAATCGTAATGCCGCGGACGCGACTTCGCGTCATGAGATTTGTTAATAGTAATGCCGCGGACGCGAATTCGCGTCATGAGATTTGGTAATAGTAATGCAGCGGACGCGACTTCGCGTCATGAGATTTGTTAATCGTAATGCCGCGGACGCGAATTCGCGTCATGAGATTTATTAATAGTAACGCTGCGGACGCGTATTCACGTCTTTATTTGTTCGGTTTAGCGCTGGTACAGACCGTAGAAAAAACTGATACTCAAAATGTACTAAATTTTTGATGGAAAATACTCCTGCTTGCTATGTCGTGCTGACTCGTTTTGAAGCAATTGTATATTTTACAAGATAAAAATGATTGATGGCGCCGAAATCGCGATATCACGTCTTAAAAACCGTATACCGGCAATGCCGAGGACGCAAATTCGGTTCGTCAAAACTACCTATATGCCAAACACGCGAATTCACGTGGTCGCTTGCAAAACGTCGGCACCGCAGGAAAAGTAGGAATAATAATAATAAATACTCTTTATCGCGCACCACTAAATAAAAAAGAAGAAAACACAAAGAAATAAAATAGGTGCATTAACGTTGGTAGGAATGTGAAGCGTCGGCCATGAATGGGTTAACAGATCCCTAACTACATTTACTTGGGAGGTTTTACGGTAGTTGTTACCGGAAAAGAGAAAACTGGAGTGTCTTGTGGCGCCCTCTTTACTCTCTAGGGCTCAATAGGCCCCTCCTCGCAACGGCCCCATATTTTTTTTTTTCCATTCACATATCCGACAGTATCAATCAGATATGTTTTGTGTGCGTACCTGAAGAATCCATTGTAGGAGCCTGTCATGAGCCGCTGGTCGTCGCCGCTCCAGCAGCACTCGAACTTGTCGAAGATGCAGTCGTTCTCGTACAGCGAGCACAGCTTCGACCTCAAGTACTCGTGCACCTGTAACAAACCAACATTTATGTAAATTCCATCATGTTTTATTTTATTTTATTTTATTATTAAAACATTTTTATGACATTACAGTTATAAACCTATGCGTCACAAAACTTAAATTAACAATAAAAGGTTCACAATAATAGATAAACAAACAGCTTAATTTGGAACAGTAGAGCACCTAGTATCCATCGCCTCACAGAATCTCAGGCATTCACTACACACTGCCGCCCATCGCCACGCAAACAAGTCACACTCGCGTTATACCTACGTACAAAAGTTGAGAAAATGTTTGGACGTTTTAGATGACTTAGCAAGTTAGCACGATATATTAGGCGTGGAATAAAAACATGGGAGACTAATTGTTGGCTCCCGCGATACAGGCTTAGCCTAGTGCGAGGTCCCCTGGTAATTCTGGATTTTATTATCTTCTTGCTGTACTTGTTGTTTTTCGTGAATGATTTATCTTTTTTAATTTCCGGTGCTTAATGCACGCGAAGCTGTCCAATGGAACGAAGCAGAGACGTGTACAATAAACCAATCAGATTCTTCAGATTTAAATGCAGTTCTATTTGGTGCTACCCAAAACTATGGATGTCTACTTATAAAACATAATACAGATTATCTCTGAGTCATTTGTGACTCCTTAGAAATGTTTAAATATTATGAATTGAATTTATGACAAATGTATTTCTACTTCTACATGTTACTTATACTTACTGGATATGTTTCTACTGGTTTCGTTTCCATTCTAAGATCCCATACTTTTAAACCTAAATAATCTCTTGACATCATATATCTGAAACAAAAACACACCAATGTAAATAAATACTTGCAAATAACAGTTGTGCAAATGAAGAGTACTTGGGCGTAAATAGAGAAAGCTCTCGGAAATACAATGTCATTTCGTTGGAGGGTGATTTTTTTGTAAAATCTGTGTTAAGATTTTCCACTGACTTTTCATGCCGTTCACTAGAGTTGCTGAGCTTGACTTCGGAATAGAGGTGATCACGGAGAAGGAACGTGCAATGATCCGCACCGCACTCCTCTGTTCTCGCTACTCACTCGCTCGCTCCTCAAACAGCTTGGCACGTCATGTCACACAGCTATGTACCTGTCTAGTTGACTATGTGTTCAATACTGACCTGCCAGACGTGCTGAGCTTGACATCGGAGATAGAGGTATTATCTGAGAGAAGGAAAGCGCGGGGATCCGCACTTCTCTCGCTGCTCACTCGCTCACACAGTCACACAGGCATGTACCTGTCTACGTGTGCAGCACTGACCGGAGTTGCTGAGCTTGTCTTCGGAGATAGAGGTATTATCTGAGAGAAGGAAAGCGCGGGGATCCGCACTTCTCTCGCTGCTCACTCGCTCACACAGTCACACAGGCATGTACCTGTCTACGTGTGCAGCACTGACCGGAGTTGCTGAGCTTGTCTTCGGAGATAGAGGTATTATCTGAGAGAAGGAAAGCGCGGGGATCCGCACTTCTCTCGCTGCTCACTCGCTCACACAGTCACACAGGCATGTACCTGTCTACGTGTGCAGCACTGACCGGAGTTGCTGAGCTTGTCTTCGGTGATAGAGGTATTATCTGAGAGAAGGAAAGCGCGGGGATCCGCACTTCTCTCGCTGCTCACTCGCTCACACAGTCACACAGGCATGTACCTGTCTACGTGTGCAGCACTGACCGGAGTTGCTGAGCTTGTCTTCGGAGATAGAGGTATTATCTGAGAGAAGGAAAGCGCGGGGATCCGCACTTCTCTCGCTGCTCACTCGCTCACACAGTCACACAGGCATGTACCTGTCTACGTGTGCAGCACTGACCGGAGTTGCTGAGCTTGTCTTCGGAGATAGAGGTATTATCTGAGAGAAGGAAAGCGCGGGGATCCGCACTTCTCTCGCTGCTCACTCGCTCACACAGTCACACAGGCATGTACCTGTCTACGTGTGCAGCACTGACCGGAGTTGCTGAGCTTGTCTTCGGAGATAGAGGTATTATCTGAGAGAAGGAAAGCGCGGGGATCCGCACTTCTCTCGCTGCTCACTCGCTCACACAGTCACACAGGCATGTACCTGTCTACGTGTGCAGCACTGACCGGAGTTGCTGAGCTTGTCTTCGGAGATAGAGGTATTGATCTCCGAGAAGCGCGGGGATCCGCACTCTTCCCTCGCTGCTCACTCGCTCACACAGTGACACAGGCATGTACGGTATTATCTGAGAGAAGGAAAGCGCGGGGATCCGCACTTCTCTCGCTGCTCACTCGCTCACACAGTGACACAGGCATGTACGGTATTATCTGAGAGAAGGAAAGCGCGGGGATCCGCACTTCTCTCGCTGCTCACTCGCTCACACAGTGACACAGGCATGTACGGTATTATCTGAGAGAAGGAAAGCGCGGGGATCCGCACTTCTCTCGCTGCTCACTCGCTCACACAGTGACACAGGCATGTACGGTATTATCTGAGAGAAGGAAAGCGCGGGGATCCGCACTTCTCTCGCTGCTCACTCGCTCACACAGTGACACAGGCATGTACGGTATTATCTGAGAGAAGGAAAGCGCGGGGATCCGCACTTCTCTCGCTGCTCACTCGCTCACACAGTGACACAGGCATGTACGGTATTATCTGAGAGAAGGAAAGCGCGGGGATCCGCACTTCTCTCGCTGCTCACTCGCTCACACAGTGACACACCTGTCTACGTGTTGAGTACTGACCTGCCCGAGTTGCTGAGCTTGACATCGGAGATGGAGGAGATGATCTCGGAGAAGAAGGAGCGCGCGTGCGGGTCCTCGGGCTCCTCGAACAGCTTGGCGTGGCGGTCGCACAGCGCCGCGGCGCGCATGTCGCACAGCCTTATTGTACCTGCAACCATACACTCATTATATATTTTTCATCACACTTGCTCGTAAACAAGGGTTTACATGCTAGAAAATCGGGCGGTAAGTCGTAAATTACGCCCTAGGGCGGTAAGTAATTTTTATCACACTAAGTGATTACATGCTTGAAAACCGGGCGGTAAATCGTATATACCGCCCTAGGACGGTAATTCGTATATTACGCCCTAGGGCGGTAAGTAATTTTGCTATTGACTACTAATTATTACTTTTGTTTTATTTCCTCCAAACTGTGATGAAAAACGTCGTACGTGACTCTGGTGGGTAAACGAATTCCAAACTAGTGTCATTAAAGCCCTCGCATTCGGCTTCGGGCTTCTAATAGACACTCGTTTGTATCCTCGTTTACCACCCTTGTTACGTAATGTACTATAAGAGGTAGACGCGTTGCCAGGTTGGCCGGCGCATAGAGAACAAGCTAAAATGGGGCGCCCTAAGCGGCTCGGACACCAAATATGCGTGTGGCTTGACTCAAACGATGGCGCACATATCGTGTCCAGCAAGCCCTTACACGTGTTCCGAGCAGGACCTACGAGACGCGACACAGAGGGCCTTGAACGGTTCCACTTTCTGGTCCCGCAATGTATGATATGAAACCATCGACACGAGAAGAAGAGGTAGACTCATGTCAGTGGAACAACTTCAAAGACTGCCTATCCTCAGCCCTCTATTGGACCCGATACTACATGCTATGTAAGGAAAGAGGAAAAGAGAGACCTTTTCCTCTTTCCTTGTATCATAACCAAACCCCGGGTGTTTCGGTGCACGAATGATTTAACACACACTAACACTAGCTTAACCGTAGGCGTCAAATCGTAAACATATCGTATCACGAATAGGTATTTCTCAAATTTGGTGAAAGTTTTATTTTGTGCGCCCAGTTCGCTAGCGAAACGGTTAACAAATACACTACAAATCTACGGATCACAAATTAACATTGTGGCGCCTAGGGAAGTTTCTATTGTTTTTGACATTAAAATGTGACTCCAACAGAAACGATAACATTTCATAAAGCAATAAGAAAGAGTAAGTTATCAGGTATGTATGTACACAATTATGTGTGCAAATAAGATAATGCATTCAACTCACCCTTACTACTAGAATATACAAAGAGATTGCATTCAGACGGATGGAACTCTGCTGCGGTGATCACCTGGAATAGACAAACAATATATCCGTTAGTTCCAAGAACCCACAGTCTAACTTGATTTCGACAAGTGGAAGTAGAAAAAACATCAATTTCGATTCTTGAGAAAGTCTGCTCAAATATAAGAATTCATTAGAAGAATACATAGCCTAGCAAGCGTCGGTCCGACCCAGGGATAGTGGCGCTACAAACAGCTTTCGTATGGTAATAATGTGAATACGTCATATTATATTTGCATTATTACACGTCAATAGCTATTGGTCAAGGATTTGTCTTTAACCAAAGTCAAATTGTTTACCCGAATGCTGCTCAATCCTTCGTACATCATGTGAAATAAATACTGAATCCTATTAAAAAAGGACCGTAGCAGGTGGAAAGATGTGGTCTGTGCCTACCCCGTTGGGAAAAAGCCGTGATTTTATGTATACGTAGGATAGTTTTGGCTTTATTATGCAAAAATAACTTGAAATTTGCAGAAGAATGTTCAGTCCTGTTTCCTCTTGGTATGCTACGTACAGTGACATTCACCGACTTTCAATGTCAGTTACCAAAAATTTGTCGTTGTCAGTAAAATAAATTAGTACCACTGAAAATCCGCGATATTGGCGTAAGTTGTAAAACCCCTTGTTAATCCCACAAGTAAGTAACCCCTATACTACATCATAAAAATGTTGTACATCGGGCAAGTAACGTAGAAGTTTGACGCAGATGGATGTCGTCTGCTCAGAGTAGGGCTAGCATATCTTGCCGCGACTTCACTTGTCGCGCGATTCAGCGTCACCCGTCTTGCTCGCACGATATT
Organism: Apotomis capreana; assembly: GCA_947623375.1. NCBI lineage: Eukaryota > Metazoa > Arthropoda > Insecta > Lepidoptera > Tortricidae > Apotomis > Apotomis capreana. Next base: position 5,665,301 of record OX392519.1, on the reverse strand, counting down.
GAAAGGAAAGTGACAAGTAGTGGTTGTCGTGCGTCAGAGTCGCGTGTATGCTAGAGGTACAGGTAGGTATCTCGGTAAGAGTTGGACGATATGGAGTGCAGATGATGTGCGGGAGATGCAGAGGTCTAACGACAGGCGAGTACGACTCTTGTGATGTCTCTTATGACAGTTGTATAGTTACCTCTGTGAGCTCCTCCATATTGGCCGGCTTTATGTCCACGATGTTGAAGCTCTGGTCCGTAATCTCTAGGTGCCACAGGTTGATGCGAAGGTCGTCTGCTGACAGGTAGGTCTCCTGGTCGGAGTTGAGAGAGATCGAGTTTATGTGGTATGTGTGCGCGTTCGCGAATATCCGTCTGAAATACAAAAAAAAGCTTGATTTAGACTTAAGTATCAACTTACAATAGATATACCAATAGTAAGAATGCTTCACGAAAAGGTTCAACATCAAGTTGTTTACTTTCTCGCTGTGACGTATTAAATACCAAGTTTGAAGTCTAACGAACGAACGCCCCGGCTATTATTATACGCGATCATGGTATAAGAGAATAAAATATGGCACTCCGGAATGACAGGCGAGAGTTTTGACATCGTCACGCTGTGATTGGTCGGTTGGTTCTGTCAATCCGTTTCTGTATTGCCAGTGGTGTATCATAATACTGCCCGATTTTGTTTGTTAAAGCGGCAACAGCAATACATCATCTGTCAAAATTTTAACTGTGACAGACGGACACAGTCAGACAGACAGACAGACGGACGGACAGCAGAGTCTTAGTAATAGGGTTCCGTTTTTTACCTTGGGTACGGAACCCTAAAAAGTAGTGTTATATGCCAAAAACAAATGTAATAAAAGCTGCAAAAATAAACATTATGACTCTCATCCTTGAAGTTGAGATATAAAATTAATAATGCGATAACAAGTAAACCTATAACGTTTATCACATTCCATTGACATTGCATACCAAAATACACAAATGTCGTCACAATGAAGACGTCATCGCATTTAATATCTACAAAAATATGAAATGAAGCTTCGAATTATTTGCACGAGATAGCGACTGATATGATTTAATGAAACATTTCTGCACGCGAACAGTTATCGGCACTCGAAATGTTATTAAATAACGCATAAAAAACTTGATAACGGCTATGAGGCAATTATACGGAGATAGAAATACCCCTTTTTTGTTTAATAGGCGTTTCGTGCGTTACATGAATGGGTTAAATACAATTAAAAGCGCATGATTTAACTTCAGACACAAAAAGAGGGTCTTCATCATGAAAGCATTAACGATTTGAAAAGGGTTACGTTTTAATTAGATTATCCTATCTCGAATCAATCTGGCAGATACTACGAGCTTAGAAGTGGACAGATAAATCTGATTTTCTGTTTTGGCAGTGCTGGAAGCAGGCATCATTCGTTGGAGCAGTTCACTTCTCATCTGATGATGATGATAAGAGGCCACCGTGAATTTGGTCTGACAAGGCCTCAGAAAAAGAAAAACCGATCGTTCTGGCACCACTTGGAGGAGCTCAATCAAAAAAGAGACGTCAACTGGTCTCGATTGGAAGGAACTCCCAAGAGGCAGCGCAGGGTCGACAACAATTGAACATCCTCCTAAGCGTCCTATGTCCCTGATGAGGGATAATAGGATACCGTTATAATCATCATCACAGCAAATTTTTGCCCTCCAATAGGTCTCCATTAGAGATGTGCTGGTTCTCAACAACGTTTCCCAATTTGCATGGGGAGAAAACGTTCTAGAGGACATTTTCATACAAGATGAGGAAAGTTTCCGGAAATAACACATGCTGTACAAGAGCTTAGACAGCCCTTACACAGTTGTAATAAGTCGTACAAGGGTCGTATAAGCTCTTATGCAGCCTGTGTGCTACGTGGGAGTGTCCACTCTCTTCGCGGGTGTTGTAGCCCCACGCGCTTTACTGAACCACCACTGACTACACCCTGCTACAGTACTCACCGGCAGGAAGCCTCGACCATGGGCTCGGAGGGCCGCCACGTGGGCACGCGCAGCTGCGTGATGCGCGACGGGTCCCGTGCTCGACCACTCTCTTCGCGGGTGTTGTAGCCCCACGCGCTTTACAGAACCACCACTGAGCTGCCCTCTGCTACAGTACTCACCGGGAGGAAGCCTCGACCATGGGCTCGGAGGGCCGCCACGTGGGCACGCGCAGCTACGTGATGCGCGACGGGTCCCGGGCTCGACCACTCTCTTCGCGGGTGTTGTAGCCCTACGCGCTTTACTGAACCACCACACAGCTACACCCCTGCTACAGTACTCACCGGGAGGAAGCCTCGACCATGGGCTCGGAGGGCCGCCACGTGGGCACGCGCAGCTGCGTGATGCGCGACGGGTCCCGGGCTCGTCCGCTCTCTTCGCGGGTGTTGTAGCCCGTCACGCGCTTGTCCCGCTCCGATACCTGGAATGATGATAAACAGTTACAATTTTACGAAGGAGCTCATAAAATGCAAGAACAAAGACTATCGTCTGTTGACAACCAAAACTCACTAAATAACAAATACCTACTTAAAACAAAGCTCATATCTCGGTATCAATCTACTTAACACCATCCAAATTATCATCCAAATGGGAAAAACCATATTCACAAATAATTTTCTGCCTAAAGTACAAATATCAGTCATACAGGCTGTCTCCATGAGGGTAAGAGGCACTAGAAGACACATCAAGGCCTTCGATAGTGAAGAAAGAGCACGAATTCTTTTCTAAGCAAGATTTTTCCATCAACCTCGGCTCCGCCCCATCTTTTTTATCATTCCTCCCCCATTGCCGTCGTCACCCATATTTGTATTTTTTTTTTTATACTACGACGGTGGCAAACAAGCATGCGGCCCGCCTGATGTTAAGCAGTTACCGCCGCCTATGAACGCTTGCAACGCCAGGAGCATCACGCGCGCGTTGCCGACCCTTTAAGAACCTATTTACTCCCCTCTTGAAGAACCGCATACTGTATACACCGTGACCGTTAATAACCCGAAAGATTTAAGCTAACGATACTAGAGCCTAATTAGAGTATATAAACTTATGTAACATATAGACCAAAAACTCATAATTAAGGATATTAATTATTTAAAACACATCAAAAGTTAAGAAATCTCCAGTCTAACACACCCTAATTCATGTCATTATGCCAATGTTCAAATTTGAACCCGTCAAAAGTGAAACAGCGATAGCTTGACACTACTTGTCATAGAACACAAGTCACGGCATTCGCCGTTCGTCGTATGATTTCGGAGCGATTCGTAGAGTGTCATGCTCGCTCTCTCTTCTTCAACTAAAGACTTGTTCACAAAGAAGCGGGAAATTAATATGATTTAATTTGTACTGAAATAGTAATTTAGTTAAGACACATAATTAGACCCATGTTGATATAACATTATTTACTCGTATTGTCGTCAAAAATACGTGGTTTAAATCTTTCGGGTTATTAACGCCCACGGTATTCTATATAGATTAGGCAGGTGTCTAAAAACTGCGCCAAACCCGTCGTCACACATATGACACACGTATGACAGTACCGATTCTCACCTTCCATAGTTTAATAGTCTTGTCGTTAGTGGATAGCAGGAAGTGCGCCTGGTTCTTCCGCTTCAGCCACCGGATCTTGTTGATCTTCTCCTCAATCTCCAGCGACTTGAGGTAGTCGAACTCAGGTTCGTGGGACTGGAATGTGGAGTACACGTTGTACTCTCCCTTCTTGGGTACGCACTGTTTTGATGCTGGGTCCCTCTGGGGAAGAAAATGGAGGATTAATCACACTATTATTATAAAGGCGAAAGTTTGTGAGTGTGTTAATTCTTCATGCTTCAACGGCTGGATCAATTTTGATAAATTTTGGTATGAAGGTAGCTGATAGCCTGGATTAACACAGGTTACTTTTTACCCCCAAAAAAGGTGTTTAAGTTGGATGAGCCGTTAACACCGCGGCGCTGGTAGTCACTACGTATACAGCAAAGTCGCTCCCTGCTGTGTGTCTGCCCCTATGTATGCTTAGATGTTTAAAACTATGCAATGGATTTTAATGCGGTATTTTTTAATAGATAGAGTGATTCAAGAGAAAGGTTTATATGTATAATAGATGCATAATTTATCAGCATTGCACCCGTGCGAAGCCAGGGCGGGCCGCTAGTAATAAATAAAATTAACAACGTCCATTTCATAAGACGATGTAATACATTTAATTAATTAGTCGCAACTACACGCCTTTGAGCATGTTATCAATTAATTGTAAACAACGATTAAAAACAAACGGAGTGCATCTACACTGAATGCGGTAAGATGATAAGCCTAAACGACAACATTACCCTTCTTATAGCTAGAACCAGAATGCATTGCTTTAGAAGTGTTGTTAGAAGATTGTTTAAGGACCCTTTTATCATATAATAAAACTAGTGACCCGCCCCGGCTTCGCACGGGTGCAGTGCTATCTATATATATATTACGCGAGGCCGATTTTTGTACATCCCATCAGATCTACAGTTATGGTCCGATTTTGATAAATGATATGTCATTAGATTCGTCTCATGCTGGAGAGGTGCATAAAACTCTTGGAATTTTAATTTTTTCCTGAAAAGGTACTGAAAAATGGATTTGAAAAAACTACTGTGCGCTAACCACGTGACTTTGACCACGTGACCTGTGATCCCTATTTTGACATAAGATGACCAAATAATAATAAGCATGATTTGCTCACAAACCTGTAGTAAGTTGTTCAGCATGATGAAATATTATTTTTGAGTCGGCAACATAATATCCGCAACACTTAAAACATGTACAAATATGCAAAAATAATTTTACAGTTTGTTGACAATGAATGACAGTAGCCATATTCTGACAACTTTTAATGTCTTTTTTATTGGGGGCTATTATGTCAATGCTCTAAATTGCCAGGTTGTTTTTTTTTTTTAAATGTTGATATGGAAACTTATTTCGCATACCTGTTAAAAATGTCGAGAAAAAAGCCGGTCAAGTGTGAGTTGGACTGGTGCTCGAAAGACTAGAAAAACTGACCGTCATTCAAGAATAGATTATTTCTATAGGCGAGTTTTACTAAATCTAAATCAAAGCAGAAAAAAAATAGTAAAACTAATTTAAACGTCATTCAAATATGTAAATTTATGGTAGATTATTATAAATATGAATATATAAGTCCATCAAAAAAATAATTCCAAGGAAAATGGCATGAGCTATGGTAAATTAAATGGTATTTTACAAGAAGAAACTTAGTCCTTCCGCTTGCATGTCGACGGGATGGGAAATGTGGCCGAGTTGAGAATATGGACTTGACAATGTAGATAAGTTGGGAATGTATCTTCATTGGTAATATGGATGAGTTGGTAAAATGGACGAGTTGGAAATGTGGACGAGTTGGGAATATGGACGAGTTGGGAATATGGACGAGTTGGGAATGTGGATGAGTGGGCAAAGTAAACAAGTTGGGAATACGGACGAGTGGGCAATGTGGACGAGTTGGAAATGTGGATGAGTTGGCAAAATAAACAAGTTGGGAACACGGACGAGTGGGCAATGTGGACGAGTTGAGAATATGGACGAGTTGGCAATGAAGACGACTTGGTAATACGGACGAGTTGTAGATATGGAAGATTTCGCAATAAAGACGAGCTGATAAAAAGGACAAGTTGGTATTGTAGACGAGTTGGGTGTATCGTCGAGTTGGGAATATGGACGAGTTGGAAATGGGGATGAATTGGCAATGTGGATGAGTTGGTAAAATTGACAAGTTGGGAAAATGGACAAGTGGGCACTATGGACGAGTTCGCATTATGGACGAGTTGGCAGTGAAGACGAGTTGGTAATACGGATAAGTTGGCAATGAAGACGACTTGGTAATACGGACGAGTTGGTGATATGGAAGATTTGGCAATAAAGACGAGCTGATAATAAGGACAAGTTGGTATTGTAGACAAGTTGGGTGTATCGTCGAGTTGGGAATATGGACGAGTTGGAAATGTGGATGAGTTGGCAATATGAATGAGTTGGTAAAATTGACAAGTTGAGAACATGGACAAGGGGGCAATGTGGACGAGTTCGTATTATGGACGAGTTGGCAATGAAGACGAGTTGGTAATACGGACAAGTTGGTATTATGGACGAGTTGTGAATATGGACGAGTTGGGAATGTGGATGAGTTGGCATGAACAAGTTGGGAACACGGACGAGTGGGCAATGAAGACGACTTGGTAATACGGACGAGTTGTCAACGTGGACAAGTTAAGAATATGGACGAGTTGGAAATGTGGATGAGTTGGCAAAATGAACAAGTTGGGAATATGGACGAGTTGGCAATAAAGACGAGCTGATAATAAGGACGAGTTTGTATTGTAGACGAGTTGGGTGTATCATCGAGTTGGGAATATGGACGAGTTAGAAATGTGGATGAGTTGGCAATGTGGACGACTTGGAATTGTGGACGAGGTGGGAATATGGACGAGTTGGAAATGTGGACGAGTTGTATTTGTGGACGAGTTGGCATTGTGGACGAGCAAGTAATATGGACGCGTTGGCATTGTGGATGAGTTGGGAATATAAACGAGTTGGCAATGAAGACGAGTTGCTAATACGGACGAGTTAATAATATGGACGAGATTGGCAATAAAGATGAGTTAATAATAAGGACGAGTTGGTATTGTAGACGAGTTGGGTGTATGGACGAGTTGGAAATGTGGACGAGTTAGCAATATGGATGAGTTGGCATTGTGGACGAGTTGGGAATATAGATGAGTTGGCAATAAAGACGAGTTGGTAATATGAACGAGTTGGCAATGTAGATGAGTTGGGTGTATGGGCGAGTGGGCAATATGAACGATTTGGCATTGTGTACGAGTTGAGAATGTGGACGAGTTGTATTTGTGGACGAGTTGGCATTGTGGACGAGTAAGCAATATGGACGCGTTGGAATTGTGGACGAGTTGGTAATATGGACGAGGTGGCATTATGGACGAATTGGGAATATGGACGAGTTGCCAATGGAGACGAATTGGTAATATAGACGAGTTTGCAATGCAGATGAGTTGGGTGTATGAACGAGTTGGCAATGTAGACGTGTTGGGTGTATGGACAAGTTGGCATTGTGACCCAGATGGGAATATAGACGAGCTGACATTGTGGACGAGTTGGCAATGTGGAATAATTAACATGTTACGCTAACATGCGAAACTTGATGGAGAAATAACCTACATATGATGCAAATTTCAAAAAATCGACGCGCTCAAGAATAAATCATATTTGAATTAATGACGTCTGGCTGATCATTCTTATTCTCATTCAAAATAAAAATTGACAAATTCTGCGGTCAACAAAACAAATTGATTTTATAAGGTTTCCGTTTTTACCGAATATGGTAAGGAACCCTAAAATTAGGTTTATATTATAGGCTTGAGAGTCTTTAGCATCTCCCTCACTCTTCTGTCAGACACAATTTCAATGAGAGGAAAGACACGAAAGTTTGAATTATTCTTTTTTCAAACATGTTTAGCTGTTTTATATATTGTTTTTTCTTATTACACATATTTGACACATTCTTTTTTTTATGGTGGAGTATTGTTGGTCAGTAATTTATTTAGATTAGTAAGTAGGGTTTGATTAAGTATAACTAGCGTAAGAATTTCAAACACAATGTGTAATTGTTATTGAATAAATGATTGATGATGATGACATGGCAGCACCCATATTAAGAAAACTTGCACGATCTAATGAATTTCATAAAAAAAAACAAGCATTGATAATAGTGGTTTTTCGTGTATCTATAAACGTTTTTTACTCTCTATTTCATACAATTGAGTTTTTGTAACATTTTTTATTATTAATATTGTGAAATATTTACGATTATAAATGAATACATAAACAGTTACGCACTCCATGATTTCCTGTTTCCTCAAATCTGTCGTTTCGATTCATGTGCTATTTCTGGAAATTGATAGAAATCGATCAAATCGATAAATTTATGTCCTGAAGAAAGAACAACAAATTAAAATTCTACCAATCTTATGTTCGGTCCTATGAAAATATGTCAATTATATTTTTAAGATATGGGACTATTGTCATGAATATATTTTTCCATAAATCGAATAATATGCATTTTATTTGTGAAACAGATCAGCAGATCACATGTCATGCACAAGTTATTTTTACAAAAGAGTTGAATAAATTGTCACGATGAAGCTGGCAGTTGGCTATCAGGCCTGCCTCTAGCCTGGCATGTTTTAACGTTTTTAAAACATAATTTTAATGTGTTTTTTTACAGTATTAATTTATTCTTCATTCCCCAAAAACTTCTTATCGATAAAGTAGTTATTTTCTGTAACACTACCGGATTTCCATATTCTAGCGGCGGTTCGACGCCGCAACGGGTCTCTAGTATTATTTATTTATTTTATTTTATATTTATTACACAAAAGAAAACTTATCGCACAAAAGGCGGACTTAATGCCATGAGGCATTCTCTATCAGTCAACCTTTGGGCAAAGCAGATACATTGCATGTATTCTTCATATTATAAACGTTCCTCTTGAATCACTATCTATTTAAAAAAACCGCATGAAAATCGACTTTGTTTTATACTATGTAGTGATAAAGTTACAATTTAATTTATTTTGCTAAAATAGACGATCTGAAGGAGAACGTATGTACGTAATTGTAAACTCTTTATTGCACATTAAAACAATTTAGCAAAGATATAAAAACAGTGTACAATAGCGATCTTATATCCCTGTAAGGAATTTCTTCCAAGTACCGAAAGCACCGAACAGATTCGACATCCTTAATTCTGAATGAATGATTGCATTTCGCGGAGACAGAATGACATGAAAGAATCAACTTGTCGTCGCTACAATTCCTCCGCTCCGCGGGAGACACTGGTAGTACTGTGTACTACATATCTACATAAAACAAAATCTATGATATGGTTTCGAATATAGACAAAAACCAAAAGTATGCCACTGTACATAATTAGGCCTAAAAACACTCGTGTGCTCCTCTCCTACATGAAACTCGCCTTCGGCTCGTTTCATAAAACCGCGTCTCCTCTCATTATAAGTTGCATAAACCATGGATTTGAGACCGGTATTGAACTCAATATAAAATACCGGTATTAAAATTCAGTTTTCAGCATATTTTTACATTTTAGCGGGTCAGTTTCAAAGTACAATCCTAAATTCAATTTTATAGCATTTGAAAAAAAAACGCGAAAATAGAAACATATCGCCAGGGACGCCAGGTGACAACCAAAACTCACAAATAAAATTGTCACTACTCAACGAAACCTCGTATCTACTTTGTAGATTGATACTGAAATACGAGCTTTGTTTTAAGTAGGTATTCGTTACTTAGTGAGTTTTGCTTGTCAACAGACAATATTTAAGTTTAATTTTGATGAATACCGGTATCGATTGCTGGATATAATCAACCTTGGCACACCAATTACGAAGCCAATAACTTTTTAAACAATCCATGTAAACAAACGCCATAAGCAATCCGAGTGAAGCCATCGCCTTTGAAAGAGATTGAATCGGGAGATAAAATCGGAATTGCGAACAGTAAAACGTTTACAACTCGCGTTGTGAATTCTAATCCTCTTTACTGGGTCGCCGGTGTCAGGGATTATTCGTTTAAAACGCGAGGAAAATGAAGGTAGTCTGAAAGCGTACTGAAATTAATGTTTAATATTTCTATGGTATGAATGGATAATTTAGCTTGACATCTCCTTACTTGATTATCATATCTTATCTTCCTTTCTATCCTAATTAACTAGTATAAATGAGAAATTTCTTGCTACCGTTTTACGTATTATGATACAGACTTAAAATATAAATTAAAAGCATTACCCGATCCACTACAGGTAGGGAATCGAACTTACGGCCTTTACTTATGTAGTGCTCTGACCCCTTCGGCTTTCGCCTTCAGTTCCAACTTTTTTGTTTTAAAATGTTTCGTTTCTCGATAATCTGCAGTATCAATACCGGTATTCATTAAAATATTTTTCTACTTTCGCGTTTTGTTACATTACATTGATATAGAACTGAATTGATCTCACTAAAATATAAAACAGGTCAAGGGCGAGTCGGACTCGCGCACCGAGGGTTCCGTACAAACACTTTAACATCCTTAAGTGGTTAAGTCAAGTTTGCACCTGGTATGTATAGCGCCCCATACAAATGAGGTGCAAAGTTAACGCAACCAATCCCGTTTGTTGTATGGGAGCCCCCCTTAAATATTTATTTTATTTTCAGTATTTGTTGTTATAGCGGCAATAGAAATACATCATCTGTGAAAATTTCAACTGTCTAGCTATCACCGTTCTTGAGATACAGCCTGGTGACAGACGGACGGACGGACGGATGGACAGCGAAGTCTCAGTATTAGGGTCCCGTTTTTACCCTTCTAAAAATGTGTAACAATAAGCGAAAATCCGAAATTAAACACGGGTATTTTGTATGGAGCGGAATACCGATATCCGAACCCCGATAAACAGTTAATATATTTGGAAGCTTGTTTCGCTAGCACGTGGCCAGTAAACAGACATACCAAACAATCGTAGTTTAGTACTAAGCCCCTTCTTTCGATAATGGGTTTAAATCCAAAGAAAATAAATCTAACAAACACATGATCTTAAATGTATACGATCGATTGCATGTGTTTTTGTATGAGAGATAGAAGTGAAAACTATCTAATCTTTGCATAGAAACTGATTGGCGCTAGTTCCAAGAGCCAGGGTATATGATAATGATAAAAACTGGCTAAACAGACCATCGATCCATGTCTTAGATGTTCACACGCCCATGTTTAACGACTATTTTATGACCTTTTTACTAGTGAAATGTCATTAGACGTCGTATATTTATCGCGTCGTCACCTATTTAATACAGTAAAATCTGTTTATCCTAGGGATTTTATTTAAATGTCGTAAATGACTAAAATCAGGTATCGTAAGCGTAAATCTTGTAAATACCTACTAGACATATCAACTACCAAGTCGAAAACTCACAAAGAACGTAACTACTTTTCCAAACCTCGTATCCTGACACTGAACGTAAACATAGATACGAGATGTTTTAACATAGTGTTGGTTATCAACGTGGTATCTAGTTGCGGGTGACGAATCAACGCGTGATGTCATGTGGAGACAAGAAGTGATAATGATAAGATATTGGAATATTTACTTCTTACAAGTTTAGTTTGGTCAAGTGTCAAGTTGAGCGAGATATAAAGAGAACTAGTAGTTAAGTTTGCACCTGGTATGCATGGTGCCGGATACAAATGAGGTGCAATGTTAACGCAACCGATCACGTTTATTGTATGGGAGCCCCGTTAAATATTTATTTTATTGTTTTTTAGTATTTGTTGTTATAGCGGAAACAGAAATACATCAGCTAAGTCAACTGTCTAACGGTTCCTGAGGTATAGTCTGGCAAAAAAGAGTAGAAATTAAAAAGTGGCAATACCGTAGTGACGTCCCTTTCTAATCCATCTAAGGAAAAGGGGACGGCACTACAGTATTGCCACTTTTTAATTTCTACTCTTTTTTGCCAGACTGTACAGCCTGGTGACAGATGGACGGACAGACAGACGGCCAGACAGCGGGGTCTTAATAATAGGGTCCAGTTTTTACCCTTTGGGTATAAAACCCTAAAAACGCCTTTCAAACTGAATATTCACTCATTTCTCAGAATTTACAGTCGCGACCTCCCTTCTGCATAACTTTTTCTCGTACCACCTCCCTCAATCCGTTTCTGTCCGGCGGTCTGAACTAAGTCAAGAGCGAGCTTGGATATGCCTTGATCACACATATCGAGACAGTGGGCGAGACAGTGCTCTCGTCCCTGTCACACACAAGACAAACGGGCGAGACAGAGCACTGTCTCGCCACTGTACTCGTTAACCCTTAAAGGCATACTGTAAGATGCAGCTTACATAACAAAGAATTCAAGATTTATTTAAAAGTAGGAATATTTATAATGTTATTGAGAGTGATTTCATAAGGAAATTTAATCCTTTTTAATATTTCTTCGTCATACGTTGACGGTTGTGTATATTAAAAAAGGGTTAAAGTTGTTTTTTAACGAGAAGGCAGAAATTCGGAAAACTTACCGCCATCTTTTTATGGACTCACAAAACGGTGGTTTTTTGATGACTGATGAGTGTTTTGGCAGTCTTTATGTTCAGTAGGTATATATTTTTTTATTAAAATGTGTTTCTACATGTATTAAACATTGTACGGATACTTAATTTAGTAAGAAATTTCACGTATCTATAAGCAGTATTTGTAAATTAAATTTATCTATGTATAAACAATTTAAAAAATTTCTTTTTTACCAATTTGTTCAGAATTTTTTTATTTTTTTTTTATTTTAGTTTTTTCTCAATTGTTTCACTGTAAAGCACAAAATATCTCATATTTATTTAAAAAGAAAAAATCATGCATTTAAGGGTTAAGTGTGCGTGCTCCAATAGTCAAGTAGGTAAATACTACTAAATTAATAGAAAATGTAAATTAATAGAAAGTCTATTTACTCCTTCCGTTTAATTGCCCACGAATTATTATAATCACATTTTGAATCTTGTGTTTTAGTTTAGTTTAATAATATTAATGAATGTTATAGGTTAGTGTGCCCTGAGTCAATTTGAATGCTGATGCACACCTGTCATTGGCTCATAAACCGGTTTTTGTGTATGTGTATTTTATACTATTTACTTGTTTTTGTTTATCTACTGTTGGTGTGTCTTATAAATAAATAAATACCTGAAATATAACGACCCGTCCGCCCTTGTCACCGGTGGCGAGGAGCTCTCCATCGTGGTTGAACTCCACGCAGGAGATCAGGTCAGCCTCCGTGACATCATCTTCCAGCGTGCCCTTCACCTGGCTGAAACACCATGTCGTCTCCCCACCATTGCCTGAAAACATAACAGAAGTGTTAAACAAGACATCAATGAGTCTTAGACATATTAAAATAAAAATACGAAACATGAATCGAAATGTCGAGCAATATTCGACTTCTACGGCGTGAGTAAACCCGTTTAGAATTTTAATAAGACGTCAATCATTATCATGTCAGCTGAAAGGGACCATTCGTTGATTACCTCTAGACATTTTGACCCATGTAAGAACTGTTACAAATCGCCGACAGGGGATGTAGATATTTTGAAAACCCCGTAAGTAATTTATGAATGGCCCCAAAACTACGGCTAGTTAAAGGTCCCCCATAGTTCTCTACAACAGCTCCCTCATTTAACGGCTTTCCGACATCCTATAGCCAGATAAGCTACCTTGGGGGTCAACCCACGCTGCGTCTACCAGTACGCGGTTTTATCAAGTATATTATATTTAGAGCAAAAACAAATGTAATATCGATGTCTTATATAAAACTTATATGATGTCAGAAGTTAAATTCGACACGTTTAATAGTATATTACTGAATAAACACTATTACATCGCTACTTAAGCGTCACGCTTGTTTACCAAACCGGGCTATTGACCTGTCTGGGTGGCATTTTGCGAGGCGCCATAGCCATAACATATACCTTGCAGAACTTTGCGCCACAATTTTTTTTTGGCCTGGTTAAAGAAAAGATAGGAATTTGGGACGGGTGTATATATATCCCACCAAAATCATTTCATGTAAAATTGGCGGCCAAGACTCACATGCTCATAACGCTGTCGCTGTAAAAAGTTATCAGATCCCAGGAAAAGCCAAGTCCCTAAGCCCTGACTGACTTCACTAACCCAACCACCTTGGTTTAAAAAGTATGGCATCAACTGGCTTCAAGCCCCTAAGCCCTGAGTTTACTAACCCTACATCTTGGTTTCAAAAGTATGGCTTGGCCGTTTCTGGTGTTAACTGGGAGAAGCTATGAGGGTTTGAAAATGAGACGCAACGGTTCGAGAAAAGGTAGGTAGTGCCCCGCTTCTTTTTTATTCGTCTTGGCGGGGGCACTACTGTGCCCCCAGATCCAGCGGTAGAATCATATACAGAAAGTAGAAGGACCCTGTAGGGAAACTGCCTGGCATCGACTTCAAAAGGCGATTCAAATGTACCTAATCTGTACATGACCGGGTTGTTTGTCTTTTCAGTTTATTTTGAAGTCTGGCTTTTTTTTTACATAAAGGAAACGTTCTTTTATTTTCAGAAGAAAACAAAACTGCATTCAAAGATTTCCTTTTGAGTTACAAGTTAAACTACTAATTCCATGCAAATTCGCATTTGAATCAATCCATCTCTTTGTAAGCCACATCGGCTATGTGTTGAAGACGAAATTAGATTCAAGAGAGCTTATATACAGTACGTAAAGCCTAGTTGCCTCGACTTTAGTTAATCTGTAAGGATTTGTCCCATTATGTCGAGAGAAGCTGACAGAGACGATTAGATAATTGTTTTAGCAATTTGCGAATAAAAAGTTGTTCAAATATGTCCTACTTTGGTTAGGAACAGACTATTTTCGGGTTCATGACTTGGGTCATTCTTAATTCTAGTATTGAATAAATTAACAATGTAAAACATGCATAAGAAAAAAAGTGTAGAAGAAAAATAAGGACTCGAAAAGAGTTCTAATTTATAAAGGCATGAAAAGCACAATAGTCTTTTTTAAGTTCATGTTGCAAAACTTGCAAACATGGTACTCAAAGTAAATTGAACATTGATTCTCATATCCAGAAAACAAACCATATCCTATGTGAACTTAAATCGAACATATTTTTCCGTCACTAATATTACAATATAAATTTCGGAATTGAATCGATTGAAGCTTTATCGAGTCATATATTGTAATAATTTTTATGTAATAGGCTTTTGCTATATTATGTTGTTAAATTTATTTATGTTTGATATTTCATGAACTCTATACTGTTAGCCGTACTTCGGAACAATCGGAACGCACCGAGAGTAGGCAACACTGCCCTCTGTGAGAGAGGGAGAGAGATGGACCCGCAGTCAAGATGGCTACAGATAGATAGCCGATAGCGTCATGTCATTATAATAGATTCTCGATCGATTGTCTTGTGAATCAATATTATGTGGAATATAATAGTATCCCAGTATTTCGTGCATTTATCATATTGGTTTGTCAATAAATTCCACTGCTTATATAATTGCAACACAGTAGTCATAATTAATTGCAATAGAGCAATTGAGACAAATATCAGTAAACAACAATTGAGCCTGGACTTTAGAATAAATGATTGATGTAGGTATTGTAGGTAGTGGTATTTTATCTTGACATTTTAATTAACTTATGTTGTGACATTTGAACCAGGAAGAAGAATTTAATCAATATTAAAAACCGGCCAAGTGCAAGTCGGACTCGCGAACCGAGGGTTCCGTGCAAACACTTTCCATCTTAACTGGCCGGGTTAAGTTAAGTTTGCACCTGGTATGTACGGCGTGGCATACAAACGAGGCGCAAAGTTCTTTGGGAACCCATTAATTGTATGGGAACCCAACTTAAATATTTATTTTATCCTGTTTATCGTATTTGTTGTTATAGCGGCAATAGAAATACATCATCTGTGAAAATTCTAGCTATCATGGTTCATGACATTCAGCCTGGTGACAGACAGACAGACAGACGGACGGACGGGCAGCGGAGTCTTAGTAACAGGGTCCCGTTTGATCAATATTTCAGAGATAGTTATTTTTAGATTTGAGTTCATTTGAATTTCTGCTAAATCTGTAGTGGAGTATATAGTGAATCAGCAATTAAATGGCTGAGTGTACGCTCTGACTTCAGTGACTGCACTAATTTATTTTAATTGTCTCTGGAATCATATCCTAACAAGCGTTAAGGCTCTCTGAAATTTTATCAAGGAATTCATTACAGTAAACGCATACAAAACACCATCAAATTGACATCTTGAAGTCTCTCCAGGAAAGTACCAATAAAGTTTGACCTTTAATGGGGATACCTTAACTTGCTCGAATTTTAATTTGCCATAAACTTTTTATTTCATAAGCCGTTAACACATTGGGAATTTTTTTAAACTAATAATGAAGAAATCATTAGGTTAGGTTGGATTTGTTTTATAGAAAAATTCCAAAAATTTTAATTATACAGAAAAAAAAGGCAAATGAATACTATGACATTATGACACACGTAATTCGGGCAAAAGTTAGAGAACCCTTTTAATCATTACTATTTTTTTTTATGGAAAGTGACAAAAATTAAAACTTTTCATATTTAAGATAACTACTTATATCAAAATTGTATGTATTAGTAAAGACAAACTAAAACATGACAGTTAACCATATAAAACCTCCCAAAAAACAAGAAAATTGTTAGTAATCTATAGTAATAAAATAAACTAATGGTTAAATTATTTGTAAATGCAATGAACTATATAGGTAAGGATCTAAATAGCATAAACATTAACGAAACCACTTTGTTTATAAACAATAACAAAAAGAGCTTCCAATCCCGGTCTTTTAAAAAAAACGACATCGAAAGTTCCACTAATAACAAGAATTTTGTGGTTTTGTTGCATTTTACGCTACATAATACTGAAGAAAATCTCACAACAGTCATAAAAAGAGAAAATTGTGTAAATTGAAACAAAGTGTTAGCAATTCAAATAGCAATATAAACCAGTCAATGAGGCAGACAGTCCCAACTAGTTGTCATTCTTGAAAATATATTATAGTGAAAATGTTTTCTAGAACATTTACCGTGCAAAACTGAGAATTTTTCTAAGAATTTCACAACTCAAGTGTCGTGTTCAAAGAACATGTAGAATTTATCTGGCAGATAAGTAAATAACTATGAATGTTGGTTTATAAACCATTCTTAACAGTCTTCAATCTTTGGGTAAGCCAGAGCAGTCTAATACTTTTCACCATGCTCAATTAGTATTACCTACATTTTTACTGACTGTCAAATAGTCAAGATAAACAGTATTCGTGAAATTCATTCTTATACTAGCTAGGCTTATTATAATAGCACTAAAATAAAATGCTTAACTGCTAACAAAAGGACACCTCACTATACAAGTAAAGGAACAACATTGTTAGGGTTGAAGGCCTCATTGACTGGGGTACCAAATGAATTTTACATACAATCGCAGATTGTGTTCCAATGGAGTCGGCACGAGTGATTCCGCCAATTAACGAAGTTGTCGTGGACGCGAATACGGTGGTTCGAGTACCATGGCACTTCCTTCTTTTTGAGCATAGTCTTACACCCATAAACTATCAAAATCCCTAAATAATGTTCTGTAACTATTTAATAGTACATCACGAATTTTAACACCAGCATAAAACTTTTTCAGTGTTATCTCTTATATTTTTATAAATTATCATCACTAGTCTTACTACTTCAACCAGAGTTAATGCGTCTGAAATACTTGAGGAATTCCTAACTGTTTATTTAAAAATCACAAACTATTACAGTATTCATGAATTTTAACACCAGTATAAAGCAAAACAATTATTGATTTAAATTAATTTATTCTTTATTATTATTATTAGAAAAACACGTAAATTATCCTTTTTTTATATTTATCTATAGTTTTTAGTATTGTAAATATATTGTATGATCACCGTAAATTGTATTATTTTAATAGTACATTCCGAATTTTAACACCAATATAATTCCAAAAATTAATTCATTTTCGTTTTTTAATCAGCAAGCAACACATGAACTCCCAGACACGACTGAACAGTAAGTGTCTATGGACAAAGATGGAAAACCTGTTTTCAAATGTAATAGGACACTTCAGGTTGAGAATGGGAAACATTACACCTCTTTGTGTTGTAGGTTAAATAATGGTGGAACAGGATTTCCAGGGTGATAGGCAGGGATAAAGGGATAGACATACCTATGGACAGATCTAGTAATAGTAGACTGATTGTATAAATAAATGGTAGGGTGGTGGTACTAACATTATGTGACAATGTTTTGATGGAAGAGGATGTCACATTGGTTAACTTTCTACCTATACTCTCGTATTCAGGCTCACTCATTTATTTTAGTTATAACATAGAGTTATAAATGTTAAATGTTATTTAGCTAATAGGGTCAGTTAAAATCAAAATTATCCAGTCTCTTCAGAAAATACGAGATCTCAAGAGAGGAAACTGCAACAAACTATCCAGTAAATCTCAATTCTCATTAAAGTTGCAGAAAGCTTAAAAAAGGTGAAAATATTTCAGAACATATTTAAATTTGGACAGTTTGGTAAAATTTAAATGCAGGAAGTATCACAATTTAGGCTACTTTCTGTTAGCATATAAGTAGTTCTCGTAAAACAAATTTAAGTATTTGTCATTTACATATCCATAAAGGTTTGTACTTTTTGAAGTCTGGTTAAATCATTATTATTTTATCTTTGTTAGATTCATCTTTTAAGGACTAACGAAGGGAAGGAGAGATTTTCTACAGTCAAAAATATTTTTTGTAACAATATCTGTGAATGTCATATCTACCTAGTTATATATTTGGATATATTGCCTTAATAAAGTCAAATGGCTTGTTTAGTTGTGATAACATTATTGTAATATTAGTGTAGACCAGACTTTTTGTCGTCTTCGCTACTTAAAACTGTTTGGAAGAGATTGTTCTTTAGAATAAAAGAGATAAGTCACATTGTCTACCAGACTTTAAGGATAAAATTGTATTGTTTCTGTACTCAGTGTGCAATAAAGATAGTTGTATTGTATTGTAACTGTAACCTTGGTTGCTAACCTAAACATTGATAAAAAGGCTGCATAAATTGGCCTTGGGTGGGTGTTTACGTAGTCAATCAGGATCATACCAGAAAGGATAAATAATCCTTCTTAGAAGTCTAGCTAAATGGATGCGTAAAATCAACAGAGATTGAAAAATGCTTAAAACAGTGTATTACAAAGTTTTTCATCCTGATATGACGAATGTGGCAGTCAAAAGGTTTAAAAAGTAATAGTCATATATAAAAAAAAAAATAATTAGCAACAATCTTACACAGATCGACCAAGTCCCAAACTAAGCAAAGACAATGATATATACATCCATGACCCGGGAACAAATATGGGAGTTCATCACACAAATATTTGCCCCGGCTGGAATTCAAACCCAGGACCACTGGGTCAGTAGGTAGATGCTCTACAAACGGCGGCGCCAACCGCGTCGTCATGTTTGTATGTAGCAATATATCAACATTAGGCTGTTAGTATAACGAATAAACATCAAAGCCTAATACACTTCAAAAGGAAATAGATCACAAGGCAACTTGTCACTGAATGCTTTGGCACAGGACCAAGTGTAGTCTTTGTACATGTTGGTAATGTAAAGATGTTAATGTCCTTGCTTACACATATACTAGACATATTACTATTTAAATAAAAAGCATGTAAATGAATTTCTTGTGTTTTTAGAGTTTTCTGCAGATGGTGCATTTGTAGTGCAGCTGAGCCAGTGTTTGGTGAGCCAGTGGTCTTGGGTTTGAATCCCGGCAAGGGTAAATGCTTATTCCTGGCTCATAGATGTTCTATGTATTTAAGTATATATTTATCTATAGAAGTATGTATATCGTTGGCTAGTGCCCATAACACAACCCCAGTATAAATGATTGTGGGACTAGATTGATTGTGTGAGGTTGTTGGTTATTTTTTGTACTGGTTCAACTTTTTAGACTTTAAACTGTGTTACGTTGTTTCAAGTTCCATTTGCATTGATTTACTAATAAATACATTTTTGTTACCATCTCTGTACACAGTTGGATGGAAACATTCTAAAGGTAATGAGAAAATTGAAGCACAATAATAGAAGCAGTAACAATAACAGAATAATTGAAACAAATCTTAGTATTATTGTTACAAGCAGCATTCTGTTTTGATATTTTAAAAGCCCTGTCTTCCCTTTGTTTACAACAGTGAAATTCAGTGACTTTCAATGCCAAATACCAAAATCTATGTATGTAGAGACTGTATTGCAACACAATATTGACAAAAACTCGGAAACAATACATGCTCTCCTTGCCAGTAAACGAAATAAATACCACTAAAAATCTGCAACAACGAGGGACAAAAAGCAAATTATCAGCTCTTTTAAATGGAGTCAGTCTGACTTTTGTACTAATTACTTTCTTATGCAATTGTTAAATAATATTGTATCGGCGTCTGCATGTTCCATACTTGCGAACATTATATTTTATGTCTATATGTACAGAATTGCATTGCCCATTTATGAATTAATTCATTGCATTTGTGCAGCCCATAGTACTTGTCATATATGAATGAAGACGCTTATACTCATGACTTTGGATTATGCTACTCAGATAAGCAGGATCAATCTAGGTTCTGTGCTGTATGTACTAGGTATCTATTTGATCCATGTTAAAATATCTCTATGTTAGAATATCTTTTTATGTTGGACCTTCTACAAATAACGGAATGTTGGATTCATATCTATTAGTGTCACCAATCAACATTTGTACTGTAATCTAGGTTTTTTGTTTATGTAGTATTGATTATTAAAATCATTTCAATAACAATTAACACAAAAAGTTGTTTTTAAACTGAATTACATTCAGGATAACATTAAAATTACTCACAACTATATTAAGTGATTAAAAATGGTAAGATAGTAATTGTCCTACTATTACTCAGTATGTAACAGTTACAATAACCCCAAATTCATTGTAATAACAATCTATAGAAGGGTAGAATTAAAAGAGACAAAATTGATGAGTATTTTTCATGATTACCCTAGAATTTTCATTGAAATCAACATGATGCAAAACCAGCTCACAGGTACATGTTTACCATCATTGCGGCAAGCAAAACGATTGCAAACACATGTACTCGTATCAGCGAACCAAGGCAATCACCATGTAGTTACCTAATACCAACATCTGGTCACCATTTAAATATAATTCTCAACTACACATAGCCTGCTAAAAAATTGCCAGGTTTTGTGCATTTGTCTATCGTTTAGAGCGTTTAAACTGGTGTAAAGAAAGGCTTACATGTTAATCAAATGTACGTGAACGACGTCAAAGTCTCAGCGCTTCTCTGACCTTCACAATCAACAATTATACAAATCATCTGTTACATTGCAAACAAGTTACTGTTACAGCGTCGTACATAAATGTATCGTGTTATTTGGCTAAAATATATCGCAAGGACCGTTGCGATAACCTTCCCCGTGCCTCAAACTCCAGTGAAACAGCAAAATGCAATAAGTAAAGGTTAAAAACGATCGGCTTTGTAAGTTACGACAAAATAACCAAACACTTCCACTATGCTATGGACACTGTTATCAAAACACTAAATACAAAAATCACACCAATTACAAGAACATTGCATTTACCGTCGGAGTTTGAACGATAAAACATCTTCGACTTATTGCGATTCTCGATTCCGATTTCGCCCTTGACTAGCGGGCGCTAAAAGTCACCACTTACCGGCCATGACAAAGCCCAGCACAAAAACTTTAAGAAGTTCGATAGTTTTAGTACACAATCACTTCAATGTTTTGCTAAAACATCACATAGATTTGCTGATGAAAACAGATTAAAATCATTTCAACATTACATCGGTAAAAAGCAATGGCGCTCAGAAATACAACAAATTGCTACTGCAGAGTTTAGTGTTGCCACATGAAAGCTAACCTTTTCTACTATTTCTACCATATTTTTTTTGCCTTGTACTGGTTATTGTTTTTTTTCTAAGTAAAAGTTAGAAAATAATTAAATGGTGAACATTTATGATTACAGTTACATTCTTCAAAATAAATGAAAAAAAAAAACGTTCAAAATTCGCAATATTTAAAAAAAAATTACAATGTCAGATGAATACAGAACTAATGTACAAAATAAATTTTATTGTAACCATTAACAACAATAGTTTTACATTGATCAATATTTCCATTTAAAGTATTCATTAAAAATATACGGTTCAGCTATTTTAGTAGTTTTCATATAAATTGGTAACACTAGACATTCAAGTGTCAAAACCGAATATTTGTGTTGAAAGGAGTCGTTTGAAAGCGCGCATTTCATTATGTACATCGTGCTGCCACCTATTAGTAGCTATTCGAATTAAACACGAATGATGTTGTGCACCGCACAGTTGGCGACATTGGCGCCAATCTTGTTTTGTTATTTAGTATAAAATTCATTCTAGGTTTCTGCTGATTTTGCATGCATAGTTGTATAGCGGAAAGTTTTAGCGATGAGTTTCCGAAAGATAATCGGAAAACGTATTTTTGTAAGCATGTTTGGAGCGGAGCGAGCGAAGCTCCCATGGATCGACTCGAATGGACTTTGTAACAATGCGCAGATCTCAGCGAGTTCTCAACGCATTTTAATTTTTTTTGTTTCAAAATGCAATAATTAAATTTCGCTAGGTCGTGACGAAGAGAAAATTTCGAAAAAAAAAAAAAACTCCGCTCCAATTTATGGTGCAAGCTTAGCCGGTGGCTGACTCTGCATCGACCTAGTTAATAAAGTTATGCACATGACCCCACACACTTTATTTGTTTTTTTGGCAAAATTGTCGTGTTTTTTCAATAACATCTGTCGACTTGTAAACTTTTTCATTTTACTTATCAAAGTTATCAATCAAATTGTTACTGTTAGACGTCAATCACGAAATTATTGTGGTTATTATTACGGAAGAAAATATATTATCTTATAAAAAACAGAATGGGTGACGAAAAACAAGCACAAACTATGGAACTGTGGAGTGCTGTGAGTATATCTGTCTATAAGTAATAAAATGGCTTATTTCAACAATTATTTATTTATTATTACGGAAGAAAATATATTAGGTTAGGTATCTTATAAAAATATAATGGGGGACGAAAAACAAGCACAAAATATAGAATTGTGGAGTGCTGTGAGTGTATCTGTCTATAATAAATGGCTTATTTCAACAATAAATTGTTAAGTATTTAACTATACCTAGGTAAGGTACGTACTATACTAGCTAGTCCGATGGATTTTAGGTAGGTATTATAAGATGCTCCTAACCGGGACGTAGCGGGTATATATTTCTCGTAGGTAGGTACTGTGTTGAAAGGAAAGGATAGATATTTATTGCGCGACAACGCATCTCACAACTAGTCCTCTGTGTCATAACATATTTCTTGGTCCTCTAAGTAGGGCCTCCGCTATAGGTACGTGGGACGTCCCATTTTGTAGGGAAAGTATACGTCCTTTAAACACAGGGTCGTCTCTCTCACTGGGCATTCCTGGCAACTGCCTAGGGCCCCCAATCTCGCTTGGATGACTTGTTTACTGCCAAAGGGGCCCCTAGATCATGGAGTGCCCAGGACTCCTGGCGCTGCGTACACGGACGGCGTGGGACGCTGATTGCCTCATTTCTGGCTAGACTAGATGATATAAGCACTGAAACGAAAGTTCAGTTGTAATTGTAAGTATTTTATAAGGCATGATTCTAATTAGAATATACCACGACGCGCTTGCTTGCTGGGCACATTACCCTGCGCCTTCTTCAGCTCCTCACTCCTCTTTCGTTCCATGTTTTTCAATACGCTGACGGCCAATATATACATCAGTTAGGTTTATAAATAATGACACAAAGGTAAATTAAGAAAGAAAAATTGAATACGATCTACTACAATCGAAGCGGGGTAAAAATGTGGTATTACCACATAAAAAATATAGAATCGATAAAAAGATTCTATACAAATATCAGTTAGGTTGTTTGAAGAAGTCCTTAATTTTATAGGCAAGTACCGCAATTTGATCGCATATGTAGGGTTAAGGCGGCAACAGTGGCTATAGCGACAACAGTGGCGCAATGGCCCTTGTTTCAAAAGTATCATAGGTAGCTTTCCGTCTCTCTTACTCTTCGGAAGCCCTCCCGATATATACAGGTCACATCCAGTTTCTCTGCGTCAGCCATGTAACAATCCCGTTTTGCGAGTGTTTTTTTGTTTTGACGTAAGAAAAAGTGAGTTTTAAGGTAGATATACTGTTTATTTTTTCACAAACCTTTCGTCTTACCAATGGAGTTATATTTTTGCTAAGAAATAAACTTAATTGAGGTCATTTTGGCGTATACCGCGCTTCGATTTACGTAAAACCATCACACGTGGTATGAGTTAAACCCAAAATGGCCGTTTTGTACACAGTGGCTCAAATCACTTAAGTACACAGTGGTTCATGATCCACTGTGTACTATTGGTACTGGATAATGGTTAACAGACATTAATTTAGAAAATTTAGCGAGATGTAATAATTTTTGTTAATTTTCCCTTTTAGGATGGCTCGTCCAGTAAGGCCCAATGAAATAGATAAACCTACAGCTGATGACATGAAAAAAAAAATGGTTTGAGCGTGAGAAATGCGTCTAAATTTCAGGAATTCTTTTCACTGCGCTGACTGAGACGTTATCATTTTAAGACTCGATATTAATGTCGGCTAGGTTCGTTTACGCCAAATTATAGCGTTAGTAAAATGTGCAATGAAGAGCAACAAGAATTTTTAAAAGATTATTTCAAATACTGTACGTTACTGTTTTACGGATTGAGCACAAAGGAACATCGAAAAATAACTTTATTATTTATTTTAAGGCCAAAGAAACATCTTTAATGATATTTTATGCAAGATACTAATTAAGTAATGGTAGTTACTTAGTTTATGTAGCAGTTATGCGTTGATTATTAACTAAGTCATACAAAAATAAGCTCGTTTAGTACATTTTGAATGTGTAAGACTGAAAAGTCACTTTCAGGCTGAAGTAGTCAAAAAAAGTTTTCTTTTCTGATGTGTAACTTATTGTTTGATTAAAACAAAAAAATAAAGACCGATACGAAGCAAAAAAATGCATTATTACTTGAGTTATATTATAAATGATCCACTGTAAACTTGCCTGATTCACTGTAAACTGAGGGCCGATTCACTGTATCCCACCCACAGTACACAATGGCTCAAATGAGTTTTTTTAGAAAATACTATATATTTTCCAAAATATTATCTTGTCGAGCTAAATCGATTGGAATAATCAATATATACTCGTATTAGTTACACTATAACACGGATCCTTTCACATATTTCCAACACTCACCCAAATCAAATTACATCTCTGCAAAAAAAAATTACCCACTGTTGCCGCCTTGACCCTACCGCAAATCTGTGCACTAAGGTTGGCGGCCCCACCTCAAAGCATCAGTTCTCGATAAGGCCATAAAATTCCAAAAAAAAAAAACAGTTCTCGACTTACTTCCTGGCTGGTGCACCTTTGCATAGCTTAGTACATATAATATAAGTCCTCGTGGAAAATAGTAGTGTTTAACCTCAATAAGTCATTCTCTTACGAGTATGCCCTGGACCACACTTGTACAAAAAAGGTAACCTCGTGACTTATCTAAGGTCAAATGAACTGCGACCCGTTTTCCAACGGGCGACACGCGAACAAACTTACAACAGACACTGAGAGAGGCGCCACTGTCAACGAGAAGCACGATATTTATATGAGGTGATTTTAGTTCCGTTTTTCACCACTTCATCTGTGGAATGTGTTCGGTGATTTGTTTTATTTTATTTTAAGAAAGAGTTCTAGTTACCTAGTCAGTTATCTTTAGAGAGAACTTTTATTATTTTACATAGTAAGATAAAGTTCTTTGTTCTTGTGTGTTTACTATTAGTCTAAGGTTTACGAAGGGCATTGCCCATTACACGCTAAGCATTAACAGTAGGCTATGACGAAATTACTTATGAAATTTAAAAAAATATATATTTCAGGTTATGTTTATCGTTTACATATCGACAGCGAATATCAATTGATAGACATTGCCTAGCTTAGCGTTTTGCTTTTAGGATCACATTCTTGCTTATCTAGGAAGTCCGTAGGTCCTGTAGATGATTTTCCTTCGCTCGAATGAATACGAGTAAGTAAGGCATAAAACGATTACGAGTTTTACAGTTTTCGTATTCTTTTTATCCTTTTCGGCCTATACAAACGTTCTGGAGAACAGCACAACTCTATCGAGGAGAAGAGGACAATACAGTAGCGGTTTGCTAAGATCATCATGACAGATGATTTAAGCAGCGTCAGTTTGCGAGAGGCAATGCTTCTCGTGACTATGTAGCCCTATCCGGGAGCAACATACACGTCCACATTTTCTACATGTCCATGAAGACCCCACCGCGGAGGAGACAGTGTCGCGATTGTGCCTTTTTACACGCTTTCTGGCAAAGTATTGAAACCAGATGTTATCGTGGGTTTCTCGACCTTTCGCGACAACACTTCTCCAATCATCGCGGTTCGACGCTTATTCCTCCCACGACTTACAGTCGATGCCGAATACGACCATGTCACGCTTTACGCAGTCTTTCTGCCCAAGATACCTTATAAAGAATAATGGAAAAACGTACCGCGAGGCTGCAAGTTCTGAATGTCGCCCTACTGATGGTGTTCCCCGTTTTTCTTACATCA
This sequence comes from Apotomis capreana, assembly GCA_947623375.1. Lineage (NCBI taxonomy): Eukaryota > Metazoa > Arthropoda > Insecta > Lepidoptera > Tortricidae > Apotomis > Apotomis capreana. The sequence goes on along the minus strand of OX392519.1, from coordinate 5,638,873 downwards.
GGCAGAGTTTAAGAATATGTAGCGTAGCAGTATAGTGGCTGCCTAGTGAATTTTTTACAATTTTAATAGGTCTAATAGGTGTGGGCATCTCACCGTTCTTTTATCCGTGGTCGAAAACGACGTCCAGCTTCTGCAAACTGAGACAACTTGTTCTTCGGCGAGGACTGTGTGGCGAGAAGGACCATTAATATTATGGCGGTAGCACTTACAATTGTTGCCGTTACCCAGGATACCAACGACCTTTTGGAATGACTAGATTAGATTAGAGATTAGATGGATCTAAGGAATCTTACCATTTTTGTGACCGTGGTCGAAAATGACGCTCAGTTTCTGCAGACTGTTCTGTCTCGCTTCAGCGAAGAGACGACGTTTGTTCTTCGGAGAGGACTGCGTGGCGAGTGGCGACACTACCATCGTGGTGGTGGCCATAGCTGCACTGCACCATCACAGGGTTAACCTGGAAAAAATTAAATTTTTTTTTGTAAGCAATATACGAGTATATTAAGTTTTTTACTCTACTTAAACAGAGACATGATCATAAAAGAAGATATTATTTTTCGCGACTATGTAAGACAATACGAGAAAGGTTAGTATACACGACCTCAAGCGTGGTAGATATAAAAAATTGGGCAAGTGCGAGCCCGACTCGCGCATGAAGGGTTCCGTACCTATACATATATATAATCTATAACAAGTTTGTTGTATGGGAGCCCCCCTTAAATATTTATTTTATTTTATTTTTAGTATTTGTTGTCATAGCGGCAATAGAAATACATCATCTGTGAAAATTTCAACTGTCTAGCTATCACCGTTGTTGAGATATAGCCTGGTGACAGACGGACGGACGGACGGACGGACGGACGGACGGACGGACGGACGGACGGACGGACAGCGAAGTCTCAGTAATAGGGTCCCGTTTTTACCCTTTGGGTACGGAACCCTAAAAAACGAAGTATAAAACATGGATGGTTGTCCTAAAGAATGTCATTTGAAGCGTTGTGATCTAAAATTTTGTCTGACTGATATTATAGACTATTTTCCCGATAAAGAAAGTATAATAAGGTGTATCGTTTTTGGGGCCGAATTTACTTCGCTTTGTTCATATTAACAAAAAGTGGGACTCACACGAACTGCTGCCACAAAGGTGCTAATATAAAATTCCTACTATACTTACGGGGGCAAGGCGGAGTGAAATACAGGTCCGTGTCTCGTAAAAAGAGCGCTGCCAATCTTATTGCACCGTAGTCATTTATTGGACAGAAAGATCGCCAGCGCTCTTTTTACGTGACGCGATTTGTAGTCACCATACAAATTCATATAGAAATCGGGTATTAGACGGGTAAGAGTTCAAACGCCTGTTGTCAAGTCACTTTATATTATCTGATTATTCTGATTCCTGTAAAGATCAAAGCACAAAGTAACATCGAAGTACGGAAAAGACTGGGAATCGAACCTGGTATCTCTGGATTATATAATCTGTGCTCTGGATAACGTAACGCCAAATAACCTTTCCAATTTTTCCTTATGCTGTGTGTTTCGATCTTTGCATTTTTTTTTTGAAAGGCTTAATCTTAGGGCTAAAACACAATTACAAAGATACCTACGACATCTTGTAATTGTGTTTGTAAAATGAATTTTAAGATAAAGTTCGTTTTGGATTTATGCATTTCCACGACACGACGTCGCATCGTGGCACGACGTCGCGTCGTACCACGATACGATGTCGTATCTTATAATTGTGTTTTGGCCCTTAGGTTTGATCTTTGTATCAATAGTTCAATATAAAAAAAAATGTGATGTAACGTATACTCACATTGAAAATAATGAGACATTATATGTTTTATAAATTGATTCCTGTAGGTACAGAAAAATAATGAGAGCAGCACGGGTGGATATCAAATGTGCCCGGGATTATATCAAATTGCGTCCCTATCGGAATTATAATAATATCATCGTCAAAAGCGTAAAAAAACAAGGAAAATGCTCGCGGAAAAGCATCGACTTTCACTCCGGCGCACCGGAACAATTAGAAAGATTAAAATAAAAACCTTTCGTCACTGTAATGAGTCAAAGTCACTGACACAAGACAAAAACTCCAAGAATGATCCGTGTAAACAAACAAACCGCTGTCGTGTTCATTTAATTCGCGTACAAACATACTCGACACGATTTCGCACTAGATAAACTCTTGGTTTGCAAGTGCTCAACTATTGTGAGTATATTGACATGTCTTCTTAGTTCAGTTTCTTTGTTTAGCGCTTACGCGTTTGGTTCATAATAACAACAACAACAACAACAACAAATCCACTTTATTGCACACCTTAAATACACAGGGATACAAAACATATACATTAAAAAATTAACAGAGGTAACCTAATTAATATGACTGTAGCGAAAAAATCAGTGATATTTTAGCAGTCTTCTATCTTCCGCGTAATCAGATCGTGAATTTAATACTGTTTGATAAAGGTATTTGAGCTATCGTGTACTAAAATATCTCCGCCGAATACTGGGTAAATATGGGATAAAAAAAATGAAAACAAAAAAGTCTAAAACAATATTATCTCCGAAAGTAATCTCTATAATCACGGTAAGTGTACGACAAAAAAATGCAAAGGGTAGGGAGCAATAAAATGAAATGTAAATTTCATGACCCAGATATACTTAGGTACCTACTTATGAGCAACATTGATGATTAAAAAAAAACTACATGACCTATCGATGTGGGAGTTTTAGTCTGATATTCGTGATGGTTATGTGTATCGTATTATTGAAAAAAACCGGCGTGAGACAAAAACGGGGTTTTTAAAAAGAAAACTAATCGTAGAAAAATTTACGAAACTGAATAGTAATAGTGTATTCACGATGCGACGAGTAATGTTAACGATAAATGTCTGTATCCTCTCCTTTCCCGTTATCCCTGGATCCACTCCTGGTGCGGCATCTGCACTCATTCCAAACTGGATCCCCTGGCTTGTGTAAACCTGGCCTAATTGTTGCCAAGTACAAATTAATCAACCACCGACAGTCCCGTCTCCTGCCCCACATACTAATTAGTTTTGTAATTATCGATTAACGAAACCACAAGAGCGCTTACAATGTTCTAATTAGGAGCCAATATAGTATAACCTTTGCTAGAGGACATTTCGAAGGTTCCATACCTTTTCGTCTGCTGGTAAGGAACACTCAGGGCAAGAATGATTCGGACATTGTACCTGTATCGTAGGTACAATAATGACGTGTGTACGTTGAAAATATTTTGATAAAAATATGAAATAAGCTATTTAGAGACGTCAGGCTCCCCAGCAGAACCACCATGATATTTCGATAACTACTCATAATATACACATACGTATGGTATCAAAAAAAGCTATGGAAACTCTATAGGTATTAACCTAGCACCCTCAGTTTCTAGTTATGTTTTGAATAGACGAAGACACCATCTTTTTTTAAGCGCCTGAAGTAAAGTAGTACAGACAGCAAAAAAAAATCGTATGGTTTTATTTAATCAAATGCAATTGATGGACGGAATCAATCAATCCTCCGGGATGGAGATGGCACATGAAGAAGACCTTTATAAACGCCCAATCTCTATCTCCAATCTCCAATCTCCATGCTTATAATGATTGGAATAGCCACATCAAAAACAGTTGTACCGTGTTAGACCATATTTATTGGTATGACCATGTGAGAATAATTTATTCCCGACAAGGGTGAGGTCAAAAAGGGTGTTACGACTTTTTTTAATCTTCGCGCGAACGAAGTTGCGACTGTTGCGAGAAATAATTAGTTTGATAACAAAATTATTTCCTTTTGACCTTTCGTTGTAGGTATTACTCCATCTTAATTAGTAAATACTAGGAGAATAGGTACCTATGAACGATGTCCAATTATTAGGAATAATTAAAAAAAAAATGACATCTCTTATTATAGGTAGTCACAATTATACGGTGTCATATGATTTCGTTTAATGGCTACAAAATGAAAATTAAGAGTGAGAGCGATGAGCCCTCTTCTAAATTATCCACAACCCACAAAACAGGCTTGAATATAATGAAACTGCCATTCGACTTTATTAGTTTAATGAACACGCTCAATGATAAACCGATTCCGACCGATTTGATGCGACGCACTGCAGTGCTGATGAGATATTAACAAGTTTAAACCCGTGAGGGGAATTTTTATTAATTTTGGTTTCGTTTCAGGACGCAATGGACCAACTTACCAAGGAGCGGGGAATATGCTTGAATAGTAAGTATGATTGACATTGTAGATGTAGGAATTGCGCAGTTTATTTCCACAATAATGATGGTTTCGGATAATTGAGGATTTCAAAATTTTTGGGTGTTCCGATCCGAGTTTCTTAACACCATGCATCTCGTCTGCTAAGCTTTCCTTTTCGCGTATTTTCCCATATTGTTTATTTTGCAAACTCACGTTATAATAGCCAATTGGGATGGTTAACGAATTCTTATTTTTGAGACATTTTTATTAATATAAAGAAAACAAACATGACCCTGGAACAAAAATATTTGCCATTGGCGGGATGCAAAACCTGGACTGCCAGCTCAGTAGGCTTCTCCGCTAACTGCATCATCAAATAAATATATATGACATTTACACATTGATGCAATAATTAAACCTTGTAATTTTATGTAGGAGCATCGAAGTTTTTCTATATACTTAAAACTAGATGGTGCCTGCAACCATCATCTCCGTAGAAGAAAAATTCATAAGCATTTTTCTCCACAGTCAATCAGGTGAAAAGTATCCGGACTGACCCCGGTTGAAACGCCTGTAAAATTACCCAAATGTTGTCAGTTATAAGTAATAATTTAAGTAAGTAATTTATAAGTGGTAGCACACGAAAATGTTTGTGAGCGCTTTATCCGCCAACAAACTGTCCTCAGTTTGGCGGAATATAAATGTTATACATACCACATAAGTAAAAAAAAAAAAAAAAAATTGTTCAAAATATTCGTCTGTCTAGGGGACCGTCACGTGAAGGCGGTACTCGAAGAGCTGGAGGAGTGCACGCGGCGCGTGCAGGGCAAGGACTACACCGCAGAGACCTGCCATCAGGAGATGAAGGATCTCTTCGCGGCCGTCGACCACTGCGTCGGCGGCAAAGCGTTCCTTAAATTAAAATGATATTGACGATTATAAAAAAAAATGTTTTATTTCCTCGCAGTCACAGTGAAAAGCAGAGTGTGTACTTATGTCACTCAGATTATATTCATACTCTCTCGCTTCGTTCGCTCGTCAAAATAATTTCATTCCATTTCCCCTTGTCAAACAGTCGTCCGTTCCGTTCACTCTGAGGGTGAGTCTTAATTCTGAACTACCCTTTTGCAGCTGACATTAGTCACCGTACCAATTATATACTCAATTAAAAATACAACTGAATTGAGAAGCTCCTTTTTGAAGTCGGTAAAACATTGTGTTAAATTTCACATAACACGTCAAGAAGAAAAACTATACTCATTCGTTAGTATACTAATTATTGACATTAATAATGTGTATATGTACTGCACTGTATGTAGTTAGGTATAACAAAAAAATTAAATGTACTTGTGATGTACTTTTTACCTAAAAATTGAGCTGCTCCGTACGTAAAGTTATTAGTGTTATTACAATCTGAAGGTACAGCCACCATCAGATATATCGCTGCACATAAGGCGTTGATAAATATTGGAACACGACTCTTATTGACTGGGCGTTACAGTAAATGTTCAGATATTTATGAACGCCTTATATGCTGCGATATATCTGATGGCGACTGATGGTGGCACACACCATTTCTAACTATCATGATGGCGGATGTTTGTATCCCAGTTTATCATGAAGCTATTGATTAGGTACTGAGAAATTCATTATAAAAAAGAAAAGATGAAATTTGCACTTTAACTTAAAGTAAAAAAAATACATACAGGGAAACATTGGACCTCCTCCTTTTTTGAAGTCGGTTGAAAATATTAACAATTTAATTTGTAACCTGAGAATTATACTTTAAACTATATTTATTCGCACGAATAAAGTTGATTCTGTGCAAATAATTAAACGTGAGTGAGCCCTTAAGTAGAAAACGTCTATAATTCGTAAGTTACAAATTAGATTGTTAATACTTCAACTGTATCTTAAAGTACAAATTTAGGATTTTTTAGAGTAGGTTTCAGTAGGTTCATTTAAGTTTTACTCTCTTACAAATCATCGTTTTTATACATGGTGAAATGAATTTAATTTAATATCTGAAATAATTCCCTTCTAAAATATTTTCCGACCCATACAGAAACGACAACTCAGGTGCCTTCGGTTCTTTTTTATTTCAGTAGACATCACTATATTATTGCCCTTCAGGGAAATTGAATATATAGTCCAAAGGAAGCCTCACATGCATATATTATCTCTACGGCCGTGTCATTTCTTAGGCATAGCATATACCGGGTGATGACATATAAGTATGACGAATGATGCCCCTAAAAAGGTATGGGTATGGCTCATTTTGGCTGTAATGTTGCTGAAATGCGCTGACATGGGAGAGATATAAATTATATCAGCATTACATCTAATTTGGTTGCATGTTTCCACTTTTCAACTGGATTTATAGCAAGTTTGAGGAAGGTAAGGTTATGGGTTATACGGACGCCAAGCCACTGCTAGTGTCATGTTTAAGTATTTCTTGCATAATATAGCCAGAACTATCCACAGCGATGAAATTCAAGTATTTTTCAATACGATTCAGTATTTATTTCGCAATACGAACGAAGGATTGAACAGCATTCCGGTAAACAATGTTTTGTTAATGACAAATTGCTAATGACGTTTAATAAGTTGTATACCAGTTAAAACCTTTTTTTAGCGCCACTATTCCTGGGCCGGACAACACTTGCTAGGCTATATTATAATATTGTAATTAGATTAGATCATACAGAGCCAAAATGTCAAGTCAAACAAGACCTACTTTCCAGCCTCCCAATGTAATTGGGACGCAACCCTGATTTATACCAGTCATAAGTCGACACCCTAGGTGCTGTAATATCTAAAACGACGCATTCCTGTCTGGCGTACATCCTTGGAGCTACGCGACCTACTTTCAGACGTATTTACAGCTAAGGGCGCCGCTTCACCGGGAGCATTTTTTATTTCGTATTATTCAAATAAGTTACACAGCATTACAGTAAAAATCAAGGCTCTGAACAATTAAAAATACATGTAAGTAAACAAAGTCCTAAAACTAGTTAGATTTAGGCGACACAACGACGTGGCTCTGTTGCGTCGTCTGATCTGGCCCAGCGTGATCCAGCGTGTGTTATCTTGTCCATCACCCGCACCACACCCAGAAAACCTTCCGAATTTTTCCATATGCTTTGTGTGTCGATCTTTGCATTGTTTATTTGAAAGGCTTTACACTTAAGCGGCCTAGATGTAGGTGTATTATAATCGGGTAGTAACGCTATGTAAATAAGACCACGGTTATGCGCAAAGTCCGCACTTAAAGGGTTACTTAAAGTTAAGTTTAGATTAGTCTACGGGTTTGCCGGGCTTCAAGTTAATATTGACTCAAACTTGCTTTTCTGGGCGAGGGATTCTTAAAGTTTTAATGGAAATTTCTTAACGTTAGGTCTGCTTCTATTAATAATACAGCAATGGGTGGATAGAATCACTTGTGTTTTTAAACGAAGAGACGTTTACTCAAATCTTCGAAGTCACATTGTGTTCTTAACCCTTTCTAGCGAATTTTTTATGTATATTTTTTTATGCTCATATATATTTTGTTGGGACTTACCGTTTTCGTAATCCGCAACGATAAATTAAGTGAAGTCTCTAGCAAAATTTTCATTTTTGAAGGAAACAGGGGTGAAGATTGAAGACCCCCATATACAAATAAATTAATACTTTCTTTAATTTATAAGAATGTACTGTAGGCTCGTAATATACTAATAGCTACGCCGCGCCGATATACCCGGTCATCTTACGAGAACACAAAATTTTTCGGGATTAAAAGTAGCCAATGTGTTAATTAATCCAGGGAGTCAGCACCCATACCAAAATTTACCAAAATTGGTCCAGCCGCTTGGGCGTGAAGAAGTCACAAACATACACACACTCACAAACTTTCGCATTTATAATATTAGTGTGATTTCTATACCTATAATAGATGTGGGTGTCAAGACCGCTAAGAAATGGGACTGGGCTGGACATGGCTGTCGAAGGTAGCCAAAAAAGTGGACAAAAGCAGTAACCAAGTGGGGCAGTAATAGATGGGTATCGGATCAGCGTCCGACCAAAAAGAAGACGGCGGGAAGATCTAGACGCAATACGAAAAAAAAATGAAATATACCAGCAATATGGTATGCTCGAGTGGGAAAAGGAGGCCTTTGCCCAGCATTGGGAACGCATAAACAGCCCAAGTAGCATAAAGACTGCATAAGCACTAATAAAGCCCGCATACAGCTAGTTTAAGATGTATAAAGGCTTTATAAGCGCCTGTGCGTGTGCAGCCATAGCCCCGATCCCCTTGACCAGAAATATAATATATGAGGATTGTCAAGAAGGCGCTATTTATTACATTTATATGGCAACAATTTTGCAACCAATCGCAACCGCACTATAATGATTAGTTTAAATATCTGTCAGTTCCTATGGTAACCTCGTAAAATCGTTTACTGGAATGGACTGTTTTCCTGACTGTTTTTCGTGTAGTAAACACGTATACACATTATTTATAATATTACGTTCACGACTGTTAATGGTTTTAGGCATTTTCTTTGGATATTTTTAAATATTTGTCTCTTAAAGAAACCACCACGAATGACATTGACATTGTTGACAAACCTTAAAAAATCATTGCTAGTGTAAGAAATTAGTTCCAGTGAAATTCCGCAATATGGCACATCCTCATATATTTCTGGTCAGACATTGCTTATACCCCGCGCGGCGAACGATGATCCCTATTCCCTATGACACCTGTCATCTCAGTATAATTTATAACCTACAATCGGAAAAATGTACTGAGATGACAGGTGTCATAGGGATCATCGTTCGCCGCGCGGAGTATAATTATGCTGCGAGCGTTATGGGCACCTTTGGACCAGAAATGACAGGGAGCGGTGTTTTTTGAACCTTGTTATTTTTGTAATTTAGTTTTAATTGAGTTATTAATTATTAAGTCATGTATGAATAAATGATATTTTAGATTTTAGTTCTTTAGTTTTAATTTGAATTTAATTGTCCATTTATATATTTTGTTTAATTAAATAGTAGTTATACTTTTTCTTTTTTTTTGTGTCGTCTACCACAGATAATGCTAAGAACCGCGTTTAGTTTAGAAACATGACAAGCCATACTGCCAGATTGTAACGATAATTCAAAATTAAATTTAATAAAATTATTGCAAAATACACTTAAATAATTGTAAAACATTAATATTAATGCAGTTACATGTACCGTATTAATTCAATACACAATAAAATTTGCTGGTAGGCAAGTTTTGTACGTACCTACAACAAAAAACCTTGGCTGGATTAAAACCTCCTTAGTCTGAAGTAAACTGCGAGTGCGTACTATATTTTTAAAACTAAAACCATAACGCCCTCGGGAGTTATAACAATTTATAACTCCCGCGGGAACAATATAGACCTTAGTCCTTCAGTACACCTACATGTAATACCATCTTTTACGAGCAAATATGATGAAAAGATTATAGTTTAATTCGTAGTTTTGGCTCCAAACTTGTTTTTTCGTCATTGATATTATCAAACACGCTTGTGTTTATTTTACCAGTCAGTGACGCACATCCTTGCGTATAAACATCATGCATAATACACTAGGTTCTGCCCGCAACTTCATCTGTGTATAAGTCAATAATCGTCATAAGGGATTGATAAATTGTGGCTGTCGAACGTATGATTAGGTTGCTGTTTTTGTTATAATTATAATTTTATTTATGTTGAATATTATATTATGTATTTGTATTTATATAGATATTATGTAATATGTATTATTTTGACTGTTACCTATCTCTCTCTCTGTTGGTTTTTGCATTTTGATGTGTATTATTGTATAGTTATAGTTACTCCTTTGTATTGTACATGTTTGCTTGGTTTGTCTACCATTTACATTTGTTTAGCACTCATTTGCTCAAAGGTTAACTGGAAGAGATCCCTTAAAGGGATAAGTTCGCCTTTGTATATGCTTATTCCTTTGTAATCTGTTTTTCTTGTTTTTATGTACAATAAAGTGTTTACATACATACATACATAAACATACCCGAGGTTTTTAGTGCTGGTATGATTTAACACTAAGCTGACAGTAAGTGTGAAATCATTCGTGCTCCAAACACCCCGGGGTATGTTAATAAAACGCATTAATATATGTATGTAGCTAACATAAAATTCCACATATTACACAGAAAACCACAGATTATCAAGTTATCACACTTGTATAATAAATTCCACCCTCTTTTTGAGATGATTTCCGGTATAACATAATACTCGTAAAAGTATATTATTTAGATTAGTTTTCATCTTCACAATAATTTTGCATGCAGAGTTGCACCTTTAAGTGATTGTTCAATAGTTTCAATTTTGTCTAGCATATAACTTATTACATGTAGGTATTCATGCAAACAATTGTTGTAGTAGAGTTGTTAGTCCGCTGTTTTCTAACATAATTGTGCGCATCGGGTTACAAGCATGAACTTTCTACCACAGATAGAGTGTTCCACGGTGATTATTTTCAGATGTGGAGGGAAGTCAGATTCGTCCCCTGTCAGGCGGGAGAGCGGAGTGAATACGGCCAAGTATCCCTCTTTTCTTTCTTTATTGCTGGTCAGTTAAGTCTACCAGGACGTGTTTGGTATCGTTTCCGTGTAAAACAAATATCAGAAATTCATTTTTTATGTTATTTTTGCATAGTTCCATATAAAAATATGGGTGTAATGGCCGAAAAGGTAAAAATCACAACAAGTTTTTTTATTCAGTGAGATAAATTAGTTCAATTTCGTGAACATTTTCAAATTATTATTATTATGTCAAAAAGTTAATTTAATCTGGTTTCTAAAAATATATGCATGTTGGGCACTTCTTATACAAACAGTAGCTTAAAATATATCTTTATGTCGGCGTAACCAACGTAAATCTCCGAACGCATCCTATCCTATTTCGCTTCATTAAATACATTAAATAATGATTGTTAACATGCTTTTACATATAATTATTTACTACATACATCCTAGAAAAACAAATTAATGTAATTAAAACAAAATTTTTTTTTGCTAATGTATCACGAGCACACGGGCTAATCTCAACATCAACAATTTATTTAAGTTACTGTTTGTATGAAGAGTGCCCAATATTTATATATTTTTAGAAACAAGATTAAATTTGCTATTTTGCAATATTTTTCTTAGTTGTAAATATTCAGGAAATATAACTGATTTATCTCCCTGAATAAAAAAAACTTGTTGTGATTTTTACAATTTCGGAAATACAACCATATTTCTATGAATAAATAACATGAAAAATGAATTGCTCATATCTGTTTTACACGAAAACGACACGACACAAGTCCTACTAGCGTTACCTGATCAGTAATATAAAAAGAAAAAGAGGACTCTTTTGTCCTATTCACCCCACTTTCCCGCCGCACAGGGGACGAATCTGACTTCCCTCCACATCTGAAAATAATCACCGCAGAATACTCTATCTGTGGTAGAAATTTCGTGGTTGTATCCCAATGTACACAATTTCGCGACTTAGCAAAATGTACTAGAACACGCAGGCTAAGCTTAACAGCAACATTTTTTTCAATGTACTTTTTGTATCAGATGTGCCCAATATGTATACATTTTTAAAAACAAGATTAAATTTGCTGTTTAGTAATATTTTTTTAAATTGTAAATATTCAGGATAGATAACTAATTTATCGTTCTGAATAAAAAAAAACTTGTTGTGATTTTTACCTTTTCGGCAATAAACCCAAATTTTTATATGAAACTATTCTTAAATAACATGAAAAAATAATAGCTGATATCTATTCTACACGAAAACGATGTCGCGCAAGCCCTAATAGCCTTAACTGACCAGTAATAAAAAAAAGAAAAAGAGCAGTACTTGGTCCTCTTCACCCCGCTCTCCCACCACACAGGGGACGAATATGACTTCCCTCCACATCTGAAAATAATCACCGTAGAACGCTCTATGTGTGGTAGAAATTTCATGCTTGTAACCCGATGCGCACAATTTCGCGGCTTAGCAACTCTACTATTGATGAAATAATAAAAAAAAAACTATCGTTTTCAGTTTTCGGGACTCAAATGATATCCATACCAAATTTCATCTAAATCGGTTCAGCTCTTATTAATTTTCCATAAACTTCCAACCCCATTTTTCCCTCTTTTGGGGATGACTTTCGACTATTCCTCGGTAAGTACTCAATCTTCATATTCAATTTCATCTAAATTAGTTCAGTAGTTTAAGCGTGAAGAGGTACAGAGACGGTAAGAGATACACACTATCGAATTTATAATATTAGTATGGATTATGTAAATTTTTAATGAATTCAAATGTTAAGAGAGCGGAGGAACCAGTTTGGTCGTTTTATGTACAGTCGGCGAATAAAAAGGTACATGTACTTTTGGATTCTATCTGACGGTGTTAAGGTTCAAAAAAACGAATTTTTCTTTTCGCGACTGTATACAATGACCATGTTATGACATAGACACGATTATATGACTCAACGATTAGCAACTTGGGATTAGAATGACTACCTACTTATTTATTTAAACTTTATTTCACTTAGCGAGATGCATCTCTATTCGTCAACCAAATGACCAAACAGAGATTCTAGAATTATGTTTTTAATCAGCGCGTATAAAGTTTTGGGCACGTATTATTTATTTATTTATTTATTTGACAACAAACATTACAAATAATCAAAAGCTTGCGAATCTGTTATGACTGTTTGTCTGCAGGAAGACTTTTCAATACCTAAAAAAAATTAAATCAGTATCAACTTCTTAAAAATATAACTATGGCAGTGTATCTAATAAATGCTTTATTAACTTTCTTTTAAATACACGCAATTTTTTACGAGACGGATATTTTCGGGTAAGCTGTTAAGAATATATGGCAGGCGTTTCTTAGCGTCCTGTCCCCGTAATATTTTTTAATCCTAGGCACATCAAACTTACCTGCGGACACCGACCCTCCCTCCGCGCCTAACCGCCATATTGAAAAAACCGGCACTTTCTTCAGATTTTGGCTTATATCTTCGTCTAGGAGTATTTTAGCTAGAAAAAAGCTGAGACAAGGTTGTAGAAAATTAAATTTACTATAATGTACATTTTGAATTTTATTTCAAGAACAGATAGTTACGGAGATATGCACATTAGAAAAAATATAAAAGTCGCCATTTCCAGTAATGTATCAAACTTCTGGCTTATATCGTCATTTAGGAGCATTTTAGCTAGAAAAGAGCTTAGACAATGTTGCAGAGAACTAAAAGCAGCAGGGTCCTTGAACCTCCGCCTGCTCCCAGTAATCAAGGGTTTTTAGGGTTTTGTTATACCATTAACAAATTACAGCGTTCTACAGCCAGAAAGTAATTGTGCATTTTGCGTTTTAAACACTCACTAGCCATCCTATAGATAACATATATCAAAAATTCAAGACTACAGGACCGTTTGTAAGACCACCCCCAGTGCTTTAGTATCTATTCACCGAACTATTATATTACTGAAACCAAAGATGAATATTTATGATTGTATATTGACATTGTCGAATAATTTTGGAATAGTATTAATAACAATAGTAATATCGCAAACAGTTGCTGTGTAGGTAACTATTATTACGAATATAACAGTGACAACTACATTGTTTTATACCATTTTGTAAAATTGTCATATAATGCATTGGTGCATTATGAATAAATGAGTAAGTGTAAGCATCTTACAGCGGGGAAATTCCCACGAGATAGCTATAGGAAGTTCGACTTTGCCCTACTACCGGAATTCCTTGTATATTATGTTTACTACGACGTTAGCACGACTCGTGCCACTTTCGACCTTAACACGGAATGTTAGAATAGGTTATTGTTATTAGGATGCCCTGAAGGCATGGATGTCGAATCGTGAGCACTTTTATGGAAGTGGAAGATACTAGAATGTCTGACATTGGGTTTAGAGTACATATAGTAATCACTTAAAGATGCTAGCGGGTCATACATCGATTTATGCGACTTTCCTGTGGACGTAATATGAATATGTAAAGTTAAGAAGCTAATTTTCTGATTAATCTCATATCTGCATAAACGACGAATCCTGTTCTATTATATACAATAATGTTAATAATTGACCATAATCTAACGTTTCGGCGTAGTTGCACACGCCGTGGTCTCAGCTCAGATGTATACTATGTGCGCGGTTTGTACACTTAATTTTATTATGTGTATAAACCGCGATAGTAGGTATAAAGTGTCCTATTTATTTTCAGAGAAGTGCTTTCGATGTAGGTAATGATAGGAATAGGAAACATGTGTAAACCACCCGTTCTATATTATGTCATTATAAACATAAAATCTAGTCAGTGATCTTCAATTAGTAAATTTTGTGATTTGTGATTATTTTCTATAAAATGCGCAATACTAGATAAAGCTTCTTGCAACTTGCATATACCTACAATGAACTACTAAAATAGGTCAAGCGAAGAAACGTTTTTAGTACCGTCACTTTACCAAATTAAAAACAAAGAATGGGGGCATCCATCCAGCAACACACGCTTTGACGCAACTTGGTAGCTCGTTTCGGCTAAGTTTGCACCTCGTTGATATGCATGTAACTTGAAAGACATCAAAATGCAAACTTACCGCAAAAGGAAGTGGCTGTAATTTCGTTCATACAGGAAGAAAGGTCACCGCTATTTTGCTTTATCTCTGTCGAGTAATATACGTATTTTATAACGATTTGTGGATACCTAACTACTCCTGGAGCATGAATAATTGTAATTCTTCCAGCCATTTTAGCGTGTTGGAACCGCAAAGATAGATACCCGTCTGTGGGTATATTTGTACGTATGTGTGTGTCTACCACTGGTAGCTAAGTTGATAACTAGTAAACTAAATACCTGACTACGCTGAAGAACAAAATACAGTAATTCTATGTATTTTTTTCCTCTGCGAACGATGTTCTCAGCAGTTGTGTTTTAGCAACTGCCTACTGAGCCGACGGTCCTGGGTTCGAATCCTGGCAAGGGCAAATATTTGTGTGATGAACACGAATATTTGTGCCTGGGTCATGGATTTTATTTGTATTTAAGTATGTATCTATCTATATAAGTATGTTTATCGTTGTCTTAGTGTCCATAACACAAGCCTACTAAGTAGAGCTTACTGTGGGACTAGATTGATTTGTGTGAGGTTGTCCGATATTTATTTATTTATTATTTGAAACTAGCCGCAAAATAAAACAAGCAAACGACGAAAAACATGATTGGTATGATGGCGACATCAGATGTTTAGGAAAAACGCCCAGGGAAACCATTGTCGTCATTGCGTACTAAAAAAACGACGTGTTTTCCTGTAAGTCATTAGTCAATGAAGGCTGATTGTTTCAGATTGAGTTTATTGTGTTCATCTGAGACACTGGATTTTTACTGTTTCCGAAGAACCGAACTCAAATCTAAGTGTGTATTTTTAAGCTACTGTAGAATATAAGTTAGTCATCAACTTTTCCACGTTGTCACTGTCTTTTTCTTTTCTGTCTTCCCTATCGTTACCAGGTAATTCTTTTTGTTATTCTACATTAATTTAACGAAAAAACTAGATTAATTGTAACCTATTTCAAAACCGGAACGCGAAAGCCAACGACCTCCCGCTCCCGACGCGTAAATTATGAAACAGCTGTTCTTTGCATATTAAATCATTATATTTCGGCTGGACGAAGAAAAATGGGAGTTTGTGTTGTTGTTGAGTTTACGTTGGGATTAACTGTTATTGCTGGAAGTCTAGATTTTTAAGTATTAAGAAGGTCGTTGGGATTTAGGATAAATCAAAGTATAACCAAGATTATGATAGTAGACCGAGGTCAAGTCCTTCCTCAATCCAACGCCTCGATAGATACGAGAAACATTTATATACTTCATGTCATTCATTCATAAATGGGCCATGCAATTCTGGAGCTCATTGTACTTGGGGTTACTTATGGATGGTGGCAATATACAGGCAGATACATCGACGTGCAGTAATGGCCAAAAGTGCAATGTCCAAACTGCGGTTGCTGCAAGCATTGGTCTTCTCCATCTTTATGTACGATGCAGAAATTCGGATATCAATCGATGCTTTTGATATATTGTGGTGGTGGAGAAGGGTGCTCAGGATTCCATGGACGGTGATAAAAACGAACGTTTCCATATTGCGAGAACTAAATGTCACCATTTAGATGAATGATGTTGTGTATTAGGCCTGCTGGAGCTGGCATGTTCATAAAAATGATCAAAGCTCCTAAATTAGTAGATTAAAAAAAAATGTCAACAAGTTGCTCTCAACTATCGCGACTGTTGCGATCTAAACAGCACAATCTTGAAACGAATATCATACTGGGCCAAATCGTTCCATAGGTCGAATACCGACGAGATGGATCTCTTTGTGGATATCTTTTGGCTACAGAACATGAATCACGATTAAATTTAACCCTTAATGTCGCAAAATAAAAAAGAAACCCAGTTTCAACCCTCGTTCATGCCTCGGTGCCGTTAATAGTCTTATGAATTCTGCTTAAAGGTGAAGCCATCGTAATTTGAGTTGCGTTCTTTCTCAATACCTTTCAAATCTTGCATGAAAAATGTATATACTTAAAACTGTAAACTTGTACGTTGCAAGAAATAAAAGGCTTTTTTTTTTTTTAATTTCGGTTGCGCTATACATACATCATGTCACGTGATCACGTCATAATAAGTATGGCGCGACCGAAATTACGCGACTCAAATTACGCCCGTCTGGCTTCACCCTAAATAATAAAATACAAAAAGTTGGCCAAAGTGTATTTGGGTATACATCGTGAAATTGAGGGTTAAGTAAAATATAGGTGACAATAAAAGTTTACAGTAGCCAGTAACCTAAGTATGTCGGTGTGAATAAGCGAGTGAATTCAATACGATGGCTACCCAACTCTAGAACAATGCCACACGGAACCAAAACATCATTACAATGACATATCATTCAATGGGATGACGTGTCACAAGTCATAATCATAATGCATTTAGTTACTAGTTACCTACTAAATGCAGGTTATGCGTTATGGCTCGAGACACAAGAAGCTAATTAATTGTCATTTCATTGTTTACCCGGACATTTTACCGATATCATCAACGAAAGGATAAAAAATGACATATTACAACCTTTTTCATTTTTGAAAATATCCCGATTTGTGATTGAAAAGTTTCTCATTCTAAAAGAGCGTAGGTGACCACGGACAATCAGTAAAAATCACTGTTCTTTTTGTCACCCTAATAGGGTTCCGTACCCAAAGGGTAAAAACGGGACCCTAGCTATTACTGAGACTTCGCTGTCCGTCCGTCCGTCTGTCACCAGGCTGTATCTCAAGAACGGTGATAGCTAGACAGTTGAAATTTTCACAGATGATGTATTTCTATTGCCGCTATAACAACAAATACTAAAAATAAAATAAACTAAATATTTAAGGGGGGCTCCCATACAACAAACTTACAGATGGTACGGAACCCTTCGTGCGCGAGTCCCACTCGCACTTGGCCGATATTTATTTTTTGTGTACTGTGACTGTTTAATTTTCAACGAGGTGACGTCATGAAGAGCACTGATTCTTAGACGACGCTGCTTTCACATTGTTTTGTATATTTTTTCATATTAAACAGTATAATCAATTATAAATTATTTTAAACTGAACACTATTTGCACATTTGAAACGTTGTCAATTGAATATTCTTCAATCAAGTCCAGGAAACAAAATCTCTACGTACAGTTTTCTTATTTAGGTCATGATTTCAATATTCGAGTTCATCATACAAATATTTACAATGGCTGGAATTCGAACCCAGGACTGCCGGCTCAATAGGCAGATGCACTACAAACTGCACCAACCGCGCCGTAAATAAATAAATATTATGGGACAATCAAATGCCGATTGTGTCTTACAAAAAACGCGACAGCTCACCCAATATTACCCCAACATCCCGGTTCCCAAGATACAGGCTGTGCCTAGTTTGGGGCCGTTGGAAATATGCTTATGTGTAAATTTGTAAGTGAAATATTTGTAAAATGTCCAATTGTAATAAGTTTTTGGTAAATAAAATTATTTGTATTTGTATTTTGTACATAGTGTAATAATAATCAATTGCATACTAAATTACGCTACACGGACGTAGTTTGGCTCCAATACTTTTTATAGCCACATTTATTGAGTTTACATTGCACATTATCTTTGCATGGCACGCGATGGCCCTTTTAGATACAAAAAGGCGTACGTGTGTATGGTACTTAATGGTACTAACATCTTTATAAAAATGCCAGGGCTGGCCTGGATTTGCGCAGTTAGTAATATTATGGAATGTAGAAAAGGTAGAGTACTATATTTATAATTATAAGTATATTTAAAAGTGGCAGTGGCATTAAATGTTAACTGTAGTAAGTGAGTCGTTTTCAAAAGATATTTACCTAGTTAAAGGCTTAAACTATGTTGTTGTGAGTTGATAACTGCCATATAAAAACAAAATTACGATCGCGTCTTTTGTGTTACGAAAGTTACTCATACAAAAAATATGGGTAACTATCGTTACACAAAGGAATCTATTAAGTTTTGTTTTAATTAAAGCCCTTAACTATGTACAGTCGCCATCTGATATATCGTAGCATAAGAACATGTACTTTAACGCCCAGTAAATAAGAGTCGTGTTCAGATAATTATGAACGCCTTATATGCTGCGATATATTTGATGGCGATACTGTACATGTATTTTGAAAATGTCTCAAATTGCATTTTTGTTATCTATATTTACCAGCAGCCCGTCTAGCACAACTGTGGTTCGCGATTTACCACAAAAGCATCACCCATCACTCTCTCACAGTATTGTACAGAAAGAGATAGCTAGTACATCCCGAAAGAGTCGCATGTCACAGTTGTGCTAAAGGTACGGGGCTAGCATATCTTGCCACGACTTCGCTATTCGTGCGACTTGGCATCATATTAAAGAAATCAATTTAAACGGATTATATCGCGTATATTAATTATTTGAGCCTCCCTGACGTTTCGGTACCTTTACAGATACCGTTGTCAAAGGTTGACCTTTTACGAGTTGAGCTTTGCCCGTCAGGGAGGCTCAAATAATTATCATACGCGATATAATCCGTTTTAATTGTTTTATTTAAATGTGTGACAGTCGCGGAAACCGAAGAAAATATTATCATCTGTCTTGCTCACACGGTATTGAAAGGAAGGTGACAGTAGGTAGCTTTCGCCGCGCGACAAAGGGTCGCGTGACACAGCTGTGCTAGAGGTGTATTTCTGACGGCCATCCAACGCTACATCTTCAATAAAGTGTTTAATTAATCGCTTTAACGTGTTAAGATCATTTTATTCTATAAATAGCGACCCACCCCGGCTTTACACGGGTGCAATGCTGATAAATTATGCATGTATTATACATATAAACCTTCCTCTTGGATCACTATCTATTTAAAAAAACGCATCAAAATCCGATGTGTAGCTTTAAAGATGTAAGCATACATAGGGACAGGCAGACAGACAGACGGCAGGAAGCGACTTTGTCTTTTTTTATACTAGGTATGTAGTGAGTGGTAATATTTTTGCAATACTAAGGAAAGCTGCCAAGTGTCGATCTGATCCTTCTCTCTTGTATGCTATTATGGAACTCAATGTTTTTCCTGATTACAGTTATTTTTAACCCAAGTAGGTAGATTCTCTTGCAATAAGGAGGAAGTGTTTATTTATAGACTTTTTGTGTTATTTTTATAGGTAAAGATACAATTATAAAAAATAATAATAAAAGATTATTTACCGGTTTTCCTGGCTTGTTATAGTAACTTGTAAGTAATTGTCAAATATACACTGTATTAATGGTTTAAACTATACATTGTTAAAAATCAAACAAGTTTTTATGATGAAAAGATGAAATTAAATACATACAATAAGGCTCTTCCAGCCATTAAATGCTAGTAAATTATATTTCCACAGAAATAATAAAATAAAAGATAAAATCATTAACTATGTTTTTTACTTCATCTGACCTCTGACTGCCTTTAAAAATGACAATCATCCATTATGTGTTGTTTTGTTAAAAGTTTTTTTCCTAAAGGTCACAGGCATGACCTTGTCCTTGTGCCCTTTCTTCAAACGGCCACATCTACAAGTACGTTGGTAGGTTTGGACAAATACGTTAGTAGGTTCGTACAAATACTTACTTAGTATCATACGTTTGTTTTAGTCCCTCATCATAAAATCTAGGTACTATTTATTTATAATTGACCTAACAAGTTCTATTTTATTAAAATTTAAAAATAGTGTTAGAAATTGATATCATAGGGAATATTTTTATATTAGTTGTCGATTTCTTATTAAAATAGGGGTCAAAAAGTACCTAGCCGAAAAAACCTCGCGTGATTTGGGCACAAGCCCTTGAACGTTCCAGTCCCGAATTTAAGTCAAAAGTAATAGTTATTATTGGTATTTTCGGGTGCAGTGTTTAAAATGAGATCATTTACGAAACCACGACCAAGAGCAAGTAAATCACAGTTTGCTTATATATTAACTAATTCAAGTAAAGTCTTTGAAGCTGCCTTATTAACTTTGGCTCGAAATTAATTATTTGCATTTCGGGTGGATTCATTAAAATCCCGTTTGACTAGCTGGCCAATTATATATTCATGTAATTTTGTGATTACTATTTAAACTAGTTATGATTTTAATTACCTGGGACTTCATTTGACTGATTGATTTACCGGCAATATACAGTGGCGAGGAAAATCTATCATATCTGTTATGTTGTATGAAAAATGCCATTTACAACCGCAAAAGCGAAATAGCAGGATTTGTACTAAACAAAATAATATCCTGCTATTTCGCTTTTCGTAAATAAAACGTCTATTTATGACTGTGAGCTGTAGAGCGTGAGTATGTGTCAAAATTTCTAATTTTTTTTGACGGTTGTAAACCCCAAATCTCCGCCATTTATAAAAGAAAAATGGAAAGAAAACTGGTATGCAATGAATGGTGTCGACTGTATGCAATGAAAGCATGAAATAGAGCTATTTATTTATTTATTTATTTATTGGTATTCAGGATAACAACAGCCGTAATTATAATGTTTACATTAAATGGTTTACATATTAGAAGGCCAATAACAGTCATCCATTAATTACAAAAAACACAGAAGTCTAGGTTATAACATTATAACAAATTAAGATAAGGTGATGCAAGTGTGCAATGACAAAATGTATAAACTTTAAATAGTGAGATAGAAGGCATGATTGAAGAACATTGAAGATATATAAGTGCCTTGTTGTTGAAAAGGTAAAAGTACCCACTGACGTGAAAATGTTTTCTACACCTACAGCGCAGTTTTTTTTTCGAATACATTTTATACAGCTATTTAATAGTTACGATACAAATAGTTACATGATATTTTTAATAATATGTATATGTAAATGCCAAAAAACAAAAAAATAAAATATAAATGTTACATTTGCAAATAAATACCTTATTGTCACTTGCCTTTTTTAGACTGTGTATACACTATTTAACATATTTAAATTAAATTTCACTCTAATAACTACAACAACGTAGTAATTTGAATATGTAAGTACGGCTTTTTACATCACAATTGAGGCAAGTTAAGAAACTTAGCAAATCCGCTGGTGTACGCGAAATATTAACATGAGAGAAATTAGATTTTATACTAAATTATTGCCTAGTATCATCGTTTACTCCTTCGATAGTATCCTGCAAACTTCATTTTTAAATTTATTTTTGGACCCGATGAATGGATCAATCATGTTAAACTCTCTGTTGTACAGATGAGGAATGCGAGATAATACAGCATTGGTACCGTAGTTAGTCTTGTGAAAGGGAACTTGGAACAGAGTGGTATGCCTAGTACGACGTTTCGGGACTCGGAACAATAAACCCGATAGTAGCTCAGGGCAGTCAATACGATTCCTAATTATGTCGAAAAGCAGGCTCATATCAGCTAGTTTACGTCTGTCTTCAAGTGTTAAAAGATTATATTCTTTGCAGCTGTCGATATACGTAGAGAAAGATTTATGAAACTTGTAATACAAATGCGATACGATTTTTTTTTGGATTCTTTCGATTCGATCTTTGTGAGTGGCATAGCAGACTGACCACACCGGTGAAGCATAGTCCAGAATAGACCTTACAAAAGCGTTGTATACTATTTTCAAACTGAATATGTTCTGAAAGGGTTTGCAGGTCCTCATCACAAAGCCAAGATTACGAAAAGACTTATTCACTATTAGGTCGACATGATTCCTCATGGTCATCTTGTCGTCTAGCATTACACCCAGGTCGCGCACCACATTGACCCGCTGCACTGCAACGCCATCAAGATTATATGAAAATGTTAGCGGTTTAGTTCTCCGAGTAAAACTAATACACTGACACTTGCTGATGCTTAATGTTATCTTGTTATTTGAATAATATTCAAGTAGATTATTAAGATCACTTTGCAGGAGCTTACAGTCGGCTATGGATTTAACATGCATAAAAACTTTCTTGTCATCAGCGTATAACAGATGGCGGGCGTTAACGAAACACTTGTCAATATCATATATGTATGCGTTATAAAATAAAGGTCTGAGGTGCGATCCCTGGGGTACGCCAGCTGGGATTTTGATATAATCGGACCTGAAGCCACCAAGAACTACAGCTTGAGAACGATTAGAGAGATAGGATTTGATCCACCGTAGTAAATCACCATGGATTCCAAGTGCTTGAAGTTTTGCGAGCAAGATGGCATGATCTACTCGGTCGAACGCTTTCTCGAAGTCCGTGTATATCACGTCAACCTGTCCACCACCCTCCATTTCGGTCAGAACATAATTTGAAAAGCTAGCTAAATTGGAAACTGTGGAACGTCCTTTAAGGAAACCGTGCTGACTATCCGAGATACCGTTACTTACTAGAGGATAAATACTATCGAATACAATTGATTCGAAAAGTTTCCCGATAGTATTAAGAATCGAAATGGTTCGGTAATTATCGATTTTAGATTTTCTATGTTACTATCTCGAACTCAGGGAAAAGTATTATTCATTTTAAAAAGTTGGTTGAAATTATCAATGTATTTAAATATAAGGCCTCTTAAGAACAACCACCCTAATATTAAAAAGGCGAAAGTTTCTGTGTGAGTGTGAACGGCTGGACCAATTTTGATACATTTTGGTATGAAGGTAGCCGACACCCTGTATTAACACATAGCTACTTTTTATCACAGTGTCTTGTGTCAAGTTTGCGCTCGGATTAGCCGATCGCGTATCGATCTTTTCAGCCACCAAAGACGGTGCTTCGCAGACTGAAGACTACAAATCGTCTGTAATAGACTGAAGGGCCTAAGACTTTTTATCCCAAAACATGTAGTGTTCCCGTGGGATCAGCGGGTAACACCGTGCGGTGCAGCTTGTAAGTAATAAAGAAATTTGATAACTCGTGTAATAAGAGGGAAGTGGGAATCAGGTCTAGACTACTCAGACTTGACTCGCTGACCCAAAAATTCAAAGCATCAATGACATCCGTTAATGATTATTTTATAGTTTGCCTCGCGCCTACGTGACCGACGCACGTACATTAATGACAGTCAATCACACACTGATTAGTTAATTGATTCTATCATTACCATTGGGTTAGACATTATTAAACGTCATAAAGTACTATCGACTACCCTTTAACATAATCATAAATTGATAACGTTTTAACGATGGTGACAATTACAATATCGTATCTAGGTAAAAACAATTATAACTAAAATTAAAGGTAAACCTGTGCAGAAGTACAGAAGGTCCTCTTTTTAGGGTTCCGTAGCCAAATGGCAAAAAACGGAACCCTTATAGATTCGTCATGTCTGTCTGTCTGTCTGTCTGTCCGTCTGTCCGTCCGTATGTCACAGCCATTTTTTTCCGAAACTATAAGAGCTATACTGTTGAAACTTGGTAGGTAGATGTATTCTGTGAACCGCATTAAGATTTTGATGCAAAAATAAAAAAATAATAATAAATATTGGGGGCTCCCCATACTTAGAACTGAAACTCAAATTTTTTTTTTTCATCAAACACATACCTGTGGGGTATCTATTGATAGGTCTTCAAAAATGATATCGAGGTTTCTAAAATATTTTTTTTCTAAACCGAATAGTTTGCGTGACAGACGCTTCCAAAGTGGAAAAAACTTGGTCCCCCCCTCTAACTTCTAAAATAAGAAAATGAAAAATCTAAAAAAAACATATTGTGTACATTACTATAAAAACTACCAACGAAAATTGTTTTGAACGAGATC
Organism: Apotomis capreana; assembly: GCA_947623375.1. NCBI lineage: Eukaryota > Metazoa > Arthropoda > Insecta > Lepidoptera > Tortricidae > Apotomis > Apotomis capreana. The sequence goes on along the minus strand of OX392519.1, from coordinate 5,614,317 downwards.
TAGTAAGTAGTTTTTTTTAATACCTAACTTTGCAAGTTTGCACCTAATTTATATGGGGCGCTATACATACCAGGTGCAAACTTAACTTAAACACTTAGGGATGGAGTGTTTGTACGGAACCCTCGGTGTGCGAGTCCGACTCGCACTTGGCCGGTTTTTTTTGATCACACTCAAAGCCTTATGTGAGCTAGAGCGCAGATTGTGCGAGCGAGTGGGCAAGACATTTTTGCAACCAATACGGCGCTTCAAAAGTGAATGTTCGCGGAATAATAACGATGCGTGAGCTCAGCACTGGACTTGTTGCGCGGCAAAATCGTATCTATAGTGAGCTGGGACTGCAAATTGTAGGTACTAAGAATTGCTTCTGCTAACGGCCCAGCCGCTTAGAGTCTGGCTAGCCAAATGATATTGACAGATATTTCCTTGTGGTATCACCAATTGTCTATGATTTAAAAAATTTAGTAGGTGGGTTCTCTATAAATAATTTTGATACTTTATGTACTAGTTGTAACATTCCGACTGAGTTGAAATTTGGCATAGTAATTGTTTTGTGTAATTTTTTTGGTGATGGATTAGTAGATATATTTATTTAACTTGTTTCCTTAGGTACCTAGAAGAAAAAATCAAAAATATTTTCTAGTATCAAAACTATAATTCCTACTACACTAAGTGTGACCAGCCGCAGATTTTTTGCATAATTATTTGCATTACATACTGTACTGCCGAGGTTTTTCCTGGGGGCTACTGCCTGCGGTTCTTCAAGAGGGGACCTACTTAGCATCAGGCGGGCCGCATGCATGTTTGCCACCGTCGCACTATTAAAAAAAAGCCACAACTTCGGTGGCCATACGAGTATCTCGGTCACTCGTATGACAGCGTTCGGACCTCTCACTCACACCTACAGCCACAGCTCACCGCTACCGCTTGCCACCGAAGTCGTGCCATGTCATTAATTGTGCGTGAGAACGCAACCAAGGTCCGTTGCGTCCGCGTAACATTACAATACTACAGCAAAAGGCTATTTTAGTACGAACTTCATACTAAGATACAACCTTTGATCGTAGTACGGCAGCATATAGCATATTACTGTAATCACGGTGGGCATGGTAGTTCCGGTAACTCACGTGCGACGACATGAGACGTCGGACGTTACGGTAACAAATGGCAATTTTATTACAGATTTCTATTACAGGACGTATTCGCTGTTCTGTTTTCATTTTTTATGACACGTTCTGCTTAATGTATATAAAAAAGCGAAAAATAAAAAAAAATAAATTGGTATGCTTTGAACGGGGTTTTTATCCCGCGTCTTTCCCGGCCAGACGGCGAAATTCGCCCGCTACATGTCCTGTGAAGCGAGGGTCGTGGGTTCGAATCGAGATGGACGAGTATTTGTTCAACCCTTGGTATGTCGAAGCACTGATCAGTTCAAAGTACCTATTTATTTAATCAGACATATTTGACATAACATGCGAAGCGCACACAATTAATTTCGTATCTTATAGCCCCCAAGGGATAAATTTCACATTCCTTATGATTACGATTGACTATAATTCAGTAACGAGTGGAGGCATGCTTCCAATAGAGACAAGTAGCAAGAGAAGGGAAGAAAATTCTAAGAAAAAAATTACAAGATATCCAAGATAGGCACTTAGTACCTATATCTACATTAGCAACGTGTTCTAGTTAAAAGTGTATTTGACACCAGCATCATCATCATAGCTTTTCACATAGAGCGAATAGAAGCGACCAGCATCCAGCGAATCCCCTTCAACCCTAACCTACGCTGAGCTTGCCGCTACGTGGTCTTCACTCGAACATATTTATATAAGTTTATCTTATCACACTAATATTATAAAGGCGAAAGTTTGTGCGTGTGTTTATGTCTTTGTTTGTTACTTCTTCACGCTCAAATGGCTGGACTATTTTTGACATATTTTGGTGTGAAGGTAACTGACACCTTGGATTAACACATAGGCTACTTTTATCCCGAACAAAATGTAGTGTTCCCGTGGGATTAGCGGGTAAAACCGCGCGGCAGCTAGTAATCTATATACACCAGATACATCTCCGTGATATGGATGATACAACACTCAAATAGCTGTATGATGGCAATCGAATTAAGCCAGCAATAAATAATACAAAGAGACGCGCCCAAAGTATTGTTCTTTTGTTCGAAGGGACGATCAATCAAAATGAATTTAAAAGTCCATTCCATTTAATTGGTTAAGTCCTCTTGACGCGTTCGGGCTGGCTTAGTTTCAAGTGGAGTGAACCTTTACAGGAAATAGCTTTTGTAATCTTATTAAAACTTTCGTGAGACATATGTAATTATTGTATTAAGCGGTGTACGGGTAGCAGTCCCTGATGGAGAACTCCATACGAGTTCGAAACATGTCGGGCCGTTCCTGACAATTTTACGTGAGTGTAATTCAGCATGTATCATACAAATAAACCTTCCTCTTGAATCACTCTATTTATTACAAAAAGGACTTCCGGTTCGTGACTTAAGATGGCCGCATGCGTTTAAGTTTTGTTGTTCGTTATTTATTCATTTTTGTTATTCAATATTGATAGCGTATTGTGCAGTGATCTAACGTATGAGTGAATAGCTAATGAAGAATTCAACTTGAAGCGTTCATAGCCCTTCCTGGGTCAAGGCCCGATAGTCCGCGTGGTTTTTCGTAAATCGCTATCACTTTACAAAAAGCAAAACCTCACCGAACAACGGCATGCTCTACGAGCAAACTCGAAATTGGCGAAATCATCATTAACTTTGATGGAAGCCATATTTTAAAATTAGAATTAGATTTATTTACAAAAAAAACGCATCAAAATCTGTTGCGTAGTTTTAAAGATTTAAGCATACAAAGGGACATAGGGACAGAGAAAGCGACTTTGTTTTATATATACTATGTAGTGAGTCTGTAGTGATAGTGATACTGACAGCAAGAAGTAAAGAGTACATATCATCAAAAGGTTTGAACGTATTGTTCTGTTCTGAACAACACCTGCGGCCTGGGACATTCACTAATTCATCGCCCTAGGTATTAACGTACTATTACGGCTATATGCAGGGTAGGTTTAGAACTCATTAATTACTCAAAAAGGATGTGGTACACATAGAAGTTTCCTTTGAAACAAAATTTCACTTGAGCAGCTTTTAGCTTTAGGTAAGTACTCCTTTTAAATAAATAGTATAATTAAGTCTGTTTCTCGTAGATATGTACTGTATGGATAAGGACCTCATTGGTTTTTATGACATTGGTTGATTGGTAGGTAGATATTTCTTAAAATTAAATGTCATCGATTAGAAAATTATAGAATGATTGTCGTCTCACTCACTTAGATATAAGTATAAAAGTGCTTTACAAGTACTCACAAGCCTTCAGGACAAATACGTTAACGACTCAAATACGGAAGAAGTAATGGTAATGATACCTACTTATTATTACGGAGATGTGCCATGGCTAGTAATCAATAATCGCTATAAAGATTGTATTACTATAACAACGTAATGTTAGACATTAAAGGGATATCCGACGTGGGTGATCACATAAATGTAAAGGTTAAATCCATTATCAGCTTTATTATTAGTAAGCTTTACGAGACTCATATATTATCTCGTAAATATGAAACTATGGTATTATGACGCCGGTTTATTAAAATGTAAGTAAAGTAAAGAAATGTGACACGCATCTTTTAATTATTAAAGCTTTTATTTAGAACTGGGCCCATAACGTCTTATAATGAAACACCATTAGTGCTACATAATAACGCTGGGCCCATAACCTCTTATAATGAAACATCATAGTGCTACATAAAAGCGCTGGGCCCATAACCTCTTATAATGAAACACCATAGTGCTACATAATAGCGCTGGGCCCATAACCTCTTATAATGAAACACACAAACTGAATTTTAGTTTTTAAGTGTCACAGACAATACAGAATTAAGGTACGAAATTATTTCAACAGATGGCGCCACTCTACACATATTTTTATCTTTTTATTGAAAAGCTAAGATCCTTATAATGAGCAAGTCAGCTCCAGCAGCCCTTATTTTTACACAGTATTTTGTTATACAGGGTGTAACCGACAGTGCAGCGTACCGAAAACGAAAACCGTAGTTTTAGACTATAATCACGAACTGAAAACGAGTGTTCATTTTCTCGGAAAACTCAAGGATAAGATTTTCCAAAATAAATTATAAAACTCGACGCGCAATGTATTGCGTCCAATTATCTAGGGTGCAGACGCGCGGGGAGGGGAGCACGCGGCGAGCGACCGGTCCAGGCGTTCCCCACTCCACTCACGCGTCAGCGCAAAACATACCGTTACGCCAATGCGCATCGAATGACATGAATGAATGCAACCATAAAAACAACGCAACCACAGATCACAACTAATGTACTACCTAACACCAATAACAACTGACCGATAAATTAAAACAGTCTAACAAGATTATTTTCATTCAAGCAAGCAAATAAAATGTGCGGGTAGATAAACATTAATCCGACATGCGTCCGACCCCAGCGGCCTGCGCGGGCACACTGGCCTGGCGGATCAATGACCGGCCAGTACCGTTATCTGCCCCACTCCACGGGCTCCGCGTTGTACCGTTAAGCTTGCATAATACTGTTTGTGATACATTGTGTGTTTTGCGAAAAATGCTATTTTCATGCGATTTTTCATGAAAAATTGTTACTGGTAGAGTTCGATTAACGGAAAAATAAAGAAAAAATGAAAACTCGCGAGGAAAATTTGTGAATTTTCTCAAAGAAATTTCCACGATTTTCCAGCCCAGAATAATGGTCTGAAGCCATGGTTTGAGTTTTCGGTACACCGTCGGTTACACCCTGTATACTTCACAGAAATGCTATAAAACTCGCAAAAATCGTCCATGAATGTTACTATTGATACTGTTATGTGTATCAAATTGATACACATACACCTGTAGATGTTCTGAAAGTATTTAAGCAGAAAGCCTTTTGAACAATATCGCACTGATTATCACGTGCGACAGGTAGTCCTTTGCAAAGAGATTACCCTACAGAGGTTTCGTAAGCCGCCTGTCCACTGAACCGGAGCGAAGAATGAACCAATCAGGTTGTGTGTTTGTGAATCCCAAAAATTTTTAACAAAAAAAAAGAACCGACTTCAGTAAAACTAAAAAACCAAAAATAACCCGTTCAAGTACAGATTACATTTGACTCACCCTTCGAAGTCGATCCCAAACCACTCAGTTATACTTATATTTATAGTTATATTATAGTTTACGTGAGGTTTGGCACCGACTTCGAAGGGTGAGTCAAATGTAATCTGTACTTGAACGGGTTATTTTTGGTTTTTTAGTTTTACTGAAGTCGGTTCTTTTTTTTTGTTAAAAATTTTTTTTTTTTTTTGCTTTTTAGTGATTCATATAAAAGTTTTAGTGGCCAAATCCTATTTACTGAATGTAAATTCTTGACTTTATCAATAAATTACCGAAAGCGCCGTACATGTCCCTATAACATTTGAAGAGTTCCCTCGATTTCTCCAAGATTCCATCATCAGATCCCGACTTAGTGCCAACGGGACCAACTAGGAGTTATACCGTTTCGATTAAAAAAAAATAATTGAAAATCGGTTCACGGTTCTCGGAGATATCGAGTAACATACACACACAAAAAAAAAAAAAAAAAAATTAGTTCGAATAGAGAACCTCCTTTTTTTGAAGTCGGTTAAAAAGAAGTGAATTTCAATCCCGTCCTTGTCCCTGTCCCGAACTTGTAGAGCGTCTGGTGCGACTGTTTGTCCCGGACGTCCCAAGGATAGCCCTCAGACCTCGCCAGCGCGACCTGTTGGCTGTGTCGCCGTCGTCCACCGTGTCGCTCAGGAACTATCTCCGTTGCCCCAAGCCCACGCATTTCTGAATGCGCTTCTACTAGCATCGACACTTGAGTGCGACTTGTTTGCGTGGCGTTGGGTGGCTGTGCGCAGTGAATGCTTGAGATTCTGCGAGGCGATGGATGCTAGGTGCTCAACTGTTCCAATATAATTTATTTCTTCCTTTAATTGTTAATCTAAGTTTCGTGACGCATTGGTTTTTTGAGATTCTGTGAGGCAATGAAGCTAGGTGCTCAGCTGTTCCAATATAATTTGTTTGTATCTTAAATTTTTAATCTAAGTTTCGTGACGCATTGGTTTTTACTATTTAAATCTTATAAATAAATAAATCTGAGGAATGCGATTGGTCCATTTTACACAGCGTCACTCCAGTGGACAGGCAACCTAATGGACATGGCACGGCGGCAAGCGTGGCGGTCATACGAGTGAGCGAGACACACGTACCGCACAACGCTGCCGCTCGCTTAAAGACCGAAGTCGTGGCTGGGCCGTAAGGCTGTGCATTCACCGATGTTGTGCTAGCTCAGAGCGGTTTAAAAAGTTGAAATAACGGTTCAGGCAGTTCGAACGTGCGTGTCCAACGGCTTTCAGGGCCAACGCGGGCGTCCTGCCTATTGGACCATCGAACCTGATGGGAGAGCCATTGAATTTTTTAACCAGTTGCTTCTACATGCCTTAGGGTGGCATCGTAGCTCCACAATTAATGGGATCCGTCGCTGTACATCTTCGCATCGCTCCGCTACTTCGTATATCTCTACAAGACCTCTAGCAGAACTATGATACGCGACTTTTTCTCGGGCGAGAAATTTATCTATCTCTTTCTGTGCAGTACTGTGAGAGAGTGACAGGTGACGCTATACTAGGTGACGAGTCGCGAAGCATAGTTGGGCAAGTACTGGACGCGCGACCGTAAGCCATTTCTTGGTCATCTCGCCACACGTGAACGCCACACGTGTTTACCATCGATCGACAAATTGCCACAATTACAGCTATTAACCGGTTGACTCTGGACCAAAATAGGCAGCCATTAGTTAATTGTTCGTAAATGTCTTGTCTTATTAAAACCTGTGCCCCATGGAGACGCCATGTTGTCGCCACCATGTCATACAAAAATGTGTTAGCTGAGCGCCAAGGAGTTAGCTTCCATATTTCAATACTAGCTCGCTGGGCGGTGTTACCTGCTCATCCGGGGACACTACATTTTCTCGGGATAAAGAGTAGCCTATGTGTTAATCCATAGTGTCAGCTACCTTCATGCCAAAATGTATCACAATACGTCAGCCATTTGAGAATGAAGAAGTAGGTAACAAACGAACACATAAAAACGTTCACAAACTTTCCGCTTTATATTATCAGTGTGATAATTTGTATTAGGTTGCTGTGTCGTCCCAGTGATACTGTACTAAATGTCTCGTTAAAACTTAGACAACACGGCATTGTAGTTGGTTATTTGAGCGGAACGGAAATAATTCCAAATGGATGTATTGTTTTTCAACAGAGACGAATTCAACCCTACGACCGTTCCAGTTGAGTAATCCTTATATTACGAGTAGCTCTGCGAGTTGCACCTCTCGCACGACTGTCACACCCGATTATTTCTCGCGCGATATAGTTACCCGTCTCATTCTGCGCAGTAATGTGAGAGAGTGACGGGCGATGCTATGTCGCGAAGCCTAGTTGTGCTAGACGGGCTGTAGACCTCGAGAGTTTGTTTGGAAAAGATTGAAATTTGTAACTTTTTACGTTTATCAACTCCCATAACTCTTTAATAAAAATCCAATCGTCATAAAAATTATATACTTATCGAACCAACTCACAATATTTCATGAGAATCAGTTCGCAAATGTGCCCCGTAGGAGAGCAGTCGGATATTCGAACATCCGGACCGGAAATACGAAAGAAATTTTGGCCAAGTTGCAGCAGAGACGTTTCGCTCGCTCGGTTAAAAAAGTACAATGCGATAAGATAAACCAAGAAATGACTAAAACATAATAAACATGTAAGTGACATGAAATGAATTTTTGAACTTGAAATTAGGATTTATTTGTAATAAAACATTAAATTAAAAATATACTTAATATAGGAATTAGTTATAAATAAAATAATTACGTGACTAAAATAAACTAAAAAAGGTGTAAGAAACTGTGCCCCCGCGGCATGGTCCCGAAGACGCTGGCAGCATTTCCTCGCTGAATAACAATGCTAATGCGTTGTGCGAGGAAAATAATTGTAGATTGTTTGAGAAGGGACTAAAATTCGTCCGCTCGTCCAAATATACGTATTTGTGTGACATAATGGCTTTTAGCCACGTGTTAAGCACTCTGCTTTTTACTTCGACAGCGAGAAAGTAAAAAAAACCGGCCAAGTGCGAGTCGGACTCGCGCACCGAGGGTTCCGTACAAACACTTTCCATCCCTAAGTGGTTAAGTTAAGTTTGCACCTGGTATGTATAGCGCCCCATATAAATTAGGTGCAAAGTTAGGTATTAATAGGTATTAAAAAAAAACTACTTACTAGATCTCGTTCAAAACAATTTTCGTTGGTAGTTTTTATAGTAATGTACATCATATGTTTTTTTTAGATTTTTCATTTTCTTATTTTAGAAGTTAGAGGGGGGGGGACCAACTTTTTTCCACTTTGGAAGCGTCTGTCACGCAAACTATTCGGTTTAGAAAAAAAATGTTTTAGAAACCTCGATATCATTTTTGAAGACCTATCTATAGATACCCCACACGTATGTGTTTGATGAAAAAAAAATTTTTGCGTTTCAGTTCTAAGTATGAGGAGCCCCCAATATTTTTTTTTTTTATTTTTGCATCAAAATCTTAATGCGGTTCACAGAATACATCTACCTACCAAGTTTCAACAGTATAGCTCTTATAGTTTCGGAAAAAAATGGCTGTGACATACGGACGGACAGACAGACAGACAGACATGACGAATCTATAAGGGTTCCGTTTTTTGCCATTTGGCTACGGAACCCTAAAAAAGAAGAAGAAAATTTTTATATCATTAGTTTATTTTATGTACCTAAGTCGTTTGCCACAAGAAAATGTATGTTGAAAATATAATTGTGTAATTCTTACGTCATTAAGGTCCTAGAGTGCTATTTCAAGTACCTAATTTAATTATTAGTAGAGTTGTTAGTCCGCTGTTTTCTAACATAATTGTGCGCATCGGGTTACAAGCATGAAATTTCTACCACAGATAGAGTGTTCCACGGTGATTATTTTCAGATGTAGAGGGAAGTCAGATTCGTCCCCTGTGAGGCGGGAGAGCGGAGTGAATACGGCCAAGTATCCCTCTTTTCTTTCTTTATTGCTGGTCAGTTAAGTCTACCAGGACGTGTTTGGTATCGTTTCCGTGTAAAACAAATATCAGAAATTCATTTTTTATGTTATTTTTGTATAGTTCTATATAAAACTATGGGTGTAATGGCCGAAAAGGTAAAAATCAAAACAAGTTTTTTATTCAGTGAGGTAAATTAATTCAATTTCGTGAACATTTTCAAATTATTATTATTATTTCAAAAAGTTCATTTAATCTGGTTTCTAAAAATATATGAATGTTGGGCACTTCTCATACAAACAGTAGCTTAAATATATCTTTACGTCGGCGTAGCCAACGTAAATCTCCGAACGCATCCTATTTCGCTTCATTAAATACATTAAATAATGATTATTAACATGCTTTTACATATAATATTAACTATAAACGTCCTAGAAAAACAAATTAATGTAATTAAAACAATTTTTTTTTGCTAATGTATCACGAGCACACGGGCTAATCTCAACATCAACAATTTATTTAAGTTACTGTTTGTATGAAGAGTGCCCAATATTTATATATTTTTAGAAAGTAGATTAAATTTGCTATTTTGCAATATTTTTTTTAGTTGTAAATATTCAGGAAATATAACTAATTTACCTCCCTGAATAAAAAAAACTTGTTGTGATTTTTACAATTTCAGAAATACAACCATATTTTTATACGGTTCTATGAATAAATAACATGAAAAATGAATTCTTGATATCTGTTTTACACGAAAACGACACGACACAAGTCCTACTAGCGTTACCTGATCAGTAATATAAAAAGAAAAAGAGGACTCTTTTGTCCTATTCACCCCGCTTTCCCGCCGCACAGGGGACGAATCTGACTTCTATCCACATCTGAAAATAATCACCGCAAAGTACTCTATCTGTGGTAGAAATTTCGTGGTTGTATCCCGATGTACATAATTTCGCGACTTAGCAAAATGTACTAGAACACGCTTAACATCAACATTTTTTTCAAGGTAATTTTTGTATCAGATGTGCCCAATATGTATACATTTTTGAAAACAACATTAAATTTGCTGTTTAGTAATATTTTTTTAAATTGAAAATATTCAGAATAGATAACTAATTTATCGTTCTGAATAAAAAAAACTTGTTGTGATTTTTACCTTTTCGGCAATAAACCCAAATTTTTATATGAAACTATTCTTAAATAACATGAAAAAGTAATAGCTGATATCTATTTAACACGAAAACGTTGCCGCACAAGCCCTAATAGCCTTAACTGATCAGTAATAAAAAAAAGAAAAAGAGCAGTACTTGGCCCTCTTCACCCTGCTCTCCCACCACACAGGGGACGAATCTGACTTCCCTCCACATCTGAAAATAATCACCGTGGAACGTTCTATGTAAGTATGGTAGAAATTTCGTGCTTGTAACCCGATGCGCACAATTTCGCGGCTTAGCAACTCTATTTTATACCATAATTTTCCGACATTTCACTTTTATTACGAATAAAGATGATAAGATATCTATGTTTTCCTGTTTACTCGAAATAGCCAAAAGGATCAAAAGGTTTATTCAACCGTATAATTTGTAGGTGGTTTTAATAACAGGATAATTAAACTCAATCGCTTACTTTAGCATAATTATCGTAAGAAACCCTCGCAGTGATTGCAATGGTTTTCTTTGGTCCTTATATTTATTCTGTGCTTAGGGTTAAGTTGGTTACTCCAGTTCTCTATCGTTTGCCTGAATTTCATATGCCATAATCTATCACTTGCCATAATATTCATTTACCATAAATCTATTTTTCTCTGTAAGCTGAAACTTTTCGGAATTTTCATAAAACAAACCTAACCAACCCTAATGATTTCTCCATGAATAGTATTTAATAAATCCCGAAGAGTTTATGATGTATGAAATAAAAAGTTTATGGCAAATGAAAATTATGGCAAGTAATACCTACATTTATAACAAATGAAATTCGGGGAAGTGAAATGCTCCCGGTTACTTCGCTACCTAAAGGTTGCCTGAAAGAGATCGCTTACCTCTGCCTATTGTTTTAATGTAACTATCTCATGTTGTTTTTTCTTCCATAATGATTGAGGTGTGCAATAATACTACATTATATACCTAGGGCGGTAAATTCGTGAATGTCCCAGGTCGTAGGTGTTTGTGAACCGAAGGTGAAGTAAATATGGTATTTGGGGCTTTACGAATTACCGCACGCGCTTACTTTAAAGTTTTACATTGGCCAGGAAGTGAGATTTTATCCCCGTAGCGGGCAGAAAATCACACTTACTGCCTAGTGACGTAATGAGTATTCGTATTTGGTTAAGATAACTCGTGAAAATAAAACCGGCCAAGTGAGAATTAGACTCGCGCACGAAGTGTTCCGCACCATTTTTTTTTCTATTTGTAGATATAATAGTCAAAGTAATGCGTACTATTAAAAACCTATTCATAAAGTGTCTACCTGTAATAGGATTCAATCAAGTAATTTCCGTTAGAATTAGAATAATAGTCGTGTATTTAGATCTTTCAGTAAGTATTATTTAGCGAATGAATAATGTATCGTCTTAATTTATTGAACCATTCATGCAAAGATCAAAGCACAATTAAAAAAATAATGCATAATGCGGAAGAGGCCTGGCGGTACCTCTGTATATAATTAAAATTTTAAACAATTCCACTCTAACATTTTAATTTAATTAGGTAACGTGTTAAAACCTCACGTATAATAAAACAAATGTAAATGGAAAACAAACAGGGTGGAAGAGGAAAAGCTATACATAAATAATACAAATAACGTGTAGAATACTAATATTGTGACATCACGCCCGCTTGACTATTTCCATCGTCTGCGGAACCTCAACCTCATACATAATTCAATTAGGTCACAGCCGTGTGGTTAGACATGCCTAGACCGCGCTAATGACTACGTCCCCCGACACCCATCTCCTATTAATGTCTTACAATAACTATGTTGCTATACCGCTATAAATTATCACTGGAGCGTTTACCCCCGGTCCACTCGCGTTCCTAGGATCTTCAGTCTTAAACTGTTAATAAATAACCTAAATTAATAATGTAAGACACCCCCAACACAAGTAGCTGGTCATCATTATGAATGAGGGCGATTCAATGAGTAATATAGAAAATGCTACTAAAACTGAACATAACCTGTTCTAAGTCTCATGCTTCCTTTTTCAGTTTTAAATTATCCCATGTTTTAGGCCTTATGCGGTTACTGGGATTTAAAAGAAAGAAGTTTTAAAGTACTTCAAAATAACACTCTCATCCTGCTCGCGAATACTTTAGACAATACAGCATACTAACACTACCTTGTGTTTGTGTACTGATCCAACCGGTGGCCATGTTCACATACGCAAACAGTGAGGAGTGCGACAAAGCAGGCAAACAGAAAATACTGCCTGCGTAGCAATAAGAACGCGGGCCGCTACGCCCCCGTGCCCCACAGGCTAGCCAACACAGAGCGGTCCGCTTACTTTCTCGGTCCTTTGATATACAACCAGCAACCGGACAGTATCAGAGATGCACCTTCCTTACAAACCTTCAAAAATAGATTGAAAAAATGGCTGCTTGAAGCACAATTTTACAACATATCTGAAATAATTAAAAAATAAATATAAATATATTATGTATATGGCGTGCTTATAACAATGGAATGTATATTGATAATATAATTAGTAAATAATAATGAAATGAAATGAAATGAAAATAATTTATTCCAGAATTCTAGATTCCATAATAATTACAATTATATAAAATTAAAACACAAAATACAATTTACAAATACATATCACACATACACATAATTAATTAACATTGACATATCACACATACACATAATTAGCCACAGGTTACCCCGGCCCCGTGACCACAGGCTTATGGTAGCCTCTCCAGCGCTCGTGGAGCGGATGAAACATAAACAAACAGACATGTAACGATGTTATGAATAATTTTTTCATTTTCATTTTCGTCTTTGGTTATTAACTGACATCGCATTTTTAAAGTAAACGTGTTTTGTCACTTGTCAAAGAAAATAATGTTTTTTGTAATATTTTGAATTTTAAATAACCTCGTCAACCCCTACACTAACATTCAAATAATGGATAATGTTATTTTCTATTTTATATCTCGAAGTAGGTACAGCGCTATACTCAGGAATGATTTCGGTTAATATCTTGTAAACTTCGATTGACGTAACTAACGTAAATGACGACGAGTGACAGATATGATCGTTAGCCATTGAATTTACAGTAACCATTAGGTAATCACACTTTGGACTTTAACTATTAGTTTCGTTGGAAAATTTACGAAAGTTAAAGATGCTAATTTTAAGAATATACTTAATGTAATATATTATTATTTATCATTAACTAAGCCAAAATCAAGTGTTTTGCATTACCATTATGAAGTCACCCCGTATATTTTTTGTTTAAGTGTTAGATACAAAATAGCATCACACTTCATACTTCAGGTTTTTTGTGATTCTTAAAACATAAAAATATCGTATTACCGGTTTTGCTGCATTATTAGCAAACACGTATTAAAACGTAAACGTGAGTGTAACACGTGTATAGGTACAGTCAACCAATTTGATTCCTAGGCCATTTCGTACCTTGTCACAGTGAACGTAAATATGAGAGCCGCTTGAAGTCTCATATCATTGTCATTGTGACAAGGTTCTATAGTGGCCTAGAAATCAAATCGGTTGACTGTACAGCTAAAAAATAGGCTCGGTACAATTTTTTGGATGACAATGAAATAATATTTTTTTTGTCAGTCCTTGCTGTAATGATCTACAAGCAGAAGGTTCCTTACCATGGTTTTTCCAATATAAAGGTTGAAAGGACCTTTCCCTTCAAAACCTATAAAAAAAAAGTTGACGCTTGACATTTGTCAATGTTAAAACTTCAACGGTTTGACACCGATCAAAATTTGCCGAAAGAGCCGAAAGTGATAGAACACTTTCTTTGCCGAACGTACATACACCATGACAGCAAAAGGTTTTTGAACTTGTTTTATTGTATAACGTTTTTTAATGGTGTAGGGATAGCTGGGATGGGACCCAGAGAGTCTGGGATAGCTCACGTAGAAGGAAAATTGAACTCGATTCCCGCCGGTTCAAAACGGTTTAAACTCACGTAAAAATTGACACTGTTCATGTTTATAGCATCGCGTTTTTTTTGGGTGCGGTGTTGGATACGCCGGCCCGGAATACACTGGAGTCAGGATATGGCAGGCTGGTTTCTTAAAAGGAATATTTTTCTAAGAATTTAATAATCATTACGTTTTTCGGTTTAAAATGTATGATGCTAGTAGAGTTGCTAAGCCGCGAAATTGTGCGCATCGGGTTACAAGCATGAAATTTCTACCATACATAGAGCGTTCCACGGTGATTATTTTCAGATGTGGAAGGAAGTCAGATTCGTCCCATGTGTGGTGGGAGAGTGGGGTGAAGAGGACCAAGTACTGCTCTTGTTATTTTTTTTATTACTGATCAGTTAAGGCTATTAGGGATAGTGCGACATCGTTTTCGTGTAAAATAGATATCAGCTATTATTTTTTTATGTTATTTACGAATAGTTTCAAATAAAAATTTGGGTTTATTGCCGAAAAGGTAAAAATCACAACAAGTTTTTTTTATTCAGAACGATAAATTAGTTATCTATCCTAAATATTTACAATTTAAAAAAATAGTACTAAACCGCAAATTTAATCTTGTTTTTAAAAATGTATACATATTGGGCACATCTCATACAAAAAATACCTTGAAAAAAAATGTTGATGTTAAGCTTAGCCTGCGTGTTCTAGTACATTTTGCTAAGTCGCGAAATTGTGTACATCGGGATAAAACCACGAAATTACTACCACAGATAGAGTATTCTGCGGTGATTATTTTAAGATGTGGAAGGAAGTCAGATTCGTCCCCTGTGCGACGGGAAAGCGGGGTGAATAGGACAAAAGAGTCCTCTTTTTCTTTTTATATTACTGATCAGGTAACGCTAGTAGGACTTGTGTCGTGTCGTTTTCGTGTAAAACAGATATCAAGAATTAGTTTTTCATGTTATTTATTCATAGTCCCATATAAAAATATGGTTGTATTTCCGAAATTGTAAAAATCACAACAAGTTTTTTTTTATTCAGGGAGATAAATTAGTTATATTTCCTGAATATTTACCACTAACAAAAATATTGCAAAATAGCAAATGTAATCTAGTTTCTAAAAATATATACATATTGGGCACCCTTCATCCAAACAGTAACTTAAATAAATTATTGATGTTCAGATTAGCCCGTGTGGTCGTGATACATTAGCAAAAAAAAATATTGTTTTAATTACATTAATTTGTTTTTCTAGGACGTATATAGTAAATATTATATGTAAAAGCATGTTAATAATCATTATTTAATGTATTTTATGAAGCGAAATAGGATGCGTTCGGAGATTTACGTTGGTTACGCCGACGTAAAGATATATTTTAAACTACTGTTTGTATCACAAGTGCCCAACATGCATATATTTTTAGAAACTAGATTAAATGAGCTTTTTAAATTAATGATAATAATTTGAAAATGTTCACGAAATTAAACTAATTTATCTCACTGAATTAAAAAAACTTGTTGTGGTTTTTACCTTTTCGGCCATAGACCCATATTTTTATATAGAACTATACAAAAATAACATAAACAAATAATTTCTGATATTTGTTTTACACGGAAACGATACCAAACACGTCCTGGTAGACTTAACTGACCAGCAATAAAGAAAGAAAAGAGGGATACTTGGCCATATTCACTCCGCCCTCCCGCCTTACAGGGGACGAATCTGACTTCCCTCCACATCTGAAAATAATCACCGTGGAACACTCTATCTGTGGTAGAAATTTCATGCTTGTAACCCGATGCGCACAATTATGTTAGAAAACAGCGGACTAACAACTCTACTATACGTGACTGGTGCTGCGAAACGCTGGAGGCAATTATCAACAACGTATATTATATTTCCATAACGTAACGCTAACCTTGTGTAATAGAAATCCACATAAAATAATGGAATACAAACAATCGTTCGTCGTACGCCGAAACAAAACACAATCTCACATTATAACACCACGGGTAAAATATTACTTCATTGTTGGTATCATTTTAACGGTTTGGCAATGCTAGGGATCATCATCATCATCATCTCAGCCATAGGACGTCCACTGCTGAACATAGGCCTCCCCTTTGGACTTCCATATATACCGGTTGGAAGCGACCTGCATCCAGCGCCTTCCGGTGACCTTTATAAGGTCATCTGTCCATCTTGTAGGTGGACGTCCTACGCTGCGCTTGCTGGTCCGAGGTCTCCACTCGAGCACTTTTCGGCCCCATCGGCCATCTGCTCTGCGTGCTATGTGGCCTGCCCATTGCCACTTCAACTTGCTAATCCGGTGAGCTAAATCGGTCACTTTAGTTCGTCTACGGATTTCCTCATTTCTGATTCGATCACGTAGAGACACCCCGAGCATAGCCCTCTCCATTGCTCGTTGAGCGACTTTGAGCTTTGAGATGAGGCCGAGTGAAAGACCACGTTTCGGTGCCGTAAGTCATCACTGGTAACACACATTGGTTGAAGACTTTCGTCTTGAGGCACCTATGCTAGGGATAGGTACACTAATATAAAAACAAACACGGCTGTAATGTGTTTGCGTTAGTTTATAACATTTATTGTTGATACTAAAGATTCTTATGATTACTCAAGAATAGATAATGTAAGATAAAAAAAAATGGCTGAAGCTGAAATATTTTTTTACGTTTTCAACGAACATCTCCATTTTGAAAAGCTGACTCAAGAAATAATAATAGGTAATTATTGAACCTGCTCACAAATTTTTACGAGAATCAGTTGAGAAATGCGGCCTGTAAGCGAGAACAGCGGAAATCTGGACATCTGAGTTTTTTGTGGCCAAGCTGAAACGGACAAGCATTGCTCGCTCAGTCAATAAATGACTTATATCAACTGTTCATCGTCACCTCTTCATAAAGAGGTATTTTTAAAGGACCTCAACCACATCGGAGACATAATATAAACACACGGAGATAACAGGTTACGAGACATTTACGATTTACTTGTAAATAATGTACTTAACTTAAATATACTTAGTACTAACTTATAAAAACCATCATGTTTCACACACTTTTTTAAATTCTAATACAAAAATGTCTTTATCTGTTCTCAATGTCTTTAATTAAGACAGTGAAAGTGATTGAGATTGTATGGTTTCATTACCTACGTATGAATTATACAGTTAGTAGTTATTGCAAATAACGCCTTTAAAGAAATAAACTCCCCTTGCACGAGTTTCATATTTGTATTTTTAGTAATGCGATGTAATAATTAAATCAAACCACACCACATCTGTGTTATTCATAGGTTTAATGTAAAAAATTACATTTTGGCAGTTGATTTACATTTACTGTTTTAGGCTGTAATATATTTGTAGGATGTTATGAATATGCAGCAATGTATCTCGTGTCATTTGTAGTTCTGATCTCTCCCGATAATTGTCGAGAATTCCCAAGTGTGCTAGTGGAGAATAATCGTACTGTATTATTGAGAAGCGTCGTAGTAAACAAGTTTATGACGAGGTCTTCTCGAGGTGATGATATTTCTTTGACAACATAATGTTTGCAATTTTGCAAATCGTTTCTAACTAGATGGCAAGGGTAAAGTTATTTGTTTAAATTATCGTATATCCTACGACATTTATTGATGCATAAATGTCTGACATGAACGCCCTTACAACAACTGCAACTTACAATTTAAACTTAGGTTAAATCTCGTTCCGTACCTCACTGTGACGCCATAGCAACATTGCTTCTGTACCTATGTAAATAAATCATATCACTACAATACAATACAAGTACCTTACTCTTTGTTGCACACCTCATAAAACATACAGGAAAAATACAATGCAAACAATTACAATTAGACGTAAACAACATGCGGTATTATCGCTAAAGAGCGATCTCTTCCAGACAACCTCTAGGTAGTGGAGAATTTGAAAATGTTATCATTAAAATAACGGCTCCATTGGTACCTATCTCTACCTCGTACCTTCGGGTACATACCCTGTAACAAAGTAAAGTTTTGTTTCGTCCAAGCTAGCAGATAATAAAGTTTAAGAGCGATTCCTTGCCAGGAGTTCAGTGTCTCCGAGTAATTGAATAGCGAGGATAAACGTAATTTTCTCATTGTCACCCTAGAGCCCTGTTCTCAAAGTGCCGATGCACAGTATAAGTAAAGTAATCAGTATAATAATGTTGTTAAAATAGAGAGCATTTGATATACTTAAAAGTTTTTTATTTAATCAGTAACGTCTTCTAACGTAAACCTAATATGTATAGTGTCGCTTCAGCAAATGTATGTATAAATTCGGAATCCGGTATCGAATCACGCTCGAGTCATTAAATTATTCAATTTTGTTCTTGTTATATAAAATTTGATAGTTCTTGTCGTTTTAACAATGGTAATGTCGTCGCAAGTTAAACCTAAAGTTTAATCAATATTTTCCCCTGGGTCACGGGACAGATTAACAGCAAGAAAAAGTTGATCCACCCAAATTTGAATAGATGACAGAATAAAAGAAAAACAATTTATGCCGGAAAATACACTACTCAAAAGTTCCAAGTAATAAACAGAGTACATACGTCATGCGGTCAATAGTGTATTGACATTTAAAATGACTCAATAAAAACATCATCCAACGCTCAACACATTATCCTCTAAAAGTCGATTCCACTGTCACCGGTGACGTAGATATGACATCAGAAACTGGGGCATTGCCATACACTCTGGCGCATGAGAGCAAGCACGATAAAAACACAGTATAGGCAAAATAAATGTTCTATGGGCTGTACAACTGCATGGCCCATTTATGAATGATTTCATTCATATTCATGCTTGTAAAAAAATACCTATCTGGATAAACTGTTTGACCATGGGATAGTGCTGCGATAAACAATTATCTTTTAACAATAATGTACATATTTATTCATTATAAAAAGTCGGTAGCAGCACGTAGCGGTTAGAATTCCAAATCACTGTTTATCGGTATGCTCCTCAATCCTGCGTTCTTCTTCTGAAATAAATATTGAATCACATTGAAAATAACTTTTGGTACTTATCGTTGTTTAGTGGATAGTTTTGGCTTTACATATTATGTTTAAATAATTTTCGATTCACGGAATATTTAGCACTGATACTCTTTGTTCACATTAGTGACATTCGATGAATTTCAATGTCAGTAACCAAAAAGTACCTCTAAAAATACGCGATATGGCAAGGGCAGAACAGAAACTTGTCGAATTATACTAGGAACTTTCCTCACTTTTTTGGCTATTATTCTATTCACTAAATAAATTTCACTCGTTCTTGTTTATCACTATCACTACATAGTAAAACAACGTCCTGCTGTCTGTCTATTCCTATGTATGCTTAGATCTTTAAAACTACGCAACGGATTATGATGCGGTTTTTTAAATAGATAGACTGATTCAGGAGGAAGGTTTATATGTATAATACATACATAAAAAATAAATAAATTTGCTCAAAGGTTAACTGAAGAGATCCCTTAAAGGGATAAGTTCGCCTTTGTACATGCTTATTCTTTTGTAACGTGTTTTTTTTGTTTTTATGTTCAATAAAGTGTTTACATACATACCTACATCCATAATTTATCAGCTTTGCACCCGCGCGAAGCCGGGGCGGGTCGCTACTTTTATCATAAACTTCAAACTTGTTTATTTTATTATACTTAGTAATTAAGAATACGGTAAAAAGAGATGATGTTAAAATACTGTCTGTTAATACTTGTACCGTGACCGTCTGTTAATATACTGCCAGCGTTACGGGAGGTCACAGTTTACGATACGGCTTATCGTATCCGAGGCCGTATCGTTTGTCTGTCTCTGCGCCCTTGACTTAGAAACTTTTGGCGTGCAATTAATATGTTATTGACACGATTCGTTCATACTTCCTATTTGCATAGATGTTAGATAGGTAACATTGGTGATAATGATTTATGTTTGTTTGTTTAGCTCACCTGGTTGTTTGTCTTTTTTCATTTATTAACAAGAGGTATATGTTATATGTATTACATATTTTTATACATGATTATACTTCATGAAGTGAAAATGAAACATTTTACTTACCTAAATAAAAATAATTGTTTTGCTGTTATAATAAGAGCGCCTTTGTTATCTTATCAAATCAAATTATTTTAAATGCAATAAAAGGTTCATACATGAAAAAAACAATATACTTAAGTAGTCTAAATCCATTAACAGTCTGAATTGACTTGACAGCTGTATAATACTTTTTTTTTGTTGTATACTCCGCTTTTTTATATTTCGAATATTCTAGGTATTTTCTACTCAGAATCACGAGCACGTTTGATCTAATTTGGACAAAAAAAGTGTTTTAATATTCCGTTACCATTTCTATACAACCTAATATAACGGAATGGAAAAACAAAAAATACGTATATGAACAACAACAGATTCTGAGTACCAGAAATATCCAAAATAAAAAAGTGGGGTATACAAAAAAAAATAAGATGGCCCTTTTGGGTTTTCAATACAATGTTTTACAATCAGGAGGTGGATCAGCCAATAAGGATCTGAATCCAGGGTTGACCCAATTGCAAAAGGAACTAGCTCAGCGAACAGCATTCCCTCTAAGCCAATTTACAGGCAAATTACGTTACTTAGCTTAGGTTAGTTTCAATCGGGTTCGAAGGACCAAACACCCGTAAAAATAGTTCCGCGAAGGAAATTTCACAACGACTCAACGTTATAAACGGAGTCCTTTATTTATTTAAACGTTATTGCACAAAACTTAATGTACAGAAGGCGGACTTAATGCCATGGGGCATTCTCAACCAATCAACCTTAGGGCAAAGCAGTATAAATGTAGGCGGTGCATCCAAGCAACTTAACGACGACATAATCGGTAGAGACAAGCGATCTGAAGAGGAAAACAACCGGACAGCCAGAATGCCCAAGCTGCAACGCAATGGCTTCTCTCGCTCGCTCGATTGTGGACCCATGATAATGTGAGCAGTAAAATGAAAGGGTCGAGGTCACCGCCCAATGAGTCATCAAATGAGAGTAAATGTTTGTCGAAGTTGATACTATTTCCATTGTTTTTCTTCTATTATGTAAAGTGCGTGGTAACGTGAAATTGGATCTTTAGTCGTAAGTGATATTGAATTGGGAGACTCGTATTTATAGTTTTTAGGGTTCCGTACCCAAAGGGTAAAAACGGACTATTACTGAGACTTCGCTGTCCGTCCGGCCATCCGTCCGTCACCAGGCTGTATCTCAAGAACGGTGATAGCTAGTTGAAACTTTCAAGATGATGTATTTCTATTGCCGCTATAACAACAAATACTAAAAATAAAATAAAATAAATATTTAAGGGGGGCTCCCATACAACAAACTTGTTAGAGTAAAAGTACGGAACCCTTCATGCGCGAGTCGGACTCGCACTTGCCCAATTTTTTTTTAATTCTTTGTATTTATGTTTCTTCTCTTTTATTTTAAAGTGAAATTTTGTACACATTGTAGGGTAAGGTTGCGATTATTGGACCACTTTACTTGGGATGGCCATATCAGCTGAAATATTATAATTAAGGAAGTATAGAATAGTAAGTTTGATAAGACTTAAGAAAAGAACATGTAGGTGCCAATGTAGATTTTTATTTATTAGAATAAATTAATAAAAAAATAAAAACCGGTTTCGCAAAGGTTGCTTTGTTTGAACCACTGTTTCCTTGATTGGACCAGTTAGTTGCTATAATTGGACTTGGGGAATTGCTTGTAGCGGTCCATTCAACGCACCCATTGGAATTCAAACAAGTAAAATAAAATTTTATAATCAAACCAATGATTTCTTATCAGAGCGGTTTTTTATAAGGTAAGTACAATTTAAAAATTCGGGAGTAAGCCTTTACATTTTTTTCGTCAAATCTATGCTTTTGTGTCGCCTTTGGTACATGTACCATACATTCTACTTGCCTCATTCAGACCAACTTCTTGGTTACGTAAAGCATCTAATGCAAGTTTCATGCTTTCTTCGTTCCATGCATAATATTCGCCACGTTTTGTCATGCTCAAACAAAATACATCAATTAAAATTTAAATTTTATGTAACTATGATATGATTGGACCAGTCCAATCAAAGAACCTCCCTCCGGTCCAATCATGGCAATTTGCTGTGCAAACACTTAACCATTTTTAGAAAAAAAAACCGTTATTTATTGAACCCTATTGATTAGAAAATTGGATAAACCGATAAATAAAGTACGCAATTAATAAAAAACCCATATTAAACATCTTTAAAAACTGTATTTGCTTGGTATAAAAAAGCGCCGTAATTTAACATCGGGAGCGCGTGAAACACTCCGACGTAGGTGCTTCCTCCTTCCTCGACGAAGGCCACGGGCGAACTGGCGAACTGGCAGGACCGGGGGGGTTTACTAGTACAAATAGGTAGCGTTTAGACGCCATCGTGGATTTTTAAATTTGTTCGTTTCCGAGAAACCAACGCGGTCCAATGAAAGAGCCGGTCCAATGATCGCAACCTTACTAATATGCTCATGCTATCCAACTATGGTAACAGATTTTGTATCTATATTACTCGATAAAAAATATATATTATTATCGCACTTGCCTACAAAATTTGACGAGAATCGGTTAAGAAATGCAACCCGTAGGCGAAACCTGCCGGCAATCTGGACAACTACTTAAACATCCGGAATGCGGACGTACGAAAGAATTTTTGGCCAAACTGAAACGGAGACGCTTCGCTCGGTCGGTCAATCAACTCTGTCGTAAAAAAAATGATTACATTTTTACTGACAAAATATTATGTAAGTATACAAACGACACCAGGTTAAAAGTTATCAAATAATGTTTACTAATAAAGCCCAATACTACGAGTCTACCTATCTTTGTTCTTTGCAATTGTAAATGTGAGAGTAAAGCATTGGCAATACAAAGCAGGGTTGCCAGACGTACGATAATTTATCGTACACGACACGTACGATAATTTATTTTGGCCTCCGGTACGATGTATGATACAATGAGTACTATCGTACGCAAAAGTACGATAATTTGCAGGTCGTCGAAGGTTGGGGTAAATTCTATGGTTTTTAATAACATTGTATGAAAAACACACTCACTGCACTGGAGTGATCATGAATCGAGATATACGTCCACATGGTCAGAAGTGACTGCCAACCTGGCCAGATATCGTAAAAAATTTCGACTGTTTCGTACAAGTTTTATGACAACTTTGTCGCCATTAGCAGGGATGCTAATGTCAGAATTCCCCTAAATATCTAAGTAAAAACCATCAAATTTACGTTATTTCGCATAAATAGCTCATTCTGTGTGTAAAACCACGCTTTTGGACCTGTTTTTTTTTAATTTATTTTCGATTTGTGGCTACTTTGACCGATCTAGACTAGTACGATAATTTTAGTATGTCGGTACGATATTCCGGTTGCACTCGCCTGGCAACCCTGCAAAGATCAAAGCACAAAAGAAAAACTGAAATGAAGTTACCCGTTTGTTAAGGAGATGCCGGTCCAGCAATCCAGAGATACCGGGTTCAATTCCCGGTCTCTTCCACCAGATAACTCATTTCAATTTTTCTTTGAGCTATCTTTGTATCAATGGTTTAATATAAAAATTGTGGAGCGTACTCACATTCAAAGAAATGAGACATTATAGACCGGGAGATAGTGACACAATTTTCTTGGTCATTTGTAACAGTATGGCGGTTCTTCAGGGGTCTTAGTACGCAATGACAAAAAGAAAAATGATGGTCATAGCGCTGGTACCGGCGGCCCAATCGCGTGGGTGTTAGTCGAACTCGTCGGATAAATTACGAGTGTCAAACGATTTGTACCACAAAAATTTTAGTATTTTCCGATAGCCCATAAAAAACATGTAGGCGGTAGTGTCATGCCATACTTCTCCGGTGTGACTTACAGCCCGCCATACCGACGCCAATGCGTTAATTAAAAATAAAAAAATTCAACCATTTGTACCAGGCTAATTTTTGCACAGTTAATTATCGTCGTGCAGCCATTTACGTAAATCACCATGCCATACTTTTCCGACGGTTCTAAATGGCCGCCATACCGCCGAAAATCAGCAAATTTTTTTTTTTCGCCAAACGATTTGTAACAGTATTGCATTTGGATTGGAGCTGTTGAAAAAATTTTTTATGGTGGTACAAATCGTTTGGCGAAAAAAAAAATTGCTGATTTTCGGCGGTATGGCGGCCATTTAGAACCGTCGGAAAAGTATGGCATGGTGATTTACGTAAATGGCTGCACGACGATAATTAACTGTGCAAAAATTAGCCTGGTACAAATGGTTGAATTTTTTTATTTTTAATTAACGCATTCGCGTCGGTATGGCGGGCTGTAAGTCACACCGGAGAAGTATGGCATGACACTACCGCCTACATGTTTTTTATGGGCTATCGGAAAATACTAAAATGTTTGTGGTACAAATCGTTTGACACTCGTAATTTATCCGACGAGTTCGACTAACGCCCACGCGATTGGGCGGCCGGTACCAGCGCTATGACCATCATTTTTCTTTTTGTCATTGCGTACTAAGACCCCTGAAGAACCGCCATACTGTTACAAATGACCAAGAAAATTGTGTCACTATCTCCCGGTCTATTACACGTTTCATAAATTTATAAATGTGAATTTTGTATGTTGTATTTTTTTCACTGTTGATCGAAGGAGCGTATCTACGTGAACGTGACCTACATCAGATACCTATAGAGAGTATGGCAGTATGGGGCGCAAAGTAACATGCGAGTAAGTTTTTTTAATCGAAGATATTTATCACGCTTCCTGATGCTCAAATGGGAAAATCTGGTAAGAATCTGGAAGAGTATTAATACTAGCCACCCTGCCGTGTTACCCGCTCTTCCAACGGGAACACTTATTTTCTTCGGGATAAAAAGTAGCCAACGTGTTAATCCAGGGTGTTAGCTACCTTCAATCCTAACTGTATCGAAATTGGTCTAGCCGTTTGATTGTGAAGACGTAACAAACATACCAACACACACACATTCGCCTTTATAATGTTAGTGTGATTGATTAATATTTAGCCTTTCACGTTTATTCAGGCTGGTTTCAAATAAAAGAGCATGTAAGATTTTTTCAGGCTTTGATAAGAAGAAAACGTGCTAATTCTTACCTTTCAAAATAAACTCATATGCTGCAACCCGGTTACTTTGAGAAACTATACGTAGTGTTTTTTCAAAACGTTTTCTTCACCACCAGAAGTTATGTTCAAAATCCGTTTTCAGTTTCCAAAACACACTAAACAATGTTACAAACAAAACAAAACGCGTATAAATAAAAAAAAATGTTCTAAAGTTCGAAATTTGAAAATCGAACAATATCACTCAACAAATAACGATAAGTGCATAGACAATCGCTCTATAACTCAATTTTTATTACGAAAACCGTCCGTCGCCGCGCTAACGTGCTGTCGGCGCGAAAAACGTTTCGACAATGCTTTGCTTTATTAAAGAGCATTCGTAAACATCTGAGTAGCGTACACACACAAACCTGCCTGTTGATATCCGTAAATCAATAACAGACCTTGTCTCAATGTAATAAGATATCTCAGGTATCAAAGATAAGTTGGTACGCATCGTTGGCGCGTAGCGCGTTTATTTACATCAAAGGCTATTGAACGTGGGGTAAGTGGCGCCATCTATTGAAAAATAGGTAAACTTGATACAGATTTGAATTGCTAGCGAGGCTTGAACAGGCTTGAAGGTTACTAGTTCGTGAGATAAAATCTAGGTGGCTTTAGTTAGGTCTTGAATGTAATAAGTAAATAGTACAGTCGCCATCAGACATATCGCAGCATATAAGGCTTTCATAAATATGTGAACATGTACTGTAACGCCCAGTCAATAAGAATCATGTTCAGATATTTATGAATACCTTACATGCTACGATATAACTGATGGCGACTGTACATTATTGCAGGCGCCGCGGAGAAGGAAGGGCTTGTCGGGTGAGTAGGGATAGTGATACGAAGCCGGCAAGCCCTTTTCACAGTACTAAAGCATGTATAGCGCTTTTCTCAAACATGCAATGAAATAAAAAAATACACCACCAAGAGTGGTAAGTAACTCAAAAATATATAATTCACCTGTTCATGATCAGCCATGTTTTAAAAAAAAGTTACTTCCCGGCTTTGGCCTTAAATTTTGTATGAAATTTCTTTACAGTTCTCTCGAGTCATTCCTCCCGAAAAGTGATAAGTACTTATAACGCCTGTTATGAAGACATTTCATTGCATGTTTTTGGAAAGTAGTTATTTCCTATGGATACTTTTAAAGCAAAGTACTCAAGAGCTTTCAAGAGAACCCTCTTTTCTTCTTCCTCTTTCTGAGTAGGTACACTCTTTTCTTGAAGGTTTGAAGGTTGTATCGGTCCGGGAATACCGCAAGCGACAATGCCACAATGCAGTCGTGCGAGGCAGGAAATTTCTAAAGACGCACCGTTGTGGACTGCCAACTATCTGTTCTACCTAATGCCAAATGGCATTCTCTACCAGTCAACTATAGGGCCTAACAGAGATACTAGAAGTAGAAGAACATTATGTTGCAGGACGAAGAAAAAAAACACATTAACATGGAATATTTTATTCATAAATACCCACACAAATCACATTTGTATCACGAAATGCTATAATTACGGCAATATGTCTTTATTTATCGTCTAAACACGTTTATAATATTTTTTTATATACTTTCATATTCTTATAACTAAATACTCGTATAAAATATCTTTCATCATTTTTTCGAACGACTGAGGTGTAATAGTTTTTTTTTCAATAATTCTTTTAACTATTCAAGTTAGAAAAAAACATTATAATCCTTGTCATCTGTCTTACAACAAGATTCACAAATGAATATACTATAGTAAATATTTTCAATATCAATTGACTAAATAATTGATTTAATGAACTTTTCAGACGAGGTATCCTATGTACACAGCATTAAAAGTTGCTACAATTTTAGCATGAAACTTGACACAAGCCAGTAGTAAAATTGTCAGCTACTTTAGATGTTGACAGTACATAACCGTAAAAAAAGGATTTGTTTCACAAAAAAATAAATGATTTAAAAAAAGCTGACAAGCCAAAAATAACCCATTCATGTACAGATTACATTTGAATCACCTTTTGAAGTCGGTGCCAAAAATATATTACATATAACTATTATAGTTTACGTGAGGTTTGGCACCGACTTACAGGTCAAACTGAGAGCCACTTTTTTTTAACTTGGTTAATATAAAAGTGCGCCGAATAGGAATGACGATAAATTCTACAAAACAATAATTGTATGACAACCATGAACTTGAACGCAGTTTTTAAATGTGAAAATGTCAAATTACTTATATCCATACATCAAATATTGGTACCCATAACATATAATGTAGGTGGCCATTTTCATGGAGTGTTTTAGCGCTCCGTAGGTATCTTGAACTATGACGGTCATTTCAGACTTTTAGAGCAGTCGAAGTGTAGTTAGTCCGATACAGACATTTTGATCCCAATAGAAAATAGAATCGATTGTCATCGTGAAAAAAAAAATCGTCATGTCTATTCTTTATGTTATTCCTAAAACATTTCACCGGTCATTTTTATTGATTTACTGCTGCACATTTCTTTCAGGTGATTATTATTTTAATGAAAATACTTTTAAAAATAATATATAATTCACATTATTTTAAGAATTATTCTACACCAGCAGTAATATACTGTCAGTGCATTATTTCTACAATAGTACTTACAATGTTTTTCAAAATCTAGATTATTCATACAAATACAAAAATCCGTATAAAACTTATTGCATATCATCTATATACAAGCTACCCGCTGAGCCTATGCCCAAGTTACCGTTACCTAAAATTACATAATTATTTATTGCAATTTACATTATATAAAGTAAACTACAATACAGTACCCAATTTTAGTCAGTTTATTCACAATCTATAAAATGGCAACAAGACCATGTACAATAATAATAACTTTTTAACAAAAAATAACCGACGTCAAATAAGCGAAGTTAAGCTACACGGCCGCAGTTTCGTCGAAAGCAACCAGAGATTTATTTTAGTTATGTCAAAGCGACCAAACTTATTCATTAATTAAGACTTAACTGGCTTTGAGAAAAAACATGTGCGGTGGTTACATTCTGCATAACTATGGTCATATGACAATGGGATAACTAGTAAGTAAGTACCTACCCCATGGACCAAGTAACCTCTGGACATGACAAGCGAATAATAATACCAGGAGGGAACGGGACAACTATTTACAGAAACCGTTAAGAGCGACAGAGACATAGACAAGATGTTTTGTCCTTATCATAGTTCCGCTTTTTTTTGTTTAGCGGATGATTGTCAAATTGACAGAGCTCCGCTAAACACTGCCTGGCGATTCAAATGTGCGTTGTAGCCAAACACTTCCGGTTCGTGTCCTAAGATGGCCGCATGCGTTTAAGTTTAGTTGTTCATTATTTATTCATTTTAGTTGTTCAATGTGTAGTATTGATAGCGTATTGTGCAGTGATCTAACGTATGAGTGAATAGCTAATGAAGAATTCAACTTGAAGCGTTCATAGCCCTTCCTGGGTCAAGGCCCGATAGTCCGCGTGGTTTTTTGTAAATCGCTATCACTTTACAAAAAGCACGATTTTTTCAACTCACCGTACAACGTGGTATCAATCCTCTATCTAGTCGCCTAGTGCGATTGGCAACGAGACATTGGCAGTAATGGTCGCTTAACTGTGACCGGTTGCCATTTTAAAAAAAATAGAATAGAATACTATAAAACAACGAATATTGTGGATAATTTTACATTTCGAAAGTTTATATATGAATAAAAGTGAGTGCTATTAGCTATAGATTTGTAAAACAATGGTGCGTTGCTCCATAATTGGCTGTAAAAGCGACACTGGCCAAATAAGTGAAAATATAAGCTTTTATAGGTAAGTGCGATGTTTCGACTTTGCTTTTGATTGATTTCTGCAAATATGTGTTTAATAATTATTTATACGATAAATAGCACAGCAAAATCATATCAAAACATCAGAAATCTGCTTAAAATCTTATTTTGTAATATCTTATTTTTAGGTATTACCCCTACAAATTCAATAGTCTTTACGTCTTGTCAGTGTCAGTAGTCTTTACTCTTTGTCTTCACCTTTACTTGACGTCCCGCCGCGTTTTTTACTGCTTTTTAATTTGTCTGCTTTATTCGAGTTTAAGGGATACCAGTATAAGAATTGGTAAATTACCCTTAACTCATGGAGTTTAACTAATATATTTTTTTGTTTTAGATTTCCAAAACATGATCCTGCTTTACTCCAATGTTGGATGCGTGCAACAGGACGATCGAATTGGGAACCAACCAAAAATGCTTGTATATGTTCACGACAATTTTGTTTAAAGGGCAGTAAACATCTTGCCTCATGCCTCCTATGGGCTATCTTGCTGCTCTCTCAAAATTGTAATAAAATTTATGTAAATAAATATATTTTACCATTACATTTTGACTGTTTTTTTTTGTAAAGTTTTATTGTAATTATTTTATAATTTGTCCCATACAATATAATAATACATTTAAAACTAATTCACACCGCTAACAACTAGCACTGGAAAAAACGGGAGAATTATTTGGAACCTGGTAACCCTGTGTTACTCATGTACTTTGCTGCTGTCCCTTTCGGGTATACGCATATGCCGAATCCATAGGTACTTCATCCAAGACCTACCCACTACCTCTTTAAAAAAAAATCTTCTCAGCCGTTTTTGTGTAATCCGGGTACCGGGAACATAGATATAAAAAAACTTCCCAACGAACTGAGAACCTCCGTTTTTCATGTGTGTTAAGAAAGATCTCTGAATATCGTATAGTATCATATCACAAAGCTCTTAAAATAGCCTTCAGATTAGGGTGATATTATATGAATCTCGATAAGAGCAAGCGAGACAGGTATAAACCCGAAGGTTATTTTAACAGTTCACTGTACACGTTTTTTAGAGAAGAATTCCAAATCTAGTGACTAAAGTTACAGTAATGGTTTGACCAAATAATGTTTGAAGATACTGTACGCATAAGAGCTTATACAATACGAGTATACAGCAATTATAAGTCTAATTTAAGCTGTAAATAAGTGCTTTTGCAGCCTGTGTGCTACCTACGATATAAACCATCTATTGTATATAACAGATGCAAATAGTTCATTCCGTTTATTAATTACACATTATGCTAACTATTTCAATATTTTATAACCACTGAATTGAGCAATCTATACAAATATTTTGTAATCAATCAAGTTTACGCCAATAAGTCTATCAAGTGTTTTTGGCATTAGCTTTAGTCTCACGTTTTCACTCACACACTTAACACTTGTGCACAAATCTTCCTTGAATGAAAAATCATTCACAAATTAAAAGTCAATCCCAGGCTAACGCAACTTGCCGCGAGTTCCTTTAAAGTGCGATTCTGCATCATCCGCCTTCCTCTCACCACATAGGAAGACAAGAGACAGGTAATATTTGTCACGGGAAAAAGAGTCGCGTTCCACAGTTGTACTAGAAGAGTAGGGTCTTTTATTTCTCCAATTTAATCTGAAGAGTGCGATGTTAGAGAAACTA
The DNA here is from genome assembly GCA_947623375.1 of Apotomis capreana. NCBI lineage: Eukaryota > Metazoa > Arthropoda > Insecta > Lepidoptera > Tortricidae > Apotomis > Apotomis capreana. The sequence continues at coordinate 5,583,351 of OX392519.1, read as the reverse complement.
GGACTTCTTATACTTCAACCTAAGGAAGCAAAGGCCAAGTGTAATGACGATCCAGGCCACCGTTACCAGGAAACCAGTATACACGGAAGTATCCAGGATGGTGGCGCCTTTCTCCATGATGTCACGGAGAGACTTGGAAGGTATGGTGAAGGGAAGCGTGAGGGCGATGTAGCGCAGATACTTCGACATGCCTTCTAAAGGCCATACGATACCTGCGGAATAAAAACAAATTAGCAATAAAAGAGACAATAATTACTACTACAAATAAACAATTAATCAATTAACAGAATGTTAAATGAAACATCGACAGAAATATACCTTTATATATCATAACAGCTACAATCCCTAAATCTCGAAAACAACTAAGTAACGTGCCTGTAATATGTTCTTACTATTTCACTTGACATCATGGGAAAGACAATAAAGAACTGTATTAAATTCGTAGCGTAAATAAGATTATAGAGCGATAGATTCAGTAAAAGAAGAACATTCCTATGAAATACAGATAAATTTTAAAGAATAACATACCGGTGAGACCCTGAAGGAAGGGAAGGATCGCACTGGTTACTAGAAAGCCTTCGGTGAGAAGTCCGCAGCCCGTTTTAACAGCATAATTTCAAGTAAAAATTTATCTTTCATATCACTTACCACACAACAAGATCATCGGGTAGAAGCTGCCAGTGGCGATGAAGAAGGACATGGTATAGCTGGAGCAGCAGACGGACAGCAGGAACCCGTAGCACATTCCACTCAGACCCTGCAGGAAGAGCAGGATCCCACAGGTCACTAGAGAGCCTTTGGTGGAGAGACCGTAGCCCGCGTAGGCAAGGAGCATCATTTCTATCGTCTGTAAGGATAAAAGAAGGTAGATTATTAACGCATTGCTAATAGGGTTGCGTTCCGCGCACTTATCCGATTTGTAGATGGGGTGGTCCCATCTCGTTGGGGAGCCCCTGTCTCATACATTCATGGCATATTTAGAGGGATACTATCTAAACTATGAAGTCTTCGATCATTAACAGCTTGAATATGGAAGATTTAGAGCCAAAACACAATTTCCCGTGATGTGGAAATACGAGTAAATGCTTAGGCAGAATGCTTCAAGAGTCTTCTTAAGCGTATATATTATTTATTATGTCCAAAGATTAACAGATGAATTAGTGAGGTTTGGGGGCTTGATGATTAATAAAAGCTATTATTTATAAAGTAGTTGAGTAAGATTAATGTTAGGTTACTGGTTTTTTCATGTAGTGCACATTATTTTTGTTGGTCGAGATCTCCACCTTGTCTTACCTGAATTAATATTACAGTAGCTTGAATCCCGATATGCACGTGAAGCATTTCCTTTGGTTTCACGCCGGCAACGGCGCTACGTTCCCATACACCTTCCAAACGGTCGCTGATCATCAGAGTTGAAGTCACTACCGCCGCAAGGAAGAAGATTATGCTGAAAGCAGGGATTCAATCATTTAAAACAATATTAGGCGTCGAACAGAGATCATCTGTAGATTATGTCACATTAACGAAGAAATAAAAGATCCAAACCATAGAATACCATCACATTTAAACTGTTGTAGCTCCTATTGGTCTCATTTTATTATTCTTTGCACTTGTTTTAAATCGAAATTGTTGCTGCCGTTTAAAGGTTATGGGCAGTTCATGATTGGGTTCCGTTTAAAAAAAATCTGATGACTTGTAAACAGGGTTCAGTTACTTTACTACTACTCAATTGCTTTACTACTTCGTAATAAGGCATGCAATTCCAGAATGTTTTTTTGGCCCGTATTGGAAACTCTGGAATTGTAAGCCCTATTTTGTATTTCTTCATCCACTTTCCTATCCCTTATCCTGGTTTGCTACTCACGTAATCATGACGCCCGGTGCCATGAATCCCACAAACTGTGCGTCCATCTTCCCATATAACGGCTCGTTGAAGTGCACTGGAATCTGACAAACAGATATATCGTGAACCGTTCTTATGCCATAATGGAGTTCAATGAGTCAGTAGGCGCTCCAAGACCTCGTCATTATCTGGTTGTTTGTGTATTTTGTGTACCTTCTTTTGCTGCTTACAACTAAGAAATTCAAATAAAAACTAAGAAATTCTTTAAATTAGTTCAGTTTTTGAGTTGCACACTTGGTTTCAATATGGTGGATAAGTCTCTATATTACTTTATTATTATGAGTTTAAATTTTTAACAAAATTTCACAATGTACATTTTGTTAAATTTGTGATATATATGATATCGTGCCGCGAAGTATAGGTTACTTTTTGTTAACTTAAGTCTGTGTTAATACATTTTTTTGTTCCGCATTTTGATCATTATAAGTAGGTTAAATGTTATAAATATATTATACAGCTCTGAAATTAAAACATTATATTAGTTTCGTTACCTTCGTGCAGTAATTGTGATACAGGGTGCTTGCTGAAACTTTACATAAATATATATGAACAATAAATAATTATATACATGAATTTTGATGAAAATACAGTACAACTTCATATAGGGAGAGATATTCACGGGAGTAATGATTTGGTTGCAGTTTTGAGTAACAGTTGTAAGACGGCATAGCGAAGAAGCCATGCAAGTGTAGGTAATGAGGTAAATTCGAAAACGGAGGCTGAATAAAAATATAACAATTAATTCGTGTATCGGTACTGACAATTCACTGATATAAGAAAATGTGGTAATGAGTCATGATGTTATATACAAATATACAGATAAACAACAGTCTTCCCCTCCTGGATACGAACCTGTACCAAATTTTCGGGCCTTCCGCAAGCGATCATAGCTCGTTTTGTGAAACCTTCGTACGCCTTATGGAGCTTCAACTTCAAGAAATTGGAAATCTGATGATCTGTTAAATGAAACATTATTTACTTAAGCGTATCAACAAATTGCGAATAGGTACTCGACAAGGTAATGTTTTTCAACATTTTCTGTCAGAGAAACCCAGACTACTCGCAAGTATAGAAAAAAATCTTGAATGAGACGTGTTTAAAATATGTATAATAACTTCATTAATGCTTTTAGTAGGAGAAAAGGGTTCCATATCGTTGGCCATTTACAAGGGCTATATCGGAGAAGTTTGAAAGATACGTTATCAAAAAAGTATTGAAATAATTAATTTTGTTCTACAAGTAGGCTACAAGGGCACTTTAACATGTCTGAACCTACCGGTATTTCACAAGAGGAGACAACTGTTCAGAAGAATTTGAAGTTAAAGTAGTCTCTGGCAATGTGTTCATTTTATTTTACTACTTACAATACAATAATATCGATAATCGAGTTGACTTTAAGGCCTGTAGCTATTCATACTTTTTCCATAGCATACTGATGACATAGCTTTTATCCTTATTTGATTAATAATTGTTGTGTTTACCATTTTTTTCCTCTGCGTGGAATAATGCATGCATGTAAGAGAAAAAAGGAAATGCATGGATAAGAGCATCAGCATGAGATACCAGCAACGCTTATGGTTAACTATTTTAATCGGGAACTAAGCTACTTACTGGTCATATCCAGATAAACGCTAATTGTACTCTCATCCACTACATCATCAGGTACGTCGCCTTCGCGGAACCGTTCTCCGAGTGCTTCACTGAAGTTCTGCGGGATGTATATGGCGCCGTAAAGTCTTCCATCGGTCACCTCGGTTTTAGCTTGTTCCACCGTGTCGTATGGTATCTGAAATTATATGTTTTGTGTTAGAAGCTGCAGAAGAGTTGGGTGTGTCATGTTTGTTTTGCGTACTGTGAACTTTACTTTCATACAATGTCACGTCTCTTTCAGATAAAATTAGGCAGAGATCAGTCCCTTTCCTCCCAGCCTCTTAGATCTCCAGCTCTTTTAGATTGACAGAGGACTAGGAGGAAAACCTACGTTAAGGTACTTAGACCAGTTCTCTAACTTCCTCTACTTACAAAAAAAAAATATATAAATCTCGTATCGTTGTGTGAACATTGAAAAATATTATTTTAAATGTGATTTTTTTACCTGATAAATCTTGTTCTTGGCCATTTCATCGAGTAGCCAACAACTCAACATATATTGGCTGCAAGTATCGTTGTTGTATCGTACGATTGGTTGTAAGCTGCTGTTATGGCAAATGTTGAGGCCGACTGGAAAAAAATGAATAGAACATACAAAAAAGAAAATCAGCGGTTTTGAAACATTCAAATGAAACTCTCGACAAAGGCTTTCGATGTTGTCCACCACTATAGCTGTCAAAATGTTGCTTTTATATGAAATTACGGGGAAATTATTAATAGATGATACTGTTCATGTCAAAAGTACAATACTGATCCGTAAATATAAATTTCATTTGATAGTGGGAAATTGTAGCCAAGTTAAGTGTAGAGTTTCCCAAGGCAGGTTACTTAGACCATTACTACTTCTAATCAGAATGTATGAAGAATAATAAGTTCAAATACTTACATGGAGATAATCTTGCTTCATCGTTGACGACGGCAACATGCAGGTCACGCGGATCGTGGCCTATAGCCGAGAAGAATGCCACCACTTGGATGATAGGGAAGAGGAGTGAGAATACCAGTCCGCTAGAAAAGAAGAGGGCTTTTATATGTGTGCATGAGAATGATGGTATTTTTTTGGCGTAATGCATTTACATATACCTACTGTGCTTCAAGGTATTAGTAAATACTAATTGGACCTCAAAAAGTACCTTTGGAATAATGAAACTAAAGTGCCAATTGCCCTTCTTTTATTTATTGACAGCAGCGCATTTATGTGAGACTGGGGTATTATTCGATTCAACATAACCATTTAGACGAACACATACGTCCAATCCTATGCTATTCGAGCAAGAATCGAATCAAGTGTTATTGATAAGTAAACTTAAATATTTCCGACGACATTAGAAACGTCTCTCCATGCTAGCCCCAAATACAATAAAATCGAAAAAGACAACTTACCCGGGATGCCTGGAGAATTGTTGGAGGTTCTTAATGAAGACGGCCCTGTACCGCCCCCGTTGCTTACCGCTACATTCTTTGGTTTTGTCTTTTTTGGTTAACACCTGGAACATAAGCATTGTTTACATTTAACACAGCATGTTTTAAAGGTGTACTACCTAAAACTACTCTAGTTCTTATATTGAAATAATAATAAATAATGAAATAATGAACTTTATATGGGTTACATACCGACTCTTAGAATTTTCATTGTGGCCACTATATTAATAAATAATTTTAACTTACAAGAAATTTCATTATTGTTTAATTGGTATGAATCTTGACTCGGGTTAATCCATCATTGCTTTTATCCATAGATTACAGAAACTTCAAACTTGTATGCCTGATGGCCATCCAACGCCTATCAGCCAAAAAACTTTGATTGTACCATCATCTGCCCCGCGATGGTAGGTTGATGGATTTACTTTTGCGGACCTTAACTGTTTGTTCACCCTTTAGTACTCACGTCAGTACTGCTGGTGACTATGTTGAAGTCTTCCCTGGATTCGTACCGACTGTCCACAGCGTTCACGACACTGTCCGGGATTACGTCTGGAGATGTCGTCAAAGCTGGGGACAAGAAATGGAGTATTATAAATCAAGAGCGGTATAGATGGAATTACAAATGAGATTAAATAAGGTCTTTTTTAAAGATGTAAGCTGCTGTTTTGAATGTTTTATATGTATTTAAGTATGTATAATTGTATATCGTCGTCCAGTATTCATAACACAAGCCTATTATAGCTTACTCTGGGACTAGATCGATTTGTGTGAGGTTATCCGATATTTATTTTAATTTCATGTTTAGCTTACTGGATCTTCGTGGCGCCATCGCGTGGTGTCTCATGGCGAGCTGCAGGAAAGCCTCCTCCAGCGTGTTGCAGTCTAACTTCCTCATTAGCTCTTCTGGTGATTCCTCTGCCAGGAGCTGGCCGTCCCGGAGAAGACCGATCTGTTGAGGAATTTATTTAAATAAATACAATTAGGTCGCATCAATACGCGATTTTGTATTCAAGCAAGTTTCCACGGTTCAGGCATAGTCAGTTCAGAATAGAACTATGGTTCCCTGTAGGAGGCTGCCTTTTTGTGAAGCTGAATAGAATTACATTTAAATGTGAGGAATATCCGATCCGCTTCTATGAACAAGACGGCGGTCGCGGCAAGTGGGTTTTCCGATTGTGTTCAACTGACAAAAAATTGGTACCGTAATTGCAAACATTATGTCACGGGATGGGGTGGTGTAAGGAGATCCTGGGGCCAGTGATGGTTGCTTTTTATCACGATGTAAATAAGTGACAAAGCATCCGTCACGTTTTGACGAAATCAAAATGCGAGTGTGGGTGACAGATGCTTTGTCACTTATTTATCACGTGCTAAACGCAACCATTATAGGCCCCCTGGAGTCTTCCACATGTGGCCGTAGAGATGACGGACCAGTGAGCAATAATTATGGCTCTATGGAGATTTTGGTAAATAGGAATACGTACTACATTATCCCAACAGATTGGGAGGCTATGTTGTACGTTGAATTTGTATATTTATTTCAACTTTATTGCACAATACAAAAAAGTACAAATGGCGGACTTAATGCCTTTAGGCATTCTCTACCAGTCAACCAGTATCTATGTAACAATGGCTTATCTGTCAAAAACATATTTAATTGACGGAGCAAGCAAAGTGTCTCAGTTTTAGCTTGTCCAAAGAATCTTTCGTATGTCCGGATGTTTGGATGTCCGTTTGTCAGATTCCAGTGACATTTATTGAGCAGGTTCCATAAATATATAAATTTGTTTGGTGAGTGTTTTTACGAAATATATGTTTAATGGCGATGACGAAGAACGTCAAATTTCAGCTATAATTGCGCAGTCTACAGCTCACACGCTCACAGAGCCTCTAGTTTTAATAAGTTTCAGTAAGGTCGGGTGGAAATTATATCTTCCGTAATACATATCTCGTGGAAATCTTAGACTGTAAAAAATTTACAGTGATTAGCAATAGCTAACAAACAAATTAACTATACCATCGCGTGACGACCTAATTGGTCATTATTAGACGTTAGCATTGATGATGGCAAGGAATTAATAATAATTAAGTGTAATGTTGTAATTAATAGAGATAGGAGATTGATGGTTCTTCCAGGTAAGGAAATAGCCACCACCTATATACTTACTCTAGTGTTAGATAGAGACAGATACTCACTAGTCTCATATAGGTACATGATTATCTGGCTAGGATTTTTTTGCAGCGGAAATCCTAGTCAAAGCTTTAATGCGTATTTGCTCACCAGGAGGGATGGCATATAAATAGCGTACACTATTTCCGGCAACCTTTTATCTTCACAAGGTCAAGTTTGCTCAGTTGGGGTTGCACAGGGCGGTCTATTCGGGGCTGAATATTCTTGATCCATTTGTAAATTCTCTATCTACGCATTTAAAGTTTTTTTATGGGCATTGTGGCATATTGATAATATTTCATTGCACATTTGAGAAAATAAGCATTACAGCTATATTAGCAAAGAAATAAACTTTGAACCCTCGCATGATCAAAGACAATTTGTCAGCTACCTTGAGACTATCGTATTGTTGTCTTCATTGCTCAAGTCTGTTGCTTGCAGTGTCTTGGTCAACGTTTAGAAAGTATTATGTTATTTATTTGTTTAGGTAATGTTCGATTAGAAGAATATTGCGTTGGATTGCAAAGTTAGGAAGTACCAAACTCAACTTAGCCTCTCAATTGAATTTGGTACTTGTAATTTGGATAATCTAGGTAAGGGGGCTAAGACTAACACCGGGAGAAGACTGCCACATTCCAATAATTAGATTCACTGTTAGTCGTACCCTATTAGATAATAAACTATGTTAAGTCTTACACCACCTTACCTTACCAGAATATGCACCTAATCAAATAATAATAAGTCAGAGGAGGCCGGCAAACTTGCATAAGACAACAAGAGATTTTCAGCTAAGCTGAAATGGAGACACTTCGCCCGCTTTCCTCGCGCGGTCTATAAAGAATTTGCGTAGGTATGTTGTGGTCGGACCAGGAACACTCATAGGAACCGCTGTACAAAATGTTGGCTTTCGAAGCTTAATGGGTTTGGGTGGAAAATCGAGAGAAAAATCTAAGTCCCGATACCGACTTCTTTATTTCCGGTTCCTAAATGGTGTCGTCAGGTCTAGTATATTTCTAAGGCGCCTCTGTCTGTCTGTTACTCTCTAACTCTAGATACATGACAGTCACCTTGTGTGCCTTCTTAGTCTCGTCTATATTGTGCGTCGTGATTATAGTCTTTGTACCATACCATCTCTTGCTCTGACAGAAACTCCCATATTCTGTTACTAAGATTCGTCTGTCTGTCTCTTTTTAACTCTAGAATCGTCATAATTACCTTGTGCGCCTGTTTCGTCTCGTCGATGTAATGCGTCGTGATGATAACCGTGGTGCCTCCTCTCGCTTGCTCTGACAGAAACTCCCATATTCTGGAAATGAGAGAACAATATTGATTAGAGATTTAAGTAATTCGACCTAGTTTTTCTTAAAAGTGTATCATGTATTTTTTCTCAAAATATTGATTATAAAGCAGGTAGATCTTATACAGAATCTTTTGTACCTTAAAACCCGGAAACTTGCAATAAAATAAACCCCAAGAATCGAGAATATATCGCTGAAGAAATCTTACGAAGCAGAGTTTTGGTCAAACGATTATTTTGTACAAAAAAATAACCAAACGATCAACGGGGCCTCCCGCTCGCCAATATTGCCAAACAACGCAAACTGTTGGCCAATTTGCAACAGTTCGCAATTATAATGAATCACCCCACACTCTCGTAGGTTTCCCCAGACATGTCGACTATGTAAGTATTTATTGACCTTCAGTTTTGTTGAAATCAACGCGTGGCTTTATTTTTTTAATTTGATCTGGGGCCCTTTTTACGAAGCTACCATTTGAAAACTATAAGCGAAAGTCTCTCTATAATAGAAGAAGTTGAAAAGAGACTTCTGCCTATAATTTGTAACATCGTGACATGGGCTCTTGAATTCGTACATTGCTGAGCAAAGCTGTTCCATAGTTGGGATGTATTTAGTTTGACAACCCTTCCCTGAATGGTAGAAATATATAATGGACATTGTATACCATAGCAACGGGTTGCCAAATTGTCATTACCAATATCAAGAAGTTCATAGGTGATCAAATAATATACATGAAACACTTGAAATAATCCACTCTGCCTGCGTCAGCATTTTCGACCAATTAAACATATTATTTTTAGGACTAGAATAGTGTTAAGTTTGCTTTTACTGCAAAAAACGTTTTAAATACGTTGTGATTGTGACAATACGGCAACCGATTGAAGCGTTCTATTGCGTGAGTACACCGGAGGTTTAGAATACGAATAATTTTTCTCGGTTCTATATCATAGACTTAACTATTTTTAGGGTTCCGTACCCAAAGGGTAAAAAACGGAACTTATTACTGATACTCCGCTGTCCGTCCGTCTGTCTTTCTGTCTGTCTGTCCGACTGTCACCAGGCTGTATCTCATGAGTCATGAACCGTGATAGCTAGACGGTTAAAATTTTCACAGATGATGTTTTTCTGTGTTGCCGCTATAACAACATATACAAAAAATCGAATAAGTTAAATATGTAAGTGGGCCCCACAACAAACGTGATCGTTTGCGGTAACTTTGCACCTCATTTGTATGCGGCGCAATAAATACCAGGTGCAAACTTAACTTAACCCTGCCAGTTAACTTAACCTTCCCAGTGTTTGTACGAAACCTTCGGTGCAGTTCAACTCGCACTTGGCTGTTTTTTTGTTCAGGTGGAGCCTGGTGTAACCTGGTGTAGCCTTCTGGCTTGCCGCAGCATAAACATTAAACCTTGGCACCAAGTGTGGGATCCTGCCGCGGGCGGTCGGAACAGCGGATGAGAACCTAGCTAATGCAAGCACGATTGAATTGAACAGAAATCCCGTTTATAAAAAAATATAGCAGCAGTTTACGCTATGCGGTTACGATGCTAATATTTAATTATAGTTGCGAATCACGCCACCGCACAATGGTTGACCGAGACTTTGTGGCTAAGGTACAGTCGGAAACGTAATTATTAGCAAGCTTTAGGTTTTCTGTTTAATTTTGTTTTCTCCGCTACCCAAAGGTTGTCAGGAAGAGATAGCCGCCTATGGTCTATCATCGTTTAATTAAAGATTTGTCATTTAATATTTTTCTTGTTGGTGTGCAATAAAGTATTGTGGTATTGTATTGTTTACAACTGGGAACATTAAGTTTTCTAGGTGTATTCATATTATTGTATTTTTTTCCCGATGGTATACATACGTTATTTGGACTCAGTATCTAGAGAATATGTTATTTTTATGACATTTCATTTTTTATTTGTTCACATCTTGGATGAACTCCACAGGCAACAGGGAGAAACTGTACCTACTGTTCGTCATCAGATGCTACCGCTAATGAGCCTCACTAGTCTTACAAATTTTCCAGTGCATCCAATATTGCCCTCCAATTCTCAATAAGTGCCAATTTCAAATAGGTACTTATCCGACTGTACAAAGCTACCGAAGCGAACATACACGCGACGAGCATCGCTTTTAATTATTCAACGAGAATTCTAATTACCTAATTGTAATGTTCAAGATATCGCAACGAATAACCTTCAAATATCATCTGAAGGGACACGGTCTGATGCCCTTTGGCGCGAAATGCGGTCTTACTCTCTTGGTAACCTTTAATAGGTACCTCAAAAAACATGGTGAGGAAAGACCCAAATAGTCATAGCTGGAACGTTGCTATGTTTGGTTGCATGTTATTGCATCTTTTTATCGCGATGATATACGACAATTGCAGAACGTTGAATCACGTCGTTGATATAAAGAAAGAGCAAAGCACAAAGGACAATTTAAATACGTAATCTGGAGACCCCGGGAATTGGACTCGGTACCTCTGGATTACCGTTCCAACTTATCAATCACTCAACCACCCCAAAGCTTTTGCTTTGTGTGTTGATCTCCTATAGGATACTAATGCCTATAAGGAGAAATGACTAGGTATAAAAATGTCTTGAAACGCTTTATGAAAATGATGATATGAGAAATTTACAAAGTATTAGGTATAAGGTCGAGGAATAAACGTATCGAAATAGAATTTAGTCAACGTTAAAATGACTCTTTTCACTGAAGGAGCCCTGAACCCAACCTACCTAGACCTAGAGCCGTAGTACATCGCCTATTTTTTGCTGTCTCGCGCTGTCGGCTGTCATCCGTTTACCTTCTATGTCTACTTTTTATTTTCCAATTATTTTAATACCGTCTTTATAATTGTTTCTTAAGAGAGCAATGATGAATTGTTGAATTGTTGTATTGTTAGCGATTGCACGTAACTGATCTAATAACTTAGCAGCCTACTTAGTAGAAAAAATCTTAAATAGTCTCCGTGTGAATCATTGTGACATTATATTCCACGTGTAAACTCAGGGTTATGCTGGACTTCACTCCATGACCCTGAGTAAAAGGAGAACTATCTCTGAATTAAGAAAAAAAAAACGAAATACTCGCAAACTTTTGGCAAATTATTCTGGGTTGCGATTATAAATATAAATTATATTGGGTTGCGTTTATAAATAAATTGGCCAAAAGTTTCCATTTATTTTTATAATTCTTGTTTTGCGATGATGATGTTGATTAGTCCGAGCGGTCATCTGTTTTATAATCTTGGATCCTGTGATAATGGCAATATTTTTTTGCTTTATAAACAACTGAAATAAAAACGTAGGTACCTATAGTATCTTTGCGTTGTCATTGCTGTTTTTATTGCTTCATTGAATTCTTTATTGGCAAGGTGACCGGACCGGACCATATGTTTGTTGGCATAAACATAGCATAAAGCCTCGAAAAGGTATGCGATATTTTTTTGTATCTTTTTGTTCAATTCTTTGTTAATTTTATTCGTCTTACATCCTAATTTTATAAATTGACTATTTATTTGTCACGTTTATTCCGAGTTAGGGTAAAAAAGACAACCATAAGAAAATGTGGTTTTGAGGTAGTGTCAGCTCTGGGACAATACAACAATACTTTATTGCACACCAATAAAAGTTTACAAAAGGAAACAAGACAAATACAATTTAAAAATAACGGTAGACAACAGGTGGTCTTATCGCTAAAAAGCGATCTCTTCCAGACAACCTTTGGGTAGTGAACTTGATGAAAATTTTAACTTAATACAGAGTAGGTGCAGCAGAAGGTGAAGGGAGCACATAATGACATTATGCATATAGGGGCATTTATTTTAGCGTGTTGAGAAGAGGGCACTAATGCCACAAGCCATTAAGAGCCCTTATTCCTGTTAAAATGCTGATTGTTTTAGACATTCTTCTCTATGATCTAACATGTTTCATATTATGATATGAAACATGTATTTATATATGAATATGAAACAATAGTATGTTATTGATGTTACTATTTGGATTTATTGGCATATATTTGAAACCTACAGTTTGAATTTTTCATTGATAATTTTTGTTTCAAAAACTACTCGAAATTGACAAAATTCACGCAGATAATTCGTTGTTTAAATTATTTTTGACTGCACGCAATGAAAGCATAAAATATCTATGTCACTACCTAGAACTCGGGGAAAAGTATTATTCACATCAAAAATTTGGTTAAAATTTTCAATATATTTGTCATAATACGAAAAAAATTAATTTTAAAAGGAATAAGGCCTCTAAACACATTGATAAATTAGAAATGTGTGGGTCAACGTTTCGCCTGCGGTCCGAATAGGAAGTTTACCTCATATTTTCAACCCCCGGCGAAAAAAGAGGCGTGTTATAAGTTTAACATGCGAATCTGTGTGTCTGTCTGTGGCATCTTAGCCCCCAAACGGATGGACCAATTTGAGTGCGTTTTTTTTAATGGAACGACTTGTCCGTCGTCATGGTACTTAGCTATGTTTGGTAGCTTTAATTGGAATAAGTGACAAGATCTCGGCCAATATTGATGCTAAAAATTCCAAATTTTGTAGTTATGTTCACTTTTAGTAGCATTTTCTATATCACTCATTCAATTAGGGTATCATGATGCTACTCGCGTCGGGGCGGTTTAATTTTTTTAATTAAGGTTATCATTATCGACTACAGTATAATAAAACATGTATTTTCTGAGAAAATTTCACGGCCTTTGCTAGGTACTGTTATTTTGCATTTAAACTTTCAATAAAGATGAATAAAAATCATAAAAACATGTCAGATATCGACGTCTTTATTCTTTCATATTTATTGTCTGTTCTTTGTTTATGACATCGCGAAGGTTTACCTGAACACACAATTTAAGTGGGCCAGGGCTGTGTTGACCGAATGATCATGGTAGTCAATAATAATAAAATACTGTGGCACAAACGGTCATTAGTGGTTGCGAAATAGGAAGTTTGTGGAGTCTCCGTGGAAGACCTGTCATGTTAACAGAGTCATTCTAGTCTTTAACATTGTAAACTTTAAATATTTAAAGACGGTTTAACCGTGGACCATCGCCTAGACCGTTTGTCACGTAGTAGCATGGAGAGCGTCCCTGATGAAGAGCTCCATACGAGTTCGAAACATGTCGGGACGTTCCTGACAATTTTTACGTGAGTTTGAACCGTTTTTTTAATCACACTAATATAAAGGCGAAAAGTGTGTTTGTTACTTCTTCACACTAAACACTTATATTGTTTGTAACATATTTTAGGTTCCTGGTGCAGAAGAAGAAGACATCGATGAGATGTCGATATATTGATAAGGTCAGAGACGACCTGCAATCTACAAAACAATTGTTGGCAATTGAGCTTAGGTAATAATAACAATTAATTGTGTATGTGTGTGTGTGTGCCCAAGAAAGAGAGAACAAACGACTTCTTACTAGAATACAAAATCTAGAAGCTGAGTTGGCAAGAGAAGGAGCAACGGTTATATCAGTTACAGACGCTTATGACGAGAGACTTGTAAATAGTCTTAAAATGGAGATAGAGCAAAAGATACGGCAGACAATTTGGAGAAGCAATATTTGCAAGCAGCTGAAGACAGAGACACGGCACTCACAGAGCTGGAGGAGGTAAAACGAAGGAATGCAGAATTAGAAAAATAAATTAGAGCAAGCACTTCAGGTAAGGTTACCTCTTTAACGTTATCAGCTATTATTTAACGCTATTCGCTAGTCGCTAACTTCTTCTTCACGATTTTGATAAATTTTGGTGTTAAGGTAGCTGACACCCTGGATTTTAGCACTTCAGCTACTTTTTATCACGAAAAATCTAGTTTTCTCGTGGAATGAGCAGGTAACACCGCACGGCTTTTTGGAGTAGTAGGGCCTCGTGCAGGGTCCGTCCGGATTGTTACTACCGTCTTGCCTGCTAACCCACCGCCAAACAGCAATGTTCGCATTGTTGTGTTCCGGTGTGAGGGTAAGATAGCCGGTGAAATTACTAGCATAGAGGCATTCTATCTTCGTCCTCCGGGTAGGCAAGCACTTGTGACTCCTCTGGTGTTGCAGGTGTTTATGGGCGACGGTAATCGCTTTCCATCAGGCGATACGTTTGCTCGTTTGCCCCCTATGACATAAAAAAAAAAAAGAAAAAAAAAACGGCGCAGCTAGATATCAATAAAGATGTCTCACGATAGTTTTAATAGGATTATTGTAAACTTTATATTCATTTGTCCTTTGTAGGTATCCTATTGTTAAGGCGGGTCCTACCTAATGGATACACTTCGACTATTTGGGATGTTTGGTGTGTAATTTTTCCTTACCTTTGCTAAATCTGTGCGTTAAGGTATGTGCATTTTAAATACGTGAGTTGTATGGAAAATATTTTTTCAATGAAGAGGGGTTATTATTTCAAGAAAATATGAACAGCGCGATGTAGAAATTGTATGGGCGCGCGGCGCGGCGTCAGCCATACAGCACCACCATGTCCAACATTTCTTTTTCCTTTCATCACGCCAAAACGGCTGGACGGATTTTAACAAATTTTGGTATAAGGATAGCTAAACATCTAAAATGGTTATAAATTACTTTTATTCGACTACGGTAATCTAGTAGATTGAATACGATTGCAGGCATCTTGATGCTTCCTTATGCCTAATCAATAATCATCCTCCATTGTGAACTGATTAAATATTTATCTAAGACACGGTCGCATTCAGGTCACGTTTAATTCTTGAGTAAACTTTCAATCGCGTTGTTAAGTAGAAATCGGAACTGCCTTGAACATGGTCATTGATTTATGTACAGATCGTAAATACATACAACTGAAGATCTTTGTTCCAACTACATACATAGTGTTTTTATTTAGATTATAGATACCTACCAAAGGGGAGGCCTATGTTCAGCAGTGGACGTCCTATGGCTGAGATGATGATGATGATGATGATGATGATAGATACCTAATCAAAGGACAACTTATTGACATATTTATAACTGGCGAGAGGTTCGAGAATTATAAGTATTGCCCTGAATGTATGTGTGAAATGTATACATGTAAATTATATGCATAGTTTAGTTTAAACGTAACTCTTCATGTAAATTTATGGTACGCACTGAATAAATTGGAAAACTCGATAAAAACAAAACAATCACGGATTGGACTAAACTACTAAAGTATCGTAGGGATCAAACTCTTCCAAATAGTTCCCTGTATCACCTCCAAAAGTTCGTACATCGTTATTCCTACATGTAAATAAGAAAGAAGATGCAATTATTATGTTTGAACTTTAAACGTTCTGCATACTATGTCATCCAACGAAACATTTTTTTGTGTTGTTTTATTTACTTGAGGAAAAGTTTTTATTTGTTAGAATTTCATTATTCAGTAAAAAAAAATCGTTTTGTTTTTTAATATTTCCAATATTTTTTGTGTAAATACCAGACAACAATAATATTTATATTACCATTATTACATTATAAAAAAACACTGAAGTGTTGCAATTTTCAAACCCTATATACGACTTCGCGTCATAATGACGTCACCGGCACCATAGGTTCGCTCCCATCCTACGAGGAATTTACCTATGACTCACATAGGAATTTACCTATGACCTATAAGTAAATTCCTAAGGACGTTATCCACAAACTATGAGATTGCGGGCTGGGAAGATGCAAAAAGTGCTTGGTCAATTGCTTGCGCTGGCAATTTCTGAAAATTCAGAGTCACAAAGGAGCTGGGACGCCATCATTTATGTAAATTGACAATAGATTCCCTCTTAAGCCACCGCTCCGCGGAAGAATATAACTAGACTTTTAGCAGTAGGTACCAAAGAGACCGGATACTGGCTCAAAGGTCATCCTTCCGTGAGCACTGGTTTCCTAGAACCCAATACCCTCCAACTTGAAGTTTGTCTCCCTCTCGGGGTCCCAGCCTGCGCCCCACACCGATGCCCCTGCGGCAAAGACGTGGACAGTGACCCACCAAGGACTTTCCTGCCGGCAGCGCAGCGCAGGCCACTTCTCAAGACATGCTGCTCTGAACGACATCATCCGGTCTCTTGCGTCAATCAATATCCCTTTTAGAGGCAACCGGCATTTCAAGAGAGGATGGAAGGAGACAGGACGGAATGTCTTTGATTCCGTGGAGTAAGGGACGGGTGCTAGTGTGGGAAGCAATCTGTGTAGACAAACTGGCCCGTCACATCTCCACAGAACATCGACTAGAGCCGGAGAAGTGGCAGAAGCGGCCGAAGGCATAAAACGTAACAAATAAATAAATAAAAATCGGACAAACTCATACAAATCGATCTAGTTCCAAATTAAGCTCAAGAAGGCTTGTGTTATGCTCACTAGACGACGATATACATACGTATATAGATAAATATATACTAAAATAGGTACGTAGAACAACCATGACCCAGGAACAAATTTTCGAGTTCATCACACAAATATTTTCCCTGGCCGGTATTCGAACCCGGGACCGCCGGCTCAGTAGACAGGTGCTCTACAAACTGCGCCAAACGCGTCGTCAAATATAGTGGCTTTGGCGTTGAGTATAAATTTTATAGACTGGTAGTTCATATTAAAATATTCAAGTCTAACGGCATTTTGTGAGCCATTTTGGCAACATGACTTTTCCGATGTAAAAATGCCTGCTGAATTCAGTTCTGAATGTTGCCAAGTCGAATTTTGCCCACCTCCCCCTATTTCCCCCCTTTTTATCTCAAACTATGTCCCTATTCACGGTTTTACGGTTTTAAACAAAAAGTATTACAGTTAGAAAAAAGTTGTCAAGGACAAAAATGATCTCTATAAAATGTCCTATAACACGGTGTATATTTTCTTTTAGTAGGTTTTATGGTTTGTGAGAAATATCTTCCTAAACTTCATTATTAAAAAAAAATGATAATCATGGTCGAGGCAGTGAAATACACTTATTTTGGGATACTTGGTATCGCACTGGATCGAGCCGCTCTGCAGCGCTGGACGCTTACATCTAGTTGGCATGCTACTTGTTATCTGTCCAGACTTACGAGGCTTTCGGTCATAAGTAGGTAGTCGTCAGATTTACACGCAAAACTGTTGGGCTAAAAGGGACGTAGAAAATAAAAATGCTTTGCTTCCGACGATGAAGCCACTTGTTTTAGTTGACACTTTTTTTTATAACTGTAATACTTTTTGTTTAAAACCGTAAAAACCGTGATTAGGTATTTTGAGGTAAAAAGGGGAGAAATGGGGGGGGGGGGGATCAAAATTCGGCTTGGGAACATTCAGAACTGAATTCAGCAGGCTTTTGTACATCGGAAAAGTCATGTTGCCCAAATGGCTCACAAAATGCCGTTAGAACGGTAAAGGAAGCCGATTTTTAGAATGTTCTACCAATCTATTACACCTTTTGGCGTCGAGACGATTGGGTTCATGGGGCACCAGCGCATTAAGACTCTTCTAAGATATCTCTTAGAGATTAATTGAAGTATCTGGTGTCCGGAGAACTAGCAGTTTCCTCGCTCAAATAATCAGTTTAGCGATTCAGAAAACTTCGCCAGCATTTTAGGCATGCCGCAGGGGCCAATCTTAGATTTCGTTTATCATTATTTTGTTATATACTTCCGACAGTTTCCTAGGTTTTATTTTCAGAATTGTTTTATTAATTGTCCTCTATGACCCCTCTTGACTCGAAGGCTAAATCCGTCACAGTCGCTAATTTCTTAAATAAAGTCAGTACCTTAAAAATTCCATGAACTAATCATTCTATACAACATCATACGTAGAAAACAAGTTCAAGTGCATGTTAATCATTTATGTAAATAATCATGTTTGGTAATTTAGAATAGTTTTTCGGATAATTTGCACACTCAGGTTCTAATTAATTATGCAATGCGATAAAGAGCATGTCCGCTTTAAATTATTATTCGGACTATTAATAGTAGCGCAGAGGTACTTCTACAGTCTTTATTCAGCTTATTTTTTTATATAAGGGCTGTATAAGCCATTATTTATTTATTTAAACTTTATTGCACAAAACTAAAGTCAGTACAAATGGCGAACTAAATGCCTAATGGCATTCTCTACCAGTCAACCATAGTGGCAAACAGAGATGCTTCAAGTGGGTGCAGAGTAGAAAATGTATCGTTCGGAGAGCATCTAAGATATAAGTGAATACATGTATATTATATAACTTAACTACCATAAATACAATAAAACATACCTACGTATATTTACATACTATGAGATGTATATTATATAATATATAATAATAAATACGATGAAATGTCTGCTGCATAGGATGATGGCCACTATTCGAGTTCTTGTTCGAGCAAGTTCCTACGTAGCATCCGCTCGAAAACTACCTTGCTTGGGGCTTGTCTAATAGAGAGAGGGAGTGAATTTCAAAGACGACTTGCCTGAACGTCGAAAGAATTGGACATGAAACCAGAATGGTGCGAAGGAATCGAGAGTTTGATAGTTCGGGAGGACCGATGTTTACCGCCTGGAGGGGGAGTTTGAAAAGTGAATTTACTTTTGAGGTATCCTGGAGCAGAAGGCTCAAACAAGATGGAGAACAGAGTACATAGGATCCTGAGGGATTTGCGACTACGTATGGGAAGCCAGTTAAGCGGACGCCGGAAGGACAAAACGTGGTCATATTTACGAAGGCCGAAGATGAATCGTATCCCATTGTTAAGGGGCTCCCTACAGAAATCAGCCAATTTGATGATTTTTACATCGTATCTAGTTTGTGGATTATAGAGTTATAATGTCCTATTTAATATATATTGTAGTATGGTCTATGCTTAACACTTTGTAGTGACCCGAATTTTGATTTAACGACTGTGTATTTAAAAAAAAATATTCGGTGAAGGACCAAAAATACACTAATCTCGTTTCTACTTTTATCCCCGGTGTATATGTAGAAAATATCTTACATTTTATTGTTCTAAACCATATTCCACAAAATTTGTTGTGAAGCTTTTTCTATTTTTCTCAATACTTTTCGAGAAAAACGCAAAAAACCGTTTCCACAACTTTTTCCCCGAAAAAATCGTAAACTTTGACGGCCTGTATCTCAAAGTCAGTGACATGTGAAAGGTACTTGATACGGTATTTTGTTGTGGAAAAACTATGTTATTATGATTAGCTATTTATAATATGGGAAAATCTATCGCAACAGATCGAAGGTCATTGACAGCGGGGAGCCCCTTAAGGAGGCGATCTAGTTTATTTAGCTTATGCAGTTTGGGTTTTAATTCAATCATAGATATTTCAGTCTATACATTCATTGAGGTATTTAAACTTTATTTCTTATGCATCTTCATGACAATCGTCTACATTGTATTGGTGCGAAAGGTTCCGCTCGCTCCCCGCTCTTCACTTTCGGGTAGCAACGACGATTCGGCCCTTTAAAACGGTTGTGGGTACCCATACAAAAGAAAATAGTTCCATTTTAACGGGCTGAGACCATACTATATCTACTGAACTTATGAGGTTTCCTTTAAAAAAATTTTTTTTTTCATTTTATGACAAAAATATTGATAATTATAACCAACTTTTTGAAGTGTTACTTTTCCCTGAGTTCTAGGTAGTACCTAGCTATTTCATGCTTTCATTGCGTGGAGTCGAAAATAAGTTGAAAAAACGAATTTTCCGCGTAAATTTGTCAATTTCTAGTAGTTTTTGAAACAAAAATCATTAATGAATAATTCAAACTGTAGGTTTCAAATATTTACCAATAAAATAAATCCCAATAGCCCTGTTCTAGGTAGTAACATCAATAATATGTTAAGAAACATGTTTGATCATAGAGAAAAAAACCTAAAACAATCAATATTTTAAAAGGAATAAGGCCTCTTAACAGCTTAAGCCATAATAGGCATGACATTTTTTTAAAGGAGGTATTTGTATATACATATTAACCTATACTTGTCTATAACCTAATTTATAGCAAAACAGCTGGTTTTACAACCCATGCCATATTGCGGATTTTTAATGGTAGGTACTTATTTATTTTACTGGCAACGACTATTTTTTTTTGGTAACTGACGTTCAAAGTCAGTGAATGTAAACAAAGAAGAAACGGGACTAAATATTCCGCAAATTTGAAGTCGTCCAACGAAACATTTGTCGTGTTGTTTCATTTAATACTTGAGGTTTTTTTTTTTTTTTAATTTCATTATCCAGTAAAAATGTTATTCGTATCGTTTTTGAATATTTACATATTTTTTTGAATAAATACCAATTTTTTTTATAAATAAACATTAATATTATATTACCATTAAGTATTAATCCGCAGAAGAACCAAGGTAACCGACATAGTGCACAGCATTGCCCGGTTGAAGTGGCAATGGGCAGGCCATGTAGCCCGGAGAACGGACGGCCGTTGGGGCAGCAAAGTCCTAGAGTGGCGACCACGTATAGGAAAGCGCAGCGTGGGTCGGCCCCCGACTACGAGATGTATCAAGTTCTTTATTAAACAAGAAAAAAGGAACTATACCATATTACTTTCCCACTATCTCGAAACATATTGAAGCAAAACCTCAAAACTCAACACCAATTAAGGACGGGAAATATTTTTTTCGAGCCTAAACTAAATAGAAAACAAAGAAATAATGTAATAATCATACATCAAAATATACAAGGTTTGTTATGCAAGTTAGAAGAAATAGAAATATGCATTAAGGAAAAAAGTAAATTAGGAAAAGTAATAGATATTTTATGTTTCACCGAAACATTTATTAAACGGGGCAGTGAAAGTAATATACGTCTTCAAGGTTTTAATTTAGCAGCTCAATATTCAAGGGTAAATAAAAAACGTGGTGGCTCTTGCATCTTGCTTAGAAAGAACATTAAATATAAACCTTTACTATGGTGTAACAAGTTATCTTTTGAGAAAGTGTTTGAATGTTGTGGAATTGAAATACCAGACCATAAACTTATTGTATTCTGCATATATAGAGTTCCAGATAAGAAAAATCTCAACGTGTTTTTTGATAAACTTGATGCACTACTGTACAAAGCAACAATAAGTAATAAAATGAAAATTGTTATTACAGGCGACTTGAACATTAATACTTTGGTGTCAGAATTTGTAACACAACGCCTGAAACATCTGTTTCTAAACTATCACATCAATTTACACATTAATGTCCCCACACGGGGAAAAGCATGTATCGACCACATAGCAAGTAATATAAAGGATGTCTTAGGATATGTTTACAAATTGTACCTATCTGATCATGAAACATGCCAAGTGCTTGAATTTGAAACAACCGAGCCACTAACACAGCACAATAAATTTTGTTACATTAAAAACAGGGTATACAGCGATGAAAATATTAATGCATTTCTCAAATCTATTGCTGCTTTAACATGGTCTGAAGCAATAAATGAATCTGATAGTGATCTAGCCTTTAACAGTTTTCACGATATGTTTTGTCTTTTTTATGACCTTTGTTTTCCCGAACGAAGGCTAAAGCTAAATTCAAATACTAAAACACGGCCTTGGATCACAAAAGGCATAAAAACGTCATGCATTAGAAAGAGGAAGCTCAGGTTCTTATTCTACAAACATAAAACAATTGAATACAGAATAGCTTATAAGACATACAGTAAATTACTCAAAACATGTATTTCACAATCACAACAAAATGTAAATTACAAAACTGTACTGAACTCAAAAAATAAGAGTAAAGCTACTTGGGATATTATAAAAGATTCAGGAAATGATATAGGAGTGTTTGAAGGTATTGAGTCAGTAAAAATACGAAGCCAAATAATTCACGATCCGAAAGAGATAGCAAATGCATTTAACGACCATTTTTTTAAATATTGCACAGTATACAACTAATAGGCAAGCGAATATTGGAAACATTATACCTATAAGTTCGAGCATTTTCATTACTCCTTGCACACCAGACGAAGTAATGAAACATATAAAATCGCTGAATAATACCAAAGCTGTAGGTTTCGACGGTATAGCAACACGAATTATAAAAGCGAGTGCCAATCTTATAGCTCCTATACTAGCACATTTGTTAAATGAGTCTTTCAGTCAAGGCAAATTTCCCTCTCGGTTAAAACAATCTATAGTATAAACCTTATACAAAAAAGAAGATCGGCAAGATATGAATAATTACCGCCCAATAACGCTCATTTCAATTTTTTCTAAAATATACGAAAAAGCCATGCATCAAAGAGTCACAAGTTTTTGTAATAAAAATAAAATTATAACTGAAGAACAAAACGGTTTCCAAAAAGGAAAATCGACTACGTTAGCCTGCTATGCATTAATAGAATCTTTAATGGAACAAATTGATAAAAATAAGTATTTAACTGGAGTATTTTTTGACATGAGCAAAGCATTCGATTATGTAAATCATAATACGTTAATAGCTAAATGTGAAAAATATGGCATTAGAGGAACTGCGTTAAATTGGCTAAAAAGCTACCTTTCTGGACGAAACCAGTGTGTAGAAATAAATAAAATAAATAGACAGAATGAAGTACAAAAATATAGATCATCACATAAAATTAATAATTCTGGAGTACCTCAGGGCAGTGTATTAGGCCCCTTGCTATTTATTATATATATAAATGATCTTCCGAGAGCTTGTATTTATAAAACAGTTTTATTTGCAGATGACATTTCAATCATAATTCCTAATGATAACAATGATAACATTTCATATTTGAATAATATTAATATGACTATTGACTCTATATGTAATTGGCTGGAAAATAATGATTTATTAGTGAATACCCAAAAAACAAAATACATACAATTCTGCAATACAAAGACACACACACCGAAATTAAGCATTAAATGTAAGGGAGAAGAAATCGAAGAAGTAGATGTAACCAAATTTCTGGGTATTATTGTAGATCGTCACTGTAAGTGGAAACATCATGTGGACAATATTTGTACCAAATTGGAAAGATTTACATATGCCCTTAGAAGATTAAAACGTATTGCTGGTGAAAAAGCTGCCCTGACCGCATACCACGGCTACGTTGCATCTCTGTTAAGGTACGGGCTTATTATTTGGGGTAATTCAACAATTGCGAAAAATGCATTTACCAGCCAAAAAAAGTGTGTAAGAGCCCTCAGTGGAGTAGGACCTCTAGAGTCATGTAGACCGTTATTCAGGAAGCTCAACCTATTAACTCTTACAGGGTTGTATATCTTGGAAATAGGCATTTTTGTATGGGCAAATCCCAATTTATATACGACATCAGTAGCTAATCCGAAACTTCGACCAAGAGATCCTGCAAAATTAATGGCTCCGCGATATAAAACCGCGCTGCAGAGAAACAATTGTCACGCAATGACTATAAAAATATATAACCACATCCCACTAGCAATTAGACAACTGCCAAGTTTAGCGAAATTCAGACGAGTGTTATGTCAGTGGTTGAAAGAAAAATGTTTCTATACATTAAATGAATTTCTAGAGTGTAAGTCATTGTAAAATAATGGAAAATGAGTAACACAATAATAAATTAATAATTAATAATAATAATATTTGAAATTTTGGCATGCTGTGATAAGCTAAGTGTATGATCTAAAAACAAGCCATTTACTATGTCAGCCAAATGTAACTACACTTAAGGCAAATAAAGATTTTCATTTCATTTCATTTCATTTCTAGATGGACGGATGACCTCGTGAGGGTAGCGGGGAATAATTGGATGCAGTCTGCACGGGATCGCACTTTGTGGCGAGTCATGGGGGAGGCCAATGTTCAGCAGTGGACGTCTGTGGCTGATAGATAGAAGTATTATTTATAAAGAATCACTGAACGTTGTTTTAAAAAAACATCCTATATATGCGTCATAATGACGTCACCGGCACCAAATCTTCGCTCCCTGATAATGGTTATTCATGGACGGAAAATCCTCGATCATAGTTCCGCGTAATCTGTGGTTTTGATGACGTATCTCAGCCATCATGATCACCAGGATCACGATAAACATTAAATATAAGCTTAAATACATGAAAATCTAAGAGGCTATGCCGAGGTTTTCCCCGGGGGCTACAGTACCTACAGGGTTCATCAAACTACGACTAGAAAGAAATTAGTGGAAACATGCAATAGGCACGATGATTTTTTTTTGAGGATGTTAACGATTATATTTTTTATTGGATTCAAATGTCTATATGGGACTAACTACACTTAGACTGCTCTAAAAGTTAGAAATAACCTTTAAAGTTTAACATTTCTACGGAGCGCTAATAGCTCTGTACAAATGGCCATCTAATCGTGACGTCATTATAATATATGTATGGAGGCAATAAGTAATATGCCATTTTCACAGTGAAAAAGTGCGTTTATGTTCATGGTTGTCATCCAATTATTGTTATGTTAAATTATGAAGTTCCTACCTTTGAAGTCACATAATTAAAAAAAATATATATATATTTATTTCAATGACATACTGAGCTAATTTTATTCATATTAACTCTGCCGCGCTACGGTGAAAGGGCGTATCTTACTATGACATCCGTATAAAGATACGACCTTTTACTGTAACACGGCAGAGCTACAATATGCTGTAGAATTTAACATCAGTCATCCCTATTGTTCAAATCATCCACACCTAGCTCTACCGTGTTACGGTAAAAAGGTCTTATCTTTTTACGTGTGTTTTAGTAAAATACGTCCTTTTGTCGTAGCAAGTCTTAATTTCAAGTACATATCGCGTGGGAAGCCACGGTGAAAAAAGAAAAAAAAGAGATGTATTATAAATATTATAATATATGCCCATAAGAGTACAAAGGAACAAAACGCTATTATTTTTTTATGGACATGATTGACATTCGATTTTGTTTATAAATTATTTATTATTATTGTCTAAGCATATTATTCATGTTCATTGAAATGTCACACAATGTTAATTTAATTACGGCCTTTTCCCAATTTAAAAATGGTCTCTCATTTGTATTTTTTTATTTAACATCTATATACTACCTACTAAATAACTAGGCAAGTAACGGTAGCATACTATTTTGGCATCATATTTAGGTTCAAGTCTCTTCTGTGGATAATTATAATTATTACTCTAATTTTCTGATAAAACTCGTATGTAAATGTTCCCTCTTCTATAATCCGATGTAATAACAATAGGTATGGTATAACCTGGATTCATACAAGCTCTTAACTTTTGACCACCGGAGGGACTTTTGTTTTTTGACTTATACTTTATATTTACATAATCTTTTGATTTTAGATTTTTTGATTCTGTGCAATGATTGGGAACAGCGTTTTGCTAGCAGACTGAAAGTAAAGAGATTCGACTCACCGTTCTCTCAAAACAGGATCCAATCCAACAGTAGGTTCATCCAGAATCAGTAGCTCCGGTTCATGGACCAGCGCCGCTGCCAGCGAGACCCTTCTCTGCTGCCCCCCGGACATGGATTTGATCAGTCTACCAGCTGGAGGCAGGTCCAGGAGGCTGCTGAGGAATTCGAAGCGTTCGCTGAGCCTCTTCATCTTCATGCCGTAGATACGGCCGAAGTAGTAGATCGCGTCGCGTACGGTGAATTCGCCGACTAGAGCTATGTCCTGAAATTATAAGTTTGTGGTTACGGCTATGTAATCAAAAGTGCCAGCACACATAGTATTTACAAAGGCTAAAATTTAACAACTCTAGGTTCATAGTCATAGACATTAAGATCTATTAAATAAAAAGCACATCTCGCCACGACTTCGTTTTTCGCCCGACTCAGCAACACCCTTCATGTTCGCATGGTATTGTAAAGTGACAGAAAATGTTTGTCGCGCGACGCGACAGAGTCAATTTGGGCTAGAGCTGACATTCCTGCTAATGAATGGTGGAAATAATTGTTATTAATTATTTATTTCCTTAAAAAAAGCGCCTATTTTTTACTTCAACTTCAGAATACAGTACGTGAGCTGACAGAATGAGTTTCGAGGAAGCTAAAACGTTACCTAATTGAAAAATAGGTACTAACTAAATCGATGTAAGTTTTCTGTTATATAACTTCAATTCGACAATTAAAAACCGCAACGAAGAGAATATGATCTGTTTAACAACCAATTAACATGATTATTAAGATATAATGAGTAATTTAATACATTTTAATTTCAGGTCATCTGTAAGGTTAATTATTAGATGAGGGTGACTTGATTAGAGGTGATGAAATTAATGCCTAGATAACATCGAGATGGCATCATAACTCAGCCTAGTTCAAGGTTTGTGAAAAATAAAAAATAAATATATCGTAGCTTGATGCATCTCATTAAATTCTCATTAGGTCGATTAATTCACTAGCAGGCACGAGGCAGGGGAATAATGAGGACTTCGTACATCCTGGAAGTCCTGTTCTGACTTGTGTCATCATTAGTACCTGAGTGACCATAGATAGTTTATCTTTTGTGCCTTGCATTGTGGCATATATCCACACACACGAACTAGACAGTCCACGACCTGTCTACGCAGGGTTCTAGAGTACTTACATTGCCAGTGATAACCTAAAAAAACTGATGATCACTAGAAAAATTGAAGGCAAGCGACAGAGAGGCAGGAGCAATACACGCTGGACAGACCAGATTCGCACAACCCTTGGTACTACAGTTCACGGTGCTTTTCACACGGCTACTGATAGCAGCAGATGGCGGCGCATCATCCGGGAGAGACTGTTCCGAGAAAATGACCACGACTCAGCAATGAGGCAATCGACGCATGGAGGAGGAGGTGGCATATATCCCCAGCTCTGGGATCGAGAAAGCTGCCCCAACACTTCACTTGAAACAAACTGTCGCCAGTAGTCACGATGCAAGAATGTTAACTTGGTCGTGTCGCCCTGAAGAGTAATTTCTTCTACCGTGCCATGGTTTAGCCCTGGCCTTTGGTATGTACTGCCAGGGGCCGAAGAAGCTGCCTTGCAGTAACACCTTACTCCTATTAAACTTTAGTCAGTCAAGTCAGACTACGATATAGTAATGTCCATTAAACGGCGGCGGCCGCCCGCGTTGATACTTGAATGTGATCGCAGTACCATACACTTGGTGCGCGCGGGTCGCCTTACATGCTCCGTCTAGTGGGTGTTGCCTGTGTTCACGAATACACCGCCCTGGGTATGTTATTTACTATTAATTGTATCATCTTTCACACGTGACCCTTGATAGTCCTAAGTGTCTTACCTGTGGCATGTATCCGACCCTCGGACCTGGTACCCCACTGCCCTTTTCTCCCGGCCGTCCTCCCAGCACCCACACTTCCCCGCTGTCCAACCGTCGTCTGCCTACGATGCAGGACAGTAGGGTTGTCTTCCCGCACCCTGAGGGACCGAGGAGGCCGTATCTGAAACAAACACGATTATTAGAATTTCTAAATTACTTCAATTTAATTCAATTCAAATAATTTATTTCGGATTAATGATCCATGGATTGTTAGTAACATACAGGGAACATTGAAAATTAAGATGCAATGTACGTTATTGCACATAAAAACTAAAATAGAAGTACAAACAAAACAAATAGTAAAGTTAAAAATCTAATAGGCATTCTAGATGCACCATTTGTCAACATCTGTCGATGCCATAAGTGGCTATTCCACTACGACATACCTTAAAGGACCCAGAATTTCCGGATTTTAGATCACTTGAAGTTAAAGGCGAACAAGCATTTGATAACAATTTTCAAATAGTTAAGTTTAAGTATACTAATTTCATTACTTTATTATTACAGAACCCAAAACTATTATCTTCATTTGGTTATACGGACTAATTTTGAAAAGAACCAAAAAAATATCGGCCAAGTGCGAGTGGGACTCGCGCACGAAGGATTCCTTACCATTATCTATAAGTTTGTTGTATGGGAGCCCTCCTTAAGTATTTATTTAATTTTATTTTTAGTATTTGTCGTCTAGTTAGCGGCAATAGAAATACATCATCTGTGAAAATTTCAACTGTCTAGCTATAACCGTTCTTGGCAGACGGACAGACGGACGGACGGACAGCGAAGTCTCAGTAATAGGGTCCCGTTTTTACCCTTTGGGTACGGAACCCTAAAAAAGCTGAAAGCAGCGTCGTCTAATGCCTTGATCACACATCACACCTACCGAGACAGTGGGCGAGACAGTGATCTCGTCCCTGTCACACACAATACAAACGGGCGAGACAGAGCACTGTCTCGCCCACGCACGTCTCGCCGCTGTACTCGGTAGGAGTGATCAAGGCATAAGAATCAGCACTCAAATGACGTCACCTTGTAGAAATGACTTGAATATTGACGGTCGCATCCTATAAAAAAATCCGGCTTAGTAATAAAATAAATAGTCCGAATGCATGATTTATTGCGCTGTGACCAATTAATTACTTCTCGTGTGTTACGCTCTTTTAGAACGAGGAACTTTTCAAATGGATTTTTTTAATTAGGATATTTTAATGTTTCTTTGACTATCAGAAAAAGGCTTGGTTAAAAAAATATATATATATTTATATATATATATATATTATTTTTTGGCAAAATATGCGTCACTTAGTCAATTGTGATTTTGATATCAGCTGAGGTCGAGGCGTTTCAAATATATAATCCAAACTTGCAGTCGGTTAAACTTACATTTTCAATTTTTTTCTAAAATTTTGAAGGTCAATATCATTCCAACACAAACGCAAGCCGAGCAATAAGCATTCGACCCACATTCTGGGCTCTTGAACATGACCCGTCCATTACATAACATAAAGCAACGAGGGAACTTTACATCAACAGTAATATGTACGTAAACATTGCTGTTTAAATGTGAACTTCATCAAAAGGTAGTAGAGTTCACAATTTTAACTTTCTTAGTTGTATCTGTGCCGTTGTGTGGGAAGACGATGTTTCCGTAATACTGGAACTGGCTTCGATTAAGTTCAATGGTTGTTTTATAATTGTGTGAAAAAACTAGGTTCCACGATTTAGCATAAGATTCGTATCTTAATCCATATAGTTTAGCCACGTAGCTTGAAATGTATATAGTAAAAGAGAAAATAAATATCAAGCGCGCTTATAGAAGGTAGATGAGATCAGACCTCTGCCTCTGCTTACCTAATATACTTACTAGCTCCATTTCAAGCTACACAGGTAGCAAACAGGCTGCATTATAACTCTAATTTAAACTGTATAAAGGCTCCTCTATGTGCTATAAGATAGCAGTTATGTATGAAGCAAAGGTCTAACTAAGTGCCGTGGAAAACCGAAAGCGTGAGATATCGCGAACGAGGTGCCATTTAGGCTTTATACAAATTTTGTGGTCAACCCTCTGAATGTAATTTAATCCGTATCTACTGAAGTAATCCGTTTTAGATTCTGTTTAGTTATTTTCAGCGGAACTCAACTTAGTTTGTTATTCGTCCATAGTCTGTACTCAAAAGAAGAACCCGCAACCATCGACCGCGCCCGGATAACAGTTCGGTAATCATATTGGCATTGAGCGGCGCGCGGCCGCAAGGTGTGTTGTGTTGTGCTCACCGATGCATGTCCTTTCTATAGGGACAGCAAACATGGTGTACCTACTTACATGATGCTTCTCTCGACGGTCATCTTGTAGTGCCGCAGAACAGCCTTGTAGTTTAGCTTGTCCTCCCGTCCATAGTACATGCACGGGACACCAAGCAAGGCTAGCTCCCGCCCTGCTATCTTATCTGTGCTATCTGATGCATGCCTATTACCTTAAGAAGAGCAACATGGTGTACTCACCTGATGCCTCTCTCGACATGTCCTCCCGTCCATAGTACTTGCACAGGACACCAGTTGAGCACAGCTAGCTTCCGCCCTGCTATCTTATCTGTGCTATCTGATGCATGCCTATAACCTTAAGAAGAACAACATGGTGTACTCACATGATGCCTCTCTCGACGGTCATGTTGAAGTGCCGCAGCACAGGCTTGTAGTCTGGTTTGTCTTCTCGTCCATAGTACTTGCACGCCCGGGACACCACCACAGCTAGCTCCCGCCCCGCCATTTTGTTTGTGCTCACTGACGCATGCTTGAAATACCTGAGGAAGAGATAAGATATACATAAGTTAAGGGTTATGATTATGATTGAAATATCTGAGAAAGAGACTATACGTAAGACAAATATATGAAAGGCGGATTGGTTATTAAGCCACGGTCGAAAATTGCGTTCGGTAGTGATACTGCGAAATTTAATTAAGTCCGTTTTTCATCTAGAAGCACTGCATTATACTCGTACAAGTTCTATTAAAGATAAAAAGGGGCGCACTATATAATTTAGACATTAAAACAATTTATAGGTACTAAATTTTTTATTGACTTAATTGTGTAAAAGTGTATTTAGGTTATACCTCTTAATGCAAAACATAAAGGTTTAAAAGTAATATTTTGGAGAGCCTTGTGGAAAGTAGACAAAAAAGGCAACATTTCGGATAAATTTCACTAGAACGTTACACCAAACGAAAGTTATAACTATATTGTCTTAGACTCTATAATTCGATTTGCAATAAGCTTACAAGTTATATCACTTCTGTCAGTATTCAATAACCATCTGTAAGATGATGCAGAGATTAGGTTTAATTAGTAATTTGTGAAGCAGAAAATTACTGAGATATTAATAACAGGCAGTAGGCACCAACTCAGACGAATTGCATGTCTACCGTACCGTTATTAAGCACGTCCGGATTGTATGACGTTGATTTTTCACCTACTTAAAAAATGGCGAGTTCCTAAGATGATGAGAAGATTCATGCCATGCGGCATTCATTTAGTTTTGTACGAAAGGTACAGATGTGTGAATACTAGTTTTCCATCGTATTGTGTCGGAATAGTTCGTTTTAGCTTGTTTTGTCTATCAACTTCGGTGAAAAAGTTGAGATGGAAACATTAAAACTAGCTTACCCGACAAAAGCGATGGAAAACTATTATTCACTACATCTGTACTGTAAATTGATTGACGTCATGGACGTCCTAATGGTCTCGTTTTCTGAAACGCAATATAAAAAGAATCGTAGTGGTTTTGTTAACTACGAAAAAGAGTATTTAATTGCAAATGTGATATTTTTCCGCCAAATTGCAATGTGATAATTAATGTTGTTTATTTGGGTATATCTTTATGCAGTATCCCTGACAATAAAAAACAATATAGTACGCCTATAACGACCCACCCGATGTTTTTAACTCCCGATGAAAAAAGAGGGCTGTTATAAGTTCAACATGTGTATCTGTGTGTCTGTCTGCGGCATCGTATCATCTAAACGGGAGGACTGATGTGAGTGCGTTTTTCGGAATCGGAGCTCTCGTCTCCAAGATATTCAGCTTTTTGTGAAACAAGTGCCCGGATCTCAACGAATATTGAAGCTAGGAATTCCAAATTTTGTAGTTATATTCAGTTTTAGTAGCATTTTCTCCATTACTCATTAGAGAAAGGGAGGAAAGGGTCTCATCATGACCAGCTACTTGTATCGGGGGTGTTTTAAATTTAAGTTATTATTCACAGTAAGTCGTAATAATTCAGCATCAGTCATAATCCCTATTTTCAACATTTGTTCCGCCTCTCTAGGAGACATCATCAACGCATGAGGCATCAAAGTGACTATGTATCCAGACCTAAAAAACTGATTACGTTCTTCACAAATCATAGCTTAGTTATACTTTTTAGTTTAGCAGCTATTGAACTGTTGACCTTTGCGCAGTAGGCAGATAAATTACATAACGCATTCAAATTTCTCACTTTGGTATGTTGCATCAATGTCTTGTTAAACTTGTAGGTACATGTGTTGATTCATACCAAATTCAACTAAGCTCATAAAGTTTGGTATGTAAATTGGAAGGTTTTTTTTTATTTAAGGCTTTTTATCCGTTCAAAAATAATGATTGCTTTAGACATCTTCTCTTTGATCAAACAATATGTTTCTGAACATATTATCAATGTTACTCATTAGATCAGGGGTATTGCGATTTCTTGGTAGGTATATATTTGAAACCTACTGTTTGAATTTTTCATTGATAATTTTTGTTTCAAAAACTACTCGAAATTAACAAAATTCGCGCATATCTGGTTAGTTTAACTTATATACGACGGCACTTGGGTTATATTTGCATAAGTCTTCAATTCAGTTGACATTTTAACTTGATCATGGTTAAGTAGTCATCTTTTAAAAGTTTTTAAAACCACATTTCAAAGGTTAGGCAACGCACCGCCCTGTCGTTTTCCGCAGAACTCGAGTGTCTCTCAATCTTGTACAAACAGCAAATAGGTTAGTTACGATAATGTTTGTAGATCAATAGTCGTGGTATTTGGGGGTTCGTTCTCCAATGGTGCCGACACAGCAGTCTTTCGTTTTTCTATTAGAACTCAACTATGTAAGCGGCGCGTAAGAATAATCCCCCAAAAGGGGTACACAGGGCCAGTGCCCAGGGCCCCCAATTTCACAGGGCCCCCTAAAAATCATAAATGCCGTTTTTTACTCTGCTGGACAGATAAAAATAAACTTTGTCTATAAGTACGTGTCTATAGAGGAACCTATTGACTGCCCGAAGGCCTCGGCATGTACTAAGACGGCCTTGAGTACTTAGGTAGGTATGCCAGCTAGGCTATGTAGCTCACTATTAGTGGTTTTTGCCTCGCACGCCACTAAGGGTACTTAGTTACGGAGCCTTAAAGTTATTTCCTCTTTTTGATGCAACACGCAGAAAGAAAGGAACCTCTTCCTCCTGTTCTGCTCTTTTATCTATTAAAAACCAAGGATAGAGACCAACAATCGCACATAAAACCATGCCGCAATCGGTTTACCCGTTTGAAATTTAAAATGCTGCAAGCAGACATTGTGTGTCTTTCTTTCTTTACCTTTCTGCGTTTCCTAGGTTCCATCGCTATCAGGCGCTGCCGTAGTACGCATAGCCAATATGGTCTCAGACTTCATCTCACGCCATCGAGATGTGTCGACGGCAGCGGCAAAGTCTATAACTGACGCAACGTACATTACGTGTGCCTCGGATGACCGGAACAGTGTGCCAACGTCAATTATGTCATCGACCTCGCCCGAATCGGCGCAAGTGGGTAACAACCTTGCTCGACCTACATGGATGCTGGGGAAATTGTACTGAGATTTACTAATAATGATTCGAAAAATTAAAGGCAATCGATTGCAGTCTATGTCTGTGCCGAACTAGCGTCTCTGTTTGACTCCTATACCATCCCTAGACCTTCAGACACGTACAGAAAAACCCTCTTAAGACGTTTCTGACTAGGCAATAAACACGTTTTAAGTGTGAAGGCATATCATGGGAAGGGCAATACATACCCCTGCCTATACTTACTTGCAGGGTCGTATTATGCGGGAAGAACACTATACTACTTACAGGGACCACCGAAAAAGGGAGTATTAGGCTGGTAAAATGGACCAATCAAATTCCTCAGATTTAAATGCATTTATTTTGGGCTTCACAAAGACGCAATCTGATTGCTTCATTTTCTTATATTGGGTATCGTATTAAACGGGTTGTCCTGTACTTAAAATCGAATCATTACCTAAAATATCTTTCGTAACTTTGCTATACTAGCCACCCTTGTATCTGTTACTTTGAAAGGCTTACATCTTAGCACCGCTCGCTCTAAAAACATGCGCTCCGCAGTGGTCTTTGTCCGCACTACTGCCTACACATGTCGTACAGAAATGTCGTTATTGGGCCAACAGAAAGGGAGGCAGCACATCGCGAATTATTGCAGCGATTCAGTAGCGATCCAGTCGCAAAAAGGTCGCGATGCTGTCGCTGCTCATATACCCTCGCACAAGTAAGCTCGGGTCTGCATAGACTGTAAAATCGCAACGGTATCGATACAGCTGCGATTCTGTATCGATACAGCGATGCAGAATTCGTTGAGACGTGAATTTATCCATTCTTCCTATATCGGATATCACACGAAACAGCCGCACATTAGTAGTAATGATGAATCAATACAGTCACGCTTATTATCGTTACGGCATCGATTCTGTCGCGGGTTGCAAATGCGACAAAGGGCCACACACATTTGTCACGATGTAGTCGCGCGTTCACGAATCGCGCGGCCAAATCGCTACAAGCTTTTACAGTATTTGTCCATACAAAGATTTAATATTTATTTATTTATTTATTTAATCTTTATTGCACAAAAGAAAACAGATCGTACAAAAGGCGGACTTAATGCCATAGGGCATTCTCTACCAGTCAACCATCGGGCAAAGCAGATAAGTTGTGGGCGGTGCAACATGCAATATGTCGCATATCATTATGGATAGAACATCAAACTTATTTTTCTGCTTAAACAATTTCTGCAGACCAACTATTTGAGTTCTAATATAAAATTTACTCTGGCCAGGATTTGAACCCAGGACCGTCAGCTTTGTGGGCAGCTACGCTACTAGACAGCCAAACGCGTTGTCAATACATTTAGGACATGAGGAAGCGGACGCGAACATTTTTCATCCACGTTAGTACCACAACGTACTAAGATGTATGTACTTGTTAATGTGTAATTATACTAGCGTTATCGTTAGTCCCATGCATGCATATTAGGGCCATGTGGCCCGGAGAATGGACGGTCATTGGGGCAGCAAAGTCCTAGAGTGGCGACCACTTATAGGAAAGCACAGCGTGGATCAGCCCCCGACCTCGTGAGGGTAGCGGGGAATCAATGGATGCGGTCTACACGGGATCGCACTTTGTGGCGAGTCATGAGGGAGGCCTATGTTCAGCAGAGGACGTCTGTGGCTGATAGAATGAGAGAATGAATACTAGCGTTCTTACAGACCGCAATCTCAGTAATCACCCCCTTAAATTATAATTATATGCGTATTTGCACGCATCGCAACTATTGAATGGCATGTCGAAAGATGACCCTTTGTCATAATCCGCTATTGAGTTACCGCTGTACAATCATGCGCAAAAGTGTAAGGTGTATATTTATTTATTCCTTACTTACATTTGAGTATACAGTAGAGTGTAAAGAATGGCATGTAAAAGAGTAAGGTCAGGAATCTTCCTTACTAGTAAAAACTGTATGAGCTGTTTCTATTGACAGTTGTCCGAGAATTCATCGCTGTTTGTCTACTTTAGAGATGTTGTCTCATTGCCTTGAAATGACTGCTTCTCAAGCTTAAAGTCGCTTTTCACCTGGGGTTAAAT
The DNA here is from genome assembly GCA_947623375.1 of Apotomis capreana. Taxonomy (NCBI): domain Eukaryota; kingdom Metazoa; phylum Arthropoda; class Insecta; order Lepidoptera; family Tortricidae; genus Apotomis; species Apotomis capreana. The sequence continues at coordinate 5,547,777 of OX392519.1, read as the reverse complement.
TGAAATAGCTATTATTCTGGTCACGTGGTTTTCTGTGTACTTTCGGCTAAATACCTAAACAAATGGCTTTCAGAAGCATAAATAATTGTAGACGCTTCCATGTCTAATGTTAGATTGGATGATATATTCGATTATTTTTTCAGTCTTTTTTTTCGCATTTAGACTCATTTTCGGTCACGTCATCGCAATAAGGGATTAGGACGTTATCTGCAGCTCAAGCACAACTGTGAGATATACTACCTGTCTCTTTCTGTACAGTTACTGTGAGACAGTGACAGGTGAATATACGTGCGCGACAAGAGTGGTGAAGTATAGTTGTGCTAGACGAGCTGGCATCATCTATCTATTGAGAGCGTTGCTTTGCTTTATTGCAGAAATTAATGTAGTGGAAATGATGGACTTAACGCCTCAAGGCATTCTCTAAGGTCAACTATAGTGCTATAAACTAATCATTGAATTCGTTTAGGGTCTATAACGTTTGGAGATAATAAAATGTGTGGCGACACTCGCTGCCCCGCCACTGTACTTCTAGCAAGACTATGATGTCTATGATACGCGACTCTTTCTCGCGCGAGATATATTACCTATCTCATTCTGAGCAGAACTGTGAGAGAGTGACGAGTGATGCTCTGTCATGCGACAAGAGTCGCGAACTGTTGTGCTAGACGAGCAGATAAAAAAAAAGTTTGTGTGTCAGCTCCGACGCACGACTGGAGTTTACTCTTCAGGCCAGGCGCGCACCACGATTTTTTTTAGTCGCGCGATAATTTTGTCGCAGAAATAAGCGTACTTCTGGGTTTATGAAAATCGTGGTGCGCGCACTCTCATATAAACCCATATCTTGCATTTATGCGACAAAATTATCGTGCGACTAAAATCGTGGTGCGCGCCTGGCCTTAAGAACGATTATAAAATATATACTCAATACTCAATACGTTTATTGCACATAATGATTAGTAAATAATTTAAGTATCACATTATGTACCCTGTTGGGTGCTGCAAACAAGAACGAGTAATATACAGCAAAATTACAATATTTTAGAAGGAAAATTTACTTCCGATTGATTTTTAACAAATTGGAGAGATCAAGAGTAGTAACTAAATAAGGAAGCGTGATGTAAAGCGCCCTCGAGCGGCTAGTTTAGTTACTACAGTCTGCAGTGCTACGGAAAAAAAACCGTATCTTACTATGAAATCCATACAAAGATACGACCTTTCTACCGTAGTATCGCAATACTTTTTTTTTTTTGATCTATTAATTAAGGAGCTTTGATCATTTTTATGAACATGCCAGCTCCAGCAGGCCTAATACACAACATCATTCATCTAAAAGACATAGATAAATAAAAACATAAACCGTATAAACTTAAAAATAACATGTACACGAAAACAACTAAATTTGTATACACTATTTACATTAAAAAAACTGTATACAAATTTAGCCGATTCCGATAAGGGTTCCGCCAATATTGAATTGAACATTACATACAAGAAAGATCTGGTATTAGAACTAGCCATTTACATTAGACAAAAACAAACGTACAAAATCACCTTCCTTAAAAAAATCCTTAAATAAATCCAAAATCTCCTTAACAACAACTCCAAACAGCGTTTTGAACTTCTCCTCCCAACTTTCGGTAGAAAACAAAATATCCTTCGTCTTCTCAACCAGCCTTTCAAAAGTAATACGTCTCTTCTTCTTGTCCTTATTTTGTCTTTTATCTTCCATATCAGCCCGCTCAATAGTAGGCTGATTGACCAATAGACACTCGGACCTCTTCACATCTGTTACTCTTTTTGAATTCCGCGGCTTACGAACCTCTTGTTGTGGCTCGCTCTCTAATCTGTACTGACTTACTGATCGCTGGCCCTCAGCCTGACAGACAGAATCTTCAGACTCTTTAGATTGTAACGGCTTCGACAAAACAGCATCTCTATATGACTCTCCAAAACTTAAGTCATTCTCAAAAACAGATGGCGCATCCTGACTACAAACATCCGTATCCTTTTTTTCCTTATTTTGCATATACAACCAAAAAGCCCGTTTATATATACATCCCTCAGCAGACATAATCCTGCGAATTTCTTACTCCTTCACAAAAACCGGGCACGACTTATCTAAGGCCATATGGCTGCCTTTACAATTAATGCATCTAAAAATAGTCGTTTCGCAATTGGAATGCTCCCCGCCGCATTTCGGACAAGTAACTTTAGTAGTAGGACAAAACCTGCTCAGATGACCGAACTTCCAACATATTGAACATTGGGTAACCGGGAAAGTGTACTGATTTACCTTAAATCGGCAACCGTAGGCATAAACATATGGCGGTAAAGAAGTTCCCTTAAAACACAGACGAATAGCTGCAGCCTTAACCCAACGCCCATCATGATCCAAACGGTTTAGTCTACATATTGACAAAATCTCTTCAGACCCTTCAATATTCTTTAAAAATTCGTCTTCCTCAACCTCCAACTCAACCTGCCTTATAAGTCCATAAGTGCAGCATGCCATATTAGACCAATAAGAACGTCTCGTCTCATTGTTGAACTCCTGAGAAGCCAGAAGCTTCTCCGCATCATCCTTAGAGTTAAACTGTATGCGAACTTTACGTGGACCCATAAACTTGACGGATAAAATTCCTTTTATACCCTTAAATTGCAGCAACTTTGCCAAAACCAATCTGTTTCGGTAAATCTTCTTTTGACACTATATAAACTTCAAATAGCTTGTCAGGCACAGGCACACCGTCCGGCTCCAGCTGCGTTTTGGCGGTTGCTAAAACCCGCAAGCGTTTAGGTTTCCTGCCTATTGTGATAAAACTATCACTACAACCACAGCTTTCGTCGCTCAGACCACAAGCACGCTTCACCGCTATATGCCGCACATCCGACATGGACTCAGCGTCCGATACAATATCCGATTGACTCGGCCCTGCCTTATTATCAAACTCCACTTCAGATAGCCACGACGGAGCTGCCCGCTGCCCACATTCTAAAAGTGACGTATCACTCACGACACCTCGACTTGACTCACTCATCGCAAAAACAGCGAAAAGGACTCTAAAACTGAATTAACTTATAAATAAAATAAAATTTGATAAAATTTTCAACCGTCGCCTTTGACAACCAAACGTCAATCCTCGCAATACTTATATTTTTGGAACGTATTTGCCGTGCTAATTTAAAAAGTCGTATCTCAGTATACGATCGGGGTAAAAATACGACTTCTTAATTTAGCAGGTCATGCGTTAAGCGTTATAGACTAAGCTCCCGATATAAAATGACCTTTAGAGAGATGTTTATTTGATGAAATGTATTTTATATTTAGTTTAAAATGACAATACATATATTGGATATGGGTTGCATAACAAATTTTAGTCCGGGGTATGTTTAGTTTAAAATTAAAAAATTTTTTTTTTTACATTTCACCGATTTGATTATTAGATAAATTCATAATTAAATAATCTTTAATTTTATTTAATTTCAATTCAACAATCAGACCTTTGCAAAATGCTAGTAGGTATAGATTTACCTGTTTATACCTGGCTGCCCAATAGTTGTGACGGGAAAAGAATAGGCAACCTAACGTTTGCATATTCTATGGGCTTCATACTTTCGATTGGTATAGAATTTATCTAATATTAATCAAACCGGTGAAATGTTTAAAACATTTTTTTTTTTTATTAATTAAACATACCCTGGACTAAAATTTGTTAGGCAACCCATATGCAATATAATTATTGACATATTAAATTAAATATAAAATACACTTCATCAAATAAACATCTCGGTGAAGGTTATTTTATATCGGGATCTTAGTCTATAACGCTTAACGCATAACCTGCTAAATTACGAAGTCGTATTTTTACCCCGATCGTATACTGAGATACGACTTTTTAAATTAGCACGGCAGATACGTTCGATTTTACACCCCATATTTTTCATACCCCGGGCTTATATATGAAAATCGATTCTTAAGGAGTAAACTCCAAAAAAAAAAAACAGTTTATTTCACTTAAATTATTTCTGTTTTACAAAGCTTAGTTAGAGGAAATCTTTAATTTATTAGGATTATATTACTAAGCCTAAGCATACCACTAGGTATAGGCTCATACCTATAATATGTACTCAGAATACTAAATACACCTATGTATATTTAAGATCTGGTGGTACTCGCGTTTATGTTTAGCTGCGAATGAAATAAAACCTACGCTGTCAATAACTTGTGTTCCGAACAGTACCGCGTTTGATCGCGCGTTACGTCAGAGACCGACTGTCATCCGATGAGCCTTGCGCAACATTGATTACTTATAGGAAGACCTAATGAGACGGTACGGTTGGCTACGTGTATGTAACAATGCGTACATATGTAGTGAATAATAGTTTTCCATCGTATTTTGTCGGGTAAGCTCGGTTTAATATTTCCATCTCAACCTTTTTACCGAAGCTGATAGAGAAAACATGCTAAAACGAACGTTTCCTACAAAATACGATGGAAAGCTATTATTCTCTACCTCTGTAGTATATCTTTTATAGATATGACAAATTTAAAATTGAACGTAGGTACAGTTGCAGGCGCAACTAATTTCCCAACTGATGATATCTTCAACTAAATTACTTTATGAAAAACATACTTTCTCAGAACGATAAAGCCAAAAGATAAACAAACCATAACCTACTCTTACAAAACGATGAAAAAACAGATACATACTTAGTTAAGAAGGCTACAAGGGAACTTTACAAGTCAGATTGTGAATCTGCCGGCATTACCTAATAGGAAACCGCTGTTGAGAAGGAAGCCGAAAGACACTCGACTGTCTTTTTTCGTAAATCGTACTCAACAATCTAATAACAACTGGCGGCCTTATTACTGAATAGCACGCATTTCCTTTGAAAGAGATTAAAGTTTGGTTTCTCGAAACTTAAAATCAATAATTTCCATTGAGTTATAAAAACCAATAATTTCCAGTGAGTTAATAAGAACCAATAGTTTCCATTGAGTTATATGAATCAATAATTTTCATTTAGTTATTCAGCTAAATAAATAAATACGTGTTACTGTCGTAATCGGAACTCAGTATAATTATTAGACCAACAGATTTAAAGTCTCAACGGTTTTTCCTGTCATCCAGGATACGTATAAAATTATTTTTATTCAATCATACGTGATTATAATCTAAATTGGGCAGACGTTAGGTAGCTTGAATAGTAATGCTCAAGCACCTATTGTTATTCCTTGTGAGAATATTTAAGGATAAAATACGAAATGTGATGTGATTCAGTTACAATTTAAACGTATGTTACAAAATTTTCGTATGTTAAAGTTGCAAACAATTGGCATAGACAAATAGGCAGTGCGTATTTGCGTAATGAATAATGAATGCGCTAGCGGAATAAAATTACCATATTCAAACAATTTTAAGATTAATAGGATTCAAGTAGGTATATACGATCCAAAATGAAATTGCCATAATTGTAATATGACCAATATAAAAATGTGTAGTTTTCGAGTTACAATTATTAATATATTTTGAAAATCCAGATTCTATTAACACTTTCGACACCAACAACCCGGTAGCCGGGCGCTCTGCTCGTAGTAAGTTTTCGCTACATACGGTTTTTCTCATGTTATCGGCTACGAGCGTAGCCCGTAGCGCTACGCGGTAGCGAATGCGTTAAATGTGTTTTTTATTTATTTGTGTATCGGCACAACATTTAATTGTGGCTCCACTTCACCTGATGGTAAGAAAAAAAGGGGAGTCCAAGTCACAATGGCATGCATGGCTGCCATGCTGACCCAAGAGATGCTTCTTCACGCTAAAAAATATATAAAAAAAAGCTTAATTTTGAAAAGGCGCGTAATGACGACGATGCAGCTTTAAATAACCATTTGGATAGCAAAAATAGACTTTTTTTGCTAAAAGTAATACGGTAGGATAGTATTTTGTTCTTAACCCTTAAATGCATTGTGTTTAGTATTAACCTTTATACTGATTCATTTATAAATGGCGGGGACACTGGCCGCTTTGCTGCTCTCTGTATAAAAATGTAACTAGACTTCAGTGTCAAAATAGTGTCTGCGAAAACAACAAGAATTACAGCTAAACATTATTTATTTAAACCGTGTGATCAAAAAGGAAGCTGACGGAGGCCTCCGAAACAGAACGGGCACATCAGCAACGGTAAGTCCTTGATATTTATTCTTGGATCAGTATAGAGTATTTTTCCTGACTCCACACCAAGATCCTCCCTTCGTTACCTACAGTCCGCTAACGGCTTTACGCCACATTTTCTGGTCCTTCGAGCCGGATTTTCAAAATTTTGAACCGAGCTATTTTTTTTTGTTTAATTCCCCAAATTATAATCTATAATATACCTAACCGTTGCTTCCGTCGCGAATCGTATTCGCTATAAAGCTATTCCCTTTTCTCACAGATTTCCAAAAATATAATTCAACCAATTCGTCATATTTTTGTCCGTGACAAAAATGGCGGAAGGCGAGGTTCAATCTTTATTGCAAATTAGCACTTTGACAATTAAAAAAGAATATTTGTTCAATAAATTACAAAAGGCGTATGATGTATCCAAAACTGTTAAATTGGATAGTCTAGACTCGGTACAGAATTACATGGTACAGTTTTCAGAACTTGATGACGCTCGTAGCGATTTCGAAAAAATTGTCATGGAAATTATCATGCTTGAAATGCAGTCAAACCCCAAGGCTAAACCTTCAACAAGCGCGTTAGAAAGCTTCGATGAATTATATTATGTTTGCAAAAAGGTAGCTTTGAACTGCACGCGTATAGTCCAGGAGCCAACTGAAAAATATTCAACTGCAACCAAGGATGATTGTCTAGCTAGGCCGGTCTTACCGAAGCTAACTTTATTTGAATTTGACGGGCAGGTAGAGAACTGGGCCACATTCCATGATACCTTCGTGTCTTTGGTTCACAATCGCAAGTTCGAGAACATAGATAAATTTCATTATCTCCTATCTTGCGTCAAAGGTCCAGCACTGAGCATTGTCAGAAGTCTTCCGATCACGTCATTCAATTACCCACTTGTTTGGCAAAGCTTACTTGATAAATACCAAGACGTTAGGGCGTTGACCGGCAGATATCTGGACAAAATGCTGAACTTTTCGCCTTTGACAAAAGACAGCGTAGGGAATTTAACCTCGTTCGTGGAGACGTTTGATCATTCGTTGAAAGCGATACACGCCTTGCAGATTGAGAACTTGGACGACTATCTATTTTGTCATTTGGCATTACGTGGGTTAGACAGTCATACTCGGAAATTGTTTGAAGAAAGCCGCGATCAAAATAAATTACCGATTTTCGCGGATTTAATAAATTTCGTGAACAAACAAATTAAAGTCTTGGAACATACATTTCCTAGTGCCGGCTCCCGGACTATAAACAATCAACAAGTCAAAGTGAAGTCATCTGTCAACTTCGCACAACCGAGTCATAAACCGGCCAATTTCAAATATTCGAACGCAACTTCGTCTTCACAAAAGGTTGGATTAGCTGTTTCGCGCTTTGATACTCAAAATAATTCGAACCAAAACAAACTGACTTGCGTGCATTGCAACTCAAATCATCTGATTTATCGTTGCGAACAGTTTCGTAAACTGTTAGTTCAAGACAGGATTGACCGTGTCAATGCCTTGAAACTATGCACCAACTGTTTAAAAAGTGGTCATGAAACGTCAAGTTGTAAGAGCAACATGACTTGTGGAGTTTGCTGCCGTGCATGCAGCGGGGCCTTCACTACCGCGCTCCGTGAGTGTGGCTGTGACACCCGATCCAACCGTTACTGAGAATCTTCATTCCGTGACTGAAAATTCCAGTTCTTACGGTATAGTACTGGGGACTACGAGGACTCTAGTCGTTGACATCACTGGTCAATATCAGAACTGCCGTGCCGTTCTTGATTCTGGAGCTCAAAGCTCATTCATTACTTTGAACTGTGTTCAACGTTTGGGCTTACCTCGCAATAAATGCCCTTACACGGTATCAGGGCTAGGAGGTGAACTAGTCAAAAACTTTGGCATGGTGACATGCGACTTAAAGCCGTGTAAATCGGACGTTCCGAGTTTCCGGCTAGAACTGGTCGTAGTAGAGAAAGTTTCATCCGAAATGCCAAATGTTTCGTTTCCACCGGAAGTCGTGGAAGAATACAAGAATTTCGATTTGGCTGACCCATTGTTCTACGAAAAGTCATCGGTAGATATTCTGTTGGACAACGGTGTCGTGTCTGATTTGATGTTGGACAAGCCGACTAATGTCAAGCCGAACATACCCAAGGTGATTGAGACGGTTTTCGGTTATGTCGTAAGTGGAAGATTATACAACGAAAGTAATCAACTGTCATTAAATTTACATCTGTCGATTTCTGAAGAGAAGACTTTGGACAAAACGCTGCGTGACTTCTGGGAAGTAGAGGAATTGCCGTGCAAACCTGTACTCAGCCCTCAAGATCAGCTGGCTGAAGATATATTCGTGCGTGATCACTCCCGTGATGAGGGGGGGAGATACATCGTGCCGCTGCCTTTTGTGACTGATACGCCGACACTTGGAGACTCTCGAGTTGCCGCCGAAAAACGATTGCTGGCAACAGAGCGCAAACTTGCGCGTTCATCAGTGCTGCAGCAAGCATACAACGACTTCATGCTGGAGTATGAGAAACTTGACCACATGGAATTGTACACTGGTAGCGAGTCAAGCAAGTATCTGATTCCACATCACAGCATTTTAAGGCCGAGCAGTACGTCAACACCCTTGCGCGTCGTATTCGATGCTAGTGCAAAAACGTCTACAAACATCTCTCTCAACGATACTCAGTTGACAGGACCAAACCTGTACCCCGATATAGGTTCCATTATAACCAATTTTCGATTATTCGAATACTGTTTCGCAAGTGATATTTGCAAAATGTATCGTGCAATCCTTGTGCGTGAATGTGATAGAAAATATCAACACATATTATATCGGTCGTCCGTAGACGAGCCGATTAAAGTCTATGAATTAAAAACGATTACATACGGCGTAAGTTCGAGTCCATTTCTGGCTATTCGTACTTTGCTACAATTAGCCAGTGATGAAGGTGAACGTTTCCCTTCAGCTGCTAATGTCGTGCGACAAGGTATCTATATGGATGACATTCTATGGTCATGCGCAACCTTCTCCCAAGCCTGTGCATTGCAGGACGAGTTAATTAATATGCTACAGTGCGGAGGACTTGTGCTAAAGAAGTGGTCTAGCAACTGTGAAGAATTATTCGAGCGCGTTCCAGTTGAACATCGTGAAACTACTGTCACTTTTCAAAAGGATCGGGATGACGTTTCGATTAAGCTTCTGGGCTTGAAATGGTCTCCGGTGTTTGACGCGTTCAGCTTCTCTTTGAACAAGCAAGATACCGTCAATACCAAGAGATCTGTACTAAAGACTCTAGCATCTATTTATGATCCCGTTGGATATATTTCTCCTTGCACATTTGTTGCAAAGTGCATCCTTCAGGATCTTTGGAAGGTGGGTCTCGGTTGGGATGATCCTCTGCCTCAAGAAGTGTGTGAGCAGTGGTTGACATTCATCACCGAACTACCTCGCCTATCTGAGTTGCAAATCCAACGGCACATATTGCTTCCAGATGTAACAGAATGCGAGCTGGTTGGATTTAGTGATGCATCATCTCGTGGGTACGCTGCCTGCATTTACGTCATATCACAAAGTCAGTCGGATGTGAAGTGCAGATTGCTAATGGCGAAATCGAAGGTCGCACCTGTCAAGGCTCAGACGATCCCTAGAATGGAACTTATGGCCGCGGCTCTTCTTGGAAAACTTATGAAGTACGCATGCGAATGCATAACTCGAGTTGATGTGACTAGAATCACAGCGTTAACAGATTCGTCTATAGTTTTGGCGTGGCTGCAAACTGACGCCTATAAATTAAAGACATTTGTGTGTAACCGTGTTACACAAATAATAGAGTCAATACCACCCCATGCGTGGCGTCATGTTAAAAGCGAGTACAATATGGCAGACGTAGCTTCCCGAGGTGTATCTCCGTCGCAATTCATGCTTGATAGCTCTCAGTGGTTTGAGGGTCCTACCTGGATGTACGAGGATCGTGAAACTTGGCCTGTATCAACGTACACAAATAAAAGTGAAACTCAAATTCTTGAGATGAAATCAAACTCGAATACGTTCAGTTTGATAGCTCGAAAGACTGAAGAAGAAGATAAACTAGAGTTTGTTGAGCGAGTCTGTAAACGGTTCTCTTCTTTTTCAAGAATGCAAAGAAGCATCGCCTGGATTTTACGTTTACTTCGACGATCCCGCGATGACGTTTCAATTCGCCACCAAGTCTTAACGACTGAAGACTTGAACGCAGCCCACGATAGTCTTATAAAGCTAGTGCAAGCTGCATATTTTAAAGAGCAAATTGAAACACTGAAGAGGGGCGAGACGTACATTCCTTCGTTAAGGAAACTTGCACCCTTTCTTGATGCTCGTGGCTTCCTCAGGGTGGGGGGTCGTATCCCGCACTCTGATTTGCCATACAATGCAAAGCATCCCTTATTGTTGCCGAAGCAGAGTAGGTTTACAAAGCTCTTGGTTGAATATTTTCATAAAAAATATTTGCACACAGGTCCGCAAACCTTGCAAAATATTATCAACCAAAGATATTGGATCTTGTCGGCTCGTAGCCTCATTCGATCAATTCACGGGAAATGTAAGAACTGCTTCAAATGTAAACCGACGCTGCTTCAGCCTAAAATGGGTGATCTTCCCTCAACTCGGCTGTTGCCTAATAAAGTGTTCGAGAATGTAGGTGTAGACCTAGCCGGACCTTTCTACATAAAGGAAAGTTTACGGCGTAATGCAAAGATAGAGAAGGCTTATTTAGCGGTCTTCGTGTGTTTTTCCACAAAAGCCGTGCATTTGGAAACACTTTCTTCTCTATCTGCGGATTGCTTTCTGGCTACCCTTGATAGATTCGTATCCCGTCGTGGTCTCTCGGCATGTTTTTATTCGGACTGCGGAACGAATTTCATAGCAGCCAGTAAACATCTTGCTGATGTTCAGAAATTCATGTCTGACAACAGCACCCGGCAGAATATTTTGAATGGCTGCGCTCAGCGCTTAATTAACTGGCAGTTCAACCCTCCTAGTGCTCCTCATATGGGCGGTTTATGGGAGAGCTGCGTTCGAATTGCGAAATATCATCTTGTGCGTACTGTCGGTGACAAAGCTTTGACTTTTGAGGAATTGTCAACAGTTTTCTGTAAAATAGAAGCCATAATGAATTCAAGGCCATTATGCGCTCTACCGGCTAGTGATAATCCTCATGAGTTTAATGTGTTAACACCAGGACACTTCTTAGTAGGCAAGAGTCTGACAACTGTACCAGAGTATGATTTACAGTCTGTACCCGTAAACCATTTAACACGTTGGCAATATTTACAAAATTGCTCCCAACTGTTTTGGAAGAAATGGAGCCAAGATTATTTAAACACCTTACAGCAAAGGTCAAAATGGTTCACCTCGCCTCCCAATATCAAAGTAGGAGACTTAGTATTGGTGAAGGATGATCGGGTTTCTCCATGCAGTTGGCCACTTGCAATTGTCGAACAGACACATCCCGGTTTGGACGGCATTGTGCGCAAGGTTACCCTGCGTACAAGAGCTAATAATTCTTTATCAAGACCAGTTAACAAACTGTGTCCTCTTCCTTACACTTACTAAATTCCCTTCCTCTTTCTTCAATTATGAAGATTTTATTTTCTAGCGCCTCAGTGAGCGCATTTTTCGTTTTATTATTTTTCCCTATATTTTATGAAAGCCACATAGTGCTTTCGGTGGGGGGTGTTTAGTATTAACCTTTATACTGATTCATTTATAAATGGCGGGGACACTGGCCGCTTTGCTGCTCTCTGTATAAAAATGTAACTAGACTTCAGTGTCAAAATAGTGTCTGCGAAAACAACAAGAATTACAGCTAAACATTATTTATTTAAACCGTGTGATCAAAAAGGAAGCTGACGGAGGCCTCCGAAACAGAACGGGCACATCAGCAACGGTAAGTCCTTGATATTTATTCTTGGATCAGTATAGAGTATTTTTCCTGACTCCACACCCAAGATCCTCCCTTCGTTACCTACAGTCCGCTAACGGCTTTACGCCACACATTGTGTATGATGCAGCCTACATAACAAAGAGTTCAAGTTTTTTTTCCTGATTTTTTTATTTTTTTAATATATTTTAATCTTAGTTAAATTTTTAGTGTTAATCCCATAAATTTGTTATTTTTATGTTTTATATTTGACCCATAATAAATGTATTTAAAACTAGTAATATTTATAATGTTATTGAGTGATTTGATTTCATAAGAATTTTTTTTCATCCATTTTAATTTATTTTCGTCATACCGTTGACGGTTGTATATTAAAAAAAGAGTTACAGTTATTTATTAACGAGGAGGCGGAAATTTGAAAAACTCACCGCCATTTTTTATGGTATTGCAAACTGTGGTTTTTTGATGTGTGTCTTGGCAGTATTTTTGTTCAGTTGGTATATTTCTTTAACTAAAATGTGTATCTACATATATTAAATCTTGTACGGATACATAATTTAGCAAAAAAAAATATACAAGCAATATTTGTACCAGCGTCGTCCGAGAATTTAACATAAAATTTGTTACTTAGGTATTAACTAACTTCAATAATAGCAGGCAATTCAAAATACTTAAAATAGCAATGATTACAACTATTAGGTACAAAAGTTCTTGGTGGTTCTAGTTTTAAATAGCTGAATTTGAAAGGTAAATGTTGGTCTAACCGAGGCGAGGACATCCGGCAATTTTCTAGTGTTTTTCGGCTATTTTGTAATATAGGTACCTACCTACCAGTTATTTTAAGTCTTTAAGGCTCCTATCCGTTCAAAAATGCTGATTGTTTTAGATATTTTTCTCTATGATCAAACATGTTTCTTAACATATTATTAACGTTACTACTTAGAACAGGGCCATTGAGATTTATTGGTATATGTTTGAAAGCTTCAGTTTGAATTTTGCATTGATAATTTTTGTTTTTGAATATGATCAAATTCACACAAGAAAATGCATTTTTTATTGATTATTTTCGACTGCACGCAATGAACGCATCAAATAGCTATGTTACTACCTAGAACTCGGGGAAAAGTATTATTCACTTCAAAAAGTTGGTTGAAATTATCAATTAATTTTTCATAATATGAAAAAAATATTTTTTAAAAGGAATAAAGCCTCTTAACGTCTTTTCACTGACGGAAAATGCTTCTTTGTAGGTCAAGACACAGTGACGTTAGGAGTGTCTAGCGCATTATATAATTTAATAGGAAATTAATACCGTTTGGCGGTATCTCTGTCAAGGTAACCGACTATCGAATAGGACCGTATGCATACCTCCATGGGACCGTGCCGTGGGCATACCTTTAAAAACTTAGATTATTATTTATAACCAGAACGTGCCCGCAAGTTGTACCGCGTATTTTTTTTTCTTTACCACAGTCGGGTAAAAATTATCTTATACTTAATTATCTTTGCTATCTCTGCACTAAAAGTGGTTAAAATCCGTTCAGCCGTTTCGGCGTGATGTGAGGACAAAGAAAATACCTACAGATGGCGTTCTACGAAAGGAGCCACGCTTCTGCATCGCGCTGTTAATTTTTTTACTGAAATAATGACCCCTATCCACAGAAAAGAGATTTTCAATACAATTTCATAATAGTATAGCTTCAGTATTATATTAAATGTACTACGTATGTTATAAAAACATCTTGAATTTAAAAAAAGAGCAATAAATTATACTCGTAAACTATTACAATTGACAACATTTCATATTTATAACAGGTGGAAATTAATAATAGAGATCGACAGGGTTTCATGTCGTGTAACCTTAAAAAAAATCTTTGAATTTATTCTTCTGTATTTAAAGAAATATAAGAAAATACATCAAATAACTGCAATCTACTCTACAATACGGGCTGAATAGGGTTGTTGTCTAAACCAAAGAGCGAAAAAAAATTTTTTTTTTTATTTGACGTTGACAGATGACAGATGCATACCGAGTTTTATTAAGTTTTTTTTTAAATAAGAAAACCGACTAAAGTAACCGTTCCATTAAGTTCTGGTTTTGGTGTTGCCACATTTTAAAATGAGTAAGTATGTTTTTATAAATTAATAATAAAATAAATAATCATCTCAGAAAATAAATAAAAACAGAGATTACTTCACCTTTTTAAGCAGAATTCAGAAAAGTAATAAAATGATAGTCTTAAAAATATGAAATGTTGTCAATTGTTTTTATTCTCTCATCTTGTGACCATGCCATATTTGCGCTACATATAGCAATCTATAAACATAAAACATAAAAAAACATGGCAAAGATGGAAAATACGAACAAAAGGATACTTCAAGTAGTCACCTGATTTATACTGATCGTAACGCTTTGCATCATCCGATGCATAATGAAATAGTGGTTATTAAGAAATCAGTTTACTTCCGTGGAAATCTTGGACAAAGCTATTCCGTCATCAGGATTACTGTTTACTGTGTCACTGCCGCTAGATTGTTGAGTAAATGAAATCCGATTTTTCTCTCATCACTACATAGTATAAAAAAAGGACGGGTTGCACTCCGGGAGTGCCGGCAGAAGTGAAAACTTCGATTTTATTATATCTCACTGACACTTGATTTCTATTTTAATCTCTATTTCTTACTAATGTATGTTTATGATTACGCTTCACCATCTGTCACTTACAACATTTTGTTGTTCGAAGGCCCCCTTTCTTTGAAACAGACAAGGTTGCTAGGTTACCGACCGACTGTTATCTGACGCGCGGATCTGTCGCGAGTTTAACATTTTTTACCCATCTAAAATTTTAACAAAAAATAGAACCGACTTCAGTAAAACTAATAAATTACCGAAAGCGCCGTACATGTCCCTATAACATTTGAAGAGTTCCCTCGATTTCTCCAAGATTCCATCATCAGATCCCGACTTAGTGCCAACGGGACCAATTCGGAGTTATATATACCCTTTCGATTAAAAAAAATAAATTGAAAATCGGTTCACGGTTCTCGGAGATATCGAGTAACATACACACAAAAAAAATAAAAAATTAGTTCGAATTGAGAACCTCCTCCTTTTTTTGAAGTCGGTTAAAAAATTGCCAAGCGCCGCTAAAGAAGTTTTCACTTCAACAAAGTCGCTTCCTGCTGTCTGTCCCTATGTATGCTTAGATCTTTAAAACTACGCAACGGATTTTGATGCGGTTTTTTAACAGATAGAGTGATTTAAGAGGACTAGGTTTATATGTATAATACATGCATAATTTATCAGCATTGCACTCGTGTGAAGCCGGGGCGGTTTGCTAGTTAACAAATATTAGACACTTGTCTGTTGATGTTTGTTGTGATGTAGCTAAGACATAATTGTATGTCAGATGTAACGATTATTATTAATCATGATTGGTTTCACTGACGATTTTTTTTCGACCTGGGAGAATTATCTCGATGGCGCTAGTATCGCCTCTTGATTTGTAAGTACGTAATACCAAAATCTGAGGAGGTGACCATATCGGACAGGATTGATATTTAATATAAAGTAATTCGTTTTATTGTTCTTTCTACAGGTTATAAATTTCTCGACTTCCATCAATTACAAAAATGTCACCTGAGTCGAAACGAAAGATTTGGTCACAAAACATGTCATTGCTTTCTTTTTTATGCAATTCAATGGACCATGCACATTTACGTTATATGGGTGCTGTCATGTGTCAAATTTTTGTTATAAAAAAATCCCACTGTAGTTATTAGTGCTACTTACAGATTGAGCAGTCACCGTGGCAACGCGATGTAAGTAGGTATAGGTATAAGTCGATTCACAAGAGTTGTCGTGGATGGATAGCCCGGATTTTTGGGTGCGGCTTATGATAAATTGTGTGGGAGAGAACACCACTGTTTATCGAGGTTATCGACAAATTATAGTTTTTAGACAGGTGACAAAAACATCCGTACAGCTGTTTCGGCGCACCAACAGATGGTGCCGTGCGCTGTGTATTCTGTTTATAGACCTCGTGCATCGCGCTGTTAAGATTTTTATTGAAACTTATCTCCATAGAAACTTGATTTTAAATTAATTAAATTTATTTTTATAATTACAATTAACCTGAAAAAAATGAAAGACCCTTAAATTTCAGAACTTTATAATATCTTTACGATAAGAAAAACATATTTGTTAATTCGTCCTTTTTTGATTTTATCTATTACAGAAAAACACGATTTCCAAACGATAACTTATAAGCAGGAGATGCAGTGCCCCTGGTATGTTTGGCGAAGCCCGGTAAAATGGCTTGATATGTCATGTACCTTTTCCATATTTATTAACAGGATTTGTTAAATTAATTATTTTAAATTACCAATTTATAAATATACCATTTTTTTATTTATTGGTTTGATCTAATTTAGTAATAATATAAAATAATTTAATTGGTACCTATACTACTAACATAGCTGTAAGAATGCAACTAACTAAATTATGGAGTAGTATTCCAAAATAAAGAAAATATTATTATTATAATCATGTCTCATGCAGACAAAATCGCGGGCCTAAAAATTTTGTAATTTTTCACCGGAATTAATGGTAAAATGACAGCAATTTAAGTGTTTGTCAAAAATAATTTGCTTGGTTCACGAAACTTTTGCAAATGGTTATTTCAATCGCTTAACAATATTGAAACGGTAATAAATTTGAAATGCAGGTACCTACTCGTTTTCTGAAATATATTTTCGAAAATCCGGCATTACAATAGGTAATACGGCATTATAGACGGTACTGGTAGTGCTGCTTACTGAGCCGGCGGTCCTGGGTTTGAATCCCGGCAAGGGCGAATGTTTAGTGTGATGAACTCGTATATTTGTTTCTGGGTCGTCGACGTTTTCTATGTATCTAAGTGTATGTATTTTTATATTTATATTAGTATGTACGTACATATCGTTATATAGCGCCCATAACACAAGCCTACTAGAGATTACTGTGGTAGATTGATTTGTGTGAGGTTGTCCGGTATTTATTTATTAATGTATTAAAAAGAAGACATGATCATTCGATTTTGAATTAACTCACGAATTTTCATAACTCAATGGGTTTTTCAGTATGGTGCTTTACATACCTATCTATATGCTACCTAACAAATTTTCACTGAAATGTTACTAAATAAAGAATCGACAACAAAATATAAGGGCTGATTTATTTTTTAGTGAATTTTTTTTAGGTAGCATATAGATAGGTATGTAAAGCACCATTCTGAAAAACCCATTGAGTTATGAAAATTCGTGAGTTAATATGACAAGTCATTAATTCACTTCATTACTTCACATCACTAATTTTTTTTATTTGCGACATTGTACCAATTGTTACCGATGCGTATCTCATGTAATTACAATGTTGTGATCTTATGATAAAAGTAGCAATTTTTTATATTATATCTATGATTTGATTACATGTGCTTTATATTTCATATTTTTATGAAATATTTCTTCCTACACATCCCACCACTATGATAGCCATAGACACTAATCCAAAATACGATAACAGAAATCCAGAAGAAAAACGGACACAAAACAATCATATTTCCTTAAATTTTAATTTATGAAATTTCTTACCAAGTGCACAAAATTGTATTTTCCCTGAGCTAGTTTGGCTGAATAGTGTCTGTAGTTAGATACCAATAAGTAGGATGAGTACGTCTGAATACGGACGCCACTTTCGCCGCGGCGTCACGCACTGTTTTGAACCGTTATACTGTGCGAAAGGTCTTTCACACTATCTTCTCGTATTTTCGTTGTATTACGAGAAAGCAGACTGTATTATAGCAGAGTATGGCGTTAATGGAGGCTAAATCTTTTTTTCCTTATAATTATTTTGTTAACATAAAGCGGAAATTAATCAGTGATGCAGAAAGTCTCACTAGCCGGAGTGCTATATCTTATTTTCTTATACCACGGGAGAACTTGTCTCTGAAGGCATTATTGTGGCAGAATTGATTACATTCCAAACGTGCTGCTACCGCAATATGCTACGTAAGTAGTAAACTAGCTGTATAATAGTCTATACAGCCATTATAACTACCGCCACCGCCACTTCGTGCACTTCAGCTCGTTTGTGGTGCGCGTGTGCAAGTGCAGACTTCTGGCTGAGGTTGTCGTGTTTCGGTAGTTCCGGTGCAATCTGCCGTATTATACACCAGATCAGACGACGCAACGGAGCCACGCCATTGTGTCGCCTAAGTCTAACTAGTTTTAAGTCTTTGTTTATATGTATTTCTGTAGTTCACAGTGCCTTGGATATTACTGTAATACTGTGTAAATAAACTCTTGTTTAAGCTGTACGAGAGCTGTATGTTTGTGTGCTACTTCTCAACGCACAAATCTCAATTAAAAATCAAATTGCGTTTATCGGCCATCTGCACTCAGCGAATCCTCGAATATATTAGACATGTGACTAGACGGGAACCAGACAGCCTGACGCATTAAGGCAGGTCACATAGAAGGAAAAGGGAGGTAGAAGGTCGCTGACCCCATGTGTATGCAGTGAAGGAAGTATTTCTGTCTTACATGTTTGCGAATGGCAAACAAACCGATACTTAATTATCCAGAGCACTAATTCGAGTGAACTTTGAGACATTGCCAAATAACCAATGTCCCAGGTAAGTATATCTATATGTCTCAAGTAAATCACTTCTAGCAGTCATTAAAATGCGATGGTTGCTTCAAGTGACATATCATTTTACTACGCGGTCGAGTTCAGGGACTTAATTCGAGAATGCCGTTTCAGAGATCGCCAAACGTCAAATCTATTAGATAACCGTGATATCGCCTTTGAACTGACATTAAAATGCGATGACCTTCAAGTGACATATTATCTCATCAACATTTTGGAAATACGAAGGCATGATTGTCATAAATACTATTCATACATATGAATTTCTGTTTTGAACGAAACGTAACTGACTAATTTCACGCACTACACGGTCAAGTTAAGTATGCGCCTGTTAATATGCCGTCACATACAAAGGAAACGCAAATTAAGCGCGACCGGATTGACGAATTTGCGATTTGCTAGCGATATCGCCACTTGTCAAGTAGAGACACGTCAAAAGCGACGGATGGCGATGAAATGGAGAGATCTCCATCACATCTAAAATTGGTCGAATTACCCCCCAGTTTCCAGGTTGCACCTCTAGCATAACTGTGACACGCGGCTCTTTCTCGCCCGAGAAATATAACATCTCTTTCTTCGCTGTACTGTGAGAGAGTGACGGAAGATGCTATGTCGCGCGACAAGAGCTGCAAAGTAGTTGTGCTAGATGGGCTGCTCACAAAATTTCATGATAATCGCGACGACACGTTTGGCGCAGTTTGTAAGCACTTGCCTTCTGAGCCAGCGGTCCCGGGTTCGAATCCCGGCCGGAGCGAATATTTGTGTGATGAACTCGAATATTTGTGCTTGTATCATGGTTGTTCTATGTATTTAAGTATACATTCATCTATATTAAGTATGTATATCGTCGTCTACTACCCATAATACAAGCCTTCTTGAGCTTAATTTGGGACTAGATCGATTTGTGTGAGGTTGTTTGAAATTAATAAAAAAAAAAAGTTGACAACTGTGACCCCTAGACGAAAAAAGCCGAAAAGCACCTGACCATCCAAAATATCCGGACATATGAAATCATTTTGGGCCAAGCTGATAGGAGACGCTTTGCTCGCTCCGTCAAAAAGTAGACTAACTGTAGTAGAAAACATAAACGATTATAACTGAGACTATTAAAATTATCCACATAATTTATCGTTCGCAACATCTACAGAATAATAAAACTGTAATTAAGCGAATAAATTCATTAACCTGAATTAAATATGTCCTCTGTCCATTTGTAAAAAACAATTCTCTATAGCTCGCACTACTTTTTACCTGAACTGAGGCAATGGCGCACGTAATGCCACGTAACTCGGACCGGTCCGAATTGGGGGCACGCAACGGGGCTTTAGGGTCAAAATCCTGGCGCGAGGTCCGGAATGTAGGTTGAAAGTGATAAACATATTAAACCTATTCCAATACTTGTACTTTCATTTCGGTTAAGAGGTTAGATTAAGAGGCCTTATTCCTTTAAAAAAATATTTTTTTCATATTATGATATTGATAATTTCAACCAAATTTTTGAAGTGAATAATACTTTTCCCCGAGTTCCATGTAGTAATATAGCTATTTCATGTTTTCATTGCGTGCAGTCGAAAATAAGTTGAAAATACTAATTTTCCGCGTGAATTTTGTCAATTTCGAGTAGTTTTTGAAACAAAATTTATCAATGAAAAATTCAAACTGTAGGTTTCCAATATATACCAATAAATCCCAATAGCCCTGTTCTAGGTAGTAACATCAATAATATATTAAGAAACATGTTTGATCATAGAGAAAAATGCCTAAAACGATCAGCATTTTAAAAGGAATAAGGCCTCTTAATATATGTTTTATCTAGCACTATACCTCTATGACACTTTATACTCTCGCGGTTTGTACACATAATTAACACCAATTATAACGAGTCCATCGCGATTTTCCTTATTTACCTTTTATTCAAAAAACAAGTCCTAAATCGAAAATAAGAGAGATTCGTTATCTAACCTTAACTAATACGTTTGGCAATATCTAATACGTAAACAGGCTTAATACTAACAGATCATAAGCAGACATAGAAGTGTTCGTGGCAATAACGTCAATTAACTAGGGAAATCCTTCCGATAAAAAAATATCGATAACTGAATACTTATACCGAAATGACATTTCATAGTAGCTATTAAGTTCACCGGATAAATAGAAATTAACTAAAATATGCTGATTTCTACCCATAAATGTTACTTACAATATTATAATTCAAATAAAAATCAACTGTTAACAACCTTAATATTTTTTTTATATTCATTTTTTCCATATTATCGAATAATATACTTACGGTAAAGAAAGTACAACTTATCGATAAATTAATATCGTGTGGCTCTCCCTAGCAAAATTATATTCGTGCCACCAACACTTCCACGTCTGATCATAAGCCATCCGCACCATTTAGCATAGACAATTGTGTTGTGTCCACCAAAATATTCCGAAGTGCCAACGGCAATGATCAGACAGTATAAATACCAGTACCCGCTGTAATTATAACCCGCTGTAATGCACGACCTTTAGAAATGCCCAGTTTTTACTCGTATTACAGAATATAGCTAAAGACAGAACAGATAGCTGTGAGGATTCACAATCTTCCATAAAGTCGATGCGAAGAAAAATAAATCTACCTCTGGCACAACTGTCACATGCGACTATTTTGTCGCACGAGATAATTGCCTGTCTCTTTCTGTGCAGTAATGTGAGAGGGTGACGGGTAGCGAAACGAAGCACAGTTGTGCTAGATGGGCTGATCTCGCCAGCCGACGTCGTAGTCCGTGCAGTTCTCTTGAAGCTCTGATACTATTTTTACATCTAATCTGACTCAGCATAACATTAGCATTACCTGCACCTCTACAGTCGATTTTTTAATTAGGCGAACTAACTTGACAGCTGAAAGTGTTGTCAGAAAAAAAAAAAATAATGATTGGTTTATGTCGATACAAATATGTCGATATAACCTTAACTATACGCCCATAGACCTTAACATGTTGCAATAGGGCTTATATTCGTTTACAAATGTACAGTTATCAGTGTATTCGATAGTACCATGGACTTTCAAGAAAACAAAAAGGTGGACAGCGTTCTTCGTTCACCGATGTCCTACAATAAAGTTCCTTCGATGTATAAGTATTTTAATTCCAACCGTTTTTTTATTATTGATTAGTGTAATAAAATTATTAGTTTGATTTCAAACACAATAATGCAAAACTTATGAAACGCGTAATGTCTACTTTTTTTAATGCTGTTTAACTAAACCTCTGGTATGAACTGTTTTTTTTAAATATCGATATTTACAACACTAGCGAAACTGTGGCAACATTCGCTTGCAATGAACTGTCAAATTAGTTCGCCTAATTAAAAACTCGACTGTAGCACAACTGTGATACGCGACTCTCTCGCGCCAGATATTTCTCTCTTTCTGTGCAGTACTGTGAGAGAGTGACAGGTGACGCTATGCCCAAGACCCAAGAGTCGCGAATTTGTGCTAGACGGGCTCGCGTGAGAGTCTCTCAGTCCACTGGTCTAACTACCCTCCGCATTACCGTAGGTACACGATTATGACGTAACAGTGTAATCAAAATGGCGGCCATACAGTCTGCGGGAAGAGGAACTCGAGCGCAATTTGCTTGCACTTGATACAGATTGTGATGTCATATGTTACACGTCAGTGTTACATCTGTACTTAGATGTGTCTATTTATGTCATAGTATCATCATCATGTGCAAATTATAACTCATCGTTACTTGACGAAAGTGATGAAGAGTATAGCTATCTTTAAATGTTATATTGATTTTTTCCTATAAAATTAACGTCTGCATGCTATCAACTGATCACACAGTAGTACCTACAGTACACCTATATAAAAATTATTATTAATCCCTTCGCAAATATTGCCTTTTTTAGGTAAGTATCTTGGTTTTTAGGGTTACATGCTCAAAGGGTAAAAACGGGACCCTATTACTGAGACTCCACAGAAGACAGACACGTCTGTCTGGCACGAGTCTGTATCTCATGAACCGTGATAGCTAGACAGTTGAAATTTTTATAGATGATGTATTTCAGTCGCCGATATAGCCACAAATAGTAAAAATATCATAATGATACGGAACCCTTCGTGTGCGAGTTCGACTCGCACTTGGCCGGTTTTATTTCATCAGTAAGTAGAATTTGATGCTTAAGTCTGACTATTATCAGCATTTATGTCAGTCACTATTAAAATAAATTACACCTAATATGTGTTTTCTATTCTAAAGGATAATTTCTTAAATCATCAAAAACTAATAAAAATATAATTAACACCCGGCATTTCCCCGAAACATGTTATCTTTGTAGAACAACTGTATCGGCCTAAGTAATGACGCGATTGGCAGTACGATGCCGGTGGTCCTGGGTTCGAATCCCCGCTAGGGTAAATTTGTGTGATGAGAACATTTTGTTGGGACACGGATGTGAAATATATATTTTAAATATAAGTATAGATTTGTATATCTGTATTATTTATTTGTACAATGTTGTAGTTTGGCGGGTGCTGGTGCGGCGGAATATGCGGCTAAACAGAAGCACGTCAAATATGCCAATTTGAAACCGGTGTACGATTTTGTTCCGCTTGCAGTGGAGACGGCGGGTCCCTGGAGTTCTGAGGCGAAACAGTTTGTGCGAGCTCTGGGAAAGCGTTTCAGAGATCGAGGAGGGGATCCGAAGTCTGGATCATACCTGGTCCAGCGTATTTCTTTAGCTATCCAACGTCGGAATGCGGCGGGTATTCTTGGGACGTTTGAGCCGGGTACATTTCGGATAAGGACATAATTTTGTGTGGTGCTCATTTTTCTTTATTTTAATAATGACGAAGCGTGTTGTGGTTGTGGATGATTTTCAATGTAAGTATTTGACGAAGCTTCTAGCAATATTATTGACGAACCCTGAGGCGGATGCAAATTCTATGTGTGGACGAAACCTGTTGTTGAAGTTTTTATTGTATTTTTGGAAGTAAATAAATATTTTTTTGTCAAGTTGTAGTTTAGTAAGCCTGCTAGAGCTTAATTTCAAGACTAAGTCAAATAGGCGTGAAGCCAATTAATTTTTGAAGATGTGAATCGTTATTTTTTTTTTATTGGGATCAAATACATGTGTATCCATATAGAATAGAATAGAATAGAATAGAATAGAATGGAATGGAATGGAATGGAATGGAATGGAATGGAATGGAATGGAATGGAATGGAATGGAATGGAATGGAATGGAATGGAATGGAATGGAATGGAATGGAATGGAATGGAATGGAATGGAATGGAATGGAATGGAATGGAATGGAATGGAATGGAATGGAATGGAATGGAATGGAATGGAATGGAATGGAATGGAATGGAATGGAATGGAATGGAATGGAATGGAATGGAATGGAATGGAATAGAATAGAATAGAATAGAATATTCTTTATTGCACACCTCAACAGGAAATAAATACAGACAAATTCAGATTGCACGTAACATACAATAGAGGCAAACAACAGGCGGTCTTATCGCTAAAGAGCGATCTCTTCCAGACAACCTTTCGGTAGCGAAATTAATAAAAACGTCAGAAATTAGTATACTAACCAAATACCATATACTAACAAAACTAACTAAATTTAGACTACTCTGCAAGTCAGAAATGACCGTCGAAGTTCAATATTACTGCGGTGCGCTAAAAACGCCCCATACAAAAGGCCACCTACATGTGACGTCATTATATTATGTTATCGGTACCAATATTTGTATGGAAAAAGTAATTTGCCATTTTCACCGTAAAAAAGACAAGTGCGGTTATGTTAATTTTGATATACAATTATTGTTTTGATAAATTATGATGATTATGAGGATTCTGAAAACAATTTGGAAACTTCTTTTGGATATAAGAAGAAAAAATATTTAAAATTTGAAGTCAAATATAATTTTTTTTTTTCATGACATTGAGATAATTTTATTCGTATAACTACAGTATGCTGTGCCATCAGTCCTCATCCCTATTAATACGGTGAATAGAGACTAAAGTACTATGTGTGACCTTACAAACGGTCCGGTAGTTTTGCATTTTTGATATGTTGTCTAGGATGGTTAGTCAGTGCTTAAAATGCAAAATGCACATTACCCCCCCCCCCCCCCCTCCGCGCCCGCCACCATTTTGAATAAACCGGCACTCTTTTATTTTTGCTCATATCTTCCTTTAGGAGCATTTTAGCTAGAAGAAAGCTGGGACAATGTTATAGAAAGTTAAATTTACTACATTCTCCATTTTATATTTTTTTTCTAGGACAGATAGTTACGGAGATATTCACATTTAAAAAAACGTAAAAAATCGCAATTTCTTACTGAAAAACAAACTTCTGGATTATATCTTCGTTTAGGAGCATTTAGCTACAACAAAGCTTGGGCAATGTTGTAGAGAATTAAATTTACTATAATTTACACTTCAAATTTTGTTTCAAGGACGGTTAGTTACGGAGATATGCACATTTAAAAAACAGGAAAAGTCGAATTTTCCGAAAATTTCTCAAAATTCTTGGTTTAGAACGCTGTCATTCAGTTATGGACTAGTCTAGGACAAATTAAAACATGTAGGAAATATATAATTGCTTATAAAACTCATGTCCATTTTTACATACATTTTCGGAAAACGTGACTTTATTTTTTACATATCTCCGTAATTATCTGTCCTAGAAACAAAATTTGAAATGTAAATTATAGTAAATTTAATTCTTTACAAAATTGCCGAAGCACTGTTCTGGCTAAAATGCTCCTAAACGAAGATATAATCCAGAAGTTTGTTTTTGAGTTGGAAATTGCAATTTCTTAAGTTTTTTTAAATGTGCATATCTCCGTAACTATCTGTCCTAGAAACAAAATATAAAATGGAGAATGTAGTAAATTTACTTCTCTATAATATTGTCGAAGTTTTCTTCTAGCTAAAATGCTCCTAAAGGAAGATATGAGCAAAAATATGAAGAGAGTGCCGGTTTTTTCAATATGGTGGCCGGCGCGGAGGGGGGGGGGGGGGGGGGGGGGGGGGGAATTGTGCATTTTGCATTTTAAAAATTCAAAACAACTGGACCGTTTGTAAGGTCAAAATCCTTAATTCACTGAATTATATTGTGTGTCATTATTATAATTGATATATTTATTTCAGGCACTTTGTTACTACAAGGAAGAGTTATTTATAGATCACAGTCCATTCAATTCTGATATGAATTATATCCTTAATACCGATTTAGCGATTATTGCGTTGTTTTATTACTGTGGTTGCAATTCTTGACTATCTACGCTATGTTTAAAGTACCGTGCCATTTTGAAACAGTATAGGTATTTAGAGTACATTAATTCAGTCACCATTTTATGATTATGACAGAGATGACAGGTTTAGTCCAAAGGGATTCGTTTAGCAGAGCGTTTTTTGATTGTCATTTTTACTTTATTATCGTTTCTGCTACAGGTATAATTTTTCATCGTATTTTTTAATAAAACGTTAAATGCCTATTGCACAGCAAACTCACTACGGTATAAATCTTAATTAGGTTGCTGGATGGAACTAAACAGTTCTATATGGATCATTTTATGTATTTAAACTATATTGCAAAAAACAAAAGTCAGTACAAATTGCGGACTTAATGCCAAATGGCATTCTCTACCAGTCAACCATAGGGCCAAACAGAGATATGTAAGTACTAGATTTTACTATCTGCCCACTCAAAGATTCATCTGCAGATGATCGCAGTTTCGTTTTAAATGTTTTAATCAGTTGCTATTCTTAAAATCTTAACCGGTTGCCTTTCCTTTTTATTTTAAGATTTACCGTTTTAATTCTTAAATGAGTCTTTTGAACTGCTCATAAAATATTTCAACATATTTTGTACATAGGTACATGTATTTGAATTTTCTTAATGAGATGGTTTATTGTCTAATAAAATGGAAAATTGAAACGAATGCAAAATAAACGGTCGAATAAAAACATGCTACGTCAATGTATTGTTTTAGACTTACACGATTTTCATATATTATTATAACAAAATGGGACTTAAATAGTCGCGTTTATTTAATAACCTCGATGTTTCATGACATCGAGGTAATTCATTTTATAAAAAAATAAACACATTTTTCATCGCGATTAAATCCAGTTTTTTTGACTGCCTTCCAAAAAGGAGGAAGTTCTATGTTCCACTGTAAATATTTTTTTCTTTTTGTATGTTTGGCACCAACTTCTAAAGGTGATTCAAATGTAATCTGTACATGAACGGGGTATTTTTGCCTTTTCAGTTGATTTTAAAGTCCGTTCTTTGATGTTAATACAATTTTGTAATAGGTTTGCTAAGTCAAGATACTGGCGAATCAGTTGCACTGTTGATTTGAGTCAGATAATTGTTACATAAGCGGCTACATTGTTTAAAATTGCGCAGGTCCGTTAATTGCGAGTTGCCTAGACCATGGTGAGGAAATGGCCACAGCCATAAATGCCGTGAAATAATAGGTTGGATAGGTTTAGCACCATTCATGATGATGTTGAGTTTTTTTAATTGTCACTTTAGGTGTTTCATCGTTAGGCAAAATTCAATTCAGTTCATTCATAAATCAGAAAAAAATATATGTATGCTTATACCAAAAAAAAAATATTAGTTAGCCGAGTATGTTACGCCTTGTGTATAGATACTTATTAATTTTATTTATTAGTTAAGTTGGCTGCGCAACAAAGTAGTAAAGGGAACCCGGAAGGGTTCGAATCCTGGTAAGGGGCAACCCATGACTTTTAGACATGTTTGTATTGTGAGATGAGTGACAGATATATTTTATCATTTATATATCGCGTGATAAACGAGACGATCTAAGGCTCGATGGTTTAGCTAAGTTGGCTGCACAACAAAGCCGCACGCACGCCTGCCCGCACGCATGCACGCACGCACGCCCGCCTGCCCGCACGCATGCACGCACGCACGCCCGCCCGCACCGCGCAGGCACCCACACACACTCACACACACTTTTTATTATATTAACGGGATGAATGTAACATTTAGAACTGGTAGCTTTAAAATTGCGTACGTCGGTTAATTGTAAGTTGGCTGGCTGCATGATTGATGCCATTCATCATAATGGTAGAGGCTTATTCATAACTCAATGGAAAACTTTATAAAACGCATTCATAATAATGACGAAATGAGAACATGAACACAATGGTCGACTAGTTTTTTCCTCGGTTGTAACCACATGGTTATCTTTATTTTTGGGTTAAAAAATTGCTTTATTTTGTGAATATAAGTATGATTAACTATTATCTTATCTTATAACGGGTTTGGGGCACTCAAAGCTATTAATGGAAAGAATATCAGGCTAGACCCTTAGACCCGCCACACACAGTCTGAATTCCAGACCGGATTCCGAACGGAATGACATCAGAAAAGTGTCTCTGTCTCTGTCATATGACGATGTCTCGCTTGCTGCCGCTCGGAAACCGGAGCGGAATTCAGACTGTGTGTGTCTGGTCTTAGAATAAGTACCCCTAGAACGAGAGTTTATACAATAGATTTGCAAAAGTAGAATTCGCTTTTGGTTTTATGTGTGCGTGTCTACGAACCAATCATAGCGACGTGTTGCTTGTGACATTGACGTTGTGACAGATGCGCACACGGACGAAAGTTAGCCCGTGGCTAACCAAAACTGGCTTCACTTCAAGCGCTGACTAGGTTTCTAAGCGTAGGTATTTATTATTTTCAAGAAATTATGGAATATACAGAAGACAGCTCACAACCATAGCGGGTTTACTGGTCATTTCGGAGTCAAAGGACTATTGGCCAAGCTGAGGCTCTCTGACATAGGTACCTACAGATTATTGGATATGTAGAGAAGCAGAAACAACTGCACTTACTATGCGGATGACAAGCCCTTGACAGACTTACAATTTAGAATGAAGAAATTCGGTACTGGATAACCTGCACCGAAGGAATTTCAGACACTGCCATTGGGTTCGCTCATCCGATATATGGTTAAGACACCTTAACTTCAAAATGCTTATTGTTTTAAAATTTTATCTATGATCAACCATGTTTCTTAACATATTATTACACATTACATGTTACTACTTAGAATATTAGGCCTGTGGCGATTAATTGTTATGTGTTTGACACCTACAGTTTGAATAAAATTATTCATTGATGATTTTTGTAACAAAAACTACTCGAAATTGTCAAAATTCAGGCAGATTTTTTTTTCTACTTATTTTCTGCACGCAACGAAAGCATGAAATAGCTACGTTACTATCTACAACTCAGGGGAAAAAGTAATATTCACTCAAAATGTTGGTTGAAATTATCAATATATTTGTTTGTTATATTATGAAAAACTAAACATTAAAAATAATAAGGTATCTTAACTTTTAATAAGGATTTCATTTAATACATTGGATTTAAGCTATATTGCGTAGGTCAGTTAATTATTAAATGGTAAGGATAGTCATAGTCAAGTTTATAAATAGCGTGTAATACAATAGCTACTTGACACCATTCACAATGATGGAACTCATAGTTTAATGCGTAATTTTATGAAATAATGCAGCAATAGTTGTGAAATAATAATGATGAATTTTCCGCTTACAACCGAATTGAGAACCCCCTCCAAAGATGAAAAATAAAGACATACTTAGGAATACATTAACATTATTTACTTACTTACTCAGATTGTAAATCTGAAGTACAACATAAATACGGAAAATGTTTGAAGTTACACTCATATTGTGGTTTTTATTGGTTTATAACATGTTCTTAGTGTACATAAATTGGTCATCTAGAGTAAGTAAGAGTAAATATGTCATCTCTGTGCATATATTCATAAACAAGAGTCCACATAATATTGATTTAAACCTACACGGGACTGTTCAAAAAGTGTTTATTTAATTACCTCGACGTTTCGAATGTGATTTTGTTTGAACGTGACGTTCCGTTTTGTTATAATACGACGAGTCCACATGTTTTCAACATAATTGATACACATTTCAACAGACTTCAACAAACTGAGTCTTTCTTAAATCGGCTGAAAGATTTCAGTGAGAAAATTCGGTGATACTCGTATTCCGTGTTCAAATTTGTGATAGGCTTGTTTCAAGTTAAAAAACATAATTCGTTTTACTCGTCTTACAGAATAAAGTTAATTATTTCATTTTTTTTTTCACACAAACCGATCTAGTCCTAAATTAAGCTTAAGGAGGCTTGTGTTGGGTACTAGACAATGATATACATACCTACTTAGGTAAATACATAGAACAGCCATGACCCAAGCACAAATATTCGAATTCATCACACAAATATTTGCTCTGCTCTAGATTCGAACCAGGGACCACCGGCTCAGTAGGCAGGTGCACTACAACTGCGCCAACTGCATCGTCCACCAATTAAGGAAATAATAACGGAAAAACAATATTATTGTAAATAAGGTTCTAAAATTCTACAGATATATAGCATATTTTTTTTCATCGCACTATAACGGAAAAACTCGTTTATATAAATCTCAACCTTTTCCCCGAAATTGATAGAGAAAGCATGTTAAATACAACTTTTGCGTCAAATAATTATAGGTAAACAACTCTAAATAGTTTAGCTTTAAAGTTGGTTGGTAGCTCCAATCTGAGATCCTACTTATACCAACAGTTATAATTATAATGAACGCAACGAAAGTGCAAAACTGGACAGAATGACAATTGAGCATTAGCATAGAAACCTACCGAGCCATACAACGACCATACACATGTATGTCTCGGTGTCATTGTCCACCGAATTCAGTGTTCTGCTGTTACATGACTAATTAACTTGCGGCGCATCGTGGTCGTAAATCGTGCCCTATCTAAGTACAGTGTTTCAACCTTTCTTTTTTACATACATCGATGCATGTCATGCTTAAAAAAAAAAAAAAAATTTTATACTTTGAATTGAATTTTCATACAAACTTATATCTCCATAATTATATGAAATTTGGTGCACTCTATTATCCAAAATATTTCATGTCGCTGCCGTTCCATTTCCCCATTTAAACTGATTTCCGAAACATAAATCTTCTGCAAATATTTTTTAAAATCATTGTGTAGATCTCTTTAGGTTATTTTGATTTATAAAAAATCTAAAATAATTAAGGATTCAGTATTGTAAGCGAAATCAGAAATGCAACAGTTTTGTTGCAACATGAAGTTTGGTTACAAAATTGGTGAACGCCAGCCCATTCGCAAATAATAATAACAAATATAGGACAACCTCACACAAATCGATCTAGTCCCACAGTAAGCTCATGAAGGCTTGTGTTATGGGGGCTAGACAACGATATACGTACTTACATTATATAAATAAATACTTAAACACATAGAACGAACAACCACGACCCAAGCACAAATATTCGAGTTCATCACACAAATAGTATTTGCCCTGGCCGGGATTCGAACCCGGGACCGCCGGCTCAGTAGGCAGGTGTCTACAAACCGAGCCAAACGCGTCGTCAATAGCCCCAAAGATATACTCTTAAAACTGAATAGAGTCCACCCACGCCAACTCCTCCAAGCAAGTGAACTGTCAAACTATACAAACCAACTTTGTATGGTTTGACAGTTCATTTGCTTGGAAGAGTTAACGTGATTTGGCTCTAACTTCATTCTAACTAGCAAACGGTGATTACAAATATTTTCCAGAAACATGTAGATCAACATAAACATTAACAATGTTGGTGTGGAGTCGTCACTAATTGTATTTTACGACTTTTTAATTACCTTGGAAATTTGCGGTTAGTTGCTTACCACATTTGTAAGGAAAATACATTTACACTAAACCCAAAACCGTTGTTTTCGTATCAATACGGACACGAATACCTCGAGGTGGAGTCAGATTTAGGCGATCTGTAAAATTCCATGACTCATACGAAATACCCGGAATATACCTACACACGATTCAACGAAAAGTATCAGTATAACAAAGAAGAGAAGTTTGAAATTGTACTAAAAAGGTTAAATGATAGGTTTAAGCTGATTTTAAATGCACTAAGCGAGCTAAATTACGTAAAGGTCTATGACATCCAACAATAATCGAGGTCGTTCAGTTAGCTATAAAATTGTATGATTTTGATAGGTGGATATTATACATACATCGTCCTAGTGAATGTTGGGTCAGACTCAAATGGCAGATGGTGACTTCGCATATTCACAAACTCATTTATCGATACTTCTCTCTTAGAGTAGGGGTCACATCCGATTTCGTTTGTTACAACATACACTACCAGCAACGCCCTGCGGTCTTACCCGCTCGTTCCACGTGAACTCTACATTTTATCGGGATAAAAAGTAGCCTATGTGTTAATACTCTATATCAAATTTTATCAGAATTGGTCCAACCGTTTGACCGTGAAGTAGTAACAAACATAAACACACTCACATTTTCTTTTGTTTCTGCAATTTTCACACATTTACATCGCGGATTTTCATTATTTGAGCTTTCATGACGTTTCAATACCTACTATTGCAGTTACCGTTGTCTAGAATGGTTGACGGTTAAAAGTTATTCACATACTATGAAAAACAACTTATACACATACGATGGAATTCGCACAGCACAGTATATAGCATAATTTTGTTGTAGATGTGAATTGTTTACATTAAGTTCTTACTTAGATAGGGTCTATCACTTAATAAACTCAATTAATTGACGAATACTCGTACAGACATACTCTAACAACATTATACGTTTTTAGCGGTCAGTTGATAAATAAATTGATCAATCTTTTTGTTAAGAGTACTCTATTCAATCATATCTATGACATAGAATGCAAATTACTAGGTATTATGTATTGTTGAACACATCGGGCAAGTGAGAGCGATCAAATTGTCTTATTCATGTTATACAACTTCGATTGGCTGTCACTACTTATAGAATCGCGGACATTCTGTGCATTTAAATAAGACATTGTTGTATGAGAATATTTATAGAGCGTTGGTCACCATAGACAGGTGGTCCTGACATTAATGCAAAGAAATTACTAGAAGAAATTGTCCTTGCATGTCCAGCTATCCCTCAATGAGCATGTTGATTGTTGACTATAGTATACACACCCATCCTATCCTCCAAATCTCCGTGAAAATCCTATTTCTTGGTAGTATTGTAAATACGTAATTATGACAGGTAGAAAATGCCTAATGGCATTAAGTTCGCTTTTTACACGATAAGATTTTCTTTTGTGCACAAATAAAATTAATAAATATTACGAAGAATTAACATTTATTGAATGAGCACTCTCTACAAGTGTGTCGTCTATTATAGTTTAGTGTGTGTCCGTCTTTATCCTACCTTTGCGGTACACCTTAAGTGATCTAAATTATTCAGTTGCCATACTGTCAATCAATAAAATGTCAGACATGTCCCAACAATGGTAGCATTTCTCAACGCGTTAGGATCTTCATTGTAAGGCTGTAGTCTGAAGTCAAGCGTAAAGCGATTTTGAATCAAGGAAAAACTGAAACCCTCAAAAGAAAAAAATACAGGTATAAAATCAATCCAGATTCGAAATATTCTATTTATAAGAGTAACAGGAGTATTTGTATGGAGAAAATAAGTAATTTGCCATTTTCACCATGAAAAAGTGCTTTTAAGTTCATACAATAGTATAATACTGTTTTGTTAAAAAAAATATATTCGGTTAATAAAATAATTCATACAATTTTCGTACCTTTGAAGTCACATATTTCAAAAAATTGATTTTTGTTTTTATTTTTTTTCCTTGTATCATGTCATATTGAACTATTTTTTGTTCATATAACTACACTATGTTGTATAATTCAACATCAGCCGCATCCCTTATTACACTACGCTGGGGAAGACGCTAAAAAACCGCGTAAGGCTTTAAGCCGGAAACCGGTTCCTAGTTTTCCTATTATCGCCAAGTAATTGAAAAAAAAAACTGTTCTTTTTCCGTTCTGTGATTATCGCCTACCTCTCCGCTCATCGCTTCAGGTAGCGGCACATCCTACCGCATTCCCAGGCCGATTCAGCGGTGAAATTAACCTTGGATTCTGATCACGCGCAGCCATTACCCTTGAGCATGCGCTGAAGCTGTAGCAAGAGTTTAAAGACGGCATAGAAAAGAAACTAACCAACATTAAGTATCATATTCGTGGTTAGTATTTCTTAGGTTCTTTCGGTAAGTGTTAGGATTTTTCAGCTTTTGGGTTTAAGTTCGGTAAGAAATATAAGTACGCGATGCTCTCATGCTCGGACAAGATATTTGCCATACAAGGTGGGTGTCGCATATACTCAATAGCATACAGAAATGGTTGATAGCGAAATGTCACCAGGCCGGCCAACCGATACACTTCTCAGGGGCTGTATTTGCGAAAGCATCTTCGCTCAGGTAAACTCAGTATCCGTGAGATATCAAATGTAAGATAAAATCCATACTAATATTCTAAATGCGAAAGTGTGTCAGTCTGTCTATTACCTCTTAACGCTTAAATCACTGAACCGATTTAGATGAAATTTGGTATGGAAATAGTTTAAGTCCAGGGAAAGGACCTTCTCTTTTATTTTGTTTACTGTAACTTATTCTCGGCCTTCGTCTTCTTTGCTTCCCTTATTCTTTTATCTAACACTGTTTTAAATACTGCATTTGTAACTTTTCCGTTCAGTAAGGTTAAGTAAGGTAAATCACGTTCGCTCAAGTACCGGTTGTCTGAAAACAAAAGGAAATGCGATTTCCCTGCGACCATTGTCCATTGTCTGTACTTCAACAGAATATCCTTATCTTTTATACAAAGTAAATCCGCCAGTAATGGACATAGTTGAACAATCTTCAATAATTTGCATAATAAACGGTCCCAGCTTTTCGGAATGTGCCAGCAAACTGACACCAAAATAGCTAAACGATGTCCAAATTTCAATGATCATAAACTTCGTAATTCAAACCGCTAAAGTAATCATCAACGGTGGGTGGTCTCAAAAAAGGTTTATAATTCTGGAGCCCCTATTTAAAACTTAAGTTTTTTTTTTAAGTCATAGGGGGCAAACGAGCAAACAGATCGCCTGATGGAAGGCGATTACCGTCGCCTATAGACACCTGCAACACCAGAGGAGTCACAAGTGCGTTGCCGGCCTTTCAGGTGGGAGTACCTGACGCATTTTTCTTTGCTGAGCGATCACCAATAGAAGTTACTAACGATGTTAAAACACGTGACAGTTATGCAAAATTTGGTGAGCGTCGTTAATTTTAGCTAAAGAATCCAATTTAGGCGATTTATATGCATAATGCTTTTCGTCCATAACTGAGTAAGAACTAGTTTTCTCAAGTTTTATTGATAATAAAATCGTGGGTCACATGTTTTTTATAGCATTCTACACGTACGACATACTGAGTTGATTTTATTTCCAGTATGTTTTATATTATGGATCGTTATTTGTGTTGTAGGTACCTATAGTAGAGTTGCTAAGCCGCGAAATTGTGCGCATCGGGTTACAAGCATGAAATTTCTACCACACATAGAACGTTCTACGGTGATTATTTTCAGATGTAGAGAGAAGTCAGATTCGTCCCCTGTGTGGTGGGAGAGCGGGGTGAAGAGGACCAAGTACTGCTCTTTTTCATTTTTTTATTACTGATCAGTTAAGGCTATTAGGGTTTGTGCGACATCGTTATCGTGTAAAATAGAGATCAGCTATTGATTTTTCATGTTATTTAAGAATAGTTTCATATAAAAATTTGGGTTTATTGCCGAAAAGGTAAAAATCACAACAAGTTTTTTTTATTCAGAACGATAAATTAGTCATCTATCCTGAATATTTACAATTTAAAAAAATATTACTAAACAGCAAATTTAATCTTGTTTTTAAAAATAAATACATATTGGGCACATCTCATACAAAAAATACCTTGAAAAAAATGTTGATGTTAAGCTTAGCCTGCGTACATTTTGCTAAGTCGCGAAATTGTGTACATCAGGATACAACCACGAAATTTCTACCACAGATAGAGTATTCTGCGGTGATTATTTTTAGATGTGGAAAGAAGCCAGATTCATCCCCTGTGCGGCGGGAAAGCGGGGTGAATAGGACAAAGGAGTCCTTTTTTTCTTTTTATATTACTGATCAGATAACGCTACTAGGACTTGTGTGGTGTCGTTTTCGTGTAAAACAGATATCAGCAATTCATTTTTCATGTTATTTATTCATAGTACCATATAAAAATATGGTTGTATTTCCGAAATTGTAAAAATCACAACAAGTTTTTTTTATTCAGGAAGATAAATTTGTTATATTTCCTGAAAATTTACAACTAAAAAAATATTGCAAAATAGCAAATTCAATCTTGTTTCTAAAAATATATACATATTGGGCACTCTTTATACAAACAGTAACTTAAATAAATTGTTGATGTTGAGATTAGCCCGTGTGCTCGTGATACATTAGCAAAAAAATATTTTGTCTTAATTACATTAAATAGTTTTTCTAGGACGTATATAGTAAATATTATATGTAAAAGCATGTTAATAATCATTATTTAATGTATTTAAAGCGAAATAGGATGCGTTCGGAGATTTGCGTTGGTTACGCCGACGTAAAGATATATTTTAAGCTATTGTATGAGAAGTGCCCAACATGTATATATTTTTAGAAACCAGATTAAATGAGCTTTTTGATATAATAATAATAATTTGAAAATGTTCACGAAATTGAACTAATTTACCTCACTGAATAAAAAAACTTGTTGTGATTTATACCTTTTCGGCCATTACACCCATATTTTTATATAGAACTATACAAAAATAACATAAAAAAATTATTTCTGATATTTGTTTTACACGAAAACGATACCAAACACGTCCTGGTAGACTTAACTGACCAGCAATAAAGAAAGAAAAGATGGATATTTGGCCGTATTCACTCCGCTCTCCCGCCTCACAGGGGACGAATCTGACTTCCCTCCACATCTGAAAATAATCACCGTGGAACACTCTATCTGTGGTAGAAATTTCATGCTTGTAACCCGATGCGCACAATTATGTTAGAAAACAGCGGACTAACAACTCTGCTACTAATCAATTCCGATGTATTAATTTTCACTCATTTATTTTTCCTTTTAGATTCGGTTTTTTACAATAAACCGGAAAAAATATCATATAAAAATGGATTAAGTACAAAAGGATATTGCTTTTATTATTATTGTTTGTGACGTTGTATAAATGCCTGTAAATTTAGTGTAATTTATAATGACATGTTACCTATATTATGAAGAAAAGAAATCTTAATATCTAATTTAGAGAGATAAAGAAGCATACCTATTATAGATTACACAAAAATATATTTTCCATTTTTAGGGTTCCGTATCCAAAGGGTAAAACGGAACCCTATTACTAAGACTCCGCTGTCCTTCCGTCTATGTGTCTGCCCGTCTGTCACAAGGCTGCATCTCTTGCACCGTGATAGTTAGACAGTTGAAATTTTCACAAATGATGTATTTCAGTTGCCGCTATAAAAACAAATACTAAATAACAATAAAAAAATATTTAAGGGGGCTCCCATACAACAGACATGACTTTTGTTGCCGTCTTTACTTAATATAATAGTACGGAACTCTTCGTGCGCGAGTCCGACTCGCACTTGGCCGGTTTTTGGTCTTTTTTTGGGTCCAAAGTTCCGATGGGACTGAAGTGGCAGACTTGAATGTGTGAAAGCTGATTGAACTTAACAAAATAATGCCATGCCAAATTGCCAGACTAAGCTTTGTCAATATTATTAGTGCCAAAGCGGCCACGTTCCGCTTTCTCGGTTGACCGTTCGTCCGATTACAAGAAAATTACCATATATTTAGCCTCGGCCTGTAACCTCCTTCGTATACTTTACATTTACTAATAGACGGTGACAATTTTACAGTTACCTATCACTAGTTTTATTATCTAATCCTATCCTATTAAGAGGCCTTATTCCTTTCAAAAAAGATTTTTTTCATGTTGTGTCAAATATATTGATAATTTCAACCAACTTGTTGAAGTGAATAATACTTTACCCAGAGTTCTATAGGTAGTAAGATAGCAAATTCATGCTTTAATTGCGTGCAGTCGTAAATAAGTTGAAAAAAAATATGCGTGAATTTTGACAATTTAGAGTAATTTTTGAAAGAAAAATTATTAGTGAAAAATTCAAACTGTAAGGTTTCAAATATATCCCAATAGCCCTGTTCTATGTAGTCACATCAATAATATGTTAAGACACGTGTTTGATTCTAGGAAAAAAATCTAAATCAATCAGCATTTGAAAAGGAATAAGGCCTCTTAATTCACCACTAGTTTTATCATCTAAAATTCTAATTTAGCTTTAAAGCAATGTTAACAAAGCTTCTAATATACATAATGTGAGATTTGAAAGTGTTTAGTTCATCTGGCGGTTGTGAAACGGAGTTGGGCAAAACGGTAATCGACCTAGTTTGCGCTGCACCGATTTTGATGAGATTCGTCGCTTAAGAAAACTTAGTTTTATATTCACGGCTTGACCTAAGCGGAAAATGTTTTATTATTGATACTAGCTGCGCCGCGCGGTATTACCCGCTCATCCCACGGGAACACTATTTAATTTCGGGATACAGAGTAGCCTATGTGTTAATCCAGGATGTCAGCTACTTTCATACCAAAACTTATCAAAATCGGTCCAGCCGTTTGTGTATGAAGAAGTAACAATCATACAAACACACTTTAAAATTTTCGCCTTTATAATATTACGTGCAATTGTTTACTACGATGATGGAGTATATACCAGATTTAACGTCTCAGAATTACCAAATAACAATTGTGAAATGATCATTAACACTAACAATACAATTAAAAACATATTAGCTAGTGATTATTTACAGAAAACAGTTCATTACAGTTAATTATACGTTTAATTGTGATTTATCATCAGTTTTATAAAACCCAGGTTTTTAATTTATATTCTAGAATAGTATAACGTTAGTAAGCGATCTGAATTCGTAATTAGTATTTAGTTAAGTAATAAGTTTTTTTTATAATATTATTAGAATGTGCTTCTTCTACATCAAGCTGTTACGATTTTTTTTTAAAGTATTGATAAAACAATAATGATATTCTCAGTGGTCGTGTTTAACTAGTCTATCCTAGTTTCTACTACCTTCTAAGTTGGCATCTTCATTGCAGAAGGTCGTGTCTAATTTGAAATGTTCGTCACATGATAAAACTAACCGTTTGGCTGAGTGACCCACAAAGAATCTCGGCCTCCGAAACGAGAGCTCGTCACTTGTTCCGATCCTGCGCAGTTTCTTGCCAGTTTTTGGCTTGAAGCTTACGCAGACGACCATTTGTCTCCCCAGCGATACCTGAGGCGACCAACCGGTCGCAGGCCGTCGACCGGTTAGTCGCACCAAGTATGCTCGTTTTGTTGTACGATCTTATTAAGTGAGTCTGTGGTTCGGCCTCAAACACATGATGCAGCATACTTTTTCACGTGAGGTTTTCCCCGGGGGCTACAGTTCTTTAGAGGGGAGTAGGTAAATAGGTTCTTAAAGGCTCAGCTACGCGCGTGTGATACTCCAGTACCCTTACCATGAGTTTACAGTGACAGTACTTGCTAGCGACTGCATAAAGGATTTTTATGGAGAATTGTAGTTCTACAAAGTACCTAATCATTCACGCTAACGCTAGCGAGTGCGGTCATGTTAAGTCAATGTAAGGGTACTGGATTCGCAAGCGTCCGTAGGCGGCGGTAACTGTTTAACATCAGGCGGGTCGGATGCTGGTTTGCCACCGTTGTAGTATAAAAAACGTGCTTTTGTCTTCAGTGGTCTTAATAGTCTGTTAAAGTTTGTGACGATGTTTGGATGTTTTACTCAAAAACAAGTCGTTGGATGGCTTTCTTGTTCTTCTTAGGGTTCCGTACCCAAAGGGTAAAAACGGAACACTGTTACTAAGCCTCCGCTGCACTGTCCGTCTGTCTGTCTGTCCATCTGTCACCAGGTTGTATCTCATGAACCGTGATAGTTAGACAGTGAAAATTTTCACAGATGATGTATTTCTGTTGCCGATATAGAAACAAATACAAAAAAATTAATAACATAAATATTTAGGGGGGCTCCCATATAACAAACGTGATCGGTTGCGTTAATTTTGCACCTCATTTACATGTATCTGGCGCCATCCATACCAGGTGCAAATTTAACTTAACCCCGCTTATTTAAGATGGGATAAGTGTTTGTACGGAATCCTCGGTGCGCAAGTCCGTCTTGCACTTGGATTTTTTCTATATCTTGCGTTACTGTTACATTGTGTAAAATTATTTCAATTATCTCTATTGTACATACATAAATATAAATAAGTAATTTATGTTAGTCACTCTCAATTAGTTGAAATCTTTCACCGTCTGCTGAATCATTCGAAAGTGATGAAATTTCTACGAAAGTGAAGTTGTAAGTGGTTCGAAGGCATGGACGAAGCGTATATTGCACACTGGATTATGTTATCCATACTATTTTAAAGTTACTTGTGTGTTGAAGTAAAAGAGCGTATTTAGAAAAGTCAATTTAAACTTTTCTATGGTGATGGGTCAATATTTTAACGAAAAATCAGGTTAAAAGTTTTTACAATTTATTTAATACAATTGAGGCAAGGAGCAATACAAAGCATGTTAGGGTAAATGTTTTTTTTAAATGTGTTTATACTTGTAATATATTTATTACTAGCGACCCGCCCCGGCTTCGCACGGGTGCAATGCTGATAATTATGCATGTAAAATAAACTTTCCTCTCGAATCACTATATATCTATTAAAACCGCATCAAATCCGTTGCGTGGTTTTAAAGATCTACTTAACTAAGCATTCATAGGGATAGACAGACAGCAAGAAGCGACTTTGTTCTATACTATATAGTGATTTTGGGACTAGGTCGATTTGTATGAGAATGTCTCATATTTAAATATTGATATTATGAATATACAGCATAATATGGCCTACATTTAATTTTAAGTACTTAATAATGTAATTAAAGGTTCCAAATAACATGAAGTTTTCACTTCTTATAATTTCAAATGCCCGGGTTTTACGGTCATGGTCACTAATAACTTACATTTTAATTCATTTTTATGAAAAGATAAGTAAGATATGATGGTTAATAAGAATGTTTAAGTTCGAGAAAAATATTTTATGTATTGCCCAGCGACCCGCCCCGGCTTCGCACGGATAGAATGCTGATAAATTAAATAAATAAATATTAAGGGACCAATCATACACAAATCGACCTTAGTCTCAAACTAAGCAAAGCTTGTACTATGGGTACTAGACGACGATATACAAAATATATAAATACATAATTATATAGATAACATCCATGACCCAAGAACAAATATTTGCCCCGGCCGGGATTCGAACCCGGGACCGCCGACTCAGTAGGCAGGTGTCTACAAACCGAGCCAAACGCGTCGTCTTTATTAATTAAGTCTTTAATAATTATGCGTGTATTATACATGATTATAAAACCATCCTCATGAATCACACTCTATCTATTAAAAAACCGCATCGAAATCCGTTGCGTTGTTTTAAAGATCTAAGCATACATAGGAACAGACAGACAGACAGCAGGAAGCGACTTTGTTTTATACTATGAAGTGATATCAAATAGCTTAAGAGGAAATATCACTGCTCATTTTTTCATACAAATCGAGGTTTTGTTCTGGTTTAATTAAAAAAAAAATTCCAAAACTTAACCAATGTTTACGAAATTTTAGGATTCAAATAGAGAGAAATGGTTAATGGTGAAAGGGGAAATTTGTGTACTAAGCGTCTGTTTTTGGCCAAAATTCCGCTGCAAACGGTCGCCTAGTATACTAATAGTACAATAATTTGTGCAAAAATCGAACACAGAACATTTCCTCTTTATAAAGTTCCTTTCTGGAGGAGGAAACAGACGAGAACGAAATCTCAAGGTCATAACCCGGTTACGTGAAGTTTAGAACTCATTTGTATCCGACGCCATAATTACCAAGTGCAAACTTAATGTAAACTGATAGTGTGGGAAAGGGAACAGTGATATATCGTCTTAATTCGTAACCACATCTCTAAAACGGGAAAAGTGGAAAAACATACGCTTCTTATAGCTAGAAGAATCTTGAAGTTCTTTGCCTGATCCTTAAAATAAATACGCCTAGAACGAGTCTTCATATAGGTAACAGTAAGACGGTGCCTTTTCGCCGAATTATGTTTTGTCAAACGTTTCATTTCGTCAAATGTTTCATTTCGCCAAAACCATTTTTCACTGAAACTGTAAACTATTTGGGATTGTTGTAAATATCATCCTTTAGATCAGCGGGCCTATGATGGTTAATTTTATCACGCGATAAATAAGTGACAAAGCATCCATCCCGTTTTGACAAGATGCGAGCGTGAGTGACAGATGCTTTATCACTTATTTATCACGTGATAAACGCAACCATCATAGGCCCCCTGGTTAGGTTAGGTTAGGTTTGTTTTATAACAATCCGAAATAGTTTACAGTTTCAGTGATAAATGCTTTTGGCGAAATGAAACATTTGACGAAATGAAACGTTTGACGAAACATAATTCGGCTGCCAGTTACATAATTCGGAGGACTGACAAACTAAGGGCTACGAGTAACCGAAATAAGTTTTGGAAAATTTACATAATATTGGTTACTACTACTACTAATCACAATTGGGCTATTTCGCAAAGTAGGTAAACTATTTGAACTATTTTTTCAGTGCAGATTTGCGAAAGGTGAAGCCGCTTTTAGTTTTATGTGTGCGTGTCTAGAGAGACGTTTTCCATTGTAACAGATGCTCTAACGGACGAAACTTAGCCCGTGGCTAACTAAAACTGGCTCCACTTTCAAGTGTTAACTAGGTTTCTTTAGGCGTATTTATTCTCAGGCCAGAACAAGGCTTGACCGGCAATTGTCAATATTTCTAACAGATGAAAATTAATATAGAGATCGAGACACCTTTGCTAA
This sequence comes from Apotomis capreana, assembly GCA_947623375.1. Taxonomy (NCBI): domain Eukaryota; kingdom Metazoa; phylum Arthropoda; class Insecta; order Lepidoptera; family Tortricidae; genus Apotomis; species Apotomis capreana. The sequence goes on along the minus strand of OX392519.1, from coordinate 5,505,019 downwards.
AATATTTACTTGTACGACAAAGTTATGACTGGATAGACTTGTCAACTTCGACCTCTTCGCGAAAAAAAATAAGTGGTCATTAATGTCAACTAAAAGTCATTCTTTTTTAGGGTTCCGTACCCAAAGGGTAAAAACGGGACCCTATTACCGAGACTTCGCTGTCCGTCCGTCTGACACCAGGCTGTATCTCAAGAACGGTGATAGCTAGACAGTTGAAATTTTCACAGATGATGTATTTCTATTGCCGCTATAACAACAAATACTAAAAATAAAATAAAATTAATATTTAAGGGGGGCTACCATACAACAAACTTGTTATAGATTATATATATGTAGACGCCACTGTCTATAAATAAAAATTGGGCAAGTGCGAGCCCAACTCGCGCATGAAGGGTTCCGTACCTAATATGTAACCTTTCCATTGTGTCAGTTTTGGCTACATTTTAGAATGAGTAAATTTTAATAAATGTATAAGAAAATAATAATATAAAAACAGTGATTACATTCTCTTTCCAAGCGGAATACGAAGAAGTTATACAATTTTATCTAATATATGAAATGTTGTCAATTGTAGAATATGGTGGTACCTAATCACAAAAAATCAACAAAGGTCACAGTGACACAAGAATACCTAAACTAGTGGCTCAATTATTATTAAAATATGCTTGTGCTGTTCAGTAGTTTCTCTGGCCACCTTCCGTCGTCATCATCAGAACAGCTCCAAGATTCTAAACTCTTGTACATGTCTCGTAAACTGCATTTCGATGCAAACTTTAATTCTGATGCGACAATTAGAAGCAATTGAAATTCATTGACGCTACACCGTACTTAGTTCTTACTTCAAAGATATTTTTTCCAATTATCGGGTTTGACCGCAAGCTTCGGTTTGTTTCTTTCATAGAAATAAAATGAACTATCTATAGATAGTTTAGTGGGGTTTTTAAATAAAGAAAGATGTTTGTCTATTAAATGCCTGTAAATATAAATGACATTCAAAATTATTACTTAAAAAACCAGGATTTTTTTTTTTGTATATAAAGTAGATATAATTTTCCGGTCTATGTTTTTGTGGGTATACCTATAAAAGTCATGTCTATCCGTTGTTATGCGAAAGTAGGACACACTAACAAAGATATTTTCGTACAATATGGACAAGAATAGGTAGAGTAAGTAATTTATGATATTCTATCATGTTAGAGCCTTTGATTATTTTCGCATATAACTTGAAGTAAAAAGGAAAAATAATGACACACACATTTCACCTAAGTGTCTGACTTAAAAAATGGGAAATCTTTGTAAACCCGCGTATTTTCTGAATAGTATGAATTTACAAGACCTAGTAGGTACTAGTAATAGGTAACTAAAATGTAAAATTTAGATAAATTAACTGTCAGTCTCTCATTCCCAGTATGATGGTTGAGATAGGGCTCAACACTATATATTAAATTATTCTATAATTATGTATACCTACTTATATTTATTATGTACATGCAAATTGATTAAATTAATGTATTGGCAATTCAAAAAAAGCTTAAATACTTCTTAAAAGCAACACAATAAAAATAAAACAATATTTAGATACATTTTATCCACGAAATGAGGATCATTGTTTCACAACGCACTAAAATAAAAGAAGAGGACTCACCACTTAAAAAAAATGTTTCACCTCCTTTTACTTTTGAACTGTAACGTTATTTCACTTGCACTTATTCGGACTACGTAAGAAAAACAACAATATATTTTTACAATATAACAACACAAAAATGATTTCTAAACGTCTTTAAAGTTTATATTGTAAGTCTTTAAATTGTTCCAATTGATACGAAATTGCCGCGCAAAATGACACCGTTTTTTTTCAAAATGGCGTCGTGAGCGCGCCGCGGTCAAGTCTATACTGCCAGTGCGTGGCTCACTCTCTCTCCACAGAGTTAGGAAACCTTGAGAGCAGGCTAGTTTCAATTTGTACTACGCCAAGGATCGGTTTGCTGGTTGTTGGCTGTGTAATCATCATAAAGCTCATTATCTTGAGTTTAATTATTGTGCAAATTATGTTATGTTTACCTTTTTAAAAATTCCACTCATTATAGGTATTTCCTTTCATCAGTGAATGATTTGAACTGCCATTAATCGTTATCTTTAAATAGTCGGGTGATTAAAAATGTTGGATTTACACCTAAACATAAAACCATGATCTTATAGGGTTCTAGTATACATATAAGAATAGGGTTTGAGATTTAAATTAGTTTTCATATTAATACTCTCAATAAATTGATAGAAAATATTTTTGGATTCGTATTCTTATATTGATAGTATAATAAAAAAAAACTCTAATTCTTACTTTATTATTGTAATGGGCAATGCGTATAGTATAGATTGCCACACAGTTTAAAAGGAAACTAAGTAGTACCTTGTTAATTTCCTATTGTTCTCACGTTTTTATGAGTTTCCTGGTAAGATGTCCATTTAATTTATGCACCACGGTAGACGGAACCTATCAGCAGACAAAATAAATGTAAATTACTTAGTTATTTGATAACAAGATAAAAAAATGCAAATATAAATTTGGGCTCTCGCCAGAATTCTATAGTGTGTTATAATATACGGTAATTTAAAAAAATTACGTAAGTATATTATTCAAAATTATGAAAGGAATTATACCAAATTACAGTTTACACTTTAAAAATAACTTTTATGTAATGATATTGTTTAGGTTAAGTATGACGTGCGGTGATTGCGTGTGTGAGACAGTAATCAAAATCAAAACCAAAAATCAAAATCAAAATCGTTTATTTGCAGTTACAAGTAATTATAAGCTACAGGATGTTGATGCATTGGATAAGGTGCTGTGTAACTTGCCGATTGGGCGTGCAAATTTAATTTCCTGATCCATACATAATACACATTATACATAAAATCAGTGCTCAGAAATTTTGAATTACTTGAATTTCTAATAACATTGACATATTCACATAAAATCATTCCATTACATTGAAATTATCATTATACATATTACATTATTAGTTGTCAGATTAGAAGGATAGAAATATTAATATTTATCATATTCACATTCACATAATATCATTTTATTACAATTAAATTATTATTAGGTACATCGTCATTATGAGATTTTTAATTCACTATCATTATATAGGTGCACTTTTACTCAATGAAAATATAGTTTAAGAACTCCATATAATAAAAAAAAACAAGATAGTATGTGTTAAGTTTGAAAGCAGGTATTTATTACAACCTAGCCTACCCATTATATGCTAGCGGTGCCGTTTGGCACCCATCGCTTCATACAAAGTAAAAAGTACTTACATTCAACTTAACTAGGAGAACACTCGACATCTATATACAGGGTGTAACCGACAGCGTACCGAAAACGAAAACTGTAGTTTTAGACCATAATCACGAACTGAAAACGATGGTTCATTTTCTCGAAAAACTCAAGGATAAGATTTTCCAAAATAAATTATGAAACTCGACGCGCAATGTATTGCGTCCAATTCTCTCGGGTGCAGACGCGCGGGGAGGGGAGCACGCGGCCAGCATCGACCGGTCCGTGCGCACCCCACTCCACTCACGCGTCAGCGCAAAACATACCGTTACGCCAATGCTCATCGAATGACATGAATAAATGCAACCATAAAAACAACGCAACCACAGATCACAACTAGTGTACTACCTAACACCAATAACAACTGACCGATAAATTAAAACAGTCTAACAAGATTATTTTCATTCAAGCAAGTAAAGCAACTAAAATGTGCGGGTAGGTAAACATTAATGCGGGTAGGTAATTAAAACAGTGCGAGCGCACTGGCCTGGCGGATCAATGACCGGCCAGTACCGTTATCTTTCCCACTCCATGCTCCTGTGTTGTACCGTAAAGCTTACATAATACTGTTTGTGATACATTGCGTGTTTTGCGGAAAATGCCATTTTCATGCGATTTTTCATGAAAAATTGTTACCGGTAGAGTTCGATTAACGGAAAAATAAAGAAAAAATGAAAACTCGCGAGGAAAATTTGTGAATTTTCTCAAAGAAATTTCCACGATTTTCCAGCCCAGAATAATGGTCTGAAGCCATGGTTTCAGTTTTCGGTACACCGTCGGTTACACCCGGTATACTGCAAGATTTTCTAATTCTAAGACCCAAAATAATTCAGGTCATAATGGGTTAAGTAAGAAAATATGTAAAAAAATATTTGCCAGGACTTCCGGCCTGACGTCCGTTTTCTGACGAAACGTGGGCAAATTTGTCCTTTAATGTTTTAATCAAGAGAAAAAAAGTGTCGTTCCATCTCTAATCACTGGGCAAGTTTTATTTCTTCTTGACCTCTACCGTGCAACAAGATTGCTTTCAAAAAGCGTTATGTGATCTCTTTGTAGGCAGAAATGTGGACTCATAGCTTATTTGATTAGTTTAATTTACAAATATAAATGATAGGAATATGGATTTTTCTAATTTATACATCTATGAAGACTTGTATTAAGTTAGTTGCAACGCCCATATTTTATCTGCTTAGCCTTTGGGTGACTGGTAGGGAATTCCCTACGGCATTAGGTCCGTCTTTTGTACGATAAGCTTTTCTTTTGTGCAATAAAATTAAATAAATAATAATGAAATAAAATTGAATTAATATTATGTCATCATTATAATCGCTTGTTCACAGAAAATAACAAATTTAGATGAACGAAATGGGTATATATTTAGTTTTAGTTGATTTTCTCAAAAAGCGCTAAATTAATTTCGATGAAATTAATATGGGACCAACTCTGAAGTATGATCTGCCAAACAAATCGATTCATAATTGGCGGAATAGCCGCGTACCAACATGAAAAAAACACACAGACGCATTCAGAACTTCCTCCTTGCTTAAGTCAGTTGAAAAACAGATCTAGGTATCTATTTTGAAATCACATGAGAGATCTAATAGATACATAACGCTACAAGTTGCGTCCACGCGCAATGAGCCTTTCTCTGCGTTCGGAATGCACCCGATCGTTTGGGATTTGAAAATAGTTCGATTGTGTGCGACCTACTTTTTAAATAACCTTATTTTTTTCTTTTTTTAATTTTAGATCACATACTATTGGAATATAATATAGTGAGATATTTTTTAATGTTGTATCAAAGCGTACATCTTTTTCTATTATCAAATTATCATTCAATTAATATTTTAGGAAAATAAAAAATACAGCGGCCTAAATAAAGTGATTTGGCTAACTATCAACATCGTTAATTGAATAGATAGCGATAAATTGAATATAATTAAATACATCCGCGTATGCAAAATAAATATCTTTACATAGGTCACTTAAATTTTGTGTATTGTGTTTATGTTGGCTCTCAAAAAGAATGATGATTAAAAAAAAACACATGTGAGGTCTAATAGATTTATAGTACTATATTTGTAAAAGTGCGTCCTCACGCAAATCGTTCTCTGCGCTTGAAATGCACCCGATTTTAAGGATTTGAAATGATTCGAGCTTCCCTTCTAGCACAACTATGGTTTGCAACTTATCTCGCGGGACATAGCACCTGTCACTCTCGCACAGTACTGTACAGAAAGAAATAGTTATATCTCGTGCGAGAAAGAGTCGCGTGTCCAGAGTTCCGCTAGAGGTGCGCAGGATTCGGTCGCGCGATTCGTGAACGCTAGACTGCATCGTGATATGCAAACGGCAGACAGTAGATGCAATATACGTCAAAATCATGTCAAACGATATACGTAATATGGATATGACTACAATTGGTTTAAAGAAGACGTGAATGCAAGATAGTTATACAATTTTATTGTTGTAGGAAATGATCATATTTTTTTTCTTTATAACATATTTTCAGTCAATTCCTTTTAAGGTTCACTATCCACTTATATTAAGAAAATGGCCTCACTACATGTACAGATGTAAGAGCTGCGTATTATTTAATATCCTAATTATGTTCTAAGGAGGATAGAGGTGTTTTGTACTTTCTGACATATTTATAACAAAAACTGTATAGATTTAGATTTATTTATTCCATAATATAATCCATACTAATATTATAAATGCGAAAGTGTGTCTGTCTGTCTGTCTGTCTGTTACCTCTTCACGATTAAACCGCTGAATCGATTTTGATGAAATTTGGCATGGAGATAGTTTAAAATCCGAGGAAGGACATAGGATAGTTTTCATCCTGGAAATTATCGCTAAAAAGATTGAAAAGTGAGTAAGTAATTCATGATGACATTGATGACCCTGTAGAAAATGTAATGATTAAACCAAAAGCACAATTGCTCTTACATTTGATTAGGCGCTCTTTTATTAATTAAGGTGATTAGGTGCATATCTATCGTGTTGTACGAGGTTGCTTCCATACTTCCAAGTTCCACGCGGACGTAGTCGCGGGCATAAGCTAGTGTCAATATAAATTACACTAAGTCAATTTACATGCACTTATGCTATGATCGTCACATATATTAATAAGTACTAACAGATATAATATGATGACATTGATAATAATACTAGCGGAATTAATAATAAGTGAGATAAAATAATTACATGTTAAAATCTAATAAGACCTTGTACCTAAACTTAAGTATTCCTGCAAATAAACTATTCTATTCCATTATATTCTAACAAACAGATAAAAATGTCAAAGAAGCTCATAAATGGATTGTCAAAATACAAGAATTAACACGGTAAAAATAGTAAGTACTGAAAATTACAACAAAACATAAATGTTAAAAAGTCTTATCCATCTTATGCTTTCGTCACAATATTGCATCCTCTGTCCGCCCTTTGGTGAAATGCGGCCCTTTGACGCTTTTGCAACGCGCGACAGAAGCGATAAAAAACGCGCGACTGTCGCGGTGCAGTCGGGCTGTATTGATTCAGCATAGCTTCTGTATCAATGTAAACGCGCGACTGTTTTGATTCAGCACTTGACAACATTTCATATTTCTAACAAGTGGAAATTAATATAGAGATCGACTGGGCTGTGTGTACGCGCAAAAAAAACTTTGAATTTATTCTTCTGTATTTAAAGAAATATAAGAAAATACATAAAATTACCGCAATCTAAGACAATTAGGCCTGAATATACGGTGGTTGTCTTAGACCCAAAAGCGTTTTTTTTTTTTAATTTTGACAATGTCATGAGAACCTCAACGTCGTTGCGTTATTTTTATTAGAAATCGGACTAAAGTAACCGTTCCATTCAGTCATAGTTTTGGTGTTGCCACAATTTAAAATGATTAAGTTTTAATAAATTAATAATAAAATAAATAGTTATTTCAGAACGAACTTCTAAGTAGAATTCAGAAAAGTAATAAATTTGTAGTCTTGTAAATATGAAATGTTGTAAATTTCAGCATTGCTCCTCGCGACAAGGTGTAAAAGAAAAGAGGAGGAGGTTGGCGTCTGCACATCTAGCATGACCCGGGCTTAGGGCTGCCACCTCTAAATTCGCCAGACCCGGACAAAGACTTAAAATACCCGGACATTTGGCGTATATCGCATTTTTTCCCCGAAAACAATATTATTAAAAATTGCTTTATTTTCCAATCGCATAAATTGCGCCCGGGTTTTCCCCGGACGCTTTTTGAATCTCTCCCCTGACCGCTCCCGGACGGCTTGCAAACTAGGACAAATCCGGGGAAACCCGGACAGATGGCAGCCGTACCCGGGCTCCACACTACCTACTATACTACGATTTCTAATTCAAGGCCAAAAAAACTACCACAATGTTACCACTACAATAAAATATTAGTAAAATCCTTATTCTTTATTAGACACTAAGATAATTTATTAATTGATAGCTTGAACGGTATGTTTTAACAAAATAATTAGATATATTTATTATTACATAAATACGAGAGGAGATAATAAAAACTTAAACATTGGAGATTTTTGGTACAAAATCTGGGTATTGTACTTGTACCACTTGAGGTATTCAAAACATTTGGTGCAATAATTTACATGGTCAGATGTCATTTAAATTTTGACAACTTTGACAGTGACGTATCTGTCGTATTTTTTTTTTTTTACGTCATACGGGGCAAACGAGCAAACGTATCGCCTGATGGAAAGCGATAACCGTCGCCTATAAACACCTGCAGCACCAGAGGAGTCACAAGTGCTTGCCTTCCCGGAGGACGAAGATAGAATGCCTCTATGCTAGTAATTTCACCGGCTCTTACCCCCACACCGGAACACAACAATGCGAACATTGCTGTTTGGTGGTTAGTTTTTTTGGTCTTGAATTAGAAAACCGAGTTTATACTCGCGAAGTTGGCCGAGGTTGGGCGAACATGATAGTGTGTGGGGCACTTCGCTGCGGAAGCCCATACTTCGGGCAACTTCGCCTCGGCTAACTTCGCGGGTAGGGTAACTGTGACACGCGACTCTTTGTCGCGCGACATATATAGCCCAGCACCTCTAGCATAACTGTCATTCAGGAGGAGGTTCGCGTTTGCACATTTAGCATGACCCGGGCTTAGGGCTGCCACCTCGAAATTTGCCGGACCCGGACAAAGACTTAAAAAAACCCGGACATTTTGGCGTATATCGCATTTTATCCCCCGGACGTGTCCGAAAACAATATTATAAAAAATGGCTTTATTTTCCAATCGCATAAATTGCGACCGGGTTTTCCCCGGACGCTTTTTGAATCCCTCCCCTGACCGCCCCCGGACGGTTTGCAAACTAGGACAAATCCGGGGAAATCCGGACAGATGGCAGCCCTACCCGGGCTTCACACTACCCGCGAAGTTAGTCGAGGTGTGTACATGATACTGTGGGGGGCATTTCGCTGCGGAAGCCCATACTTCGGGCAAGTTCGCCTCGGCTAACTTCGCGGGTAGGGCAACTGTGACACGCGACTCTTTGTCGCGCGACAGATATAGCCCAGCACCTCTAGCATAACTGTCATTCGCGACGTTTTCTCGCGCGAGATAATTACCCGTCTCTTTCTGTGCTGTAATGTAAGAGAGTCCTTCTGCATCACGACTGTAACAATACTATATTGATGGTAAATCGCGATAATGGCGATGAAAAATATTGTTTACGTGCGAGGGAATATGACATATGAACAGCAACAGCACTGCGACCTTTTAATTTCTTTTTGTTTTTTTTTTTTATTATTATGTTAAAATGTTACCACTATGTACCATTTTGACTGCCAGCGCTGCAAAAACTCGCCGTATGATAGATACCTGCCTACTTTTCGCCTAATCTTTTTTTTTTCAATTAAATTACATTCCGACGGTTTGCTTTTAAGTCCTCGCCATATTGCGGATTTTTGTCACTAATTTGTTTACTGGTAACGAACACTTTTTGGTAGCTGACGTTAAAAATTCATCGAATAATCCGATTATGGGCACTACCTAACCTATCATGGAATTGAGTAAAAATAAAGTGTAAAGTAACGTATAGTATGATTATTTTTATACACACATTTGACACATCACAGGACCCATAACATAAATCTGCACGACTTATTGAATTTCATAAAAAAACAAGCAATGTCAGAGTGGTTTTTCTAGTATCTATAAACGTTTTTTACTTTCTATTTGATACAATTGAGTTCATATTATATTTTTCCGTATCACGGTGTTGAAGTATTTAATGATAATAATTTACATAAACAGTTACGTACCACGTGTTTTTTTTTAAAGCTGTTTTGTGACCAAATCTTGCGTTACGATTCGTGTACTATTTCTGTAAATTGGTAGAAATCGATTAAATCGATAAATTGATAACCTAAAGAAAGAACAATATAACAAATTACTATTTTACCTACATAGAAAGCTCTAGTGAGACCGAAGGCCGTAGCTCAAAAAAATATTGATTTACACAAACTAAAGAAAAATATATATTATGCAGGTTCGGAAAAAAGTTCCTCGATAAAATCGATTCGAGCAACCATTCACAATCGTTACATTTAGCAAACAATATGTCTTTGCTACATCACTACAAACATTAACGGAGAACTGTCAAATGCTTGTTAAAAAAATAACCACACTGTAAGTAATTTAATTATAAAAAAAATGGTAACACGGTTACGAAAAAATCAAGTACTAACGTGGAAACAAAATAATTTAAACAGCTAACTTGAGAACTTCTTCATTATATCGGTTAAGAATAACAAACTATGAAATAATGTTGAATTATTCAAAGAGAACTATCGTCGTATAAAATGTAGTTCTTTGGGTCACTCGAGACACTCGAACAGTAAACATAAATTCAAAGAAAAGCATGAAACAAGATAAGTGCTGCCATCTATCCGCGTCTCTTGAAACCGCCACATACTCTATCAAGGTAAACGTTATGTAGCGTAACTTTAGTTTATCGTGGAATGGAAAGTCTTGTATTTCACGAGTCACGCCATAGATGGCGCGAAAAATCTTGATACTATGATAATTTTCAATGATTATTTTAAAAAATGTTTAGAATAAAACATGTTTCGAAAAATAGGTGTACATGACTGCATGCAACTTTAAATTAACTCGCCTAACTGCTAAGACAGTTTCTTGGCGAGTTCACGATCATAATACATTATTTTTAGACTTGTACACTACATATTTACTTATAATTATTAATTAGGTACATTAACAGGTCAACCTTAAACAAGTTGAAGACGCGTTAATTTCTAAATTGTGGCGTTATCTGGGTAAAGGGACCTTACTGTCGGTATTGAGTTATGTATATCCCCATAATCTACATACATTGAGCTATCGAATCATGTAAAAAACATGCATGTAGGTTGAATAGATATTTTTAAAAAAATAATTGAAACTCAAAAGTCAGAAAAGGTGATTATGAGAAAATTGAATTCAAAGTTCTACACCCCATTAAAGTATGTTATTGTTGGAAGTTACATAGATAACATGCTATTTGAGGAGTAGATTGTATGGGCTTTCAGGTTTCAAGTACAATTTTGTATTTGTATATCTGTTTTCGTATAGTTTACCTTGCCAAAGTGCATAAAGTAAAAAAATATATTTTGATGGATTTTTTACTTAAATTCCTATTTATAGTGTATTTCCGTTAGATATTATAGAAGGAATAAATATTATATGTAATTAGACACTCAATAAGAGCTACTTCGATTTGAATCAACGTTGTTTATTATAAAAAAATATTTATTTTAACAAAAATAGCTTTGTGTTTATAAATCTAATTAAACAGTCAAAATCAACAAACATATACATCTACTACGCTAAAACATAGCCAAATGAGATCAAATTAACAGAACTTATATAAAAAAGTAGTTTTTTAAGTCTCAAAATTCAAGATAAAGTTTAGTAAAAAGTTGGTACAACCACTTTATATTTTCTAAAAGGGACCTTATCGTCGGTGGTAAAATATTTAGTGATATCATCTGATATCGACTATAAATTTATGTTTAATTTTGATAGTCTTAATTTTTAGAGCACTTTAGTATTAAACTCTTACCAAAAACCTATAATTTTGGTTCGGCAAACACTAAATGATTTACGTATTTGAAAAGGGACCTTAGTGTCGGACGTAAAATGTTTAGTGACATAGTTAAGAATAAGATAAATAAAATACTTTTAATTTGTATTTTGCTGCGTCGCCAGCCAAATTGATGCCAGATTTACACATGAGGCATTGCCGGACCTACCATGTGATCACCGGACAGTCCTCATGTGTATCGAAATGGATCCATTAATGGATACCCAAACACCGAGTCGGCTGGGAGACATTCACACAACAACTAGAAGAGACCACCACGTGCCACACTACTCCGGTCTCCACAGCTGACGAAGTAGAAAAAGCGGCAGACCTGGTCACAGCTGGACTACAGGCGGCGCTATCAACAGCCTCCCACACCATCCCCGCCACAGAGAGGCACACGCCCCTCCCGGCGAGGATTAGGAGCATGGTCGAGGAGCAGCGCCGCCTGCGCAGAAAATGGCAGGCTACAAGATGCCCAACGATCAAGGCAGAGCTCAACGCCATGATCATAAAAACCAAGAAGGCGCTCAAAGAACACAAGACCGAGAGTTGGGAGAGCCACCTAGCGTCTGAAGAGGGTGATGTCCCCTTCATTCACCGTATCTGCAGACAGCTAGCGACAAAACCTGAGGCAATAGGACCACTCTACGACCCTGTAGACAACACTCCACGCTACAAGGCTGAGGATCGCGCAGATATCTTCGCCGAGTACCTGGAGGGACAATTTAGGCCCAACCCGATGCACAATGCAGAACACCAGCAGAGCATCACAGAACACCTGGAGAGGTACTTCGGAGGCACCAGCAAGAGCAGAGGAAGACGCGGTCTTCTTCTCCCCCAGCCAGATGCAGCGAGCCCTCCAACGTTGCGACCACAAGAAAGCCCCGGGCGCCGATTCGATCCCCATTGTGGCAGTGACGCGCCTGTTCAACGGGATCATGCGCTCGGGTCACTTTCCCCAAACTTGGAAGACTGGGAGGGTAGTTATGCTGCCCAAACCTGGCAAAGACTGCTGAAGACCGGAGAGCTGTAGGCCAATAACTCTGCTCAGCACCCTCTCCAAGGTGTTTGAGAGGCTCCTGTTGGGGAAACTTCTCCACGTCGAGCCCCGTTCGGAACAGTTTGGATTCAGGCAACGCTACAGCTGACTCGCGTGCTTCACTTTATGGCCAATGCAGGCAACAAGAAGGAGCATGTTGTGGCTGTCATGCTCGACATGGAAAAAGCGTTTGACTAGGTATGGCATGAGGGGCTGCTGTACAAACTGTTGAACACCACGGCCCCACACAACATCATAACGGTGATAAAGTCCTTCCTGAGCGGATGCAAGATCCAAGTGGCAGTGGACAAGGCACTGTCCTCGGAGCGCCCAATCTTAGCAGGAGTCCCTCAGGGAAGCTGCCTTTTACCAGCATGCTACGCAACCTTCACCGATGACATCCCAGTGGGGGTGTTCGCGGATGACGCGGCCTTTTACACCGCATCCGTCAGCCCCACCCATGCCGTCAGGAAGATGCAGACCCGGTTAGACGCCCTACCAAGATGGCTTGAGGACTGGAGGCTTACTGTCAACGTCACCAAGACTCAGGCCTTCATGACCGGAAGAAAACAGACTTCACCTCCACTCCGCATGTTTGGTCAAGACGTGGAATGGAAGCACACGGTGAGGTACCTGGGTGTCACCATAGACCGGGGCCTCACCATGAAGCAGCACGTGGCGGAAGTGGTTTCAAGAACCAGACCAGCGTGAACTACGCTGAGACCAGTCCTAAGGAGCAACCTGCCGATCCGCACGAAGCTGGGGATCTACAAAACGTATGTGAGGTCCAGGCTCACATACGCGGCGCCGGCGTGGTACGCCCTAGTGGCTACCACAAACCGAAACAAAATGAGAGCCCAAGAAAACCTGGCACCGAGACGTATTACAGATTGCCCACGCTTCGTGCGGAATGACCATATACAGAGGGTACTGAAATGGAAACCCTTAGACGCCTTGATCAGCAGACTGGCCAGCACAATGTTCCGGAAAGCTGATGAATCCCGCCACGAGCTGCTACGAGCTGCAGATGCAGCGACACCACCACCACCACCAACAGTGGGAAATAAGAAGAGGAGATAAAGCTCCACCCGGGCCTCGAGGAGTCATGGAACATCACGAAGGCCCCACCAACTAAGAAACCGCCGTCGGAACCACGCGTCACTAGAAAGACCGGCCCGTAGTAACGGGCCGCGACAGAAGTAGCCTTAGTGTACATAGTACAGATAAGGCCCTGCCCCCCACTCCCAAGAAGTGGGAGTGTGAGAGATGAGCAAGGATACTCGTAATGATCAATAATTATCCTTTGACGCGCCGACAAGTACCGACACGTCTCTCAAACCGATACCGAGCTCACAGAAAGCATACAAGAGGGGCACCGACAATAAGGTCCCTTTTTTACTAAACTTTAAGGGCTGTTCTAAGTCTTAAAAAATCGATTTAAAAACTTGTGTCTTTGTCAGATTAAATTTTAGACCCTGCTTATTAATATAGAGTAAAAAAAGAAAAATTGATTTTTTTCGACATTTTACTTTAAACGCGATTATCTCGGCAACTAGAACCGACAATAATGTCCCTTTCCCCAGATAACGCCACAATTGGTTTATAGTATTGACATTATTGGAATAAAAATAAGGTTTTTTTCTGTAATTTCTTAGCGCCTTGCTAATTCGTCGTTGTAGTTTTGAAAAGATTTGCCTACTTTATTCAACCAGGCACTTAACCCTTTAACCGCCGTCAATTTTTCATCAAACTTGCTCGTGTCGCCGCCGATATATATATACATAGATATTTGTCTTATTTATCAGACTGTGGCGAAATGAGCTGGAAATGTTATGTCTTATATATCAGACTACGGCGGTTAAAGGGATACTATTATAAAATTTTAAAATAGTATTGACAATCAATATATTTTCTACGAAAAAGGGTCATTATTTCAGAAATTGCAGGCGCCTTCTAGTGCGTATTATTACATAAGACCCAGGAACAAAATAAAACCTTTTCAGATTTAAGTAAAGGTGTGACAAATGTAAAAAAAAGCCGGCCAAGTGTGAGTCTGTCTCGCGCACCGAGTATTCCGTACAAATACTTATCCCATCTTGCCGGGAGTTTACATTTGGTATGTATGGCGCAATACAAGTAAAATCTGCAAATATGATTTTGAAAAGGACTAGGTACATTTCTTATGATTTAATTACAAATACCTATTATAAATAGTTTTCAGAATTTCCCCTATATTTGTATTATAAGACGGTAGTAGGTACTTGCAAATTTTCATAGTTCTACGGAAAATATTCTATAAATTTTGATTTCCTTGAGAGTGTCGATAATTACGTTTTTTGCGTCTTTTTTTTTAGGTTAACCTTGAAGTTTGATTTTTTCACAGATTCAAGGGACTGTCGACCTGAGTAAGTATATGATTTAAATTTCAACTCGATACCTCCATGCGTTCTCGAGATAAAGGGCCTTGACAGACAGACGGCAGGACGGACGGGCAACAAAGTGATTTTAAGAATACATATATTATATTTATAATAAAAATACATATTTTCGTATTGACCGTTTAGCCTGAGGAGGCCTGAGTTGCATTAACGCACAGTGTGAAATATTGAAAATCGCGTTCGCTCCAAATTACATTATGCAACGCATTTACATAACGTTATAAATATATGCACAATAAATGTATTGCAATCAGTATCTTAACTTAGGCTTCGTATTTCTAGAATGCAGACATTTATGTGCTGTGTTATCGGTTTACAGTGAGGCAAAGCATTGTTTATCGTCTTTATGGTATAAAAAAAAAACGAGCGAGCGAAGTGTCTCCGTTTCTACTGTTCTCGCCTAGAGGTCGCATTTATTAATCGATTCTTATGAAATTTTGAAAGTAGTTTCGTTGGGTATATAGATTGTTTTTGCTGATTCAGTTTTCGATTTTATTGCAAAATGGCAGAGATAGTGGGGTCGAAAATGCAAAAATATACAAATTTCAATGGTTTCCAAATAAACTCGTGAGGTCTGTCTATAATCACATTGCAAACAATGGTGCGTTTCTATTTTTCAGTTGCAATTTTGTAATGCATGTAAATGTACAATCCGAGCTATTAATAAAAATGAAATTGAAAGGCCAAAGTCACCGACGTTATCGTAGTAATTCAACTTATATTAACTCAATCTTATTTGCATACTTGAAGCTAAACCGAATTTCCATTTTGGACAATGACCAAACACAATCTAACTCTGTACTTTTGATCCGTACGAATTGATCATAATGAAATTAAGCCTTGTTGACCTCAAAGCATTGCAAGTATCCTATGACTAATAAACTACTTCTAGGGCAAGAGTTAATGTACAATGAGCTGCAGAATTGCATGGCCTATTTATTCATAAATGGGCCATGTATTTGTGCAGCCCATAGTACATAGCATTGCAATTGAAGGAGTGTTTACAAAAACAACATAACTTTTGTTTTTTTTTGCAAACACCCCTTCAATTGGTGACTGAACATCGTTCTTTTTTGCAGTTAAGAAACTGGTAGCGATATTTAAACTTGTTATTTGATCAAGGTTTAATTATTCTTAAAAACAAGTTATTTCGCGTGTCCACTAACTGGACCGGTGTTGATCTTGACACCAATAAACGTAACAACTCGCAAAACGATGTTAAAAGAAGCCATGTGTACCCTTACCATCACTATCATCATCATCACTATCACTACATAGTATAAAACAAAGTCGCTTTCTCTGTCCCTATTTCCCTTTGTATGCTTAAATCTTTAAAACTACGCAACGGATTTTGATGCGGTTTTTTTTAATAGATAGAGTGATTCAAGAGGAAGGTTTATATGTATAATAAATGCATAATTTATCAGCATTGCACCCGTGCGAAGCCGGGGCGGGTCGCTAGTGAGTTTATACAAACTGTATCTACTCAGCTCAGGAATCGAAACCGGATGTTCTGAACAATGAATTAAAGAGTATGAAAACAGTGTATTTTATTCATTTTAGACATCATGTTTCACAGTAAAATTGACTGCTACCTACACAATTGATATCTAAGTAGAAATAATGTTAGTTTTATTTTTCACTTCGTCCGGGTTCGATTCCCGAGCTGAGTAAGTACAGAATTTTTATATTTAATTTATGAATGCAGTTTTTATTTTCATTAAAATCGATGACATGGTTCCTAAGATCTTCGTATGTCTTATAGTTTCAGACTTTCCCATACAGACCGATCTAAATGGGCCACCCTGTTTATAGGTTACAGGTTATCGCGGGCTAGTTTTCCGCAACTCGACGTGTTACAATGCACCTATTTTGCGTGAAGGGTTGCTGGTACTAATCTTGCCAACCCAACTACCAGAAAGCCTAGCAGTCCCTTGATGTTGCCGACGACTTCTGGGAGTGACCTCGGAGATCCAAGGTGTTTTCCCCGGTATTTGGCCACACCAGGACATTCGAGAATGACGTGGGCGGCTGTCTCTTCGGCCTCGGTTCTGCAAAGAGGACTGTCAGTAACACCTAGAGTGAATAAGTGCTTGTTTAGTAGGGCATGTCCAGTTATCGCTCCAGTTATGAGCCGGAGCTGTGGCCTCTTCAGCTGCCTTAGCTTGCGTGACAACCCGGGGTGGATTGTCGGAAGGGCCTTTTTGCTCTGCCTGCAGCTTACCATGACTTTACTCGCTAGCGAGAAGAAACGATTTGTATACCGTAACATCGGGGTACTTTGACCCTATAAGGTTACTTTGTCCAGCAAAAAAAAACCATTGTTTTGAATGAATTAATTCTTTAAAACAACATTACAGGATTCAACTGTCTCTGTATAAGCGTTAGGTGTCGGTTTAAAAAAAAAAAAAAAAAAAATGGGTTTTCATGGGTGGACAAAGTAACCTTGTAGTGTCAAAGTACCCCGATGTTACGGTAGTTCTACAAAGTAACCGCTAGGGGTATCGTTCTATTCTTTACACAAATCGTTTACACTGTAGCTATATAGTGAGTACGGTCACGATAACTCATGGTAAAGGTACAGTACCCTGATCATTTTGAAAAACCGGCCAAGTGCGAGTCGGACTCGCGCACCGAGGGTTCCGTACAAACACTTTCCATCCCTAAGTGGTTAAGTTAAGTTTGCACCTGGTATGTATAGCGCCCCATATAAATTAGGTGCAAAGTTATATATTAAATTAAAAAAAAAAAAAAACTACTTACTAGATCTCGTTCAAAACAATTTTCGTTGGTAGTTTTTATAGTAATGTACTTCATATGTTTTTTTTAGATTTTTCATTTTCTTATTTTAGAAGTTAGAGGGGGGGGACCAACTTTTTTCCACTTTGGAAGCGTCTGTCACGCAAACTATTCGGTTCAGAAAAAAAATATTTTTGAAACCTCGATATCATTTTTGAAGACCTATCCATAGATACCCAACACGTATATGTTTGATGAAAAAAAAAATTTTGAGTTTCAGTTCTAAGTATGGGGAGCCCCCAATATTTATTATTATTTTTTTATTTTTGCATCAAAATCTTAATGCGGTTCAGAAAATACATCTACCTACCAAGTTTCAACAGTATAGCTCTTATAGTTTCGGAATAAAATGGCTGTGACATACGGACGGACAGACGGACAGACAGACAGACAGACAGACATGACGAATCTATAAGGGTTCCGTTTTTTGCCATTTGGCTACGGAACCCTAAAAAGGATACTTCACTATTATTACAGTAATATTAACTTAACCTAATTTGTATTTATCTTAAGAAAATAGGCCTAAAAACATATCTAAAGTGTATCTATAAAATAGTAATATTGTTCTTTATAGTAGGGTAGGCCACGATGCTAAATCGGGATTCACTCGAGCGTCATAGAGACCTATTGGGTTGCAAAGCTTAGATGATAAAAAGAAAAAAATGTCATATAAGATATACCTTTTTCATCGGTGGGGGGAGCGGCTACAGGTTTTCAAAAATGTAAAAAAAAACTGTTGCATGGACATACTCGAGCGCGTCAGATATTGATAGCATTACATGTCCTACACATTTTTAAAGATGTACGCATGTTAAACTGATTGTTTCCATGATGGGGGTGGTCGTACTTGAGGGTTGAAAATGAAAAAAAAAATTTTTTCATTGGGCGCGTCAGATTTTCTAAGGGGGTGTTAAGTGAACCTAAAAAATAGCTCTTATATAATAATCTGACGATTTGGATGTGACGCAAACTCGCAGTTATTATTAGAATGTGCAAAAAAAATTCGCCATTTTGAAATACTCAAGCGCGTCAGATTAAGATATATATGGTTCATCTTTATGCCCTAGACGTGCTGTCTCATAATCTGACGATTATCTGGCGGGATTCGCCTAATCTGACAATAAAAAAATTTAACAGGAACTTGTGACTCAGAGCACTCTCCAGAAACAGGAA
Organism: Apotomis capreana; assembly: GCA_947623375.1. Classification (NCBI taxonomy): domain Eukaryota; kingdom Metazoa; phylum Arthropoda; class Insecta; order Lepidoptera; family Tortricidae; genus Apotomis; species Apotomis capreana. The sequence goes on along the minus strand of OX392519.1, from coordinate 5,486,100 downwards.
AATGTGACTCGGAGCACTCCCCAGAAGCAGGGGCATGTGATTCGGAGCTATTCCCAGAAACTTCCGATGCACTGTCATATTCCATTATACTTTGCCGCTGTTGTAAATACTGAAAGACTCGCGGTATTTTTATTGCTATAAATAACTTATAGCACTGTGCGTGATTTACTTCATTTAATGAAGATTCTCTCGAATGTTCAAGATTATCGTATGCTGTTCGGGATTTTTGGAGAACCGGTTTGCTCCGACTATATTCTAAAATATTTACCTACACATTTTTGTTATGTTTCTAATGTAAATTTAATTGTTTTTTTGTAAATTAGTTTTACCTCAAAATACACACTTTATATTAATATCACTCATAGTACAGCTGCCGGCAAACTTTTAGAGCATAATCTTGACTGCGCAGTAGCCCATTTACGTACAAATGTACATGCGCAAATCCGCTATTTTTGTTCTAAAAGTTGCCGGCAACTATAAATATTTTATAACTTTAGTGTTGTAAAAAACATGATCAGCTGTCATGGCGTCATGGCAATAGAAACCAGAGTGGAATACAGGCATCACGTAACTGCACGCATTAAACTTTATCGATGAATTTTTGTTACTTCGGCTAGTGGAAATCGTCAGATTATATATTTTCCGTTATCATTGATTCATTCCCTTTGAAATAAAAAAAAATTAGCCACGCTCGAGAATGTCGATATGAAGTTTTTTTTTTAGAACTTTGACGCGCTCGAGAATTTTAGATGAACAATTTTTTTTTACTAATCTGATATTTTATCCTTGACGGGCGGCCATAAATATGAGGCTCATATTTGGTGGAAGTACTTAACTGGGTACAAGGTGTTCCCCTATATATTAATCAGCCGCGGTTTAGGTACTCCCGAGATCCCCTCTTTGGCTCTCCTACTATTAAGTAATAAATAAGGAAAAATAGAAGAATAAAAGGGGAGTCCAAAGGGGAGGCCTATGTTCAGCAGTGGACGTCCTATGGCTGAGATGATGATGATGATGATGATGAGAAGAATATAATGGAAATTATAAGAAAGTATGATGGTTTATCGCTTCTATGTACGTTTGATATGTTTTATTATTAGAACTGTATTATCCTTCATTCTCGATTGTTACAAGTTCATTCACTCACAGGTCTTTAGTACCAGGAACATAACCACCAGGTCAATCAACCCTTTCCAATGGATATAACACATTAACGCCCTCTTGTTATACGGAAATATATTCCTTTGTACTCATGTCCTTAACCGGCAAACGTATGTAGGAATTCTTGAAATTGTAGGTTTCTTATTTCGTAGACACCAAAACATGTACCAGGGTAATTATAAAACCGGCCAAGAGCATGTTGGGCCACGCTGTGTAGGGTTCCGTGGGTGTCCATACTTCACGACTTCACTTCAGACCATAGACGGGCTTCGTGGTTTAAATTACGAGAAAGATTTCAAGCTCTATAAAAAAGGTCGTAAACGCCAAAATAACTGTAATTACTTAATACCTTCTGGAACTTATCGATTATACGAGCCAGATTGAGCGGAATGTTTAATGAAGTATGGCACTTAACTAATATGTGTAACGTTCGAAGTATAAGGACACCGCGTGGCACTTGCGTCATTTTAAAGAAAATTATGAAATTTTGCGATAACTCAAAAACGGCTAGACCGATTTTATTTCATATAGTTTTTACTGAAAGTACTTATAAGTTACTAGCTTTTGCCCGCGACTACGTCCGCGTGGAATTTGGAAGTATGGAAGCAACCTCGTACAACACGATAGATATCCACCAAAGCGCCTAAGCAAATGTAAGAGCAATTGTCCTTTTGGTCTAATCGTTACATTTTCTACAGGGTCATCAATGTCATCATGAATTACTTACTCACTTTTCAATCTTTTTAGGGATAATTTCCCGGATGAAAACTATCCTATGTCCTTCCTCGGATCTTAAAGTATCTCCATGCCAAATTTCATCAAAATCGATTCAGCGGTTTAAGCGTGAAGAGGTAACAGACAGACAGATAGACAGACAGACAGACAGACACACTTTCGCATTTATAATATTATTAGTATATTAGTATTAGTATGGATAAGGCCTCATTTTCATGAATTTTCCTATAATTTTTTGACCCATGATTGAAAAGGAATAGAGGGGGGAGACGCAATTTTTTTTATTTTCGGGGCGAATATTTACAAAACTGCTGACTTGATCAAAAAATAATGTTTGGAGACCCCTATTATCACACCACACCTATCACACTAGTGTTGTGTGAAAAAAAAAATCACTCCCACTTTAGGTGTTCGAGAGGTACCCGAAAAAAAGTTAATTTTTTATTTTTTATTTTACCGTTTTGTTGGCGTGATACATACACATACTCATACCAAATTTCAGCTTTCTAGTACTAATGATTATGGAGCTAAGCCGCGGACGGACAGACGGACAGACGGACATGGCGAAACTATAACGGGGGTTCCGTACTTACTAAGGGCCCGACATGTTTCAAACTCATAATATGGAGCTCTTCATCATCCGTTTTAATAATATTATGTATCAGGATGTTTAAAAAAAACCGATTCATCTTACTCAGAATCGATAGCATTTTCAAGGCCATGAATAAAAACAACTGTGCGTTTTTCTAGAAATTTCATGCGACGATTTCATTGTGGAATGAATTGTCGCTTGCGGTATTTCCGGACCGGTACGACTTTCAAACCTTTAAGAAAGGAGCGTAGTCCCTGAAACGCCAGAAACGCACTTGTTACTCCTCTGGTGTTGCAGGTGTCAGGGCGACGGTAATCGCTTTCCATCAGGTGATCTATTTGCTCGTTTGCACCCTAGGACATAAAAAAATGCATGACAAAATACGCAAGTAAGTGACAGGTTAGCACTACTTGATGGGCACGTTATTGTATCGTTGATTAGTAAAGCAAAGTTATTGTTTTGATAGGAAAGGTGATATTCTTCATTTGGAAGAAAACGTGTCAATTGGTAACTGGTGACAAGCATAAAGTTTGTCGAAGCTTCCAGGTGAACCTGCGACACACACGTTCCTTCCACGAAAACTCCCAATTTCCAAGCCGAGCGAGGACTTATTTTGAAAATAAGAAGACTCTTATGACTATGAAATCGTAACGACTTACGCTGTTATTACACTAACGTAAAGTTTTAACTTCACGTCACGTTTTAAGTCTACGTTTAGGGGCTTTAGAAATTAAATGGCTACCCCATCACGCGAAAGAGCGATTATCCCTCCTGGATTGTTATTCGACGGAGCTTTGCAATGTCATCATTACAAGAAAAACTCGAGCTCCCGTTTCTTTCAGAACGTTTATGATCAGCATTTCACTCATCCCACGGAAACACTAAATTTTTCGGGATAAAAAGTACCCTATGTGTTAGTCTAGGCTGTCAGCTACCTTCCTACCAAAATATATCAAAATTGGTCCAGCCGTTTGAACGTGAAGAAGAAACAAACACACTCATAAATTAGTGTAATAGGATAGGAAACTTTATTCAGGAAAACACATTATGACAATTTAAATCCAATTTAAGTGTGCCACTCTGTGGCGGCGCCACCATAACAAAAATAAATTATAATGTTGAAATGATGTAGTAGTAGCTAATGTAATTTCTATCTATGAGTTCTCAGTGGCGCCGCTGCAGAGTATGCTCCCCAGCGGCGCCACAATCAATGTCCATTATTTCGTTCCCTGTCACAGGTACCTACAGATAAAAAAATTAGACCTACGTACATGATGTACGTTCAACGGACATCATTTCACCATATAATTAATTGATTTTCATTATGGTGGCGCCGCCACAGAGCAGCACGCCAATATACCAATAGAACGATGCATATATTATTATTAGAGATGTGCACCAGAAATGGTCTCCAATCAGCAATACTGTTGGCTTTGCTAGGTAAAGCAATGCCGATGACGCTGGTATTCTGTGGTGGTGTAGGTGTGGTGCTCTGGTGCCTTCTGTGCCGATTAATGATTGTTATTTAGGTACTTTAGGTTTCATGTCAATTTCTAACAAATCACCGGAAGCTACTAGAGTAAGTTGTATGTACGAGTATATAATCTGTGGAGCAATCCTACAATAAGTATTGCCAGCACGCGATTCTGAAACTACAATAAATTGCATTCCATTATATAGAGATGAAACGTCAACACAACAATTTCTTTTATATAGATACTAGTGCCTCTATGAGCCGCTTTCGCTATTTAGAAAAATTACGAAAAACTGAATTTCGAAAAAAAATAACATAAAGACATTTTAACTATCGAACGTGCTCACAACATTTTACGATCAAAATTTAAAAAAATGGCGGAGATATGGGGGTTCAAACGAAAATAAAGCCTGACTACCATTCAGGCTTTAATTACAAACCATTTCGAAAAAAACTCGCTAAAATTAGTGCGTATAGGAAACGCTAGTTGTATTTGCAACACGTGCAGCGATGTTTTATGAATGACAATATTTGTGGACGTGCCTTTTTCGCTTAATATTGGATCTTTTTCGATAGCGTTCAATAAAACCTGCGTTTTATAACTAGCCATGCGAAACGTGATTTTATTGTGAATCTGTTATCGCTAAATACTTCAAACTTAAACAAATGCCCGTGTTTTAATACAAATACAATATATTATATAACGAAGCGGTTGGCTCGGTTTGTAGTGCAGCTGCCTACTGAGCCGACGGTCCCGGGCTCGAATCCCGGCAAGGGCAGATATTTGTGTGATGAACTCGAATATTTGTGCCGGGTCATCGATGTATGTATTTGTAAAAATTACTAGATCTTACTGTGGGACTATAGTTCGATTTGTGTGAAATTGTCCGATATATTTATTATTTATTTATATTTAAAAAACGATTTAGGCGGATTATATCGCATTTTTTTATTATTATTTGAGCCTCCTTGAAGTTTCGGTAACTTTCCTGTTACCGTTGTCAAAGATAGACTGAGAAAAACACAATGTGTTTTCTCTTAAAGTTACATTTGTGCAAACTACCCTATCTAGTTTTGAAATTCTAATGAAAACGTAACAAATCGAACACATTTCTAGTTCATTTTCCTCTCGATATTGGCAGATTTTCTTTGAAAACACACACTTTGTAGCTAACTGGAAATAGTCAACATTTAGAATTCGACGGTGGGTATCGTAATATTTTAAGTTGGCTAACAAATGCTTCGGGATAAAGCTTGAATTCAAAGTTGGTTGGATTTGGAGAAATTGAAGCCAATTTTGCTGGCCGGCTTCTCGAAAACAGTTTATTTGGCTTTGCTTTGTCTGAGGCAGTATATCGACGACAAAAATGGGAATAAGTAGTAAGCGCCAAGGGAGTTATTGGCGTTTACTACGTTTCCGCTTTTCGCCGTCGATACGGCCGTCTTTAAAAGGTATTTCGAGCTACTAAAAGAATATTTCTTATAAAGGTACACTTTTCCATTTACTTATTGAGAATTAGTCTGATTCAGAGGATATAAAAAAAGGTCGGTAGGTGTTTCCTGGTTTCGCATCTTATTTTAGCTTAATTCCAAACGGCATAGATATCTCTTACCTATTAATATTTTATGATCAACACACTAGAATTCGTGAATGTCTCAAATCGAAGGTGTTTTTGGCCCGAAGCGAAGGTGAGGACCATGAATATGCGCTCTAGGGCTTTAGTAATCACCACCCTTGATTTATTTAAAGTTTAACGTCTTGCCTTGGCAAGGAAGTGAGGTTTTCTCCTACGGAAAGTTACACTTACGGCCTAGGGTAGCGTAAAATGCCCCAGATCGCATAATTATGTATGCAACAAACACCTGAGACATTCACGAATAAAAAAAAAAAAAACACTAGAAAAGTATAAGTTATTTTTAGCACATTACATACTCGTACACTACCTAGTAGGTAGTAACTTATTAATTGCGCATTAACGTAACAATTGATACGATGGTCAGCAAAATAACGGATGAGTCCGCATGTTTGACTCCGTTCCGAACGGTTATTCCGGTGTTCGAAATTCGAACTTCATATATCGTGCTGTCCCGCTCATTCAAATATTGTTTGACACTAGACCGAGAGGGATGGCAAAGTGCAAACTTCGAATTTCGATCTTAGCCGCGATGCTTCTGCGACGCTCGCTGATTAAAAGACCGTAGTTACCTAAATCGTTTTGTCCAGTTGTAAGTATTGCTTTGTTTTAAGTTGGGTTGGGATAGGTTACGGTTTTGTCGTAAGATTTCAAGAAAGGAAAATTTTTCGCTGATTTGTGTAGTTCAGAATCAATCAGTAAAATCAGCGATTTTTTTTTATTTAATGTGTAGATTTATAGTCGTAAGTAGTTTGTAGTTGTAGTTGAAACTGTATGCGTTCCCTTCTTTTACTCAATATTCCATTCCATTGCAATTTTTCTAGTTTCCTTCCAACTATCTTCACTTTATTGATATTATTTGTTTACAACTTTATATCTAATAACAAAAATAGTAGTGTATTTTATGTCAAAAGTATATGCATAATAAGTGTTAAACTAATTCATACATAAAAAAAGTTTAGTACTAAATACTATTTAATAACATATTTATTTATAGTAATTTTCTATACAATCCATGTCGTTTTTGATTTGTTGGTTGATCGTTAAAGGCAAGAATCAGCCTAACCTTCAAATATAAAACACCTTTATTAAATATATTTAAAACACAATATTTTGGAAAAAATGAACACGTATATTAATTAATATACAACTAACTTGTGACTTATAAACCTGAAATCAACATCATAACAAAAAAATCCACTTTTCATAGAAGCCCATCAATAAAAATCCATAGGATGCTATTATTGTATGACGTAAATAAAACACGTTTTGCCGCTCTAGAGCACAAAGTTGCCTTTATGCGTCCAGTAAGAAGGTTCTTTTTGATACGTGTCTGCTTGAAGGTAAGCAAGATCGCAGTTGCGCGCGCGCATTCAAGTTCAGTGCTAACAAATCGCAGCGACGGTTGGACGCGCGATTTTTAATTCGAAATTCGAAGTGTTTTTTTTTTAAGTGTCTGTGATAGTGTTTTTATGGATTGAGAGGTGTCGTGAATACGGTTGGCTGAAATTACGTACGTTTTTTTTATTATTTACCTAGTTATTTAATATTTTTTTTACTATTTTTTGGGTATTTTAGTACCTAAATACTTGTAAATAAGTTTTATGGGTTAACATGATTGTTTTAATGTTGATTACGTCACGAATAATTACAACTGCCACTTAATTGCTCAACAAGACGCCTCAATATGCAAATTGAGTTTACCTCAGGTTACCTCATTTTATATCTGTTACCTCAGTTTTGCACTATGAAATAAGTCGCCGTAACAAAAGCGAGACGATACGAAATTGTTGCGTATGAATTCATTAGTGCTAAACTGAATTCGGTAACTTATTTATGCGTTTCGCAAGGTACCTGCATATTATAAATTTTATAATTACTATTTCTATACTTACTATAAGTATTACTTGAAGGTATCGTTTTCAATGAGATCGCAGAAACCTGACACCTTAAAACTACCCCCGTTTTTTACTATTATTTAGGTTTTCTCAGTCTATATTTATACCTTCGAAGTTAAATGACCAGAAGCTTTTATTAATATTTTTAAGTATGTTGTTTTCGAGTGGAATCTTGCAGCTCAATTTTGAAGAAGATCTTCAACCGATTGAGCTGAAATTTTGTATACCTACTTAACTTTGATAACAATATGGAGGGGCTGGTCTGAAGATGGAGCCGGAAGCTTTGGAGTTTTTAGAATCGTCTCAGTGAGCAATTGATGATGTTCAAATAAAAGTACAGTTGGCTAGAAAAGCTTGACATAAGAATCCTGTGGCGTGGAGATAATCCCATTAGCGGGTTATACTCCCACACAAAGTCCGACTACTTGTAGTGAGGGCTAACAAGCCCAGATACAGTCCAAGACGTCTTAAAAACAAAGAAATTTTTGACAAAAACTTTTCCTATTAAGTTGACATTTTGCAACAATTGTATGCAACAATATGTTGCACGGAGAATGGGTTCCTTTGATTTTTCATGAGGATCAAATAACATTTGTGCTAAAAATAGATTTTCCCACCCCCATAAACTTGCTTACGCAATAAAAAAATGAAAATAAATGTTAAGCGACAATCTTACACCAATCGACTTAATTCTAAACTAAGCAATGCTACTACTATGGGTACTAGACGACGATATACATAGTATAGAAATGCAATGGGGAAGCAACGAAATTTTTCAAAGGGCTTATTTTTTTACATATATTATATGTGTAGTAATAATCCCCTTTATTTCCAGAGAAAAGTTACAGATTCTTACCAGTAAAAAAAACTGATGCTATTTGAAAAAAAATCACCATCGTCCCAACGGACCTTAAGAATAACGTCAGTAACACATACACAATATACCTACACATACCTATAATATATTTGAACGTTAATTGTGTCAAAGAATGTAACGTTGACGTTGTGTGTCTTATTACGTGTTAATTACCTTTAATTGCACTTCGTCGAACGTTAAATTATTAGCGGGAGCGCATATTGCAATTAACAGTTGGAAATAAATCGTGTATAAACACATGAACACTGTTCCAATATAATGACTTAAAAAAATTGCGGAGACAACGAAACGAATGACAATGGGACCACGTATGCTCTTTGAAACAAAAAAAAAAGAATTTTCCTAATAGATTCAGCGGATTTCGAGTGATCGGGGAAAATATATAAAAACAAAACAACAGACAAATATTTGACGAATACACAAAAAAAAATAGGGTCTTTACTATTTATGTATATCCAAATTACGGCGTGCCATCTCAATCAAACCATCAGCACGCAATAAATGTACTTACACGTATTTAATAGCTTCAATAATTTATTTTAACACTCAGGTCTCGAGACTTGACCTTAGACATGAAATACCCTGTACTTACTTGGTAACAATAATTTAATGGTTGTGGCTTACGATGTGACTACACTGGTTGCTATATTAAGATAGATTTGAAGTTTGTGTTAAGTAAAGCGGAATTCTTATTTCAGGGGTTAGAAAGTTCCAGAATATCATGAAAACATTGGATAATTTTCTAAAAACTAATATTAATATGACAAATAATGATATTATTTCATTAAACGTAAGTGTATTTTAGAATCCTTATTTTAATTAGTGATTCTAGTAAAATTTAAATTAACAATTATGATATCTTCTCACAGAAACTTAAAATTTACTGACAGCTGACGTTTTATGTTTAGTACAACGCCGGTATGATATGACGTCATACTGTGACAGTATTTCTGAGCCGAAAACTCTATATTTAAATGTTCTAAATTTTTTTTTGCTTTCAGTATTTTTATTGCAAGTTGGTACTTCAACCCGTATTATACCTTTTGCTCCTTGCCAATATTAAAAAAATGTTATCGATATTTCCACCGGTAATTTATGGACAGAAATTGTGCATGAACTTTTTAATCACCGACAAAGAAATAGGGGTTACTAATTTGACATGCGTCTCTGTATGTAAATCTTTGTGTCTGTGGAATCGTAGCTCCCATATAAACCGAGTTGGGTGCGGTTTAAAAAAAAAATCTTAACTTTTTAATTCTGTCCGACTAACCGCTTATGTAGCTACAACTTGTTCATCGCTTCTATAATAACACCCTTTTAACACCTACACGTGTACACCTACGCATTTGTGACCTATACCTTTGTACACACATCAAACATAAATATATTTTGTATGGATTTTTCCACAGAATAACAGAAAGTCACCTTTAATTTATTTATTTTCTTTCCTTAAGCAACGACTTTTATAACATACATATTGTACATGTTAAAGTAAAATAAAATATGTAAACACACTAGCTGCGCACTGCGGTGTTATCCGCGTTCGGGATAAACATAGCCTATGTGTTAATCCAGGGTGACAGCTAATTCCTTGCCGAATTTTATCAAAATTGGTCCACCTGTTTGAGCGGGAAGAAGTAACAAACATATACAGTGTTCCCGTGGGATGAGCGAGTAACACCGCGCATCGTCATATAATTATAAAAATTGGGCAAGTGTGAGTCGGACTCGCGCACCGAGGATTCCGTACAAACACTTTTCATCCTTAAGTGGTTGAGTTAAGCAGTTTGCACCTGGTATGTATAGCGCCCCATACAAATGAGGTGCAAAGTTAACGCAACCAACCCGTTTGTTGTATGGGAGCCCCCCTTAAATATTTATTTTATTTTGTTTTTAGTATTTGTTGTTATAGCGGCAATAGAAATACATCATCTGTGAAAATTTCAACTGTCTAGCTATCACCGTTCTTGAGATACAGCCTGGTGACAGACGGACGGACGGACGGATGGACGGACGGACGGACGGACGGACGGACAGCGAAGTCTCAGTAATAGGGTCCCGTTTTTACCCTTTGGGTACGGAACCCTAAAAACGGAATGGTCATACGCTTAAGTCGATATGGAGCTAAGTGTGGCCGTGAGTCGCGTAGCAGCGAGGATAGCCGTCCCTGATGAAGAGCCCCATATGAGTTCGAAACATGTCGGGCCGTTCCTGACAATTTTTACGTGAATTTAAACCGTTTTTATAATTATCAATGATGTCTCACGATAGGTTTAATAATATGACATCATTATATATTTATTTCAGAGCTAGGCTCTTGTCTGTGGAGTTATTTATAGACTTTTTTTTCCACTACGTACTTGACCAGGTTCTCAGTTCATCGCTTATTTTTTTATATATGTTCCCTGATTACTCGAATAACCTAAACGAAATTGGTAAATTCTTTTTTTGTTTCAAATGAACATAGTTTCAGGTTGGCCCTATTGTCATGTAGCATCACTTCGTTTCGTTGACGTTGGTTATTTTATGTTAAAAATGGATTATTTAATATTTTATTTGCTCCATATAATTATGGCCATGTTCTTGGTATATTTTCATCCGTCTTCGTATATGTAGGTACAGTGTGCAAATGAAAATGGGGTAAAGTTTTTCGTAGCTATACGTGTAGCTGTAGAAAATCAAAATCGAAAGCAATTATGTTGAAGCCTTTCGCGTCAAACTTTATGTTCTTAAGTTCTCAATAAGAAGCCGGATTAGTATTAGGCACGTGCGTCATCATACGTTTGATTTAAGGCTGCCTATCCATTAGAGCGGAGCTGTATAAAATGGACCAATCAAATTCCTCAGGTTACAGTATACTCTTTACAGAGTGGTCGTGGCCATTATGTATTTGTGAAGTTTAATCACTAGTAGTAAAAAAAAATTGAACAAGTGGTCACCTTTTTTAAGTTCAACTTTTAATTTGATATTATTAGTTTATCACTAAAAATAAATTTTGGATAGAAGGTTGTCCATTGAATGCAGGACACCGTGTCCACTCACATTTTTTTCGATCTCTGCTTATTACTGAAACTGCTTCCAACGAAACAGTTCTCAATTTTCAGTTTTCCTCCATCCGGGTATACATTTTCGTATATCCTTGACAGACTTTAAAAATAATGATGAAATATGAAATGAAAAATGAATCACTGCAATGGAAGTTATTACGTTTACGTAACACTAGTTCTGTGAGACGATGTCAACTACTTTAAGGTCAGACCTAAGACCCCACCTTGGTTTAAAGGCAATTACGATTTTATGCAAATTTCACGGCTGGAATAGGTAACCTTGATCTGTGTGACGGCTGTATGTTTATCCATGCATGTCGTCATATGTGCGATAGGTATCCTTTATGTAACTCTAGTACCATCTAAAGTTGTTTTGAGGCTCCCTATCCGTTCAAAAATGCTTAGTGTTGTAGACATTTTTCTCTTATAATAAAACATGTTTCTTAACACATTATCAATGTTACTACTTAGAACATGGCCATTGCAATTTATTGGTATAGAATTAGGTATGGAATTTTTCATTGATAATTTATATTTCAAAAACTACTCGAAATTAACAAAATTCACGCAAATATTGTTTTTTTTTTCTACTTATTTTTGACTGCACGCAATTAAAGCATGAAATAGCTATGTTACTATATACCGAGAACTAAGGGAACAGTATTATTTACTTTAAAAAGATGGTTGAAATTATCAATAAATTTTTCATGATATGAAAAAAAAAATAAGAAATAAGGCCTCCTTACGTTGTTTTAAAAGCAAAACGGATCAAGTTGTCATACTTGCCCCTGAGATCTGTAGACGGGTAAGGCTCAAGAGCGTTTCAAATGCTCGTTCCCTTGTGTTACGAAATTTAGACGAATATAATCTTATTTTTGGATTCCATCACAATTCGCAACAAGCGCTCTGTTGTGAGCTCACAATTTTTTGCAAAGTTAATATTATTTATTCGTGAAAACGTAACATAAGTCAAGGTGCGTTCATAACGCTCCTGAGCCTTACCCAGATCCCGCGAATCTGTTTGAAAGTGGCTGTATAGTTGCCGGCAAACTTTTAGAACAAAAATGGCGGATCTGCGCATGTACCCTACATTTGTACGTAAATCGGCTACTGCGCAGTCAAGGTTATGCTCTAAAAGTTTGCCGGCAGCTGTACCTTTTTATGGTTTCATCCTTAATTTCTCCGCCATTTTGAAATATTTCGACTAAGTGAATCTATTATTTATCTTGGACATATATGGTATATGTTGTATTATTGTTAAAAATTTCGAACCAACCGAAGAAATTCCGGGTATCTATTGGCATGGCATCCAATAAAGTTTTCATCGAACATGGTTAATGCGTTTGAAACCTGCAACTCCACCGGCATAGGTACATACTATATAGGTACCTTCACAGATATACAATGTAAGGGTGTTTCCTCACCGGGAATATTCACCAGTAATGTAATTAAAACAAGAAAATCATATTTTTTTGGTACAATGCAGGCAAATCGCGGTGAGCAAATCCCCAAAATATATGCGCCTCTTCTAATATTGGATACTTAATAGATTTTTCGGAGGGTATCCTATATCAACCCCCAATTTTTTTTTCCATCTGCAAGGTTTCGCTTAATTTTAATTTGCCCGAAAGTATTTTTTTCCTGAAACCCGTTATATTTTCAGGATTTTAAAGAACCTATTAGGTTAGGGTAGGTTTGTTTTATAATAATTCTGAAAAATCAACGGTTCTGGAAAAAAAATGCTTTCTGACAAATCAATATTTGGCGAAACCTTACAGATGTGAAACAAAAAATTGTGTTTCATATAGGTAACCTTGTCGAAGTTACGTAAATCATACTGCCGTCATAAAAAACCCTAGCATTTATTTTGCAAGTGCTTTTAAAGCCTTTCTGTTTTAGTTTTACTGGAATGTTCAGTAAAATACCAGTTTTCTGACGAATTTACCTCGGACTTAAGAATAGTCCGCACAAAGGTTACCGACTCGCCGAAGGACGTCTGCTTCCAACGTTTAGTTTATCCATCTTATATGTTGAAAATCGCAATGCATTGGATTCTTTTAAATTGTATGTATATTTTGTATTATGTATTCTAACTGGAATGTTCACTACACAGTTTTTGAAATAAATCATTCAATCATTTATTGCTTATAACATTACATTTTTTTTATGAAAGAAAAAAAAAATAACGTAACGTAAAGGTAACGGAAAATTGAAAATTTAATGATCCCGGCAGGGTTCAAACCTGCGTCTCCGATGGCTTTCCGGGCCAACACGAGCGTCCTACCTGTTGGACCATTGAACCTGATGCGGGAGTCATTGAAGTTTTCAACCAGTTGCTTCTATGTGCCCTAGGGTGGCATAATTTTGATGGTATTATAGTAATAATTTTAAATGATAAACATTTAAATAACTTAAGCTACAAATCGTATTAAGGGCAAGAGCTATCAAAGTATGTAAAGAAAAGGAACAGCATTGTAACTCGGGAATGCAAACCGGTAAGTTTTATTGTAGGGATTACCGGTAAGTTTGGAAACTGGGTAATTCCAATACAACAATTTACCGGTTTTCATTCCCTAATTGTAACAATTGAAACCATTAACTTTGCTCATACGTTGCACGTTGTTCCGTTCAATTGAATACTTATATTTTTTAAGTTGTGAATTAATTTGAGGTTAGAATGTTATCGCATTAATAAACTAAGCATTAGTTATTATATTAAATGAACCTAAAAACAGAACCTAAAAGCGGTGGTAGCCTAGTGGATAGGGCATGCGACTTTCAATCCGGAGGTCGCGGGTTCGAACCCGGCCCGTACCAATGAGTTTTTGGAACTTATGTACGGAATGTCATTTGATATTTACCACTCGCTTTTCGGTGAAGGAAAACATCGTGAGGAAACCACCTAAGCCCAATAAGGCCTAGTTTCCCCTCTGGGTTGGAAGGTCAGATGAGATGGCAGTCGCTTGCGTAAAAACTAGTGCCTACGCCACATCTTGGGATTTAGGTAGCCGACCCCGATTGAGAATTCATTCTCAAAAAATGGGACAAAGGCTAGGAGGATGATTGAACCTAAAAACAGAATACATCAAAACTAAAGAGAAGTAGGTAACGCGACCATACGCGACAGAATCTGATGTCTTTTGGCAGTTTTGGCACGTTTCTACATGAGTATAATTTCAGGATTTTGGTAAATTAAAAATAAGTATGACATACCTAAAACTGTAAAAAAATATTATTAAAGAGTCTAAAGCACAACTGAGGTCAGTATCTACAACATTAGTTACGAGTGTCCTCATCTTATAGCTCAATACGGGGTTTTTCAACGCCATATTGCGGATTCCTAGTGATATTAATTTATTTTTCACTTCTCATGCTCTTAAAATGTTACTTTAGTCTCTGCATATCGGGACTAAAGCTCCTTATTAATCTCTAGGGACTAAAGTAAAATTGTTTTAATTTACTTTGAAAAACCCCTAAACAGCCATTCACGACGTTTGTGAATGGAGGTTTATAGCCATTTTCAGTGATAGGTATACAAACTTTTTGGTGCGTGAAAATAACCTCAAAATTACAACTGCTCAAAAAAAGTAAAATTGTTTTAATTTACTTTGTAAAACCCCTAAACAGCCAATCACGACGTTTGTGAATGGAGGTTTATAGCCATTTTCAGTGATAGGTATACAAACTTTTTGGTGCGTGAAAATAACCTCAAAATTACAACCGCTCAAAAATTCAAGATTTTATTTAATGAAACACGATTAATTATTACGAATACGAATGTAATATTATCATGCATGATCCATAAGTCCATATTAGTCTTAAATAAAATAGTTTTCAAGTTTGAATCTGTTGGCTAAATATGCAAGCATTTAAAGCGTCACTACAAAAAAAAGAAAAACCACGGAACATTTCTTTTTTCTATTAGAATTTTGAATGGAATGAGTAGATGTCCATTACTTGTATTAAGCTTGAATTGTAATCACCAATTAGACCAATTAACTGTGTCACTTTATAAATTACGGACAAAATATGTAATCATCATCTTCCAATGAAGAAGAATAAAGCTGAAGGCTATATAGAGGAGTCAATCCAAAATAAACACAGTATCTATCGAAGGTCTATTGATCGAATCTATATTGAAGGAATTAAAATATCCTCAAAGCAAAAATCACAACCAACATTTGACCCACGCCCATCAACATCGCGGGTTGAGAATGAGCCTTAATGAAATGACCATCGGCAACCTTTTTGAGAAAAGGTCTACGTCTCTACTATACCTACTCTCCATTCTCTCCAACCTTTACTTCGACTTCGAGTGAAAATATTGAACATACTTCTCAATTACAAACCACGCCGACCCAGCTTAGTTTACAGGGGAAAACCATACATTTAAATGTAAAGAATTGTACAAATTGCCCTTTAAATTTTTCTGAGGTTAGATTAACGGCTGTACTACGTAATTGTTAGAAACTTTGTTATAATAAATATCGTAATTTTATATTGAAATTCGTTTATTTTCCTCGCATTCAAAGTGAAAAGTAGAGTGTTTAACGCGAGACTAAACAACCATAATGACACTCGAACTATTAGCCACCCTCGCTTAGCTCGGGTGGCTAAAACATCTCGTGTCATTATGGCTTGTTTTAGTCCCTTGTGGAACAATCTACTATTACTGGCATCGACAAATTTTAGGTAACTGACGTTGAAAGTCGGTGAATGTCACTGATGTAAACAAAGAGGAAACAGGACTAAACAACGCAAAAACGCACAAATAATTTTTGCACAATAAAGCCATAATTATCCACAGTAATTAAAGTCAAGTTTTTTTTTCAATATTGTTCAGTATTTATGTCGCAAGAAGAACGAAAGATTGAGCAGCATTTCGGTGAACAATGTTTTGAATTTTATTAATGACAAATCCTTGACGAATAACGTTTAATAATGCAAATCACATGCAAATATATGACGTATGGACATTATTGCCATAATATGTCCGGATTGTTACTACCGTCTTGCCTGCTAACCCACCGCCAAACAGCAATGTTCGCATTGTTGTGTTCCGGTGTGGGGGTAAGATAGCCGGTGAAATTACTAGCATAGAGGCATTCTATCTTCGTCCTCCGGGTAGGCAAGCACTTGTGACTCCTCTGGTGTTGCAGGTGTTTATGGGCGACGGTAATCGCTTTCCATCAGGCGATACGTTTGCTCGTTTGCCCCTTACGACATAAAAAAAAAAAAAAAAATGAAAGCTGTTTGTAGCGCCACTATCCCTGGGCCGGACCGACCCTTGTTAGGCTATTAATATCTTACTTAGTATAAGTACTCCATTGCTACTTAGTATAATAAAACCTAGCTAATGCTTGAAGATGTTTCAGTGCCAAAGTCGAAATGAAAGCCTGGCTATTTTTTCCACAATATTTAATATTCTTCGAGGACACCCTCGGCCGTGAATTCATCATACCATTCATAGCGGATTCAGATCAAGGCGTGACGTAATTTCGTCCTGGCGACAGTTTTCATCCCGACGGGATACCATAATTTCCCTGCGGAAACTACGTTTGACGCGGGAAAATCTTGCCGTGGGTAAGTTCCATTTCCGGTTGGGTTTGTGTATGTTGTAAGAAATTGTAAGTCAGTGGGTAAAGGTTAGGTATTGTTATGGGACTTTGTATGGCACAATCACAATACAGACATAGAATAAATCTTTACAAAATATACGTAGGAATACTCCTTGGAAAAGTTTGACTCCCACATTTGTTATTTGTTTGTACGAAATACCACAAAATATAGATAAAAGAATTAGTAATACTTACTTTTATTTGCTATGGAGAAAAGACTAGTTTCCTAACTAAATGTATAGGGAATTCAAAAACGGTTATTTTACTATACGTAAAAAACTGTTTTAACCGGTTTTACTATTTAAACAAAACCGGATTTGTATTCCATGAAAATTATACTAAAATAGTCCGTCAGTTAGATTATAAAAAAATATTGGGCACGTATTTTTTATTCTGCCAATTAGGTACCTAAACACTGAGAATCTTTAGCCCTATTGATTCTAGTAGGATACAAGTGTCCTAATAAGTTCATACAATTTTTGAATTTCCATGTTCAGGATTCTGAGTAGTTTTTTGCATTTGGAGAAAATTGAGGTTATTCCAAGAATAACCAATTATTTGTGAAAACGCCTACCTAAGTGGAGTTTGAAATAACGCAGCGAGTACAATAGCATATCAAAATTAAATCCATAGCGGTATTGAAGTACATTTGTGGTTTTTACTTATTTTCACTCTGAAAGGTGGCAAGCAAGGGCTTTTTGACCATAGAATTAATTAGCCAGTTCTTTGAGCTAAATAAATAAATATCATATATCCTCACAGAAATCCATCTAGTCCCAAATTATGCTCAATAAGGCTTGTGTTATGGGTACTAAGTAAATGAGGATATAGATATTTAAAGAGATAAATATATACTTAAATAATTAAATGAATAAGGCGTTACTTTGCGGATATACATATTAACTAAAAACAGTAATATTGCTTTGCTGATCCGCGATATATCGCGGATCAGCAAAGCAATATTAATATTTTTAGTTTATATACTTAAATACATAGAACAACAGTGACCCAAGCACAAATATTCAAGTTTCACACAAATATTTGGATTCGAACCCGGGACCACTGGCTCAGTAGGCAGACGCTCTACAAACACCAACCGCGTCATCAATCAAAATCCAAGTCCTATGCAACATACGTCCTTCAGTGACTTGGTAACCTTTAAGGCGGACTATTCTTAAGATCGAGGTACGTGCGTCATAAAACTGGTATTTTACTGACCATTCCAATAAAACTTAAACAGAAAGGCTTTAAAAACACTTGCAAAATAAATGCTAGGGTTATTTATGAAGGCAATATGTTTTGCGCGACTTTTATTCAATACTAGAAGGTGTAACTTCATCCGCGTATTTTTTCTTTACCGTAGACGGATAAAAAGTATCCTATAACCATCATTGTATGTCCAGCTATCCCTGTACCAAAATTGGTTAAAATCCGTTAAGCCGTTTCGGCGTGATGCGAGGACAAAGGAAATTATGAAAACAGTTGGCTCTAGGTTGGCATGCCGCGCGCCCAAACAAAACAAATGACGATCCTGCATCACGCTATTAAGATTCTTCCTGAAATCATGACCCCTATCCATAGAAAAAATATTTTCAATACAAATGTAGAATTTTATAATAGTATAGAAGAAGTAAAATGTGCAGGTCCCAGAATATGCAAGTTTATGTATATCTATTTATGTATGTGTATATTTACCCATATGCGTACTTGTTTTCTGTTAGTATCTAATTATGTGCTCCCTTCACCTTCTGCTGCACCTACTCTGTATTTAGGTTAGAATTTTCATCAAATTCACTACCCAAAGGTTGTCTGGAAGAGATCGCTTTTTAGCGATAAGACCGCCTGTTGTCTACCGTTATTTATAAATTGTATTTGTCTTGTTTCCTTTTGTAAACTTTTATTGGTGTGCAATATATTTTATTTACATATAAATAAAATATATGTATATATATTTTATTTTATTGGTGTGTATTATTGTTATTAATATGCAAGTCGTATTGTCGAAAACTCTTTTTGTATCGAGAGTATCAAATTTAATGACTAAATCTCGTGCGTTTACGTGTAGAACGACAGTTCATTTATCCACCAATCGACAGGTTTTCAATAGATTAACGTGAGAACGTGCATCTATTCATGTCCGTGCTTTAGCTTTATGGTTGAATGCCTCTTCATATTTGCATAACTGCAATTTTTGTCACGTAAGAGATTAACTATCTATCGAGATAAAGTGTTGATCGACGAAATTGGGCTCCCTTTTTTGCCATCAGGCGAAGTGAAGCCACTATGTTGTGCCGTTATAAAAAAAAAACACTGCTTTTGAACAATATTATTTAATTACATAGAAGAAAAAGGTTTGTACTCGTAGAAGGGTGAAGACCAAAAACATTGCTGCCTTAACTCATTTAATTAAAGGAGATTGACCACTTTTGTATGGGAGTTGGCCCAAGTGCTGCCCAGACTAAACACATAGTACATTATGTTCCTTAGGCTAACACTAGACTGTATACTAAAGCGCTTTAAGATCTATCCCAGAAGTCATGAAAAAAAAAACTATTTGTTGGGAACTAAATCTGCCGTGTTACGGTAAAAAGGTCGTATCTTTATACACATGTCATAGTAAGATACGTCCTTTTACCGTATCATGGCAAATGATTATTTCTAACGTTAATAGTATTAACAGTGCAATTCTAATTGTCACCATGGTCATCGATAATAATTGAACTAAACGAACAACTTCTTGATGCCTAGCCCACCCTAAGAACCAAACCAGGTACATAACGTGCGCACAACAGCCAATTGACAACAAACAATAGTCGTATGCACTCTAGCTCACGATCTCGATTCATCATCATCATCAGCCTATTATTGTCTACTGCTGGACATAGGCCTCTCCAACTGCACGCCATTGTGAACGATCCTCGGCTACTCTCATCCAGCTCTTGCCAGCCACCCTGCAAAGATCATCGCTCCACCTAGTCTGAGGGCGTCCCACACTACGCTTGCCGATCCGCGGTCTCCACTCAAGACCACGTTTACCTCAAACTCGAAACTCCGAGCATTGCCCTTTCCATAGCTCTTTGAGTGACTTTTAATTTCTGGACCAGCCCAACCGTGATTGACCACGTCTCGGCACCGCATGTTATATGTAACAACCTCGAGAAAGCTGCCCTGTACCGTAATTGGTTCCGGATCAACATGTTCATTGAACATAACCTTGGTTTTGTCCAAGTTCATCCGGAGGCTAATGCGTTTTGATGATTCAGCTAGGCCCTTCAGTATATATTGCAAATCTTGCAGCGTTTCCGCTACGATCACAATGTCGTCTGCAAATCGCAAGTGTGACAGGTACTCACCGTTTATGTTATGCCTTGTCCTTTCTAGTCTTCTAGTCTAACGTCTTGAACATATCCTCCAATGCATTTGTGAACAATTTGGGGGATATAACATGCCCTTGGGCTGGCAAGGCTCACACCACGATGCATGGGGATAGGTTCAGACTGACGGTTCTGTATTTGGACGGCCATACTAGCGGCATTGTAAAGACCTTTCAACACATGGATGTATCGCTAATCGACTTGACAAAACTGACCAGGTCTCGATGGAGTCAAAAGCCTTCTCGTAGTCCACGAACACTAAGCACAGGGGCCGATTATCGTCTTCTGTATAATCTGCCTCACTGTATGAATGTGGTCTAAGGGCCTTTGCACACGGCGTATTTGAAACGCGCCGACGACGCGTTTTTTACATTCCATGGAGCAGTTTGTTTGTGGCGTTTGTGAGAACCGCAATCAAACTGTTCCGTGGAATGTAAAACTGGGTCGTCGGCGCGTAAAAAAACGTCGTGTGGAAGGTCCCTAAGGTGCTGTATCCTGATCGAAACCCCGCCTGTTCCGGGGGCTGAAACCGACTCTGTGTCGGTTCAGTCTTAAAAACAGTTAAAAAAATGTATCCTGTGCGCGCACCCGGTATGGTGAAAGACTTCTAACTACACCACACACATCTAAATCAGCTCAGGCTTTAGAAGTTATGGTGGAAAAAAGAATCGGACATACACACATATACATACAAAAACCCTTGAAAACATTACACTCCTTTTTTTGGGCAGTCGTGTAATAACAAAAAGTGCAAAGTAAAACCAAATGCGTTTGCTCACTAAGAAACCTTAAATAAGTGATCTGTAAACCTTAAAAACAAAAATTCATGTTTATTTTTTTTCTCTAGGACGAATTTTGAAAATATATGTTTTTTCTAATAGACAATAACGCAGGGAACTCGTTAGACCTATTTTCATCTCTGGGCAGCATTTGGGCCAAACCTTGTCAATCTCCTTTGCCTTCAGGTCCACTTCGTCCACATTCCCAACTCGTCCACATTCCCATTTCGTCCACATTCCTAACTCGTCCACATACAAATCCCAACTCGTCCACATTTCCAACTCGTCCACCGTTCCAACTCGTCCACATTCCCTACTCGTTCACGTTCCCATTTCGTCCACATACCTAACTCGTCCACATACAAATCCCAACTCATCCACATTTCCAACTCGTCCACATTCCCAACTCGTCCACATTTCCAACTCGTCCACATTCCCAACTCGTCCACATTTCCAACTCGTCCACATTCCCAACTCGTCCACATTTCCAACTCTTCCACATTCCCAACTCGTCCACATTTCCAACTTGTCCACATTCCCAACTCGTCCACATTTCCAACTCGTCCACATTCCCAACTCGTCCACATTTCCAACTTGTCCACATTCCCAACTCGTCCACATTTCCAACTCGTCAACATTATCGGAATCCGCTTTCACAGAGGGCTTTATATCCGTTATGATGCTCTCATTCAACATTTAATTTTCATTTAATTTTCCATTGTACGACGACAAATTAACCATCGAATAATGTGTTTTAAGGCACTGTTTTGAGGTTCATTATTGTGTCGTTAATTTTTGTCGCACAGCGGAACTTTTTCCGATCGCTTTTTATCTAAGGCTAACTAAAAAGTTCCGTTGTGAAACTTTTTGGTCTTCACCCATAAAACCTTACTCTAAATAAACAATTTTTAAAAGGGGCATTAAAAGAATACACCATTTAAAAGGTCCGCCTTGCGGCATGGTCCCTATTATTAAAACTATTTCAGAGTACTGTTTTTAATCTGTGCGTTA
Source organism: Apotomis capreana (assembly GCA_947623375.1). Taxonomy (NCBI): domain Eukaryota; kingdom Metazoa; phylum Arthropoda; class Insecta; order Lepidoptera; family Tortricidae; genus Apotomis; species Apotomis capreana. Next base: position 5,463,900 of record OX392519.1, on the reverse strand, counting down.
ACCTGTAGGACGTATGAAAGCCGGCTATGGAAATCGTTTTTTTCTGATTTTCGCCCGTATCAGTTCCGACGTCGGAAACAAAAGAATTTTATTTCAATATCCCGGACAGTGGATTTTTTTGTAATCGGGGAATTGATATTGTGCCTGTTCGTTCCACAAAATTCGATTCTGCTGTCGACATGAAGTAGCAAAAAAAGTTGCAGAAGCACTATACAGTCTTTATTCAGCTTACTAGCTTTTGCTCGCGACTACGTCCGCGTGGAACTTGGAAGTATGGATGTAACCTCGTACAACACGATAGATATCCACCTAATCACCTTAATTAATAAAAGGGATTATTAAAAGCGCCTAAGCAAATGTAAGAGCAATTGTGCTTTTGGTCTAATCATTACATTTCCTACAGGTCATCGATGTCATCATTAATTACTTACTCACTTTTCAATCTTTTTAGGGACAATTCCCAGGATGAAAACTATCCTATCTCCTTCCTCGGATCTTAAACTATCTCCATGCCAAATTTCATCAAAATCGATTTAGCGGTTTAAGCGTGAAGAGGTAACAGACAGACAGACACACTTTTGCATTTATAATATTAGTATGGATATTAGCAGTATAAGGGCTTCTGCAGCTTGTTTGCTACTCGTACATGGGGTATGACGTTGCGCGTGTAAATGGCGCTAGTTCGAGTATGCTTGAAGATATCGCCTAATAAGCGATATCTCAGGTATATCGCCTTTGACTGTCATTAAAACGCGATGTTTGCGTTTCGACACAAAACAGATAGGTACAGAAATCAATCTGCATACAAGCGTGCTTGAACAAACGCACACATAGACATTGCTCACGGACACGATATCTCGGACCAGTTCAGACCAGTGCGAGCGCGAGTGCCACCGTGAGCAATGTCTATCTATGTGTGCGTTTGCTCGAGCGCGCTTTTATGTAGATTGATTTCTTTCTATAATGTTTTGTGGTTTGGAGCTGCAAGAACTCTACCCTTACCGATACCATGAGTTTAGTGACCACGATCGCTAGACACTGCGTCAACCGATAAGGGTGCTGTACTATTATCCATACAAATCGTTTACGCTATCGCTAGCGAGTGCGATCATGTTAACTCATGGTAAAGATACCGATATTTTAAGTTAATATCCAGCCAAGTGAAGTTTGTGCCTGATATCTCGACGATATACGAGTAATGTGACTGTATTTCAGCTTTAGGAATTATTTCTTACATAAACAACCAATGAAATACACTACGGCTTTTGCGAATATTAAAATGGGGAAGGTAGTTTTTTAGTTCGTGACATTATTCACATTGGTGATGTTAAAATCTTGATCCACAAGAAACCAAACTTTAGTTTTTAGAAGGGCAAATGCAACTGCAGGATTCTTTGTCACGATATCATCTGTCTCTTTCTTTTTACAACAGTATAAGAGGGACAAATGTCGCGTGACTAACACCGTCGTGATTAAGCGCTGATTTCGCAAATAAGTCGGGTGATATTTAGGTATCAATTAAAGACAACGCAGGTACCTATTGATAGTGCCTAACCGTACAAAAATAAAGTACCTGTATATGATATGAAAAATCTAGACCAAATAAGTTATGGATTATTGTGGAGGTCACTGAACTAAAAAAAATTTTTTGTACGTGTTCATGTCGTAGCATCGGAAGAATGGATTTTAGTATGGTCTAGATATATAAGATAATTATTAGAATAATTTAGTAGAATGATTCATTAGTATTTATTTTTTAGCTGCCTATGTAATCGATCATAATGAATACGTTACAGGATGAACCATCCACCCGTTTTGACAAACATATAACATACCTACCTAAAAATTATTTCATGAATACCTTCAAGCATCTTTAATCTTCAACTTTCTTCTTCAACTTCAACAATCTTATAAATTACTTAATAAAATAAATATAAAATACGTTATAGACCTCTTTATATTAGCCTTTTATCGGTTTTCGATCCAATAATTTTTTGTCGACGATCAAGTTGACGCAATCAACTTAATAAGATACAGCTTTGATGACTGTAAGAGTAACTCAATTCAGGAATATTTAGTTAAACGCTCGTTTTATTCTAGTTTGGGTTCAAACAAACAAAGATCAAGAATTCTAAACCACGGTAAGTCTATCTTCTTTAGGAATGATACTAACTAAGAATACTATTAATCTAAGCTCAATTGGACCTAATAGGGACACGGTTAATTCCAAGAATTCTCCGAATAAACCTTTCTTTTTGATCAATGAAGAAAAAACAATGAACCTTCAACTTGCAATTTATTATATTTACTTTCATAGATTATACTATAATATAATTACTGTAAATAACTTCTTAACTAATATTCTATAGTTATTGCATCTTCTTCAGTGCCGTCGAATTCACTTTCAATTTGGGGTTTAATGTCCTCGCTCATAACTTCCCAATAAGATGGTGGGTCATCTGGATAATCGGTCACAGAGAAATCATCATCATCATCATTTTCTTTTGTCAATTTGTTCAACTGTTCAATAACTTGCACTGGTATGTCAAGAGACAAATTAATATGAGGCGACGGCAACAGAAGTATGATATTTACAGCGTAATCTCTTGCTATTATCTTGGAATGTTCAATAGAAGCACACTTATCAGGCACAGGGAGATCAGCAGAAACAGTAGTGGCTTCACCAGCAAATATGACTCCATAATTAACACTTACACCTTCAACATCGGAACTGCCTGTTACATCATTAAAGCCATTTATGCTGTATTTATCTACTTCAACTAGTTTCATCTTCACTCCTTTGACACTTACGCTTGTGTTGTTATCTATTTCACAGTCTATTTTTATTCTTTCACCAGGTCTCACGATGGAACTAACTATGGTTGCTTTAGCACTGACAGTGCCTTTACTTGAACACAAAGAACTAAATTTTAGCAATTTCTTCTGTTCTCCATGAATCACTGGTTCTATTGGTAATCGGGGAGTAGCGCCAGATATTACATTTAATTCCTTGTTGTAACGAGTGGTTAGGTTGAAAACTCCTGGCCTTTCGAATTTGATTCTCACATAGTATTTGATGAAGCACCAAATTTTGTACCTTCCAGTGTGTTTGTGAAACTTTAGCGACGGAGGAATTTTCTCTGGGAGTTGAAAACTAAAATCCGTCTCATACTGTCCTATACACAATGGCTCCTTTTTTTCGTTCGTGTATATAACATGGTCTATGTCAACATAGTCTTCTGAATTATGAAATTTATATTTTCTGTTATTTCTCCTTCTTCTTTGATCTTGAATACGGAGTTGTCCATGTCCTTTCAGCGATAGTGTTATTCTTTTAAAAGTGTATTCTTCATCTAAATAGTATCTTATAGCTCCTGATACGGTATTTCCTGGTCCGTACTTGAATTGTCCATTGTTTGGTTTATTTAAACTAATTTCACAAAATATTCCCATGTTTTTATAAATAGCACTGACACATTTGTTACATTGATTGAAACTGATATGTTTTCAACATTGACGGCGTTATGTTTCACTTGTTATAGATTATCGCTTGGCTGATAGGAATAGGCAGCGGCTTTATCTTCCCATGTAGATAACATAACACGTTTTATCTCATTCGATGTGTTTACTATAGTGATTCACTGAATTTCCAGTAATTTATTGACTTGGTGATAGGAAGACAAATAATATCGTAACGTTTCGTAAGTATTTGATTCCTTCTTAAAATCCGGACTTGAGATTATTTCGTCAATTGACAATAAAATAGATTAGGGGGGTTACTATAGATTTAATTAAATTTTTAGTAGATTGAAAATTCTCGTACTCTGTTTCTTTTATCTTTATTGAGTGCAAGTCAATATTTTTGGCTTCGAAGAGGGGTATGAGCTGCAAATTATATAGCACCTACACACATAATCGATCTCTTTAGCGATAAGACCGCCTGTTGTCTACCGTTATTTATAAATTGTATTTATCTTGTTTCCTTTTGTAAACTTTTTTGGTGTGCAATAAAGTATTGTTGTATTGTATTTTATAATCGATGATACACAATACTTCCATAATAGATGTATACACTGAATTTTAATCACTACATAGTATAAAACAAAGTCGCTTTCTCTGTCCCTATGTCCCTTCGTATGCTTAAATCTTTAAAACTACGTAACGGATTTTGATGCGGTTTTTTAATAGATAGAGTGATTCAAGAGGAAGGTTTATATGTATAATACATGCATAATTTATCAGCGAAGCGTGCGCGTGCGAAGCCGGGGCGGGTCGCTATAGAAAATAAAAGTAAAGTACGGCTATACCCCGATCGGCAAATGGTGATCCTTGGGATACTTCACAAAACGTGATAAATTTCTTGAAAGCGCAATTTTTATACGAAAAATGTGCTACTCATATAAGGAGTACAAAAATGTTGATGGAACATCGACGCCATTACAAGGTGAATTTTCTAAATGTCAAACGAAGTGTGGGGATCATCATTGGACGAACGTGGTATCTTCCTCGAGTGGATATCCTCAATACTGAGTGTTGTGGCCTCTCTGAATGACTTTTTCGTGGACTATATCCTGCGCCAGCTCACCCTATCCTCGGCTGCGTAGAATGGCATAGGTGACATCGGTGACCGTGGTATGTTGTGGTTGTCCTAAGGCCCCCTGAGGTGCAGAGGGCCTTCATCTGCTCGCACCACGCTTTTCTATCCTCAGCAACCTTTCTGACCTCACTCCAGCTCACTCGGACGGCTCGCAGTTTGCTCTCAACGGTGCGCCGCCACGAGTGTACAGGACGTCCGCGGCTCCGCCTTCCGTCTGGCGGCTTTCACTCGAAAGCGATGCTTGCGTTATTTGCTCCTCCTTGTCGAATGGTGTGACCTGGCCGTCTCCATTTTTGTGATGCGATATCCATGTTTATGGTGACTTAACCTCACAGGTCTTCACCGCGGTGTAGGTGAAAATAAAATCAATCAATTATGGAGATTTAAAAACAATTTTTTAAAACTATTCCCTTCATTATATTTGTTCTAATGCTGAAGCACATCGATTTAAACTTTACTCCGCGCTTGCTCATGTACCTATGTATTAGTGCCTATTGCCAAATAGAGCCAAATCTTCAATGTCAATGTTAACCAAACATGCTAGCCGAATCTTATTGAATATCAAACAAACGTCATGTCATGGATTATTTGGTTTGCCTATTGGCATGGTAATAGCCCGAGAGCCAGCGTCCGTCAGACTTTTGTTTTTTATAAAGGCTGAAAGTTTATCTTATGGTCCTAATACTGTTCAAAATCAAAATCAAAATCAAAATAGTTTATTGTGTACTACGGGTAATTGATACGGGTGTTACAATGATCATAGTGTCTCCGTAATATGTCGTTTCGACGTACAATGAAAAAAACGCACATTCCTCATGCAAATAAAAAATTACAATCTAAACCAACAAGATGAATGTCAAATAAATAATTAACATTAATTTATTATTCATATCAAATTTATTATTTATTATTATTAACATCCAATTTAAATTGGTAACAATATACGGTCAAACTATATTTCTAATCAATAATATTAATAAAAATAATTCCGGATGTCAAACCAATTAAATAAAATATATGTACCTAAATTAAATAATGCTTGCATCAGTCAAAAAATCATTTACATTATAATAGCATTTCTCTTTTAATATTTTACACAACTTTATCTTTATCTTTATCTAAATGTTAAACGATTCCACATGTGAAATTTTCGTGGCGGTGGCGTTGGTTGTAAAGGTGGGTAAAATAGTTGAAAGTTATCTTATGGTCCTAATTACTGTTAAGAACGATCCCCAAATTGAAAATTAGGTTGTGTTAGCTTTGCTAGTAAGGGTGAGTAAAATTTGACCTAAAACTCGTATAAAGGCTAATAGGCTACGAGTACTTCATCATGAGCAATATTAAAGATCATGCACTGATACTTCGAGCGAGAGATCCGATCGTGGCGGCCATACGAGTGAGCGAGACACACTTACCGCGCACCGCTGCCGCTGTCGCATAAAGTCGTGGCATCTCCCTTGAACTATTCAAAAAAGTATATTTTAGTTGTACCTACTTTATACATCTCTGGGGATATTTAATATTTTAAATTGATCGTTAACATTTTGTTTGAATGTATTTACCGAACATTGATTTGGAGAGTCTATACAACTTCATTACGTGTACCCATGTAATTAATAGTTATAACATAAATGTAATGTATTTTTTAGAACTATTATTTACGAAAAAATGACTTACTTTTGAGTTTCTTTCGGCTTTCTTCTCAACAGCAGTCTCCTCTTGGGAAATGCCGGTAGATTCACAATCTGACTTGTAAAAGTGCCCTTGTTGCCTACTTACTGAATAAATTATTTCATTTATACGTCTGGACCATACATATTAGATAAATTTTCAGCCTTTATAAAATAACGAACGTCTGACAGTCGTAGGCTCTTCATCTATAAGAATAGTGCCAATGTCAGGTGTCATGACTAATTGTATGACGTGAGGAAGCGACGAGGTCATTAGGTATTCATAATCATTACCTATTATTAAACGCGAAAGTACTTGTTGCTTCGGCCTTCTTAAATTAATCATATGATTTTTGTATCCAAACAAAGTACAATAAAAAATGTACGGTTTCTAAAATACAAGCCGTGGAGGCAAGCAAACATAATTTGTAATGTAATAATAATAATAATAAGTATTTAAAATTATGATTATACAGGGTGTTTGGTACATCGTTGGCCTAATTAAAATGGGGGATAGAAGGGGTCATTTGCTACCTCCTACGGGCCCTAAAAAAAATCTAAGGCCCACAGATTTTTTTATAGCATTTTTTTTGGGAAATCCTAGAGAACGATTCGTTTAAACTTAAATTACAAAAAGTTTTAGACTTTACATTTTTATTTGATTGCAAGGTTAATGTTGTGCGGTTCTATCAAAATCAATAATACCAACAAGTCAGGTCTAGTTATGTTTTTATTGACCCAGAAACGTTTTTCAAGGTGTGAAAATACAATGAAACTAAACCTTTGATTACCATTAAAAAAATATTACAAATAACCATGCTCTTGAAATTGTTTAAACAACATCTCTTGTTTGTCTTGTCTTTTTAATGATAATGCAAACCTTACACAACTTCATAAATTTTACAATTTTGTGCTATAGGGATGTGATAGGCTAACATTTATTTTCTTATTTCTCTGCTCTGCTCCGCTCCGCTCCACTCCGCTTCAGTGCACAGGCAGCCTAAGACGGGCCACTTACAGTTTGAATTCCGGTCCGGTTCGAACGGAATGGCGTCAGAACGTGTCTCTGTGTGTCTGTCATATGGGGATGTCTCGCTTGGTGACGTAATTCCGGAAACTAGGCCGGATTTCAGACTGTGTGTGGCCGGTTTAAGAGTCACAGCCTAGCACAACTAGGCTTCGCGACTTTTGTCGCGCGACATTACGCTACCCGTCAATCTCTTACATTACTGCACAGAAAGAGACGAGTTATTATCTCGAGCGAGAAATAGTCGCATGTGACTGTTGGGCTAGCGGTGCTTAAGCATTTATTTGTCACACACACACATTTAACATTTGTAAACAGAAACGCCAAGTTTTCTTCTTTGACACGTGACATCGAAACAGATGTTTATTATATCAATATCGATAATCGAGTTGTGCTTCCAGAACACGTTTCGCGATGTGATTCGAATACGACATGTGACGTTTTGCCTTGTGATAATGGATTGTTTCTGTACAAGGGTAACAGAGATACCATGACTTTGCGCGGTACGTGTGTCTCGCTCACTCGTATAGCCGCCGCGCTAGGATCTCTCGCTCAGCCGCTCACGGGCGAATTTTTATTTTGTTGTCGATATCTTTTGTTTCTCAGATTTTAATCGAATTTGGTGAGTTGGTAAAGCGGGTCTTACAATTCAAAATATGCGTACCTACTATGTGTGGTTTTCCGCAACGGTTTGTGACTCAACTTCATTATCAGGGTTAATTGAGGCCAAACAGCTGTTTGAGCCTTGATAGTCCAAATCAGTAGGCCATTGGGACATAAATAATTTACAATGCTATTTTTAAAAAAAGCCGATCAAGTGCGAGTTGGACTCGCATACCGAGGGTTCCGTGCCAACTATGAAAGCACTGCGTATTGCTCTAACGCAAAAATAATCCGAACTGAGCGACAAACTTATCTTTACCTTCTGTTGGAAAACTGTTTAACATACCTACTTTAAATACTTTGTATTTTATTAATTATTTAATTACCAATGTATAGTTTCAGATTTACGTTAATAGAACGGTCATTCTCCAGATTTGTGTTCTAATTCTAATTAACGCGTCGCTTTTTTTCTACTTACTTTTCAATCATTTTTATCTGAAATATAGTAACATATCGATCATTGAAACTTAAATGTGGATAGGGCACTTTATAATTATTAAAGGTTCATTACTTATAAGCAAATTAAAAATTATATGACGCGTGAATTAGAAAAACGTCGTGTTAATTAGAATTTTTGACTTTTTGTATGACGCGTTAATTAGAAAAGCGACGCGTTAATTATACAAATTCAGTTATATTTTTTAAATTAAAATAAAAACGTTTTGTATAATAATATATGACTGATACGGTGACAGTTATATGATATAAGCTAAGTTTTAAATAATATGAAAGTACCTAAGTACTCAAGAAACAAGCACACCGGCCGTTAGTTACTAGGTAGGTTAGGTATGCAATTACGTATGTAAATTGAATTATTATGATAAGTTATAATAAATAATTTATACATGTACCCGCCCTCGCTACGCTTAATATATTATCTCTTCCTTCTCCTTGATGATGCGGCGCCATCTGTTGCTGTCAGTAGCCGTGTGTAGAGCATCGTGTACTGTAGTGCCAAGGGTTGTGAGAATCTGGTCTGTCCAGCGTGTCGTGCTCCTGCCTCTTGGTCGCTTGCCTTCATCTTTTCCAGTGATTGTCGTTTTTCCAGGTTATTACTGTCTTTCCTGGCAATGCGATCAAAGTACTCCAGAACCCTGCGAAGATAGGTCGTCGACAGTTTAGTTCGGATCTTGAGTTGGGCTAGATCGGTGCGTTGGCGTGGCGTGCTGTCCATGGTATGCGCAGCATTCTTCTCCAGCAGAAAGCATCAATTCGATCACGGTCCATTTTCTTCAGTGTCCATGTTTCTGAGCCGTATGAAAATAGGGAGAACACCATAGTTCGGACTAAGGTAGTCTTAGTGTTGGCGGAGGTGTTCCTGTCCTTCCGTACATTATTAAGCTGCGACATTGCGCCCTTGGCCATCCCAGCGCGAATTCTGCGAACTTCGGTCTTACATGAACCATTATTGCTAATGTTAGAACCCAGGTTCTCCGTGATTTCGAAGTTAAGTGTTTCACTGAGTTCTAGCTTGCCTGTACGATCAATAATCATAAGTTTGGTCTTGTATCTGTTGATTGAGAGTCCGAATTCTTCACTAAAGCGCGCCATCCAGTTCAATAAACTGCCCATCTTATGCTTTCGCTAGCTATTAGGAGGGTCGTGTCATCGGCGTATCGCAAGACTTTACGTCCCCCAACAGTAATGCTACCATCATAGCCGTCCTTCTTATGATGTATTCGCCGTATATATTGAACAGGATAGGTGAAAGAATGCAACCTTGTCTTACACCCTTTTGGAAACTGAAGGGATTGTATGACGTCTTATCTATTCTCACTGGTCCTGTCCTTATGATTTTTATTACTATTTCTTTGTTATAAGTTAAGTTTTTCTTGCAATAAATTATTCTCTATAAAAAAAAAATTCTCACTGGTCCTTGGCTGTTGTAATAAAGTAGTTGTAGTGTAGTAGTGCAGTGAGGAGGAAAGGAACACCCAAATCGGTCAAAATATCCCATAGACAGTCCCAGTCGACAGTCAAAAGCCTTGATATAGTCGACAAAGCACATGATGAAGGTGTATTGAACTCGTATCACTTCTGTATGATTTGCCTCACGTTCAGTATTTTCTCATTCGTGCCTTTTCCCTTCTCAAAACCCGCTTGTTTTTGCGCGATCTGCCAGTCTAGATAGTGACGAAGTCTGTTGTTTATCATGTGGAGCAAAACTGAGTCAGAGCAAGTGTACGGTAGTTGTCGCATATTTTTGATGAACCTTTTTTGTGTAACGGGATGATGACGGATTGGGTCCAGACTTTTGGCCATCTGCCATTTTGCCATAAGTGGTGGCAGATCTTGTGCAAGATATGGCTGTTTTTATCACCCAGAGCTTTGAAAACCTCGGAATTAATGTCGTCTGGTCCTGGAGCTGTTTTAATTTTAAGGCGATCGATTGCTGCTATTATCTCTGATTTGAAGATGTTGGGCTTCAGGTTCAGAAGTCCCCAGTGCAGCCGAGTATCGGTGGATGTACAGGGTCTTTTGTACAGCTGCTAATCGTAGCCACGCAAGCGTTCTGCAATTTTGTCAAACCCATGCAGCGGTTCCTTATCGTGATTTTCAATGACCCAGAACTTGGATTTGAACTTTCGTCTCAGCAGGCGAACTTTCTTGAACAGATCCCGGGTTGTAATTTAAGTGGATGCGAATCGACTTCTTGGCATATGCTCGTTCTTGTCTCTGCGGCGTTCCCTTTGAATTGCTTTAGGTACATAGTTTCGAGTATTCCCTTTTCACCTTGGAGTCTTGACGGGCATTAATTTTAATTTCTTTCCGGCGCTGAATTAGGTTCCACGTTTCCTCAGTGATCCATGTGGACCTTCCACAGTCCCTTCCTCTCTTAGATACGATATCCTCAAAATATTAATTTATTACCTGGACTCAGCATCACCTGTCCGCGGTGGATCTTAATTCATGAGCGTCGCTTCCGTCAGATTCTGGAAATGGGATCGCTCTATTGGATTCTAAGTTCTGGGTTTAGGTCGCGCGTTACGGTAAACGGCTTTGAGACGAATGGCGAAGGAGGTAACCAGTAACCGCATTCAGCTCAAGGGAAGGTTTTCACATTTTTGACAGATGACTTCCAGCGCTTGTCTACCAGTATGTATTCTATCTGATTCCTAAAACGACCCAGGTTCCAGGAGACTTCCAAGTGTAGAGTCATCTTTTGTGATGGTGAAAGAGTGTTAAAGTAATGGTCAGACACAAAACACAGAACTCTGCAAGCCTCTGACCTCGTTCGTTCCTAGTCTAGACCATATTTTCCAATGGTGTCTAGGATTTCATGGACTATTTCTGAGCTTCCTGTTTTAGCATTCCATTCTCCCAATACCATTGCGATTTGCCGGCTTGGTATGCCGTCTAGAGTTTCCTCTAGTTGATATCCTCTTCCGTGGACTGTGTTGTAAACTTGCACGATGTTGAGAAGACATAAATTGGTGATCAGCTTCATTGTTATTATTCTATCAGACACAGGGTTATATCCAAGTACGAAATATTGTTCATGCCTGATGGTGCTAATATATGGCAAAACCGCTTCGGCTAGAATTTTCCAGCGCTGAGAAATACAGCTTGCTACCTGATGAGGTTTTAAAATGACCCCATGAAGATGTGGCTATATATTATAGGTACTATTACTATTATATATACAAATCTTCTAGAAAAAAAAACTAAACTGATGATTAGAACCACATGGATGGTTAAATTCTAATTCACGCGTTCATTTTTGATGCGTGAATTAGACTTGTGAATTAGGGATTCTTGAAAAATACAAAATAACTTTTTATAGGTACATGTAATAATCTACAGAATCTAGTATCTATTAAATAATGCGGCCTTTAATGTACACTAAAATTATCTGCGCGATAGAGTTACTGGTTGATTTTTAAAACGTGAACGTGTGAATTAGAAATTTCGTGAGCTAAAACGCGTGAATTAGATACTTACAGTCATAGTCCGCAACCCGTACACAGCTGACACAACCATCCCACACGGGGCTCTGGGCACGACTGACCGCTTCACCGAAATGCGTTAGTGAGATCCGTACCTTCTTTCAGAGAAGTTGTGTAATCACAACCGACCGCGACGCGTCAATTATTATACGTTTCGAGACAAAGTTACTATAATTGATATCTTTGTGATATATTATTTGTATTGACTAGGTTTTTTTTGTACGATTAAAACATGTATTCTTTTGTTTAATAATCTTGCTTACATTGTTTTTTCTTCATGTATATCACCAGGAGAAATTGGTATGTAAGTAATTTGGGTAGTGGGACGCGACGTGTCAATTAGGAGAATCGGACTAAAAGTTTTTTTTTCTACCCGAAGGGTTTGAAATATGCTCTTGAAAATTCATGTACAGCTCAATACGAATACCTGCTACGATCAAAAAATATAAGATATAATTAAATCAATAATTTTATATTTTTAAACGGCGAAGACAAGCAAAAATGTACGTCTGGAGAATGACCGAGAAGATTATTTTTTGCACTGCTTCAAGGGACGAGGGACTTATATACGATTTTAATTGCAACTCGATACATCCACGCGTTCCCGAGATAAAGGGTATTGACAGACGGAGGGACGGACAGCAAAGTGATCCTATAAGGGTTCGGTTTTTCCTTTTGATCTACAGAAAAAAACCGGTCAAGTGCGAGTTGGACTCGCGCACCGAGGGTTCTGTACAAACACTTTCCACCCTTAAGTGTTTAAGTTATCGCGCTCCATACAAATGAGGTGCAAAGTTAACGCAACCAATTCCGTTTGTTGTCTGGGAGCCCCTCTTAAATATTTATTTTATTTTATTGACGTGACAACGTGTAATAAATTGATGAACGCCGGCCGCACATACGAAAAACATGACGTCATTGTAGTAATACTTTGTAGCGCCGTGGACTTGACGTCATTGTAGCAATACACAAGCCTACGTCATCACCAGGGAGGAGGGAGGAGCGAGGAGGGAGGAGCGAGGAGCGAGGAGCGAAGAGCAAAGAGCGAAGAGGGAAGAGGGAACGGTCGGATACAAAGGTATCCGAACCAAAAAAAAATCTAAAGGTACATTTTCCTATTGTGCAATTTAATAATATTCATATCAATAAATATTCCACCGAGAAAAAGACGTTGTCACGTAAAATCTTCCTTCGCCCGTAAAACCGACTTTACAGGCAACCATTTTTTTTTTAGTATTTGTTGTTATAGCGGCAATAGAAATCTATCATCTGTGAAAATTTCAACTGTCTAGCTATCACCGTTCTTGAGATACAGCCTGGTGACAGACGGACGGACGGACAGCGAAGTCTCAGTAATAGGGTCCCGTTTTTACCCTTTGGGTACGGAACCCTAAAAAATGGTCAAGACCAGGTCAGCCATGCTTTAGCTAGGATTATGTACTGTATTAATGCAGAAATACGTACGTACATTATATGCGTATGTATATAATTTGTACATTAAAAAAATCCGGACCGTATAAACTCAAATTGGTCCATCCGTTTCGGAGCTACGATGCCACAGATACACATGTTAAACTTATAACGAGCTTAAAAGTCTTACATACCTCAGGGGGCGTATGATGGTTGCGTTTATCACGTGATAAATAAGTGACAAAGCATCTGTCACTCACACTCGCATTTTATCAAAACGTGACGGATGCTTTGTCACTTATTTATCGCGTGATAAAAGCAACCATTATAGCCCCACAGAATGCTTTTTCGGAATTTAGCGAGATATATGCTGCCGTGGTAAGCTAAAAGGCGACCTTTTTGTAAGGAACTTCATAGCAAAATGTCGCCTTTTACCTTAGCACGGCAGTATGGCTTATATTGTAAACATATCCCCTTACGAGAATACTAATCCACACTGCTAATGCGATCTAAACGACGTCTCGAATCCCGCCGGTTTGCGGCACGTTATGTTTGCGCCAGACACTATTCCATTTGGGTTACGTAGGTATACATTTAACGCACTTTAAGAGGTTCTAAAACGTAGGCGCAGAGATGAATCAGTAGCAGTAAGGACAAAACGGAATTTTTCAATGGGCATTCAAGGGCGTAAAAAATAAAATAAAACAATGGAATACTTTTTTTGTTGCCGATTATGCTTCTATGTACAGTCCGACCAAAAAGAGTAGAAATTAAAAAGTGGCAATACTGTAGTGTCGTCTTTGGTCGGACTGTAAACTGGCATTTTGTACCAAGAAATCTCTTCTGGAAAAAACTCAACAGCTAGTATTATTTTCTCCATTCGTGAAGAACCCCGCGGGGAGCAGTCACGTATTATCATTTTTTTCGGCCACGTTTCAGGTTGAAACAATAACTCCATACAGCGTCCCGTCATCCAGGGCAAAGTAGAAGGCACCAACCCGTCTAGCACAACTCTGGTTAGCGACTCATGTCGCGCGACATAATATATCGTCAGCTGTCACACTGACAGTGCTGTACAGAAAGAGATAGGCAGTATATCTTACGCGAGAAAGAGTCGCGTGTCACAGTTGTGTTAGAGGTGCTGATCACGTGGAAGATCATCTATGCGATGGTCCGACCAGATCAAATCGATAAATATAACATTTCCATCTCATTCGGTACCTAAACTTTCGTAAAGATTGCTTCAGCTTTGGAGGAGGACACAGACAAGAACGATACCTCGATCTGTACAAGCCATTAAGTTTGGACTTCATTTGTATCCTACGTAAAGTACAGCGAAGAAAGAGATAGGTAATATTTCTCGCCCGCGAAAGAGTCGTGTATCAGTTGTGTTAGCGGTTCATGATTCTCCATTTACTTTTTTTTTATAACGGCACAAGTGCACAACATAGCAGCTCCCCTTCGCCTGATGGTAAGCAAAAAGGGCTCAAGTCACAATGGCAACTGACAAGAAACCAACGATCCCATGTCAGTTGATGCTGGCCCGAAAAATGGTGGTCTTCAAAACGATTTAGCGGGTTAGGTGATTATAGCAATCTGTATAGGCCTCGTATAAGGTATGTGATGGTACTCGTATATATTATTACTGTACTTGAATAAATAATGTACGTATTGTGTTTTCCTCACTGAACCCGCTTCTCCTGCCTTTTCTCGACCGATACCTAGTGATATTTACGTGATGGCTACGTGTCCCGTCTGAGTGTGCTTTAGCGTAATTATATCAGCCCGGATAACCTAATGCCATTGTTATTCTTTGGGTTTCTCGGGTTAAATGGGACATGGTATACCCCGATTTCACCCTTGTAACAATAATATTTTGTTTACACTGAAAAAAAGCTCAACTAGTTTTAACTACTTGATAAATAGCCAAATTGTGCTTAGTTGTAATCAAATTTATACTAATTTTATACAACTAATTTTGCCCTCAGTTTATCAGTCCCCCAATTTATGTAACTAGCAATAATAATGCCTACGATATTATTATAACTTGATATTGCTGGTACCCTCTGTAGGTTACTTAATACTATAGTTCTTTAAGTTCTTTACTTTTCTGCAAAACTACATAAATACCAACATAATCCAAAGTCGATATAGTCTAAAGACGGACTACTAGGCTTTCGCTTTCCACATATTCGAATTGTTTCGAAGATAACAAAAAAGGTAACACAAAGTGACAGTAAATAAAAAAAACCTTAAACACTACTAACTAATTAAAATAAACTAAAACAAATTAAAAAAACTGCTCCCCTTTGGCAAGGTACCGAAAATTCGGGCAGCATTTCCTCACTGAACAGCTATGCTGATACGCTGTGCGAGGAAGTTGCCAGCTCTTCGGTCCCCAGTGGCCTCTTTAAGCCTTTTGGAGAGCTCTTTGTGAAGTTTTATGGCGCTGGGACCCCATGGACTCGACCCCAAAAAGTATAAAATTGTCTAAAGACTAAATTCTCTTGAATATCGACTTTGCACAACGAATGAATTAAAATCATGTCACGTGGCATTCAAGTAACCTTTATCACCCATTGTTTGATTTTGCCGAAACCTCTGCTGTTATTAAATGTCGATTGCTTGACAAACACTTTGTTATTATCATATTCGCTTTATGTATTTTTAAGCACGTTTATGATGACAAAAAACCAAGTAAGCAATAAATACATATAAAGACGACTGAAAACAACAATGGTCGCTAAGGCAAAAAGGTTCTTGGATGACTAATACCGAAAGATGCAACTATTGGAGGTCCCTAACATGGTGGACCTAAACCATTGGTACAAAGATCAAAGCTCAAAGAAAAATTTAAATGCCTTATCTGGTGGAAGAGACCGAGAATCGAACCCGGTACCTCTGGGTTGCCGGTCTAGTAAATTTTACGTATATACATATTTAGGGGTCGCTAAGGTGTAAAAAAGCCTTTCGAATAAACAAAGCTAAGGTCGACACACAAAGCATTAGAAAAATTCGAATGGTTGCTTGGGAGTTAGGATGGCGGGAAGGTTCACACGCCTGGGTAGGCCTACGATTTGATCAGGATCACGGAAAGCAGCTGGATAGGTGGCGCACGACCGGTCGATGTGGAGGGTTCGTCTATCAGCGCACGTGATATGATGTCGACTGAAACAACGATGGTCGCTAAGGCAAAAAGGTTCTTGGATGCTTAATACCGGAAGATGCAACTATTGGAGATCCCTAACATGGTGGACCTACGATTTGATCAGTATCACGGGAAGCAGTTGGATATAGGCGGCGCACGAGCAGTCGATGCGGAGCCTTCGTCTAACAGCGCACGTCGTTCGGTTGATATAATGCTCCGCCCACTTTCCATCCACTCCAGTTTAGAACAACTACGCTTCGCGACTCCTGTCGCGCGACATGGACTCGCCTGTCACTCTCTCACAGTACAGCGAAGAAAGAGATAGGTAATTTTTCTCGTCCGAGGAAGAGTCGCGTCTCACAGTTGTCTTAGTGGTTTATGATTCTTCTTTCATGGTCCCCGAAATAGACTGAAACATGTCAAGTAGTAATTACGTCTGACAGTATTAGTCCGCACTGATGACAGATTGTAGTATGTATAGAGGAGGCCGAAACAATGAAGCACATACTGTGCGCATGTCATGCCCTCGCCAGACTTAGAATGACGGAATTCGATACTGCCTATCCTGAAAAAACCGGCCAAGTGCGAGTCGGACTCGCGCACCGAGGGTTCCGTACAAACATTTTCCATCCCTAAGTGTTTAAGTTAAGTTTGCACCTGGTATGTATAGCGCCCCATATAAATTAGGTGCAAACTTGCAAAGTTAGGTATTAAAAAAAAACTACTTACTAGATCTCGTTCAAAACAATTTTCGTTGGTAGTTTTTATAGTAATGTACATCATATGTTTTTTTTAGATTTTTCATTTTCTTATTTTAGAAGTTAGAGGGGGGGGGACCAACTTTTTTCCACTTTGGAAGCGTCTGTCACGCAAACTATTCGGTTTAGAAAAAAAATATTTTAGAAACCTCGATATCATTTTTGAAGACCTATCCATAGATACCCCACACGTATGTGTTAGATGAAAAAAAAAATTTTGAGTTTCAGTTCTAAGTATGGGGAGCCCCCAATATTTATTATTATTTTTTTATTTTTGCATCAAAATCTTAATGCGGTTTACAGAATACATCTACCTACCAAGTTTCAACAGTATGGCTCTTATAGTTTCGGAAAAAAATGGCTGTGACATACGGACGGACAGACGGACAGACGGACAGACGGATAGACAGACAGACAGACAGACATGACGAATCTATAAGGGTTCCGTTTTTGCCATTTGGCTACGGAACCCTAAAAACGCATATCATTATCAATATCCTACATAGAGTTGTAGTCTTCAACCATAAAAAAATTGGGCAAGTGCGAGTCCGACTCGCGCACGAAGGGTTCCGTACCTATATATATATATATATAGGTATAACAAGTTTGTTGTATGGGAGCCCCCCTTAAATATTTATTTTATTTCATTTTTAGTATTTGTTGTTATAGCGGCAATAGAAATACATCATCTGTGAAAATTTCAAGTGTCTAGCTATCACCGTTCTTGAGATACAGCCTGGTGACAGACGGACGGACGGACGGACAGCGAAGTCTCAGTAATAGGGTCCCGTTTTTACCCTTTGGGTACGGAACCCTAAAAAATAAGCTGTCAATAATGTCAAAGTCAACGTCATTAGTTTTTTTTTATTAGACACGAGACCAAAGTAACCTATACATTGTGTCATAGTTTTGTAAATTTTAATAAATTAATAATTAAATAATGAGTGACCTCAGGAAAAATATAACAACAGTGAATAAGTCCTCTTTTTAAGCGGAATACAGAGTAGTAATACACTTGTAGTATATGACGTGTTGTCCATTTAGTGTTTCTGTTACCACATATACATAAGATAAAATACCACTGAGTCGGCATTTTTCTGGTGTATGTGACTGGTTATTTATTCGTATTATTTGCCTCCACAACCAACAAGTATGTGTATGAGTTATGTTAAATTATAATGTTATTGCGGAAGGTGCCTCTTGCGAGTCAAACGAAGGTTGTTTGTGATGTTTTTCTCCATGATTACGTACTTATTTAACGTTCAAGAAGGAACCTTATAGCTATGGAGTTAATCTTTCTTGTCTAAAGGCAAAGGTTAAGGTTATAGTTAATCTAAGCGGTTGTAAAGTTTGTATCTGTATTCAAGGACAGAATTATTTTATTTAAGACGATGAAATTTGCCATATAATATCTTGTCTAAAGAAAGACAAGTTTTGAGTATTTATTTTCTTTGGGTAGCACTTGTTTTATGGAGAAACGCTTTATCGAATTTTCATTTCATAGAAATTTTATTTCATCGGAAGCATTTTTTTTCGGAAAGCATAAAATATTTTGGAATGTTATAACACAAACTTAACCTAACCTAATCTATATGTTGACATATTCATGGTTCTTGAAAAAAAATATATGACATGCGGTTAAATTTGTCTATGAAATGAAGTGTCTATAAAAGAATAGGATACCATTATCTTCTGTTCGTAATATTTCTTGGTGTTCTAGCCCCTCTACAAAGAAAATTCAAATTGATATAAACAGGATGGAACATTTTTAAAGACTTGGGTGACAGGATAGTGTCATCTAAGTGATCTAAAATCGACCTATTATAATAATTGTACAGCTAGATTTAAAAGTAAAAAAAAAAACATCAAATAAAATAGGTATTTTAATATCAGTGACAACCCTACTTAATTAAAGTTTAATTTATATTTTGAATTGACACCTGTCTTTAACTTAAGCGATGTTCAAAAGTTGCTAGCGTTGACACGTGCAGATTTGTACACAAACGTTTAACAAACTGTATCTCAAAAACGGATAGAAATATTTATAATATAAATATTTCTCTCCGTTACTATATTATAGTTTATTGGTGTAAATTAAAGTACTCAGCCTGGCCAACTTCCTGTTTGCTTAAAAATCCCTCGATCTGTTCCACCCTGTATATGTCATTTATATATTGCTGTGATAAAAACGTATTGCTAAATTCGAAATATCGTAAAGCATCGTCGAATTAAGGTGCTGATTCATATGATAACATCTTTTGTGATTAATGTGTTCTATTGCCACCTACTAATTGGGTTTCTATCTAATGGGTCATGGTAATGAAGTAATTATCGGAAGACTAAAGTGCAGTGTGTCACGTGTGAGTTGGCACGTTCGCATCGTTTTTGGGTTATGGAACAGATATTCATATCAGCTGAGGAACTGTGTTAATGAGAGTGACGTTCAATGCCATCAAAATGAACCGAAAACTTCACCGAATGCTTCATAGACAAATTTTTCCTGTGAAGTCATACAATTTTCAGATTTCTCGATAATGTCAACCTATAGATTAGTTTAGGTTTGTGTTATAACATTCCAAAACATTTACAAAATTTAGAAAAAAAAAAGGTTTTCGATAAAATTTTATTTCTATGAATTGAAAATTTGATGAAACGTTTCTCTATTAAACACGGGTAAACCATCTAGGACAGATAAACATCCGGTGAACTATCATGCAACGTCCATCTTCGCGTCACGATGTCATCACGTAGAACGTTGTGTTGATATGAGGTTAAAAACTGGCTTTAATTTTGTTATTTAAACGAAGATATAGACATTCAAATACTGATAATAAGCGCTTTTGGCGTGATTAAACTGTAATGCCCCGGCAAGCGGCGGTCATAGGTGGGAGCGAAAGGTCCGAGCACGGTGTCTTACTCACTCGTATGGCCGTCGCTCACCGCCGCCGCTTGCTGCCGAAGTAGTGGCCGGGAAGTAAAGATGTAGTAAATTATTGCACCACAATTCTTAATGAAAAATGGCGACCGAATCGCGCTTCTACAATCCAATGAGTATTTTAATTATTAGGCATTATTATTATTTCAACGATTTCCTATCATTACAAGTAATAGCCATAACATAATCGCAAAAGGTATAATATAGGATCATTACTGTAATTACTATGGGACTTTGCCTACAGAAAGTCATAACAACCAAAGAAACCTGACCAGATCCATACTAATATCCATACTAATATTATAAATGCGAAAGTGTGTCTGTCTGTCTGTCTGTCTGTTACCTCTTCACGCGTAAACCGCTGAACCGATTTAGATAAAATTTGGTATATAGATAGTTTCAGTCCCGGGGAAGGACATAGGATACTTTTCATCCGGAATAAATGTAGTGTTCCCGTGGGATGAGCGGGTAACACCGCGGGGCACAGCTAGTATTATAAATGCGAAAGTGTGTCTGTCTGTCTGTCTGTCTGTTACCTCTTCACGCTTAAACCGCTGAACCGATTTAGATGAAATTTGGTATATAGATAGTTTCAGTCCCGGGGAAGGACATATGATACTTTTCATCCCGAATAAATTTAGTGTTCCCGTGGGGTGAGCGGGTAACACCGCGGGGCACAGCTAGTAATCCATATATGACAATAAGGTTCAAGGGATTCTAAGATTTATCATTGTAGTCAATGTGGGCTCACCATAAGCGCTTATACTGTAACTAGTTGTGCCCGCGGCTCCGCACGCGTGGAAATCGGCCTGTGTCAGATTTTCTTTATCACAGCTTCTTGATACCCCGCAGACAGGTCTTTCCGTGCTGTCCTAATCTATTGGGATCTTGAAAGTTGTGCAAGCGTTTGGTCACCAGGCAAGCAACGTAGCAGCGATTATTCAGTCAGTGGCTTACTCATTCATATACTCGTTAGTACCTACGAACATTATAATTATAGTTTATCGATCGAAAAATGTTTGCACCTCTCATTCCTAAGTAGCGCCATAAGGTACAAACTTAACTTAATCGAGTGTAGTGGATCCAGCTGCGTTGAAGAGATCTGTAAAAGTGACAGGTGTTTTAGTGACGTGAACTTGATCTCAAGGGTTCGTTTTTTAGGGTTCCGTAGCCAAATGGCAAAAAACGGAACCCTTATAGATTCGTCATGTCTGTCTGTCTGTCCGTCTGTCCGTCTGTCCGTCCGTATGTCACAGCCATTTTTTTCCGAAACTATAAGAGCTATACTGTTGAAACTTGGTAAGTATATGTATTCTGTGAACCGCATTAAGATTTTGATGCAAAAATAAAAAAATAATAATAAATATTGGGGGCTCCCCATACTTAGAACTGAAACTCAATTTTTTTTTTTTCATCAAACACATACGTGTGGGGTATCTATGGATAGGTCTTTAAAAATGATATCGAGGTTTCTAAAACATTTTTTTTCTAAACCGAATAGTTTGCGTGACAGACGCTTCCAAAGTGGAAAAAAGTTGGTCCCCCCCCTCTAACTTCTAAAATAAGAAAATGAAAAATCTAAAAAAAACATATGATGTACATTACTATAAAAACTACCAACGAAAATTGTTTTGAACGAGATCTAGTAAGTAGTTTTTTTTTAATACCTAACTTTGCAAGTTTGCACCTAATTTATATGGGGCGCTATACATACCAGGTGCAAACTTAACTTAAACACTTAGGGATGGAAAGTGTTTGTATGGAACCCTCGGTGCGCGAGTCCGACTCGCACTTGGCCGGTTTTTAGAGAGGCTGTCACTTCGACATTTATTGTATTCATACAAATGTCTATGCGACATGGCTTCCTTTTATTTTTATTAACTCAGGTGGCACCGTGTATCTAGCCAAAATCTCTGTAACTTATACACTCTTTAGTAAGCATTTGGTAGTAACGGTACCATTGACTTGTACTGCAAAAGCAAGAACATGTGAAACTAAAAAAAAAACAAAATATGAAGAAATATTCATAGTTGTCACAATATAATTTTATATTGAGGTAAAAGTATGGCCCTTTTTCTAGAAATGGTTCTGAAATTAACATAGATCGAAAAAAAGTGGTAGTTTAAATTCCGATTGTTTTTTTTTTTTTTTCAATTTTTTTTTTTTTTAATTGAGGCATGATTTTATTAGAGAAAAAACAACATAAAATTAAAAGTATATAACTAAACCTTAACAAACTTAAATTATGATCTAATTAAACCTAACTTAAATTATTGGGACCTAAACTATAATTATGTACATATATCACCTATGTCGCTACCATTAGGTAGGGTGCCCATGAGGCTGGCCGCGTTACCTCGCTGGATGGCAATGCCAATGCGTTGGGCGAGGAACGAGCCAGCCCTACGATCACCGGAGGACCGGATAAGTAAGTAACTAAGCTTTTTGAAAAGCTTAGTTGCTTCCGGTCCCCACGGTCCTAAGGTCTCCACGGCAAACGCCGCAAATACGTAGCTATCACTGTCTCTGTGTTTGATCTCAAAAAAGATCCGCTTTAGCGATAAAGCCTAAAATAAACGAAAACGTGACAAATGCTAATGAGAAACAATTCGAACCGTTTTGATTGTATTACGATTAGTGGTTTCTTCTGTTAATTCCCCGTAATCGTATGACATCCGTTAATTTATCCGGTTAGCTATCATTCAATAATTACGTATTTTATATAATTCTCAATAATTAACTGGTCCAAAGGTTTAAGAGGATAGATAGATATTGTCGCGTATAAAAAGAAAAAGAATGTATGTTCGGGGTTTAAACCCAAGGGTGCGACTGTGAATAAGAAAGAGGTTACCGGATATCAACTCATCGGAGGGCACTTTCCCTTTAGGTCAAGGGCCGTTCGATGGCTATTCGCACAGGTGTGGTATTAGTCGGTGAAATGATACAACAGACCCTTCAGTGGCATGCAATTATATTAACACTTTACAATGGGGACCGCGAGACATGGCCTTCGGTGGCGTTGGCAATTTCAGAGGTACATGGCTCTTATCAACTAGCGATGCTAAGATTCTATGCGCATAGAAAAATAAAGAGTCGACTCACTCTAACGCTTTGACAGTACTGTCGGTGTTGGACGCGAAGAGCAGGCCTCCGCTGCCTTGGGATCGCCTCACCAGGAGTCCCCTCGACTGGCGAGGCACGCAGAAAACGCCCTACGGCAGGGGTGCCACGGGCGCGAGATGAAGCACGTGTCGGTGCAGAAGGCCAGGCTCGGCCGTGCTCATGCGCGGGGCACGGGGGCGGCCGGGGCTGGCGTTAGGCGCGGCGCGTAGCGGCGCGCATATGAAGGCAGCGTCCGGAAGACGCCACGACGTCTGAAGGACGGAGGAGCCGGCGCAAGTCCCGCGCTCGGCGGTGAAGAGGGCCCAGCTCGGCCGGGCGCGCGCACTGGGCGGGCGAGCGGCCGAGCTCGACGCTGGAGCAACGCACAGTGGCGCGCTTATGAAGACGGCGTCCGAGTGACGCCGCGTCGTTGGAGGAACGGAGGAGGACGCTGGCCACGCGCCCTTACGCCCTTGGCATGGCGGCGCCGGATCAGATCACGGCGCGGCTCGCCGGTAGCCCGACAGCCTGCGGGCGGAAGGCGCGGGGCCGGGGTCGTAGTCGGGTCCCGAAGGGACGCGAGTGCTGGCCGCGTTGGCACGCGCGGCAGGCGAGATGTAGCGCTTCACACATACCCGGCCCTGGAGGGCTCTCGTAAACTAAGACACCAATTTCACATATCTTATCCTAAATTTCCAGTTGGAAAAAACTCACGGAACGTCCGCCTTGCTCCGCCTTATCGACCAAAGAGAACCCACGCCTCCTTGTTTCATCTTTGTTCAACTCTATGCATAGACAACCGTACCTAGAAGTGAAGTCTAATTAATCGATTCTCGGATTTACTTTTAATTATATTTATTGTTAATAATAACAGTAATAAATCTAGTTTATCTTAATGTATATGAGAGTGTGAAACAATTTAATACTAATAGCATAATAACTTTAAGGTGACAGGTGCCGGAGACGTGCACAGAAAAGAACGACTAATACTTAAGGAACGCTCCCGGTCGAAGCGTTCGTTGGTTTGTCTTAAATAGCTCGGTCAGCTGTCAGGTTGACACTTTGTCACTGACAATGACAGGTGGCCGAGTCGATTCGCGTATGAGATCTAAACAAATGTTAGGACTTCCGGTTCGTGTCTTAAGATGGCCGCATGCGTTCAAGTTTTGCTGTTCATTATTTATTCATTTTTGTTGTTCAATGTGTAGTATTGATAGCGTATTGTGCAGTGAACTAACGTATGAGTGAATGGTTAATGAAGAATTCAACTTGAAGCGTACATAGCCCTTCTTGGGTCAAGGCCCGGTAGACCGCGTGGTTTTTTGTAAATCGCTATCAATTTACAAAAAGCAAAACCTCACCGAACAACGGCATGCTCTACGAGCAAACTTGAAATTGGCGAAATCATCATTAACCTGATGGAAGCCATATTTTAAAATTAGAATTAGAAACAAATGTTAATGGTTTTTAGTATGCCTAAATTGCTGAGAAACGATGCACCGGGCTTGTGGAGACGAGATTGTATAGTGTTTTCGGCGGGTGAATGATCTGGTTTGTATTTAGTAGCGATTTCGCTAAGAAAACCGCTACAATATATCACCGGTCTTTTCCCACACTAACAGTTTACGTTAAGTTTGCACCTGGTAACTATGGCGTCGCATACAGATGAGGTCCAAACTTAACGTAACCGGGTCATACAAATCGAGATTTCGTTGTCGTCTGTTTCCTCCTTCAAAACTTAACTAATCATTATGACATTTTAGAAACTGAATGGGATAGAAATGTTGTGTGTCGAACCGTTTTGATTTCTTCGTTCTTCAATAAGGCTATGGAGGGATATTGTTCTGTTAACCAATGGAATACCTTCATTTACTTATCCTCGCTCAGCGCAACTGATTCTATGGTTAACAAAAACACATCCCTCGCTCTCGCTACGTATCCTCGCCAGTGCGAGGATACTAGTTCCACCAGTGTGGAAACGTAGCCTCAGGCGGCCCACGTTTAGTCTCTTCGTACGAAGCGCCAGAACCGCACTGCTAGCAGTGAAGTAGGTCAGGTTAGGGTAAGAGGCGGCTAATGAATCGCTACATTACGGCTTGCCGTGTTGAAGAACGTTCCGTGGTGACAACCAAAACTCACAAAAAAATATCTCACTTCTCTTCAAAACCTCATATCTAGTTTAGAGATTAATACCAAAGAATATATACATATACTAACGTAAAAAGAATCGACAGCGACACTTGTGTGCAGTAACAAAACTCTCGGCTATGTGTGCGTGTCGAGGGGCGAGCGCGGGACCCGCGAGGTTGGAAAAGGCATTCACCTGAATGCCTTGTCGAAGGATTCGGCATTACAAGGTCACCGACGCCCGAGTTACACCGATAGCAAAGAATATATATACTTGCCGACAGGCCGCTGTTGCGCCTGTGTTAATACCGACATACGAGCCTAGTGTTAAGTAGGTATTATTGTTACTTAGTCAGTTTTGGTTGTCTACAGACGGTATGGCGTCGAATACATTCCGGGAGATTTCCATTCAGCCGCATTCGATCCAGCTAATCGTTGAACCGCCGCATTTTCATCAAACCGGCCCTGTTTTTTATAATCATACCCCGGGGTATGCGGTGCACAGATGATTTGACGCCTAATGTTAGCACCGAAAACCTCGGGGTATGTTGATAACTAGCCGTAATATAATACGGCGGATTACATATATAGACAGATAAATGCCCTATTTACACCGATAACAATACCCTGGCGTTTTACCTATTTGCGAGAAAAAACAATCGCGATCAGAGATCGTTCAATTGTTTGCGATGTACAAATGCACGCAATCGCAATTGCGTTCTCCTTGATACCAAAACGACCCAAGTCCCTACTGTAAACATGACATTAAAGCTGTTTTAGAAGCGTGACGTATTCAGTGACTGAAACAAAAGCCACAAGTATCGGCTGAAAACATTATCTTAGGATCTTTTTGCGAACTGCTCACAATTGAGTTCTGAAATCGAAACAGCCTAAGAGTGTATGAGAGCGATACTACTTTGAGCCGTTTTTATCTCAGGGTTTGACGTCCATTATTTCTGAGTGCTGAGTCATGGAAGATTCATGCAACACTCGACATTGCGCTGTAACATGCAAAATGACGTTAGCACTGTCTATTTTCAACCGACTTCAAAAAAGGAGGAGGCTCTAAATTTGACTATGGTTTTTTTGTATGTATTTTACGCGATGTCCTGTAGGTACCTACCTGGCCTAACTAATATCCTCCTGGACCTAACTGTATTAAAAATAACATCTAGTACAGTTACCAGCAAAAGTAGCAGTCAATTTTATTATGCAATTTAGTGTAACCGAGATCTTGCTATCTTGCTATTTTTAGCGATGTGCTATATTCGAAGTTTGTATCTATGTATGTACGTTAACACTTTATTGTTAACTCGTTTTTTAAACGTGTCTCAGACAGATATGACGTCATGAAATGTTGCGTAAATCCAATGCACCTCTGTGCCGTTACGTCAATCAAGGACATTCGATTGTGCCAAAACAATTTGTAGGTACTTTTCCACTTATAACATTGATAACTATGTAGTTTAACCGAAAGGGCGAAGCCAATGAGCGTAATTTTTCGAGTTTTGAGTCGCGTTATTTCGGTCGTGCGATACATCATGTCACGTGGATCACGCCGCACTAAGCTGCGGGTTAGACGAAGACGATGTCCAGGATAGAGTGAAGTGGAAGCAAAAATGCAGGAAAGCGGACCCCGTCTCCGGGACAAATGCTAGGAGGATGATGATGGCGTCACGTCACTCTAAGTATGGCGCGACCGAAATTACGCGACTCAAAACTCAAAAAATTACGCTCGTTTGGCTTTGCCCAAAGAAATGGAGTTCATAAAGGTAAGCAACGCACTTGTGACTCCTTTGGTGTTGCATGTGGCTATGGGCGACGGTAATCGCTTTCCATCAGGCGATCCTTGCTTGTTTGCCCCCTATGACAAAAGAGTGTAGAGGGGAGGAGCATCTTCGTATCCAAAAGTGTCAGCTGAAAGGTGTTAAAATGGTGGCGCTAGTGTTGCAAGAGAGCTAGGCTAGTTTCCTGTTCCTGACACATCAAATCAGCCACTTATTATTTTTTACTAAATTTCATTTTTTCAGACCAATATATAGATAAACTAATTTCTTGCAAATACATTCAGTAAAGTTACGATTCTTTCTTTGTACGTCTAGAAACGTGTTTGATCGAATATCTAGAAAGTTGTCAGCCTTAAGCGACTGTGCCAATGTCAAGTGATAGGGAAAATGTGATTACTCTTATTCTGGGAATCCTCGTATTGATCTTACAAGAAATGTAAAGCCCAAGTAGTACATAGGCTGTAAAAGCACTTATACAGTTCAGTTCTTTTTTTATTTCCCTTACTAATTCCATACAGGCTAAAGTAATGTTGTTTTACATTTAGGGCCAAAAGTCACATCGAGGTTATGAAAAAAATATAAAAAAAAGATATTCGTACATTCTGAGTTCACATAGCGTATCGGGAAAAAATATAATATGTATACCTTTGGAAAACTAATTAATATTCCCTATTTGACTGACATATTCTAGCGAAGCATTTCTATGTCGGGACGATGGCAAGTGAGTGTTTTTCAAAAACAGTGACAGTTGCCACTTTTTAATTTCTACTCTTTTTGGCCAGACTGTATGTATACATAATTATGCTCATTTGCATTGTAGCGATTTTCAATGTTAAGTAACCATTAGCCAAGTCAACAGGACGCATTAATATAATATAATAATATAATAATTTATTTAATTCAGGCATCAAAGGCCCATAGATAAATACCTTACAATCTAACATACATATTAAATAATAAAAAACATAAGTAACTAAACTAGGTCACATTTTTCAACAGCGACGTGTTACGCGTGTTCGATGTGTCAGGTAGCCGTCCACGGAAACGCCGGAACATGACACCCTTCAGCCAGTACTCTTCCTTTGTGAAGGTCGCTAGTTGGTCCGTCGGAACTCTCAGCACGAAGGAATTAAAACTCACGTCGTGGCGAGACTCCAATTTTACGACCCTCAGGATGACACCGGACTTCACCCTTACATATTCTGCAATATCTTCAGCCTTCGTATTGCCTTCGCATTAAAACTGTTTGACAGGAAAAGGCAGGGCACAAGTGGATATCGACGGCAAAAGGTAACGTAAACGCCAAAGGAACTCAAAACGAAAACGCAGTAAACGCCAATGAAACTCAAAATGGAAACGTAGTAAACGCCAAGGGATCGTATTGGCGTTTACTACCTTTCTGTTTTGGTTACTGCTGTTGTACTGTTTATATTAGTTAGTCGCGTCGATATGGCAGTAACTGGTTATTTGTTGGTCAAATAAATGAGAGGTTGTGGCTTGTGACGTCATAATGCATTGTTATTTGCAATGGTGCAACGTGACGGATGAAGATTGGAATTGCTAGTGTCGTTTAAAATAGGTATGTTAATATTAGATGACGCCCCTCCATTTCCTGTGTCCCCATAGAAGTATTCGGAGAACAGTCCGAAATCCGTTTTTTTTGCGAAGCTGTAAAGAGAAGCGTCGGTCAAAAATGATCTGTGATTAGGGAATAGGTATACAACGGTTAACCGTATTTGTGTGAAAATAACCGGGCTTCGGTTAATAACCGGTTTTTTCCCATTCTAAAAATAACCGATTGCATTCCCTATCTGTATAATACTTAAAACTATCCAAAGTCTGGTAAATCCCCGTACATTTATAAACGCTAAGGTCACAGGTGGAAATAAACGTGTGCAAATGTGACGTCACTACCCGACGTCTACATTTTACGTCAACAAATATACTGCATACTCCACAACTATGTTATTTACAACGACAAGTACAAGGTAACTTCAACTCTCTACTTGCGAGTATAAAGTTCAATACGTCAAGTTTTCACAGTAGAGTAATTTCAGTACGACATCTCGTAATTCAAAGTAAGTAAACAAGCGCAGACGTCGCAATTGAGGTAATTATTTTTAGAGTTCCGTACCTCAATTGGCAAAAGCGGCACCCTAAACCTAGGATTACTTTGTTGTCAGTCTGTACTTCTGTAATAGTACATTACATACAGGGCGAAGAATTCGTGAATGTCCCAGATCGAAGGTGTTTCACGCTGGCAAGGGAATCGGAACCCGTAGGGTATACTTCTCGATGACCTAGAATCATCAAATTTGGCAAAAAGCAACATCATGTAATTACATTACTATAAATTTTCTGTCTATGATTTCGTTCGGTTCAGCGGTTTTTTTTATAAATTACAAGTAACAACTAAAATGTGGAAAATTACACATATCTATACATTTACAGACCTGTGCTAGCGAAGCCGCGGCCAAAAGCTAAATAAAATAAATATATTTTTGAAAATATGAATAATGAGTCCTTTTTAAAAAAAACATGTACATAGTTAAAAGCTTAATAAAAATAAAATTACGATCGCTTCTTTTGTGTTACGAAAGTTACTCATACAAAAAATATGGGTAACTATATTAAGTTTTGTTTTAAATAAGCGCTAGCGATCTGGGGTTTTAAGGGGCGTGCCGTATCTGTTGGTTTACATATAAAGATAATAATAAACTGTTGGTAAAAAATTCCATGTCCTCTCATCACGTCGAAACGGCTGGATCTAACTAATTTTGATTTTACTCAATTTTGGTACAGGGATACCTGGACATCTAAAGGTGATTATGGGACCCTTGTCCGACAACGGCGAAAAAACATACGCCGGCGGAGTTGCAATAAAATGCTGATATGTTAAGTCTGCCGTCAAAAATCAACCGCCTACCTACATTATAAAAATATATAATATATTAACTCCGAAAAACTATCGCAATATTTATATTATACTTGTATTTATACATATATATATATATATATATATATTACATACGCATATTATACACATTTATATATTTTATACTTCGTCTTTGACACAAGTCGCTCAGTATGCTGTCCCGCGAAACCGTCCCTCTGGCTCCACAGAAAACCAGCGCCGTGGGCATTGCTATACCTAGCAAAGCCAACAGCATTGCTGAGTGGAGACCATTTCGGATGCACATCTCTTATGTACACTGTCTTTAACACTTATCTAATAGCTGTGAATTGTAATGATGTGTTATCTTGAATAAAACTTTTTCTATTCTATTCTATTCAATATTTTGTAGCGGATTTATATAGGATGCAAAGTTGGTTCTTTCCTTCGGCTCATTCCACTGAACTTTGAATCACTGACGTGCAAAATTAAGAGAACTTATGTCCATTCGATACTGCTTCGCTTATACGTCATTTTAGTTTTCAGCGAATAACTGAATCATATTACATTGTGTTAAAATCAAAACGGGTTATGTGCGTTCTTTCTACGTAGACTTATAAGACCTTTGACCTGAGTTATTGTGACTTGTTAAAGTTGTTTAGTACTTGGTACTATGAATAACAAAGTTTCGTCCGAAGTTGCGTCACTGGAAACAGGAAATTGCATTAATTGGAAAACTGAAGTTCAAAAGGGTTTAAGTATTTAATGGAAAATGCCAATTGCTGCACTAAAGTTAAATTATTGCTTCAGATTTAATTCTGGTAAAATAAAAGTTAACCATCTTTCGTGAATCTAATAATATCGATGGCAAAAAACGAGAACGTAGTACCCGCCACTTGGTCAAAAAAATTTTTTTTGCATATTCGGAATCAGCGAATTTTTCTGCGTCGACTGGTCTGGGTCCCATGGCTCTACGACGCTTAGAAAAAACTGGACTACGTTGCAAATCGAATGTATTTTTTTGACGATGCCTACATCTAATTGCTGTAAACACCCAAATAGTAGCAATTTTCTAAACGAGTACATTTACGCTAATTTTGTTCTTTCATAAATCAAAGGGTATGCCGGTTAAAGCGTTGCCGAAATTTTGTTCCGTGGCGGTTGCAGCATTTATGCATGTAGTGAAAAAAATACGAACCAAGCTTACTGCAATTATCCTAAAATAAATTATCTATGATTGACGCTTACTACATTTCATTCGAAAATGAATTAACAGCAAGCTACAGTAACGACATTTGAAACACAACGTGAAGTGGGTAGTGCTTGAAGATACAGCAATAAAAATGTGCGCTCGCGGCGATGTGGCTCGTGAATACGACCTGTGATTTAGTCTATCGGCGATCGCCGGAGCGAGTGGGTGTGCGTAGTCTGTGTACATGCCTTTTTTTGGATGTAAAATATGTTGCGGGTTTAATGGAAAATATGAATATTGGGATAAAACATAACTAGCATATTTATTTGCTTTATTAATATTGAAAGGACAGCAAAAATGTTTTTAGTACGTTTTGTTGGAAGAAAACAACGATGTTGGGGCGCGGGACGCGGCAGCTTTGAGAGTTCCGTGCCTCAATCGCCAAAAACTAAACTTAAATAGGATCACTTTTGTGCCTGTCTATCTATTTGTCGAGACCTTTTTCTCAGGAACGCGTGGAGGTATAAAGCTGGAATTAACATCAAATATCATCAAAGGTCTGCTTATCTTCAGCTTAAAGGCAATCAAAAGATACGAGCAAACGCTCGCATGATGATTAAAAAAAAATGAAAAAAATATTTACTTTTTTGCGGCTTTCTTCTCGACAGCGGCCTCCTCTTGTGAAATGCCGATAAATTCAGATTCAGACATGTAAAGTGGCCTACTTACAGAATAGGCATACATTTCAATTTTGATTTCGATTTAAAATTATGATTTTTTTTAATTAGTATAATATATGTATATCTAGTTTACGGTTGTAATCGCTAGAAGAAAGTTTTGCTGTAATCTACTACGTTTCACTACAACCATTAAGAGTTAATTGGTCTAACCCCTAAAAAGCTGACTCAAGCCGGATCAAACTAGTTTGGGGTGTCTCCGCATCTTTATTGTCCAAGGGCTAGAATCAGTTAAGCACTAAATTTGTTGAGCTGCGGTAGATAAACAACTACAGTATTTAAAATTTACCGGTTAACTGGTGCCTGATTCGATTAATATTTTCACAATAACCATACGCATGGCATAAATCAATAAAAAAAAATATATCGGGCAACCTCACACAAATTAATCAAGTACCACAGTAAGCTCTAGGAGGCTTGTGTTCTGGACACAAGTGAACATACTGGTAAAGATAAATACATACTTAAATACAAATAACTTCCATGACCCAGGCACAAATATATTATTCGACAAATATTCGAGTTCATCACACAAATATTTGCCCTTGCCGGGATTCGAACCCAGGACCGTCGGCTCAGTAGGCAGCTGCTTAAACCACTGCGACAACTGTCGTCATTCGTTTTATCACGGACATAATATACAGCTTTGCGGCTGCTTGAGCTACATCATCTACCAGCGTTTTGGAACGCAGTACTGTGTTCTTAATTCTGTCAGTTAGTTTTACGCCCAGAATACTGCGTTCCATGGCTCTTTGACAAACCTTGAGGGTGGACTTCTGAACTTTTGTCAAAGACCAAGTCTGCGCTCCGTAGGTCAGGATTGGAAGAATGCACATATTGCGCACATGTCCATCAGTCACTATTGCACTAATTTTCATTACTTTAGAGGGGCGATTTTTGAGTTAATTATGACAAACATTTTGAGGAGTGTTATTATTATAAAACAATGCATTTTAGAGTGGAATTTTTAGTATTTTTTAAGAACAGTTATTTTAATTATGTTATTATGAAAACGAATTCCATTGGAATGCAATTTTTAGGTTCCTATTTTAATGTCAATTGATATTCTGCCTAAGAAAAATGACTCCGAGTTTTTATTTAAATAAATAATAACAATTTTAATTTGTACGGTACCATAGTAATACCGGGTGGAACGAAGCGATGTTCATTCCTGAAACTATAATGCTATGTATTTCATGTAGAATCGACCTGCAATAGTTAAATTCTTTTAATAATAAAAAAACGAAAATCGATTAAAATTGTATTTTTTAATGTATGTACAACCCTAGTTTTTTTAAACTATTATTTGACGTTTGGGAGTATTTACAATTACCTACATTTACATCCGGTGTTCGAAAGTACCGCCGTGGCGTACGATACACGCCGCTGCTCGTGCCCGCGTGTGGCGATGCACCCTCGACAAGATGTTGTGTCGTTTATTTCTTCTGCGAAGACTTTCAAAGGCCACCCTTAGCCTTTCCCTCATCTCTTCAGCCGTCTCACACTCAGTCTTGTAA
This sequence comes from Apotomis capreana, assembly GCA_947623375.1. NCBI lineage: Eukaryota > Metazoa > Arthropoda > Insecta > Lepidoptera > Tortricidae > Apotomis > Apotomis capreana. The sequence continues at coordinate 5,430,390 of OX392519.1, read as the reverse complement.
ACGATGTCCTTTACGGTGCCCCACAGAAAAAAATCCAAGGGTGTGAGATCTGGAGACCTAGGAGGCCAACGGTGCGGCCCATATCGGCCGATCCAGCGATCCTCAAACACATTAGTCAGTGTTTCACGTACTTCGACTACTGAATGAGCTGGTGCTCCATCTTGTTGGAACCAAGTGCGTCTTCTTTCTGCCAGCGTCAACTCATCCAGATAGTCGTCGAGCTCTATCCTCAACAGAGCCATGTATCCGTGTCTGTTTAAAGTCTGAGGCAGAAATACAGGGCCTATTATTGTATCCCCGTGTATCGCCGCCCAAACATTAACAGACCAACGATACTGGTGTCCCGTATAACGGTAGGCAAACGGATTTTCTTCGGCATACACGTGTTCGTTATGCCTGTTCCACATACCGTTCCGTGTGAACAAGCTTTCATCACTCCATATTACGTGTTTGATGAAGTCTCGGTCTTCTAACACCTTTTGCAGTAGCCACCGGCAATAGGCTTCGCGAACGGGGCAATCTCTTGGTAGTAATGCCTGGACTCTTTGTATTTTGTAAGGGTGACGGCCCTCACGTTTTAGTATTCTGAGTATTTTCGTATGAGTCATACGAAAATGTCGGCCCGCTTGTCTTGAACTTGACCTCGGATAATCTTCGAAGTACTGCAGCACTCTCTCTTCCAATCTGACATCATGTTGAATAACGCGTCCTCCGCGCTGGTCATCCTGACCCGTTCGTGGCACAATAGGACGATTGTTACCAACACGGTCAACAGCGCGTAATATCGTACTAGAGTGTGTTGGGTGAGGAGGAGGATACCTGTTCCGGTATTGGGGCAAAGTCTCTCCAGTATTGTAATCGCACTCCGCGTACAAAAGAAGCAAATTCAAATAGCCTCTAGCGTTTAATTCCGGCATTTTTGCACACAGCATACGATACAAAAAGTCAATGTAACGTCTATCAATCATGTCAACTAAAAAGTCTAAAAACAATCTTAAGGGTATTTTCAAAGGTTTTTAAACCGATAAGAAATGGCTAGGCAATTTGTAAAAAGTTTGTTTACAAAAGTTAACTGTGTTATGAAGAGGTCATTGCACTCTAAAATAGGGTTGTACACACACACTTTTTCGTATGAAAGTTTAACATGCTATAACTGGAAAACGGTGAGAGATATTAATAAAGTTTATTTGGAGAAAATAATATTCTAAGCCTGTATAATGCCACAGTTAAAGGAAATAACGTCGTTTCGTTCCACCCTGTATAACGTCTAGTTATTTAAGTTAAATATTAATGGTTCAGTGAGATTAGTTCAAAGAAATATTTTTATAATTGAGGTGATAATTGTGTTCAAACAATTGTTTAAGAATTATGTTGAAAACTTATATAATAAGTAATACTTACATTCAAAACATCTTTTATAGTTAGTGGGTTTAATAGGTAGTTAGTTTTATATCGATAAAAGTTACTTAAAAGACAATTTAATGCCAAAACTGAAGATAAAAATGTAGAGAGTTTTAAAGTTTTCACGGGAATATTAAACCTCATTACCTATAATATTAAGTTTTAGCGGATAACAATATTATAGTCTGATTAACCCTAAGAATATTTATGTTTGTTTTTAGCACGATAAGTACAAGGTTGTGATTTTATAATATGAGAGATTTTATTAGCCTTTTGAAATGTTATAAGCAACGGAGGTTTTAAGTAACTTTTGTGCACATTTCAGTTAGTCCTATAAAGAACGTAATGACATTTACGTCAAAATTATTGAATCTTAAAATAAATATGCATCTGGTTACAGCATTTATGCTTTATGGAAATAATACTCGTTTCACCATTTTAGTACATTTACTTCTGGCGATTATAGCGTTTTCGCGTAACGAAAAAAATTGGGCAAGTGCGAGCCCGACTCGCGCATGAAGGGTTCCGTACCTATACATATATACATATATATAATCTATAACAAGTTTGTTGTATGGGAGCCCCCCTTAAATATATATTTTATTTTATTTTTAGTATTTGTTGTTATAGCGGCAATAGAAATACATCATCTGTGAAAATTTCAACTGTCTAGCTATCACCGTTCTTGAGATACAGCCTGGTGACAGACGGACGGACGGACGGACGGACGGACGGACGGACGGACGGACGGACAGCGAAGTCTCAGTAATAGGGTCCCGTTTTTACCCTTTGGGTACGGAACCCTAAAAAAGAGTTCAATTGTCGTAACCGCCACTAAGTCGTAAACCAGTCTCTTTTGTTAAATATTAAATATGCCAGTTGAAATAAAACCATAAGTTATGAATTAGATCCAAATATCAAGCATTTTCGTTCATAAATGAAAGAGTTATGATTTTTTTTCTCGAAATCGAAAAGTTTTTTGGCTCTGGTGTAAAGTTTGCATTTTGGCGGTTACTACGTTCTCGCTTTTTGCCATCGATATTTTCTTGATTAAGTGCAAAAAGTGTGTACCTACTAAAGATCTGAATATTTCCGTAATATAGCATTATTAAGTACGTTATTTTTAAACAAAACTTGATATAGATACAAAGTATAAATAAGAAGTCACCTTTTCATTTATATTTAGGGTGACGCCAGGCGAGCGTAATTTGAGTCGCGTAATTTCGGTCGCGCCATACATCATGTCACGTGATGACGTCACACTAAGTATGGCGCGACTGAAATTACGCGACTCAAATTACGCTCGTCTGGGTTCAGCCTTAACCTACCTAATGCTTGACTAATAGAGGATACCATATAGCATTAAGTACACTATTTGTTCTATTGCTTATTGTGATATAACGTTTTAATAAACAAAATAAATAGGTAAACATAAACATATTCCTCCCTAACCTGTCCTGGAATGTGTGTAGCGAAGTCTTACAACAACCACAGATAAAATAAAGTCAAGTTCAGTGGCAGGACACAAAAACAGAAGAATATCGCAATGGCCCTCGAGAAGACCCTGTATATTGGAGTGATCAAGAACGATCTTGAAGCCCTTGAGATGAACGGAAGCCGCTGGCCCACACAAATCATTGAGAAGGCACTATTCAAAGTGCATTTACATTTTCTATCTCCTTGAGATAAATAAAACAAAATTCATACAAAATTATTCACTGTTTGAATGGTGGTAGGGTTAGTATTTGGTTACCAGCCAGAATTTGGCATATAATACTTTGACTCTCAATATGCAATTATGCATGGCATTAAAACAAATGAAAAATAATCAAATTATAGCAAATAGCAATTTATTTATTTCAGATGCGTGATCCATATGTTAGTAATAAATACATAGCTAGGACTAACAAAACTACTTAGATGTTAGTATAGTACGTACGTTGTTATTTGTATATGTGTATGACCTATCTGCCTTTAATATTTTGTTTGTCGTTTATTTATTATTTCTCAAATAACTTAAAGTTCTTATGTCTCCACCTACTATTTTCTGTTTAATTTTGTTTTCTCCGCCACCCAATGGTTGTCTGGAAGAGATCGCTCTTTAGCGATAAGACCGCCTATTGTCTACCATTATTTAATTTATGATTTCTCATGTAATTTTTTTCTTGTTGGTGTGCAATAAGTATTGTTGTATTGAATTGTATAGTACATGCAAATATAATTAACAGCCCGTACAAATGCCCACCCAGTACCTCAACATAGGGCAATGAAGACGTCTAGCCAGCATACTGAAGATGCTGTTCCTGCTATTTTTCACGTGTCTTAGAGGCGACCCTTATGCGACAAATTCAAAATTCAAAAAACCCCAAATCATCCAAAATAGCTCCCATATCGACAGACAAGGCTTTCAATAAAAAAAAAACCGCATTCAAATTCAAATCTTCCGTTTAGGAGATACGATGCCACAGACAGACACGCAGATATACGGAACTTATAACACCCGTCTATTTTATCGGGGTTTAAAAATAAAATGATTCGCGTAAGCATAAAATACACAGACTAGGTATTCTCGCAGGTATTCCTATTCAAAGTTATATGGTTGTACAATATTGTAATGTGTCAATGTAATGATAAATATTGTCATTATCATAATGTGCAAATACTTAACATGCTTGCAAATTGACGTAAAGTTACATCAAACATTTGTACGGCAGCCGTTTTATCCAAGGCTTCCCTTAATGGTGCTTATACCTCGTCTCCAGAGTGCGATCTTCTATAAAAAGAAATGACCTACATAAGATTCAGTGAGAAAATAACGAGGCTAACACCCGGTCAGGGATAAAATAACATTTTTCCCGCCGGTCCGATTGTTACACAAATTACACGGAAATCTGGGATAATGTCTATAGAAACTTGTATATGTAGAAAAATAAGTCAATGCCAGTTACCACATAATAAGATGACTTTATTATAACTTTCGTAAGACATATTGAATTATTGTATTAAACGGTTTACACTCACGTGAAATTGACAGGGACGGCCTGTTCCGAACTCGTAATGGGCTCACCAGAGACTGCTACCTGTTCAGCCACACGGTAACTTTGTCACTATACGGTGGTCCCCGATGAAGAGCTCCATACGAGTTCGAAACATGTCGAGCCGTTTAAAAATTTCACGTCAGTGTAGGTAAACCGCTTAATACATTAACACAATTTTTTTTTTATTAGATCCAATCATCGATCGACATTGAGTTATGTATAGCTTACGATGCATCGCCCACATATATATACCCTATAGTGAGTATTGTTTATCTAGCTGCTTTAAGTGACATTAAAAAGCAGATCGCTAAACTAAACATGTAGGTAGTGGTGATTTTCTAGACAGACGTTAACGAAACGTCAAATCCAGTCATTGATTTGATGTAGCTGCTGAGCAGAGATATGCCGGGTTTCTGGATTTGCATGGCGAATAAAGTACGATCTCGAAAACATTTTCCATACAAATCGGGGAACGTTCTCGAAAATGGCACATCTCTACTGCTGTAACACATTTATTATGTCCGACCTCTTGCTAAAACCCTTTGACGTCAAATAACAGGTGCAGAGAATAACTTAACCAAACTTAGTTGGCGCGAATTGGGGTATTTGCGACCTATGGTAATTTGGAAACCATTTCTGTTCAATAGGGCTCTTAACAGGCTTCGTCAAAATTTTACTTATAGGTACAAAACAATACCAACAAGTTTCGTTAGAATAAAGGACCTGACTTTAAACAAAGTTACATCCGGAACACGCTTTGTCAAAGGGTTTTTACCTATACAATTATTATTATGGTGGTGCCTGATATTCTTTTTGGTGGGATTCCTATCCCTTTTTCCTCTACTGTTAGGAATTTAGGTATCACCATGGACCAGACATTGTCTTGGTCTCCGCATATCTCGGAGGTCAGCCGGAAGCTCTTCGCATCTCTTCACTCACTTAGGCGCCTGCAGAACTTCCTTCCAATGTCCACCAAGCTTACCCTTGCCAGATCACTCTTGCTGCCCCTTCTGGATTATGGTGACATTGCTATGACGAATCTCAAAGAGGAACTGCTTGACAAGCTCGAGCGCTTACAAAATGTGTGCATAAAATATGTTTTCGGACTGCGCAAATACGATCACGTGTCCGCCTTTAGAGCGCAGCTGGGTTGGCTACCAATACGTCAGCGTAGAGACCTGCATGTCCTGTCATTGCTTTTTAATGTTCTCTACAACCCTGCTTCACCTCCTTACCTCAGTGAAAGGTTTAAATATATGGCCGATGGGAGTGGTCACCGCTTGCGGTCGTCTGCCAATCTCACTCTGGCTGTACCGTCAAACAAGACGCGTACGTACGCTAAATCTTTCACAGTGAGCGCTGTGAAGTTGTGGAACGAATTGCCACTGTCCCTTAGGAAGTCTCCATCTGTAGCATCGCTCAAGACGAATCTTAAGAAGTTATGGCTTTCCAATGACTTGTGAATTGGATCTACAATGTATTTATATTTATGTGTATATTTGTATTACATTATATATATATATATATATATATGTATGTATGTATGTATGTATGTGTATGTGTATGTATTCATAGTTTATATGTGTAATTATTAGTAGTCTTATTATTTTTAATACCTTTTTGTACACGGTGTTTGTTTGTCTATCTTCTTCTCGTACTCACTCAATTGCTCAAAGGTTAACTGGAAGAGATCCCTTATAGGGATAAGTTCGCCTTTGTACCTATATGTTATTTGTAATAGATGTATTTTGTAACTGTTTTTGTGTACAATAAAGTGTTTACTTACTTACTTACTTACTTACAATTATATTGTGATAATATAAGTTGAAAAAGTTATTTCTGTAAAAAATTTCGACTTTTAGTTCTTTGCCATTTTGCAGTACAAATCAAGTGCCTTCACTACAAAATACTAAGGAGAAAAGCCATTAAACGTTTAATTGGCGAACTGATGAAATTATTATATTAAATTGGCCTATATTATACCTATGATAAAAATTGGTGTTTTTATTTTTTAAGTAGGTATATTCCAATTGTATTAAATTGATATTTTTGAAAATAGTTGACGGAACAGGAAACAAAACAAGGAAATCATAAATCAAAATTATCAGGTATAACTTTAACAAAAACTCGATTTAATGTCGATTCACGTAACAGTTAGAATTAAATTAATTTCACTGTAATTAGGCAAATTACGACAATTACAAGTAATTAGACAATCAACTAAGAATGAGAGGTAATTATGGAACAGGGAGACATTAGTGGAGTTATTTAAATTACTGTTGTTAGGCGCCATCGATATGTGACACAATGTAACACAAATCGCTCTAAGGTCGGAGGGGGCAAGTGCTTAGATTAGAACTAAATAAGGTCAAAGGATGAATAAGAAGCCAACATTTCATACGATCCACTGCAGTCCAAGTGGGACTCGAACGCACGACCTCTGTTTAACCGAAGTGCTCTTTAAACTGAGCTAAACTGACAACTACAACCCGGTTACAATATCTGTGGAACTGGCGTCGATGGCTTCACATACCAGCGAGGTCCACAGATATTGTAACCGGGTTGTAGGTATGCAGACCGTATGAAATAGTGCCTGCTCATTCCGCTTTTTTACATCGCCCTTTTGTATTTTATGTAAAAAAAAATATGTATATGAAAACCTTAAAATAAATAAATACATTTATCCCTCATGTACCATTCATTAACTTAGGCACTAGTTGAATAACCCGCCCCGTGTCATTCCCGGCGCGAAGGTTCCCATGACGCTCGCCGCATTAGGCACGCTGCATCGCGATGGACAACCTTTGTATATGAAATATATCTATAAAAATATAAGAAACTAGGCGGTAACCGCAACTTCGTCCGCGTATTTTTTTATTTACTGACAACGGATAAAAAGTACCCTATAATCTTTTTTAAATGTCCAGCTATCCCTGTACCAAAATTGGATAAAATCTGTCCAGCCGCTTCGGCGTGATGAGAGGACAAAGGAAATTATGACCAACAGATGGCGCCAGGTTGGCATAGCGCCGCGCGCCCATACAAAACAAATGACGATCCTCGCTATTAAGATTTTTTCTGAAATCATGACCCCTCTCAATAGAAAACGTATTTTCAATACAAATATTTTGCCCTTACTGCGATTCGATTCTAGCGAGCTCCAAAGGCACCTATACAAAAAATAAGGACACAAATCATAATCTATGGTTCAGTTTCATGTAAACAATAATAATCTGTGTCAAAGGATACAGAAGTGGAGACTGTTTCGCATTACCCGTCGCCTTAAGTAAAATGAGCTATCTTAAGAGGCCTTAACCCTCGTAAAATGCTGATTGTTTAAGACATTTTTCTCTATGATCAAACATGTTTCTTAACATATTATTTATGTTACTACCTAGAACAGGGCTATTGAAATTTATTGATATATATTTGAAACCTACAGTTTGATTTTTTCATTGATGATTTTTGTTTCAAAAACTACTCGAAATTGATAAAATTCACGCGGAAAATTAGTTTTTTCAACTTATTTTCGACTGCACGCAATGAAAGCATGAAATAGCTATGTAGACCTAGAACTCGGGGGAAAGTATTATTCACTTCAAAAAGTTGCTGGAAAAAAATCAATATATTTGCCATAATATGAAAAAAAATTTTTAAAAGGAATAAGGCTTCTTAAGAATTTAAGGCAGTTTTCCTCCAGGCCCATACTCGAACATTTTTTGCACCCTATACAGGTAACAGGCATGTAACAGTTAGCTGAGGAATTAGAAATCCATTTAACGGTTAATCTGCTTCGATTTCCGCTAGGAGTTGGTAATTATTTCGAGGCCTTGTCCTAATCTAGTTAAGTAAGGAACTTGAATCGATGCTAAGCTTGATATTAAGGGAAGTTTCCTTTTCTCAAACATGCAATGAAATGTTGTATTAACGTGCGTTATAATAGGTTTCAAAGTATCAAGTTTCGGGCGGAACAATTCGGGAGTAAAGGGACTTTCATACAAAATTGAAAGCCTGGGCTGGAAAGAATATTTTATTGAAACATGGCGCCTGTGTTCATGGACAGGCTAAACAGCTCAACTATATCATCTGGCTCTACAAAAAAAAGTCGGTTCTATTTTTTGTTCAAAAAATTTTTTTTTTGCTTTTAGTGATTCATATAAAATACTTATGGCGGGTTGATCAGGAAGGTCTTGAAGGCATGCCTCTCGTCTGAATCATCTAACTCCTAACCGTTAAGGAGTTGTACTTACCTTCCATCATCAGCTCAGCATTAGAAGATGATGACCACCATATATATGCAAATACTTATATAGTTTTCGAAAATATATGAAAAATATTATGAGTGCCTATAAAATTTCAGGAATTCCTTCGATTCCTCATGGATCTCGTCATCCGATCTTCACCAAAATTTTATGGGACCAACCTTGAGATTCATGAACCTAAAAAGAATTTTCCAAATCGACTCATAAATGACGGAGTTCTGAGGTAACAAACATTAAAAAAAAAAAACATACAACCGAACCGAGAACCCCCTCCTTTTTTTTAAGTCGGTTAAAAACATATATAATTATTGAACCTCGCAAAATTTATGAGAATGAGTTGAGACATGCGACATGTAGGCGAGAACAGCTGGAAATCCGGACATACGAAAGATTTTTAATTCAACCTGAAACAGAGAGGCTTCAAGCCAATTCAATCGCCAAATGTCAATTGCCAAAGTAATAATTAATAAAATTGTCCCAGCACACAGATTGTTCTAATTATGCTTATACCTTAAGTCCGTAATCGTGAATTCTGAAAATAGGTCCTAAATTTGTCTGTTTAGTGGACTCTCCCAAATATCACAAATTACAATCTTAAGTAGACTTAACCCTTCCAGGCTGGTTACCCTCGTTCCTAAGGGTCCATAATGAGTCATTTTAGACATTTAGGTAAACTATCCTGCGGGCCTATGGTTGCGTTTATCACGTGATAAATAAGTGACAAAGTATCTGTCACTCACACTCGCATTTTGTCAAAACGTGTTCTTTTAATGGCAATGCCACCATATTTACCTGCACAAAATCTTAGTGGGAATTGTGTAAGGATGTAGGCTATACTTAACTAAGAGGCAGGCGGTCTTATCGCTAAAAAGCGATCACTTCTAGACAACCTTTGAAATTACCACCGATTTGAAAATACAAGATAACATAATACTTCTATGAAGCTGGTTAAGCTGGTACCCAATAAAGCTCGTCGCGCCAATTTCCCTTAATCTATCCATCCTAGCATGGTACTACTAACTAGGTGTCTTAAATTGTGAACTTCCCCTAAAGCTCCTAAGAGCCTATTCGGATGAAATATTGATTTACTTGGCGATTGTTTTCGCTTTGCCTTTAGCCCTAAAGGTCGCGGGAAACTTTGCGGTACCAAGTTACCGAATAGACCAGTTGGACTTCGGGTGTAAGCTATTGGGTGTATGATTACTATTAATTTTGCTATAGGTGATAAGTGATAATTTTGAAATGAAATTACAATGCCTGAATAATGTTTTGTTCGTATTTTGGTCGGATAACCTTGAATCAAATTTTCTATCTCCACATTTCGCAGTCGCTTGAGAGGGCAACTTAAGAGGCGTTATTCCTTTTATCCCTTAACCACCTAGGCAAGGTCCTCAGGACCAGACAAATACAAAATTAGTAAATAACTCATCGCATGTTCATGGGACGGACCTCTGTGACCTTGTACCTTTCCCCGCTGCCATCTCAGTGCCAGCCATGCGTTCGACGCGTTCGGCCGTGTGCCTCTGTGAATTTGGTGAGCAAAAAACTGTCGTCAGTGGTCTCAGCGACCTTTCCTAGGTGGTTACATATTACATCTTGCTGGTCTCTGAGACCTTACCTAGGTGGTTGCGTTTATTTTTATGAGGTTGTGTTTTTCAATACTTGAAAGCATTTCATGTTTAGTTATTGTTAAAAATGCTTCCTAATGACGCAGCGATCGAAATATGGTTACGAGAAGTGCCCTCCGGTGAAGATGACTTGCTGGGTGATGAAGGTAGCGAATTAGAATCAAACTTAGAACGACCAGGGTCTTCAGATGGATGTCATGTTCGACTCCACTGGATATCTGGCATCAGTTCTTTACGGGACCTATTAATCAATATCAACTACATCCTCAACAACGATACAGACTTATCAGGACAGACGGGCCCAGGCAATGCTGAAGAACGATTGCAAGTTCGAGAATGTTGCTCAACTTGTGACTCCAAAAAGCAGCGGAAGACGCAGTACATATGTAATGAATGCAAGAAACCAATCTGCATTCGATGCTCGAATAAACTGTGTATTGGCTGCCGCAAGAAACGGCTATAGAAGAACGGCTAGCTGATTAGCTTTACTGATTATTGTACTTTAAGATTTATCAAGAATAAAATATATAGTTTAAGAATATTATTGTGATCTCGTGTTCCAAAAATTAAATTTTGGTTTGTTAAAACATTTAAGGGAACGTGATTAAGTTAAAGAAATGGCTATTTTAATAGCTTGCAATTTTATAAAAATTACTAGTTTTTATATAAAAATTATAGCTGATTTGCTTGACTGATTATTGTACTTTAAGATTTACCAAGAAAAGAATATATAGTGTCAGAATATTTTGTGATCTCATGTTCCAAATGTTTCAAAAAATTTTTTTCGTACAAAACACAAGGGAATGTTATTATGTTAAGTTTTAAGAACATATTGTTGATTAATGTTGTATCGATATTTGTTAATAAATGCCTAAAACCGTTAAAACGGTAAATATTATATAAATATACCTCTAACATAAATACTTCAAAATATTTTAGACCTATTTCAAGTAGAGGTCTCCATGACCTCTCGTAGGTGGTTGTGCTGTAGAAATCGGACGTAGGTAGTTAAGGGTTGTTTTTTTTTTCATATTATGACAAATATATTGATAATTTCAACCAACTTTTTGAAGTGAATAATACTTTTTCCCGAGTTCTAGGTAGTAACATAACAATTTCATGCTCTCATTGCGTGCAGTAGAAAATAAGTTGAAAATACAAATTTTCCGTTTAATTTCGAATAAAAAAAAAAAAAATGAAAATTCTGACTGTAGGTTTCAAATATATACCAATAAATCTCAATAGCCCTGTTCTAGGTAGTAACATCAATAATATGTTAAGAAACATGTTTGATCATAGAGAAAAATGTCTAAAACAATCATTCTGCATCTATTTAGCCTCTTAATTCTGTATCTATTTAACCCACAAAATACGATGGTAAAACAATATTTACCTCGTAGTTTGGAACAAGTCAACACGCTTCAAAATCTAGAGTAAACCTGCCAAATCCGGTTATGTCAGCAAACAACCGGTTTGCGGCGGTTACGGATTTCCGGCCCGGTTAATCCAAAGGGCGCCTAGTGTTTACTCACCGTCTAGGTAATTGGAGGTCGCCTTATCTAGGGCGGCCAGCTTAGATGTGACAGTGGCTACATGGGAGTTCTTTCACATGTACATTTTTATAAATGTACTAGCAATCTACCCCGGATTCGCATGGGTATAGCAAAAGTGAGCGCGGGCGGGGGTGGTTATAATTTAAGGTTAACCTTTTTATAAAATTATAAAGTTGTAAAAATTTCTTCTAGGTTTACAAAAAATTATGTACTGATAGGTGTATAATAGCTAAAAATAATGTATATGAGCGTGATCTCGCCAAAAAACTGTTTTAGCAGTTTGGCAAGTTAATTTCAGTTGCATGCAGTTATCCTGGTAAGTACTTCTTTTTTTTAATAAAAAAAAATAACAAAAATTGAGTCCCGTTGTCGAAGCGAATCGCGGAGGTGGTTCCTTTTTAATTTAAGCGTGTAGTTGGAGATTAATAAATTTATTTTCGTTTTGAACGTTTATGAAAATACAAGTAGTTTTGCAGATTTTGATTTGAAATCGTTTACAAAACAGACGGTTTGCGAAGAATAAAGTAAATGTTAAATATTCATCTGCTACAGAACCGCTAAAATCTACAATTTTGTAAAGATAGGAAGTTTAGGAAATAAACATTCTGTATGCTGATGCTTATCTGGAAAAACCCTTTACACACATCTCCTAAAACGGCTCTAATGTTATGTAAAAGCTTTATACAAAGGTCCTTTACCCTTTGATATATTGACGGCAACAACTAAAAACGTCACGTCGTTTTGGAACTACAAGTTTGTGTTGATTGACCACACTTAGTTGTTAGGTAAGTTTTAGCACCATAAAACTACGTCATTTAAGAATATCGAAGATATAAAAGCAAAAAAGAAGTCCCTCGCGACGTCATTCCGGTGAATTCAAAAGTTATAATCCTCTTTTTTGCTTAAAGTCGGATAAAAATTTATCCTATAATCGGCAGGGTGATCTGGACACCTTCCAAGACGGCTGGCTGGATTAGGCCGATCGGGAGTCGTGGATCTCAATGGAAGAGGCCTTTGTCCAGCAGTGGGACACCCATATCGTCTAACTTTTCATCAGGCCGTACCCTTGTTTGTCACCTCCGTGGTATTAAAAAAAAAAACTTTAGTCTTGGCGACGCGGTTCGTACAGTTTGTAGTGTAGCTGACGGGTTCAAATATTTTGTTCCTGGGTCATGAATGTTATCTATAAGTATATTAAGTATATCGTCGTCTACTCAATCGTACCCTTTGTACAAAAATTGCTTAGTTTGGGACTAGGTTGATCTATGTAAGATTATCTCTTAATATTTGATTATTAATTATTTAAAAAGCATAAAGAAAAATTCGTCAGGTTACTTGTAGCAAGGGTAACGAAGTGGTTAACGCGCTGGACCGGCAATCCAGAGGTACCGGGTTCGATTCCCGGTCCCTTCCACCAGGTAGCTCGTTTTTCAATTTTTCTTTAAGCTTTGATCTTTGTATCGATAGTATTAATATATATTTATAACTAAAAAAAATACACTTTTAATACCCAGCTACTGCGTAATGCATAAAATTATCCGTCCAGATATTTCGTGATGTGATGAATCCGCAAAGAGAACATATAGTCTATATAATACTAGCTGCGCCTCGCGGTGTTACCGTCTCATCCAAAGGGAACACTAAATTTATTCCGAATGAAAAGTATCGTACTTATGTCCTTGTCCGGGAGTCAAACTATCTTCATACCAAATTGATCTAAATCGGTTCAGCAGTTAGAGCGTGAAGAGGTAACAGACAGACAGACAAACTTTCGCATTTTAAGGCCGGTGATGCAGGTGTCTGTGGGCGACGGTAATCAGATGGTAATAGAGATATGTAAATAGCTCGCGCGTGAGTGATTCAAACGAGCTATATCATTTGGTTTAGCTCACTAGCTCTTTCGCTCACTGGCGATTCAAGTAGCTCAGTATATCATCTATCATCTCAGTATTACTCGCTCCCTCTCGCTCATGAAATGAATGTTGCCATGCTGCCGTGAATCTAATTCATCGACATCTCTAATTCTCTGCTCACTCGTGAACGATATAGTCTAAAGATCTACTGAGCTAAATGAGCTAAATGAGTGATACATATCTCGGTGAGCTAAAGACACATATATATCACTCTTTTCACTTTAGTGACACATTCTGCGCATCTTTAGATGGTAATCGCTTTCCATCAGGCAATCTGTTTGCTCTTTTGCCCACTATGAAATAAAAAAAATATTACTATGGATGGAAGCACTGTTATTATCTACGGCTGTCAGACTACCAACAACGAAATCCAAACACCCCAGTAGGTCTAATTTTACGTGTACTAAGCGAACCTATAGTGTGGTGTCTGAAAACTGTATGCGTAAGGCAGTTTTCACACTGATTATGACTCGGAGCGCGAGACGAAAGATTTAACATTTGTGTGCAAATCTCCGTTTATATAAAAACATGTCCTGTACAATGTAGTTTTATAAGTAAAAAGGTTAGCGCCCTAAAAGTGAAGTCCTTAAGAGGCCTTATTCCTTTTAAATTATCTTTTTAGGGTTCCGTACCCAAAGGGTAAAAACAGGACCCTATTACTGAGACTTCGCTGTCCGTCCGTCCGTCCGTCCGTCTGTCTGTCACCAGGCTGTATCTCAAGAACTGTGATAGCTAAACAGTTGAAAATTTCACAGATGATGAATATCTATTGCCGCTATATCAACAAATACTAAAAATAAAATAAATATTTAATGGGGGCTCCCATACAAACAACGTACAGATAATGGTACGGAACCCTTCGTGCGCGAGTCCCACTCGCACTTGGTGTATTTTTTCATATTATCACAAACATATTGATAATTTCAACCAACTTTTTAAAGTGAATAATATTTTCCTATGAGTTCTAGAAAGTAACATAGCTACTTCATGCTTTCATTGCATGCAGTCGAAAATAAGTTGAAAAAAAAAACAGTTTTTCTGAGTGAATTTTACAATTTCGAGTAGTTTTTGAAACAAAAATTAAACAATTGTTATTAATTAATTAACAATCGTATAAATGAAAATTTAAGGTCTTTTTTCACTTGTGCCAGTTTGACATAATTTGATCTTAGAATTCCGGATAGACTATACCAATAAATCTCATTAGACCTGTTCTAAGTAGTAACACTGATAATATGTTAAGAAACATTTGGGACAAACGGATAAGGAGCCTTAATGACGCAGATTTTTTTCAAAACGACCGGGCGCTTAATTATAGGTACAACCAGTCTGTCGTCCCTTTCTAATCAGTCTAAGAAAAAGGGGACGGCACTACAGTATTGCCAGTTTTTAATTTCTACTTTTTTTGGTCAGAAAGTAGTGTTTGTGTGAAAACCATCTAGGGTATTCATCATTTCAGAATACTTCGTGCCCTATCCCAGTCGTTTTCCATACAAATTGGATGTCTATTCATCTGACGACCTTTTCGCGGAATCACCGACTTTGACTTAGGTCTGCCGTAATTAGACTTTGTGTTACGTAAGGGTGTTTCCTCACTGCGAGCATTCGCCTATAATGTAATAAAAACTATATGAAAATCTCTTTCTTTTTGTTACGTAACAGCCGAATACTTTTCAAAAATGATGACTTAGGAAGAAAATTTTCTCGACGAAATTTAAATTCGATAAAATTAAACAATCGATGAAAGGTTTGCGATTACCCTTTTTGGGTCAATCTGCCAAAATAGTTAGTTAATTATAGCTGATTGGTAAATAAATAATAAGGGACAATCTTGCACAAATCGACCTAGTCCCAAACTAAGCAATGCTTGTACTATGGGTAGGTACTAGACGACGATATACATAATATATAAATACATCAAGATAACCATGACCATCAAATATAAGAGTTCATCGCACAGATATTTGCCCTGGCCGGGATTCGAACCCAGGACCGCCGGCTCAGTAGGCAGGTGCACTACAAACCGCGTCGTCGAATCACCACAAGGTTTTCGAAAATGGCCACATTCACAAATGTCCTCATTGATGTTGCGTTGCATTATGTACGGCGCAATTTCAACACTAAAGTGCGGTTTTGCGCCAAATAACCGTTATTAATACCGACCACAAGTCCTGCACAAAATCTAGGTACTCGTATATATATTAACCTAGTTTTACTTATACACTACTAGCGACCTGCCCCGGCTTCGCATGGGTGCAATGCTATTATTATGCATGCCTTATACAAATATACATAATATCTAATTAACAAAAAGTGGAAACGTAGTAGTAAACGCCAATGAATTCCCTCGGCGTAGTAATTTCCGATTTTTGCCGTCGATATAAACCTTCCTCTTGAATCATTGTCTATTAAAAAACCGCATCAAAATCTGTTGCGTAGTTTTAAAGATTTAACCATAGATAGATGAGGACAAAAGGAACCGACTTTGACCCGCCCGGTCATCCCACGGGAACACTCAATTTTTCACAAAAAAGTAGCCTATGTGTTAATTCAGATGTCAGCTACTTTCATTACAAAATTTATCAAAATTGGTACAGCCGTTTGAGCGTGAAGAAGTAACAAACATACATATAAACACGCTCATAAACTTACGCCTTTATAATATTTGTGTAATTAACAAAATTTGTCGCTTTATCATCGGATAAATAAGGCCAAATATTTGTGTGATCAACTCGAAAATTTGTGCCTGAGTCATGGATATTATATTAATTTATCCTCGTCCTGCCCAAGCATTTTTCGATAGTCATCCCGGTTCTGCCCAATGTTCTTAATTAAGTACATTCTAATTTATATGGGTTCTGCCCAACACCTTTTTTATTGAAATTGTTGTGTTAAAGGTAAGCCAGATTTTTTTTATTATTTTTTTAGGTTATAATGGGTATGTTATGTATTTGATAGACTGAGCCAGTTTAGGAGTCTATATCTTTTGTTCTTTTTTAAGTAAGTCTTTACATAGTATAATATTTTTTGTCATTTATTAAGAACATTGGGCATAAAAATCTTGATTATAACGTACTCTTTAATTAGCAGTTGCGAGATAATAAATAAAGCAGATTTACATTTTTTTTTGTATTTTAATAGTAAAAAAAGGGTTGAGATTACTGAAAATAACAACTGACGACTTCTTAATGTCATCTAATGGGCATAATTTCTAACAAAACATCATATAATGTCCCTATTTTAACAACAAAACTTAAAAACTTAACGTCGCACGGGTTAGTTGAGGTTTGAGTCCTCTGCCTTCACTGCATCTGCCACCACTTTGTCCACTACGTATCCCCACGTCGACCACCACGTCCGCGACCGCGTCCACCACTGCCTGCCTACTGACACCTGACTACCTGCTTCATAGGTTGACCTCAGCGAAAATGGTATAGGTACTTCATCAGTCTGAGCTGCTGTATCTGTACTGGTCTCACTAGGATTTATCGGGGGACGACGCGGCGGCGTATAATATGTATCTTCTTCGCCGTCGTTAGTGATCTTCATCATCTTTAATTGCTATTGGCATAACATTTCTGATTATCTGACATAACACACCTTCAATCCCTCGACTCGATCAATCAGTGCTATAACAAAAAACAGTAGTCAGTTCTGCCCAATGTTCTCAATAAATCACACATTTCGAAAAATGGACTTGAAAAATCGAAAATAACCTAAATTACAAAAATAAACTATTAATTATAAATTAGAACTATTCGGGCTTAGATTAATCTGGTATTTATTGAAAAAACATGCACGATTACTAAGATAAGTATGGATCAAACTTACCTATTTAGCGAAGATGTGTCATCCTGGACGCTTGGCGTGACACTGATCGTGGAGTTCAAAGAACTTCGATGCAAGGCCTTGACCAAGTATTGGCCAATACTCTTACCAATCAGAAACAAGCAAATAAAACCGCAAATCACGAAAATTTTAGACTCCAGGCGCCAAATTTGAATATGTGATTAATTGAGAACGTTGGGCAGAATCCTGAAGTATAAATAAAAAACCTTGGGCAGGAACCACTAAGTCCAATGTGTTTCTTTATTGAGAACACTGGGCAGGACGAGGATATCTATGTAAATAAGTATATATATCGTCGCCTTGTGCTCATAATTGGTTTAAATCTGTATGAGGAGGATGATTTTTATTCATTAATTTATTTACATACAATTTAAATCACATTTTGGAGTGATAATTCAGTTCAATTCAATAGATTTTTTTCTTTTTATTTTATATATTACATTAGTTTCAGAATATTACCACTTTTTAATCACACTCATATTTTAAAACATCCATCAATTGCTCACTGAGATGATTCTAAAGACCTAAAATCCGTAGGACTGCTTTATCTATTACTGAGTTTCTAGAGCCACCTCCTGGCTTCATCACCAGACCAGCCCCATGGTACCATAATTCCGTGCCTGGCGTGAAGAACTTGATAACTCGACTTATACGTTTTTTTTTTATTGGCGTAATGGCTTTCTACGGCCAAGGTTTTGTAGGAAAAAAATTGACAACTCGATATCTATGATACTTTTGAAGATATGGCCTGTGACATCATATTGATATCTCGATATTTAGCGGATTTTATTTAACAAAACGAGATATCAGCGCGATGAGGCACAAAAAATATTGCATATCAACTTATCAACGTATTCTCAAAAAAAAAAAAGCGTTCGTAACTTGACAAATCAAGATATTAGAATGAAGACAAGCACACTTTAACGATAACAAATGAATATATCGTTTTATTTCATTATACACAACTACCGTAAATTCATATGTCGATTTATCATTTTCAGGTTGATGGACACAGCAAATAATAAGTTGACATAATTAATTATTCATAATTTATCGAAATGTATATTTCGATTTGTCAAGTTATTCTCACATCTGAGTGTACTCTGGTACAAAGGAAAACACTGATAACTGTACATTTGTGAACATAATATAAACCTTAGTACAACGTGTTAAGGTCCATGGGGTATAGTTAACAGTGTCTTCGTATGTATCATTCACATTACCGGTACCTTGTCAACCATCGACCAGTTTTATTTATTGGATCAGAAAACAAAGATGTTGCCAGTTAAAAATAAGATAAATTCATCTAGTTTTTCTGTAGAATAAGTGCTTTTGCATTACTGAATTAAAGACGATTCATTTACTACAATTTATTCAATATTTTTGTAACTTTTAATTTTATTTTCTTCGGGTTTCCTGACTAAAATAAAACAATTTAAACGGATTGTATCATATTTATTCATTGTTTGTGCCTTACTGACGTATTTGGCACCGAAATTTGAGTTTTTCTCATCAAAAATAGTTGCCGAAACGTCAGGAGACTCAAACAACGAACACACGCGATATAATCCATTTAAATCGCCTTATATAAACAAAACAGTTGTATAGAAACGATAGAATTGTTTAATTGATACCCTATATTCTATGGAGAATATGTTGATAAGTCTAAAATCTCACAAAATACAATGATTCTACCAAAATAAGTAAGATAATTGAAGTTTGCATAAAATTACCCTTAAATCAATTTAGACATTTCAATTATACAGAAAAACTGATTTTTAGGGATTAAATTAAAAAACATTTTCACCAATTAGGGCACTAATGTATAGGGGATAACATGATAAGTCGATGGTGAACTTGATAAGTCGATGGTGAATATTTGATAAGTCTAATATCTCACAAAATACAATGTTTCTACCAAAATAAGTAAAATAATTGAAAAGTTTGCATAAAATTACCTAAATCAATTTAGACGTTTCAGTTACTATGAAAAACTGATTTTTAGGAATTAAATTAAAAAACATTTTCACCAATTTGGGCACTAATGTATGGGGAATAACTTGATACGTCGTTGGTACCTATGTTGATAAGTCTTATATCACAGAAAATAAGAGGATTTTACTAGAATACGTAAGGTAAATGAAAAGATCGCGGAAAATTATCCATAAATCAAGCTTTAAACACGAGTTAAAGATGAAAATGGATTTTGGAGAAAATTTCAAACTTTAAAATCGACGCCCTGAACAATTGCCATTTTGGACTTATCAAGTTCTTCACGCCATGCACGGAATTATTGTACCTATTTTAATCAATGTTAAAAATAGATACTTAATGCACAGCTCAATCGTCTGAAGATATCTGCTTCAAAATTTAGTTGCAAGATTCCCGATAGGTACTCGAACAAACATAGTTACATACATAGCTTTGCAAGTTGAATAGTTTGGACATAGCAATTTCAATAAAAGCTTGTGAAAAAGGTTATGATAATATATGCCTTTTTATGCACGAAGCAGGTACAAATCTAGTTTTTAAGGTTTAAGACATAGGTTTAAGACATTTATTTTTCATAAGAATTATACAATTCGCTTAAATGAGAACTTAAGTACTAATACGACGCACGAACGACGAATATTTGACGACGCGTTTGGCTCGGTTTGTAGACACCTGCCTACTGAGCCGGCGGTCCCGGGTTCGAATCCCGGCCAGGGCAAATATTTGTGTGATGAACTCGAATACTTGTGCTTGGGTCATGGTTGTTCTATGTATTTAAGTATATATTTATCTATATAAGTACGTATATCGTCGTCTAGTACCCATAACACAAGCCTTCTTGAGCTTAATTTGGGACTAGATCGATTTGTGTGAGGTTGTCCAATATTTATATTTATATTTATTTATTTATATTTAATAAGGTTTTAATGAAAAATTTATTAAACTACAACTTTTAAAAATATAACAATACATTAAATTAAACAATAAAACTAATAACTAAAAGGTTTAAAATAAAAATATTCAGATGAAAACACATAACATTAATATTATAATTTCGCTTATCTGACCGGTTCCATACCATTTTTAGGGTTCCGTACCCAAAGGGTAAAAATGGGACCCTATTACTGAGACTTCGCTGTCCGTCCGTCCGTCCGTCCGTCTGTCACCAGGCTGTATCACAGATGATGTATTTCTATTGCCGCTATAACAACAAATACTAAAAATAAAATAAAATAAATATTTAAGGGGGGCTCTCATACAACAAACTTATTGTTATAGATTATGGTACGGAACCCTTCATGCGCGAATCCGACTCGCACTTGCCGAATTTTTATAATATATTTGAGGTGCTTATTACACTATTTATGTTTATAAACACGAAACACCTCAATAATGAAATGTTCTAGAGTATAAATGACTTCATTTAATTTACAAGGGAATTAACGTTTCGAGTAAATGAATACTCGGTAAAACTACCGAACTAAAGTCCAGTCCACACAACTATGGTCCAATTTAATCCGAAAATTACTCGTTAATATATAACAATTATATCGAATAAACTCTAAAGTGAACAACATAATTGAACAAACTTTAATAAAAACGTATTTAAAATCACTTTTGTTTTGGAACATAGTTGGATGATTGGACTATAGGTGGGTAGTTTTACGTAATTCGCGCTACACTTCAAAGGGAATAACTAACAATTCAGATGTTAATTACTAGTTGTACAAATTAATGAAAGTAGGGGAAGGACGGGTAATTAGAGACTGTAAAATGTCAATGCTTTTGGAATTATGGCGTGTTTCTAAGGCTTATCAATGGTTTTGGCTTTGGAGCATGATAATTTATAGGCTTCATGTTATTGAATAGGATAATATTTTATCTGTAACTAGCATTAACCCGCGGCTTCGCTCGCGTGCCTATGTAATATACATCATCCTACGGGAACAATGCTCTTTTTTTTTCAGGATTAAAAGTAGGCTATTTGGTATAAAGCTTTTATAATGTCCCGAGCCTCCACTTATCGACTCGGTATATTCGAGATTGGTTTAATGATTCTAAGCCATGTTCTAAGTTACGGCATGTTCTATTGTAAGATTGAGCTTCTCTTCGTTGATGAATGAAAAATGTATTATTCTAAGCCAGATAAACGTAATTCAGAATTCTGAAATGACTTAACATAATTATTGAAAAGCTTGAATGTATTTATTACGGATGCAGGAAGTTTCCCGATCATTACTCCTCCCGTAGGTACCGATTGACGACGGTCGAGATGCCACCAAATACTATTTTTTTAATCTATTAGGATAACGCGGGTCTCTATCCATACCTCAAAAGCAAAAACAGAACCCCCTTATAGGATCACGTGTAGCTGTCTATCAGCCCGTCTGTTACAACCGATTTGCTGCAAAACTACTGGACCGATTAAATTGCAATTTGGCGCAAATGCTTTCAAGAATTTTCATGACCACAAATAAAATTTCAAAATCGGTGGCATTTTCGTAATTAACGTCCCAACAAACCATACAAATTACACCCATACTCATATTTAGTAATTTCAACCCCATCGCACCCCAACAGGCGAGACGGTATTTCACGTCCACCACGTTTGTTTTTTTTTAAATCGTTGTTGTTTTGGTAATCAGCGTCCCGATAAACCATAGAAACATTACCCTTGTTGATTTTCAGACTTTGTCACCATATTTTCCTCCTTTAGGGGTTGAATTTTCAAAAAACATGAAACACGTGCTTACTCATTTATCGTTAGAAATACTCCTTGGAAGTTTTCAATAAAATAGTCTAATATTTTTTCCCCATACATACTTTGAACCCCTATTTCAACCCTTTAGGGGGTAAATTTTGAAAAATCCTTTCTTAGTGCACCCCTACACCTTATAAGGAACCTACGTGCCAAATTTGAACTCTCTAGAACCAGCGGTTTAGTATTTAGACATTTCAACCCCATTTCACCCCAACAGGGAAGATGTTAATTCACGTCCGCCACGTTGGATTTAAAAATCATTGCGGTTTTCGTAATCAGCGACCCGATAAACCATAAAAGCATTACCAATGGATTTTCAGA
Organism: Apotomis capreana; assembly: GCA_947623375.1. Classification (NCBI taxonomy): domain Eukaryota; kingdom Metazoa; phylum Arthropoda; class Insecta; order Lepidoptera; family Tortricidae; genus Apotomis; species Apotomis capreana. Next base: position 5,407,672 of record OX392519.1, on the reverse strand, counting down.
CTTTGTCACCACATTTTTTCCTTATAGGGGTTGAATTTTCAAAAAACCTGAAACATGTGTTTACTCATTTATCGTTAGAAATACTCCTGTAAAGTTTCGAATAAAATAGTCTAACTAATCTTGTTTCCCCATACAAACTTTGAACCCCTATTTCAACCCTTTAGGGGGTAAATTTTGAAAAATCCTTTCTTAGTGCACCCCAACACCTTATAAGGAACCTACGTGCCAAATTTGAACTCTCTAGAACCAGCGGTTTAGTATTTAGACATCTCAACCCCATTTCACCCCAACAGGGGAGATGGTAACTCACGTCGGCCACGTTGGATTTTAAAATCGTTGCGGTTTTCGTAATCAGTGACCCGATAAACCATAAAAACAATACCCATGCTGATTTTCAGACTTTGTCACCATATTTCTCCCTTTTAGGGGTTGAATTTTCAAAAAACCTGAAACACGTATTTACTCATTTATCGTTAGAAATACTCCTGTGAAGTTTCGAATAAAATAGTCTAACTAATCTTGTTTCCCCATACAAACTTTGGAACCCCATTTCACCCCTTTAGGGGGTGAGTTTTTAAAAATCCGTTCTTAGCGGATGCTTACGTCATAACATCTACCTGCATGCCAAATTTCAGCCCGATCCGTCCAGTGGTTTGGGCTGTGCGTTGATAGATCACTATGTCAGTCAGTCAGTCACCTTTGAGTTTTATATATATAGAGATATACTGTAAGTACGTTCTCTTATTTCCATTATGGCTTTAAATCGTTTGTGTACTAGGCGTTCGTTTGTGGCGGAATTTCGGCTAAAAACAGACGCCTAGCGTACAAATTTTATAACGGTCCGACGCAGACCATTTCTTTCTCATTCAGTTTCTAAAATTTCGTAAATATTGCTCAACTTTTGGCGGAGGAAACGGACGAAAACGAAACATAAGCCGGTTAAGTTTGGACCTCATTTGTATCCGATGCCAGTTTGCACCTTGTAACTAACCAGGTGCAAACTTACCTAACGTGAACTGCTCGACATTTTTCGAATCGGTTCGCGATTCATCATTCACGAGAGTCGATCAGTCGCGGCGGCGGCCAACCGAGCGAACCGATGAAACATGTTGAGTGATTTTCGACTTTTACGACGTTAGAAGTATTCGTAGGTATTTTAATATGGCTGAGACGCAGAGTCTTTTTCTAAGTCTAATAATTCACTAACAACTGTCTGTGAAATACACGTGTCTGACGTGTGTCAAGATGCGTTGAGATCACTTGGTGTAGAATTACAGTGCGACCAAAAAGAATAGAAATTAAAAAGTGGCAATACTGTAGTGTCGTCCCCGTTTTCTTATATTGATTAGAAAGGGAGGACACTACAGTATTGCCACTTTTTAATTTCTACTCTTTTTGGTCGGACTGTAGATATTCACCTAACCACTTAGTATTAGTATAATAATGATAGACTTGTGAAATAATTTAGTGTCGCAAATGCCACAACATTCGAATAGGGGTTACCCTCATCTGGCAGAATAATATTGGTCAGAAATACACTTCGCATAACACGTTTCGCAGAAACACTTTCGGTCGAATGGTAAAATGGCATAAAGGTATGGTTGGCATTACTACTACCTCGCTTACGAGACATTTTGCAGCACATTGTTTTGTAGAATATCTCTTTGGCTGACTTTGGTTAAGCATAATTTTATGTACCATAATAATGCTATAGCATACGATTACAATAGCGTAATTATTTTCTACTAAGTAGCAGAAAAGTGGGTTAGGTAAATTTTACGTAGTAGAATGTAAGTCCCACCAAATTTGCTATGGCATAATAGTTAGGAATCTTACGTCCCCAACACACCCGACTCGCTATCAAAAATTAAATATAGTCCCAGAGTCACCGTTAGGTACGACGAGCGACTCGAGGAGCAGTGTTAGGTAGCTTGTCGCCGCGGGGCAACAGCCACTGAATTTTTAATCACAACAATTGTAATGCATAAATTAGGACCTGATTAGATTTAGGTCCTTAGGGCAGGTTCGACTTGGATTAGGTTAGGTACGACGACGAGCGAAGCGAGGAGGAGTGTTAGGTTAAACTGAGACCCTAACGAGCGAGCGAAGCGAGCGAGCCGCGCGGCAACGGCCGGCTACCATACCCCTCCATGTACAAAATGGGCGTGACAACTTTATGCCGCCTAAATATTATGCAAAAAAATATCTGCGAAAGTACTATTCGTTTAGAAGACTGTTATGCTCATCAACATTATACTTCTGCCAAGTATCATTATGCAAAACAAATATATGTCAAAAAAGTTTCTGCTAGACAATAGTGAACCTTCGAATAGATATTATGTATGACTTAATGTAAACAGAAATTAAATCAAAAAGAGGATTTTAGAGAGTTTTTTGCCCGAGCGAGTGAAACGAGCGAGGTGTCTCCGTTACAGCTTAGAAAAAACTGTTTTCATATGTCCGTCTGTCCGGATGTCCAGTTGTCAAGATTTCCGAATGTTCTCGTGTACAGGTCGCATTTTTCTACCGATTTTTGCAAAACTTTATGAGTAGGTTCGGTGACTACATAGCTTTTTTTTGTCGATTCAGTTTTTCGGTTTTTTTAAAAATGGCGGAGATTGTGAGGGTTGAAAAAATAAAACATACAAATTTCGAATCAAAAAATTTATTGTATTAGAGAACTATATTATTGTAGTTTTATGAGCGTAATAATCTTCACAAACAAGGGGATGTATTGTTAGGCCGGTACTGTAAATCCAAGTATTAGAACAGCGAGGGAGCACAAAGGAATTCCCCGTCTCCCTAAGTCCCCCTCTTGTTTCGTTAACATTCCTTTCTTTGATTTGCCAATTGTCTTGTCATGCCAATAAGTGTGCTTATAAGGCATTCCCAAGTTTACTATAAAAGAAAATGAACGCCCTTGACATATCTGATGACTCGTTTGAACTTACAAACATTACTTAATACTTGTAATAGAAAATGCTATTAAAAGTGAACAAAACTTTAAAATTAGGAATTCTTAGCGATATTGGCTTTGAGCTCACTAGTTCCAATTAAAGCTGAATATCTTGGAAACAACTGGTTTTATTTCACCAAACATAGCTAAGAATCAGTTCGACAGACAAGTCTTTCGATTTAAAAAAATACACTCAAATTGGTTTAGGAGCTACGATGCCACAGACAGACACACATATACACATGATAACTTAGTCCCCCCTTTTTTATCAAGGGTTAAAAAAACACTCACAACGTCAACCTCCGTTTTTGAAGTCGGTTAAAAGTAAAGTATATTGCTTGCGTTTGTTCAGCGATATTAGCAATACACATGTTGACTAATTCTATTTTTGATTGTGATCAAATGTCTATATGGGACTGACTACACTTAAACTGCTCTAAAAGTCAGAAATGACCGGCAAAGTTCAACATTCCTACGTAGCGCTAAAAACGCTCCATACAAAAGGCGTCCAGGCTAGTGACGCCACAGGCCGGTACCAATAATTGTATGGAGAAATTAAGAAATTTGCCATTTTCACCGTGAAAAGGTGCGTTTAAGTTCATGGTTGTCATACAATTATTGTTTTGTAAAATTATGAGGATTCTGAAAACATTTTCAATATTTCTTTTGGATTAAAAAAAAGTCGTAAATTGCGTACCTTTGAAGTCACATAGTTATTTCCAAAAATAAAATATAAATCTTATTTTTTTTCTTTGTTTCGTGATATATTTAGCTAATTTTATTCATATTACTGTAACAATACGCTGTAGAATTCAACATCAGTCAACATGTCCATTTTAAATTATACACGATATCGCGCCGTACCACGATGCGATGTATCTCGTAATTGTGTTTTGGCCCTTAGGCCTTACGAAGGTAGAGCACATCGTTAAAGTAGATTAGTAGACTCATAGTGACGAGATCTAGGTCATATGTCATCGTTCAGTTACGTAACTTTTTTGGGCAATTTCCATAATTTGCAATTCGTATATGGAAGTTGTTATTGGCACAGGCTTAAGGAAGACCACTGTCCGTGAATTTAATGAGCCAAGCCGGTAAGGGTTTGCCCTCTCTGTCAGCGGTGAAGTAGGTATCGCTATACTGTGAGGCAACATTTTTATCTACATGGTATTCGTGTAAACGTTGGTTTATTCAATAGAAGCACGTTATTGGATTGACGTGCTTCACGTGCTGTAAGTTGTATCGCAAAAAAGTTGATTATTTTATTTGCAACAAATTATATCACAATCAACGTAATTATTGATTGATTATAATATAACGGAATGTAGGTATACTATATATAACTTAATTGAATATTTCTTTAAACGTAATTATACTAATGTAATAAAAAAAACATTAAACAACAAATATACAAATACATATTGCACTTGGTTATAATTTATTACTTTTGATAATTTATATAGACAAAATTTATTTTAAAAATTAACGTGCCGATAATTGTTTCGCATTTCATCGTTATGGTATAAATAATATTATTTTCTTGCTTCATTTTTTTTTACTATAAAATCTATAGAATAAAAAAAAAGAAGACGGTCGGGTGGGGGATATAAATAAGCAAGTTTCTTATGGAACATAGTTTTCTATAGTCCGAATGTTTTGAAGCTATGCTGCGCTAGCAGACGCTACTATTTTTAATAATAATAAAAAATAATAATATTGAATGTATATTTAAATATAATTAAATATGTTTACAATGAAGCAAACAATTGAAAAAAAAAAAACAATTTTTCGCTTGATTGTAAACATTTGGTTTACGTTAGCAGACGTTACTGCTTTAATTAAAAATAAATAATTAAATATATTTATTCACAGTGCTGAAATGAGGTGGGAACTGATTTTCGCTGTCACTGCGAATACACCACGTAAAGAAGCCGCATCGCCTTGACATCTTTGCGCAATCGGTATCGAAGTCAATTCCGTTTCTTATTGTGATCATAATGACATGAGGTGGTAAATTATTTTCCCGTATGCCTTACCCCGGTCAGCGAATAATGAATGAATGAATAATTCTTGTGACACTTCACAAAATTTTATAAATTTCTAATAGTATCGATTGAATGCCAAGTTTTTAAACAAAAATATTGTGCGATATTTTATCATCCTTACACAATTTTTTATGTGAAACCGACGGCATTACAAAAGTGACCTGTTGAAATGACAAATGAAATGTCCCAAGGATCGTCAGTCGCCGACTGTATACTGTATACTGATATTATAAAGGCGAAAGTTTGTGAGTGTGTTTGTTACTTCTTCACGCTCAAACAGCTGAACCAATTTTGATCCATTTTGGTATGAAGGCTGACACCCAGGATTAACACATAGGCTACTTTTTATCCCGAAATTAAGTGTTCCCGTGGATAAGCGGGTAACAACGCGAAGCGCAGCTAGTATTAAAAAAATTAAAACTAATAATCAGTGCAAAAACGCTGTCACTGCGCCCACACCCCACTATGACGTACATCGCCTTGACATCTTTGCCAGGCTTTGCGCAATTCATATCGCAGCTAATTATGATTCTTAGCGGCCGCGCGCTAGCCAAGGTGATACTTAGATTACTGAGAGTTGTCTAATTGACGTTGAGCGAAGCGTCTCCGTCGCAGCTTGGCCTAAAATTATTTCGTAGGTATATCCGGATGTTTGTTTCGGGCTGTTCTCACCTAGAGCTCTCATTTTGTAGCTTCGATAAATTCCAAATTTTCTCAAAATATGGTGTTGAAAACGTAAAAAAAGAAATTACAACAGCACCTTTAGCACAACTGTGACATGCGAGTCTCGCGAGCTACCTATCCCTTTCTATGCTATAGTGTGGGAGAGTGATGGGTGACGCTATGTCGCGAAGCATAGTTGTGCTAGACGGGTCACAGAACCCTTTGCTTAATAGGTAGCTATAGAATACATCTTTCATTGACATTAGTACATATTTTTATGAAAGACGTCCAGTGTGATAGACATTTTCTCTTGTTTTGTAATGGCCAATGATTATTACGCCATCTATTGATCGGAGTAGATTTCGAACTCCAAATTAATAATATAAGTATTGATTTATGAACAATGAAAATAATATACAGTCGTGAGTTGTCAGAATGCCATTCGCGTTTTATACCTGCCTCGCTCGCTCTTACGCTATACAGATAAGAACCTCTCAGTTTTCACCCAAACCTGAATCGCAATCTGAAAGTTCATGAATTTTATCTTGATTATATTTTTCCTTTAAATCATAACTGTAGGTAATTTTTGTTGCTATCCTTAAGTTTTGTAACGTGAATGCGTCAATAGATACAAAACGTGTTAAGGTTTATGAATATTTAACCAATATAAAAAAAACAGCTAGTGAAAAACAAAACTGGTCTCAGTCACGTTTGTTGGACAAAAGTGACGTGTTTTTACCTAAAGCGACGGGAAACACGAAACTAACACCGATTTCTTCTTACACTTCTAAATCAAAACAATTTTATGTTTTGCAGGGGTTTTAATATTTATGAAAAAAAAAAAGCGTTTATTTCTGACTAAAATTATCCATATGTTGTTAGTATCACGTAGAAAACTTAAACTATGTTTATTAAATTAAAACAATATCTTGTTCTGTACCCAAAAATTTAAACTGTATAATTAACAGTTTAAAACATATTATGCCATAGACATTACAGATTCCTTTTCCCGGGATACGTCATTACTGTATAAGACAAAGAGCCAGGGCCAAAACACAATTACAAGATACGACATCGCATCGTCGAACGACGCGACATCGAGCCACGATGCGACGTCGTGTCGTGGAAATGCATTTTAAGTAAAAAATGGACTTTATCTTCATGTGACAAAAGCCAAAATTAAATAAATAATAATAAATATCAGACAACCTCACACAAATCAACCTAGTCCCAAATTAAGCTCAAGAAGGCTTGTGTTATGGGTACTAGGCGACGATATACATACTTATATAGATAAATAAATACTTAAATACATAGAACATCCACCACCATGACCCAGGCACAAATATTCGTGTTCATCACACAAATATTTGCCCTTGCCGGGATTTGAACCCGGGACCGTCGGCTCAGTAGGCAGTTGCTTAACCACAGCGCTAACCGCGTCGTCAATTAAAATTCATTTTACAATCTCACGACTACGTCGCATCGTGGCACGATGTCGCGTCGTACCACGATACGATGTAGTATCTTGTAATTGTGTTTTGGCCCTTTGACGTTACGACGACGTGCCATGGCATATACGGCATCCTATCGACGGCCTCACGACACGACGTCGTGACGTGATTTTTACGTTGCACGCCGTAGAATTCCACAACAAGACGTCACAACGTTACACGACGCCGCAACGTGCCACGGCACGTTGCCCACACGTCGTAACGTCTAATTGTGTGTTGGCCCTAAGTGTTTCGTTTCAATTTAGTGTAAGTGTCATTGGTTAATGATACACATAATTTTGTAATGGTATTGGATATTGCCTTTTGAGTGTAATTCCCACATGACTAAAAAATCGTTGTCATTATACCACTGCCGTGTTACGGTAAAAGGTCGTATCTTTATACGGATGTCATAGTAGCATGTAGCGTAGCATGGCATTATTATATTATTTGGCATATGGGTTGTTCAACCAATAGTTCAATACGTATGAATTATAAATTTGTCAATTACTTTCGTTAATAGCATATCAAACGTGATATAACCCTTCATTTGGTCGGTCAATTCCGATCAGTCGTCCCGCCGTAAGGGTGCGTTTCCACTAACGCGGAGTGGAGCGTAGACTTGCGGAATCGACCAATCACTTGAGGTGAATCTTAATATCGGCTCCGTTTCAGTTTTGTGATTGCTTAAGAGGCCTTATTCCTTAAAAAAACATATTATGACAAATAATATTGATAATTCCAACCAACTTTTTGAAGTCAATTATACTTTTCCCCGAGTTCTAGTTAGTATCATATAGCTCTTTCATACTTTCATTGCGTGCAGTCGAAAATACGATGAAAAAACTTCGGCGTGAATTTTGTCGATTTCGAGTAGTTTTTGAAACAAAAATTATCAATGAAAAATTCAAACTGTTGGTTTCAAATATACCTACATCAATAAATCCCAATAGCCCTGTTCTAGGTAGCAACATATTATGTGATATTACAATAATATGTTAAGAAACATGTTTGATCATAGATTAAAATGTCTAAAACAATCAGCATTTTAAAAGGAATAAGGCCTCTTAATACCTCACGTCTCTGTTCCGCTTCAGTGGAACCACACCCTAAGTTCCAACCTTAAAGACGATAGTAGTTGAAAACGCAGATTGTGTTTTGATAACCTCCTTTCTTTCTTACCTCCTTTACGAGTACCTATGACGGAATAGGTAAGACATATTGGATAATTTTATCTATTTTAACTTATTATTTCGGAAAATGCAACAAAAAATACATTGCATCCATCTAAAGAGATTTTCATGCGGTGAAAAAAGTCTTTTTCGGCACGAATTTAAGCTTTACAAAAAAAGGCTTTAGTTTTATTGTAAGGATATAATTTATGAGTTAATTTAGTCCTTATGAAAATTATAAGGAATTCCAACTTCATTCATGCATCCTATACCCAGGCTAATCATCATCATCCTCCTAGCGTTGGTCCCGTCTTGCGACAGGGTCCGCTTTCTTACTTTTTCTCTTCCACTTCGCTCTATCCTGGACATCGTGTTCTTCCAAACCGAAGTCGATCAGCCACCGTACCCAGGGTACCGCACAATAGCATTCACAAAATATCTAAAGAAGGTTTTCATGCTTTAAAATGTTTTTTTCTTCTGTTACAGAACCATGCCGGCCTACGACAACGCTGGCGCCACGATATCCCTGGAGGATGTTCGTGATCCTGAACATGGGACCGTGGAATCCGTCGATTATGAGGTACTTGAGCGTTTTCCAAAAAACAAAACCGAATCCCTGTTTTTTCCCTGGTTCGATAGCATTTTCAATGTGAAGAAAAAAAGTGTCCCAAGATTTATTCCACCACATAACGCTCGTGCAAATAAAGACAATCTTATTCAAACGTGACGTAGTGGAACCGACAAACTTAGGACTCTTTTTAGGGTTCCGTACCCAAAGGGTAAAAACGGGACCCTATTACTTGCTATTACTGAGACTTTCGCTGTCCGTCCATCCGTCCGTCCGTCCGTCTGTCGATGTCGATTTTATTTTATTTTTAGTATTTGTTGTTATAGCGGCGATAGAAATATGTACATCATCTGTGAAAATTTTAACTGTCTAGCTATCACCGTTCTTGAGATACACCCTGGTGACTGACGGACGGACGGACGGACAGCGAAATCTCAGTAATAGGGTTCCGTTTTTACCCTTTGGGTACGGAACCCTAATAAAACAAAAAAATGTCTCCTTCAGATTGCACAACGCAGGCGCATCCAGTTTCAGACACAGAAATCTACAGTATCTTCCAGAAGACAGCAGGCCGTGTGCGTGCGGAGGGCGTATAAGAGATACGGGTCCAAGAGTAATCCTAACGTCATCCTGGATGGGCTTAATATGACTGTACCTAAAGGCGCCATGTAAGTACTTTACTGTATTTTTAGATAGGTACAGATTTTTTTTTGACTTATTGCACTTGTGTGCAGTAACAAAACTCGCGGCTATGTGTGCGTGTCGAGGGGCGAGCGCGGGACGCGCGAGGTGGGGAAAAGCATTCACGTGAATGCCTTGTCGAAGGATTCGGCATTACAAGGTCACCGACGCCCGAGTTACACCGATAGGCCGCTGTCGCGCCTGTGACTTCATAGCATTTGGAGTCGAGACCCTGGGCCCGTGGGGTCCAAGCGCTGAAATACACTGTTATTATAAAGGCGAAAGTTTTTGAGTGTTTATGTGTCTGTTTGTTACTTTTTTACGCTCAAACGGCTGGACCAATTTTGATTAATTTTGATATGAAGGTAGCTGACAACCTGGATTAACACATAGGCTACTTTTTTTTTTTTTAATCTCGAAAAAAATAGTGTTTCCGTGGGATGAGCGAGTAACACCGCGCGACGCAGCTAGTGGTATTTAAAGAACTATCGACTACGTTCGAAACGGCTCGTTGAAAACGCAGGCGACCAAATGGGATGGCAGCTTCCTCGCTCAGCGTTTCAGTATCGCAATAACAGCGAGACATTGAGGAATTATTACGTCAATGCAGCGAGGTAATTATGTTCTCAGCCACCTCGTTACGATGCCACGGCCCATATTTAGGATATTTACGAGTTTTAGATTTAGTTTCATAAGGGCATGTATTTAAATCGATATCTGTATATTCCCTTTTTTCGATCAAAATATTTGAAAGTTTCACCAAAAATACTGACTTGCACACTAATTATGCACACTAAATAATGCGAATTCAATATACTGTTTAAAGGTATTTGCAAAACTGTTTTACTGGATATAAATAAAAATACTAACCTAACCTAACCCGGCCGAGTCGGATCTTAGTGTGCAGTGCGAGGATAATTAGTGTGCAAGTCAGTATTTTTGGTGAAACTTTCAAATATACCCGATGTACGAACCATATTTTTGGTGTGAATTCGGTTAAAAAGGTCATCTCGTTTTGTATGATGTTTAAGTTTTTTTTGTAGGACATGTTCAGTTAATCAATTGTTTTTTTGTACAGCATTAGTTTTTCTGGTAGGTATGCATTCAGTTAATTAGTGGAGTTACCTAGTATACCTACTGAAAAATTATTCAGATGTGCAAAATAAATATCTAGGATAATTTTACGCGAATTGATTTGCTCCAAACTAAGTATCTAAAGCTTATACTCAGGGGCTAGAAGACAACATTTTAATACTTATAAATCGGACAACCTCACACAACTCGATCTAGTTCCAAATTAAGCTCAAGAAGGCTTGTGTTATAGGTACTAGACGTCGATATACGTACTTATATATAGATAAATATATACTTAAATAAATAGAACAACCATGACCCAAGCACAAAATATATTCTTGACACATTATCAATTCGTGTTTCGCACGTCGTGTTGAAATTATTACAATGTAACTTCCAAAGACATTTAAAATATTAACTTTATACATTTACTGCTGCACACACAACAGAATTTAAAAATGGCTTACACTTAAATAAATAAACAAATATTAAGGGACTCGATCTTACAGAATCGAAAAGATATTCGAGTTCATCACACAAATATTTGCCCTGACCGCGATTCGAACCCAGGACCGCCGGCTCAGTAGGCAGATGCACTACAAATTGCGCTAACCGCGTCGTCAAAAACAAAACATTACAATACGATTAAAATCAGTTAACGATTCGGCCAACCTCGGTAATTGTCGGGAATCCCTCATCTCTCACATAGAGTTATCAATTTACAGATATGACCTTTAATTATATTACTCGTTGTCTTATTGAATACAATACAAGAATTTCTAGAAGTCACGGGAACCGATTTACAAAATTCTTTTTGTATTTGTTACGGTACACTTCCGAGATGGTCCCATGTAAATTTTATCAAAATCGATCAAACAGTTAATGAAATATCAACAAAAACCGGTCGAAATCGGTTTTTTAAATTTTTAATTTGGTGATTAATGATTAATTATCAATTATTAATCCGACGTAATATCGTACTGTTACTTACATCAAACAGTAAAATATTGACTTATATATGTATTGTTTAATATATAATGGATGTTCAAATTCATGTCGCTTCTGCATAACAAATTTCTTAGGTCTACCGGTTAGTAATGTTATCTTGGCTGGTGCTATACATTGCGTTTATGATTCTTCAAATTGAATGCTACCTAAAAGAAATCGCGGTAATGTATTTCGTGTCATTTCCGTCTCCGGATTTAGGCGATGATACCCGAGAAAAGCCGAATCGTTAACTGATTTTAATCGTATTGTACAAGATTTGAAAGCATAACATGGCTACGTCAAGGCAAGGTCCTTTCTGATATTTGACACCCTTTGGAACGCTGTCCGTTCCGTTGTCAAAATATCATATTTTTTTATAATACTTGAGAATTTAATGAGAATTTCCTTATCTAATCACTCACTTTAAATTTGTTTCACGTCAAAATGATACCGAGTTTATCCCGTCCAGTGCCATTAAATTAAAAGGAATCCGCTATAATTTATCATTTGGAGTGTCAAGTGAAAATTATATTTTTCGCGGCCCATTATATTAAGAAAACGGTTTAACACCCCAATCAAATTAAAATGCTCCTTTCCTTGAATACGGAATATCTTGGGCAGCAAGGGCCGAAAATTTGCATCAATTTCAAAAAGGCTTAAGCATCCGATGTTCATACCTAAGATACGTCTTTCTTGCACAAAGAGTGCGAATTCCACGGTATCCTTTATGGTATCATAATATTCTCATTCATTTTTGTGTGATCTACGTCTTCGTTCAATCACTCTTTATGTTCCAAAATATACGCACTTCAAAGAAATATTTTTTGATAAAAAAGTTGAAATTGTGGGCACATTCCGCGCCGTTGATCACCATAAATAAACTCAACATAATATATCGAAGATTATGTATCTTTTATTTTTCCTATCGTATAAGTATAGTTTATTTAGTATTTATTTTACCTTTATTTATTTCATACTGAAGTTAAGTATGTAAGTATTTTTTTTTATAATTTTAACACTATAGTCTGTATCTTAATATTTACTTAAGTACAAGAAGGCTAACTATTTACACTTACTAGGATTTATTATATAGACATATGATATATTTGTAGGGCAAATTTTTATCGCTACTATTTAAATGCTCACCAAAATGGCTTTTATACCCTAAAACTAAATTCCAAGTAAAATGAATTATGTACCTCCATATACTTTAAACCCACTCTATACAGAGCTCCCTAAACTAAATCATTTTGTATTCCAAAATCAATATACATACACCAGAATAATTTTACGTTGAGTCCGTATATATTTTTGCTTCACAAAATGGATTTTTTGCTCACCAAATATTGTGTTCATAAAACAACACATTAATACCAAAAACTGCAGTCTAATTTGCTTTAGTGTAATCAAATTATCTAACCTTTAGTCAAAATATGTTATTGTCAATCTAAAATTACAATAGCTTCCCTTTATTTGTTTACCTATTTCACCTTAAGGCAGGTCCGACTTGGCTTAGGTTAGATACGACGACGGCAGGTTTAAATATTTATTTACGGCACTCGAGGACAGTGTCTCTGCAATACACAATTTATTATTAATATTTATTAGTTATAGGGTATAAAAGCCATTTTGGTGAGCATTTAAATAGTAGCGAATATTTATTTAAGTGCTATATATGTAGGTAATATGTTTGGTATAACAAAAAAATTCACGGTCAACAGTTAGTTTTTTGCCTCAGCAAAAATGACTAAAATGGAAGTAATAATATAAAATATTGGTGACATCCATTTAACAATAATATAGATTATTTGGTCTGAAATTAACTTTAACGGTGTTCACATATTTTTATAGCATGTCAGAAAAAGAAATATTAGCTTTATTTATACAATAGTTTGTGATACACTATTTGGTGAGCATTCATCCGTTTTGGCAAGTATTAAAGAATTTATTGGAAGTAATTTATTGACATATTTGGTAGGCGTTTAAACACAAGCCAATTTTTATTACACACTTTTTCATAAGGACATCGGTCAGTCGCGTCTTCAATGTCTTTCGAGAGTCTTCATACAACAGATTTGCGAAAGATGAAGCCGCTTTTGTTGTTATTATGTGTGCGTGTCTACGAACCAATCATAGAGACGTGTTGCTTGTGAGCTTGATGTTGTGACATATGCGCACACAGACGAAGCATAGCCCGTAGCTAACCAAAACTGGCATCACTTTCAAGCGCTTAATTATTAGGTTCCTAGGCGTATTTACTCCTAAGTAGTCAAACACAGATTACATAGAATCAATCAAACTTGTTGAATGTGTTCCAATTGTCTCATCATCTCCTTTCTCACTAAACGCACAAAATTGTCTAGCGTCTTAGGGTTTAAAAGTTCAGCCTATTCCAATAAAGGAAACTGATTAAGTTATGACTTATATTAATAAGAAGACGTGGGATGGCTCCGACTAGATGGACCGATAACCTCGTGAGGGTAGCGGGGAGTCTGCGGGGAATGTATGCGGTCTGCACAGGATCGCACTTTGTGGCGAGCTAAGGAGGAAGCCTATGTTCAGTACCTAGTGGACGCTGTAGCTGATAGATAGAGAGAATACCTGATAAGAGAACGTGTAACCCTAACTGATATCTGCTTTCAGATACGGCCTCCTCGGCGCCTCAGGATGCGGAAAGACCACACTTTTATCGTGCATCGTAGGTCGTCGTCGGCTGAATTCTGGCGAGATCTGGGTGCTGGGGGGCCGACCTGGAAGCCACGGCAGCGGGGTACCTGGACCCAGAGTCGGGTACATGCCTCAGGTGAGATTTATACAGCCCCTTTATTATATCAGGGTGTGGGAAGATCACACTTTTATCCTGAATCGCTATCCGTCGGCTGAATTCCGGCAAGGTGCTAAAGTAGTGAACGGTGGCTGGCGCGACTCTGCTCTCTGCGACTGTGGCGAACAGGCTCGAACTCCTCCTCCTTGCGTCATGCCGGCGCGCTCGGATCTCTCTCTCAACCGCTTGCTGCGCCACTGTCGCAATAATTATTGCCATCTCCTATAGAGATGCTTACGCTAAAAAACCGTCGAAAAACGTTTTCGGAAAAGTCAAGAATGCGCACCGTACCAGGAATTTTTCTTCCCAGCCACTTTTTTCTTCTGCGATTCGGTTTTTTGACAACTTATTACTTCTGAGAATAGATAAGATAACGTCAGTTGTTTTGTAATATCCTACTTTTAGTTGTTATTAAAATAAATAAATAAATCATCATCATCATCATCATCATATCAGCCTATAGACGTCCACTGCTGGACAAAGGCCTCCCCCAAAGTTCTCCACAACGATAAATAAATATAAGGAGACAATCTTACACAAATCGACCAAGCCCCAAACTAAGCAAAGCTTGTATTATGGGTAGTAGAGAACGATATACTTACATAATATAGAAATACAGATAACACATATAACATCCATGAGCCAGGAACAAATATTCGAGTTTATCACACAAATATTTACCCCGGCCGGGATTAGAACTCTGAATGGATGTTACGTAGAACTCTGAATAGATGTTACGTAAATAAATTAACAATTTATTCGCGAAATATTGTCAAAACAACTTCGCCCGTAGCTGTCTAAATTAATGACAACGGCATCCATATTCAAACTAATGACATAACTCATACGAATCCCTTTTAATTGCCTATCAATACTACAGTTTACTCCTAAAACGTGACAAGTACGCTTTACTTCGATGGACATGTGCTGTTTTCGATTTAATTTGTATACCTGTAATAAATAACCATAGGCTCTAGCCTCGTCAGGTATAATAGCGCAAGGAAACAGCAAATTTATTGTAGTAACAAGGGATATTAATTCATGTGCTATCGTAGAACCTTGTCGCAATAACTGACTTATCACTGGAGGTTGAATAATGGTAGTTCGATCCTATAAATAAATAAATATCAAACAACCTCAACTCACACAAATCGATCTAATCCCAAATAAAGCTCAAGAAGACTTGTGTTATGGGTACTAGACAACTATATACATACTATATAGATAAATATATAATTAAATACATAAACTACCATGGCCCAAGCACAAGAAGTAATAATTGTATTACTCGCATTGTTTATATTTTATTATTTTATTATTATTTTTATTCCACTTACTACATCTGCTTTTGCTTTTAATTTTTAATTTGTATATGGGTGTACTGACTTGCCTGAAATAAACATTTATTATTATTCCCTTTATTTATTTTTGTACTTAGGCTAGGTTTTTTTTACAATAAATTTATATAAAAAGTAAAATATAAAAAATACATTACAAATATAAACACATTCTAAAAAAAACCTAACCTAGGGTGCCGCCGGCAGCGGGGCGGGGCCCAGGCTACCGGTGGTTAGGGCTACAGAGAGAGGAACCTCCTGACGATGCGCGCCGTGTCCAGGAGTACCGCCTTCTGAAGCTGACCCCTGATCCAGCCATCTAGCGAGAGTCTCTTAAGATGTTTGTCGAGACTCTTCGCTATAAGACCGTTCGCCGAAACGACTATCGGGACAATGATCGTCGAGTCAACATCCCACATGGCGGTCACCTCGTGAGCTAAGTCAAGGTACTTGCTGAGTTTGTCCTTCTCGGCCTTCACGAGGTTCTCGTCATGGGGGATGGTGATGTCGACGAGCACTGCCTGGCGCTTGGATCGATCTACCAAAACGATGTCAGGCTTATTGGCTACAATAGTCCTGTCCGTGATGATAGATCGATCCCAATAGAGCGTGGCACGACCATTCTCAAGAACTGGCATCGGTGCGTACTTATAGTACGGCACCTCAGACCCCACAAGACCGTATTGAAGAGCAAGTTGCTGGTGAATGATCCTGGCTACTTGGTTATGTCTGTGCAAGTACTCACCGTTAGCAAGATGAGAACAACCGGAGATTATATGCCTGAGTGACTCACCGGGACGGCGGCATGCCCGACAAATGTCGACCGTACCGTCCTTCAGGATATATCTCGGGTAATTGTTCGTCATCATTACTTCGTCCGCAATTGCACAGACAAAACCTTCAGTTTCCCCGAAGAGATCCCCGAAGCGTAGCCAGTTCACCGACGCGAGCAGATCTACATCGGGCCCCGTAAGGGCCTTGTAGAACCGCCCGTGTAGCTTCTTGCTCTTCCATACAGCCCTGCGGTCATCGGTGCTAAGCACCTTTGGTCTGCGCCAGTTCTCGTTTGCTAAGGAGAGAGAGGTGAGGCCTTTGTCAACTGCTACTACATCGCGATGAATCCCACACTCTTTGTTTAGGAAATACTCCCTAAGACTGCACACCTCGCGGTTATGGAGGTCCTTGGCGTTTAAAAAGCCACGGCCCCCACACTTACGCGGGATGTACATTCTCATAACTGACGAGCGTGGGTGCCTCATGCGATTTGTAGTAAGCAGCTGACGGACCCTCGTATCCAGGGCGTCCAGCTCAGTCTGAGTCCACCTTAGTATGCCAAAGGAGTAAGTGAGCAGAGGCATCACCCAAGCGTTGAAGGCGCGCGCCTTATTGCCACCGGACAAAAGACTGTTAAGTACTTTTGTCAAACGACAAAAGAAACGCTCCTTCAACGCCTGTCTAATGTCTCCGTCCGCAATACCCAATGACCGTGACATACCAAGGTACTTGTAGGTTTCGACTTCGGAGATAGACCTGAGGGACATTGTCTCAGAAAGTTGTAAGTTCGCGGAATTTACGACTTCCCCCCGCTGTACATGCATGACCGCACACTTGTCTACATGGCTCTTGGCTTCTATTATATTTAAAATTAAACTGAAAACTTAACTGAAAATTACGAGTTGTCTAAATAACAGCAACTCATTGATGAAACAAACGTTTCAATTGCACAGTTAATCCAATCGAGCCAACTTTCAGCAAAGCGTAAATTTGCGGGTAGATTTTTATTTTTGCACCGCTTGTCAGTGGGCAGCTTTGGCAATTCGGTGGAAATCGATGCTCGAACGCTATTCATTAATGCGGGCCATTCGCGGGATTTTGGAGATAAATACATTATTATGCTCATGATGAAAAGTTTACTGTCGTAAGGTTACGCTGACATAAAAAAGATGTATAGGTAACTTCTAACCTAATACCTAACTAAAAGCAGTTACCCGAGACGCAGCTCGCCAAAAGGTAACCCAAGTAGCAAAAAAAAAACCCAAGTAGCAAAAAAAAACCCAAGTAGCCAAAAAATAACCCAAGTAGCCAAAAAATAACCCAAGTAGCCAAAAATAATCCATGTAGTAGCCAAAAGTAACTGAAGTAGGTAGTAAAAAAACGGTCAAGTGCAAGTCGGACTCGCCCACCGAGGGTTCCGTACTTTATACCGCTGGTTTACCTCGTGGATTCATTACGTACTTAAAATAAACACTTCAAGCTCAATGGAAAATCTACTTAAGTAAATGCAAATTTTCCATGCATTAGATTTTTTCTATATAAAACGACTTAGGAGGCTGTAGTATTCTCATTTAAATTGAAGTTGAATATCTTGGAAACTACTTGTCCTATTTCCACTAAACATAACTAAGAACCATATCGACAGACAAGTCTGTCGACAAAAAAACTGCACTCAAACTCGTCCATCCGTTTGGGAGCTACGATGCCACAAACAAACACACGGATGTATAAATACATAGATACACATCGCTGGCTCAATATTCTTTTTTTTTTTTTATTTATTTTCCAAAAAAAGGTGTACATAACTGCATGCAACTGTAATTAACTCGCCAAACTGCTAAGACAGTTTGTTGGCGAGATCGCGCTCATCTACATTATTTTTAGTTATATGCACCTAGCACTACATAATATTTACCTTATAATTATATTAACAGGTTAACCTTAAGCTACAGCCACGGAAGCAAGAATACATTTGGAAAATCTGCCCTAGGGCAGTTTTTACAAAAATATCCTTTTTAAACTATTTTTGACAACATTTCTGATACACTCCTTTTCATCCCTTAACCAATCAATTTCATTATATATCTTTGGAACCAAATACTTATTTATTCTTCTACCATAATAATTGTTTGTAAAATGTGGAACAAATTTTCTTAATCTCACGTTCCTTGTATTATATTTATTCTGCTTAAGCACTTTATATTCTCTTTTATAATAATTTTCTAGGGCTATTAAGTACTGCACTCTTAGATGTATAGGTAGTATTTTACAGACTTTAAACAGCTCGTCATAATTTCCTTTACATTTATCTTTAGCTCTTTTATTCACTAGGTATTTCATAAATCGTATTTGTAATTTTTTTATTTCCTTTAATTAGGTTTGGAAAGTTCTGCCATATATACGCTGAGGCCGTAATTGATCAATGAGTCCGCCAGTGCGTAGTAAACAACAAGCATGGTTTTTTTACTAATAACTGTATTTAGGTGGTAAAATTTACTCAAAACTGATCGGAGTTTAGTGCTGACCGCGATGACATGCGCTTTCCAGTTAAAATTTGTATCTACATGAAGACCCAAATATTTATATTATGTATCTACATATTCCAGCCGCTCACAGATACAGTTACATTTACGGCGATGCAAGCACTCGCCCATAAATAATAAATAAATATGGGACAACCTCACACTAATCGATCTAGTCCCAAAGCTCAAGAAGGCTTGTGTTATGGGTACCTGACGACGATATACATACTTATATAGATAAATATATACTTAAATACACAAACCATGACCCAAGCACAAATATTCGAGTTCATCACACAAATATTTGCCCTGACCGGGATTCGAACCCGGGACCGCCGGCTCGGTAGGCAAGCGCTTACAAACTGTTCTATGCTTGACTTTTCACGAGTGAGTTTAATTTAAATTACCCTGAAAAGTCACATAGAACCCTGTAATATTGGGCCAGCGACCTGATAAACTTATAACACCCTCTTTCGTCAGGGGTTAAAAATGTTGGTAAATACATCCTAAGTTGGACAGTGAATGGCTCCCACACAAATTCCCGACAAAAACGCCGGTCAGCATTTGAATTTATAGGGAAATGTTTAAATTATTGCCCAGTTTTATGGATTAATGCCCGCAAATTTACTTTGTGGCCTTTCACTTGTTTTATGGGCGCTGGATTGGAAACAATGACGGTGGAATAAATTTTGTTTTGGGAAATTTTCGGGAGTTTTATAATTGAATTGCGTATAGAAAGGTGTTAGAAAGGAAATATAACGAAATAAGGTGATTATATAAAATATTTTAGACACGATATTTTGCTCAATGGAGACAACCTTTTATTTTTAAAATTAAGCAAATAACACTGCATTGATGGTTAAAAAAATATGGAAAATTTGTAGGAACATTTTCAGCGAGACTTATTATAATATTTTGAATGTTAATCATTTTAGTGTTCCTTTATTTTAACACACTCTTTGCCTTTACTCTTTCGATTGGCATGATAAAAATACAGGATCTTTTTTTGTTACTTTCGGTTGTTTTTATTCCCAGATGAGGTAATTTTAAAAATACTAGGTCGATGCAGAGATTGCAGAGTCAGCCACCGGCTAAGCTTGCACCATAGATTGGAGCGGAGTTGTGCTATCTTCGATTTGTATAACGCAGTAGCTACAAAATAAACTACAACAGAAAGTTGAAAGAAATAATAATTTAGGTATTTAGAAAAGTTTATGGAAAATATTAATATAGAAATTCATTTTTGATGATGATTTAAATTGACTGGCGTTCAGATAGCTCTACCAAACGATTCAGCTCTGTGCGATTTTCAGCCAATTTCTTCTTTTCGTTGATTTTTTTGACTCGTGCGAAAGGAAATCCAGGCTCGAAGAATAAACCATTGATGTTTCGGACTCTGGAAAGCGCAACATAAGACATGCCTAATGCAAATTCAGTGTCTCCAATGTTTACAACTGCTTGATCTAGAGTTAAGCCTTGAGAACGGTGAATGCTTATTGCATATGCAATCTGTATGGGAAATTGCTTCTTTGAGAACGTTGTTGAGCCTTTCCTGAATGAAACTGTCACTGGTGGTATTGGATATGTTGCAGTTCTGGAGTTGCGGACCTGAATATGATGCAAATTCCACCATAATGCAAATTGGAAAATCGTCACTGAAACGGTTGTCTTCGCGGTGATTGTACACAATGTCTACAACTTTACCAATTGTTCCATTGCACAAACCCGCAGCAGTGAATACATTTTGCCTTAGTATGACTTGGGCCCCTTCACACAAATACAGCTCAGATGCTAATCCTCTAGCGTCATCAGAAGATGCTGTTGCAGCCCTTGGGTCGTTGTGGATGGCGTTGATTCGAACAACAGGGTGGCCGACGTTCCTCAACTTATCAAGATTGAACGACTCGATTTCTTTGTTTGTTGAAATCAATCGAATTACATCTCGTGTTGAGGATACTGAAGCTTGATGCTTTGAGATGAATCTGGTTTCGATCAACTTGTAGTCAGCAACTGTGACCTCACCTACCGCCAATCTCTGCAAACAATCCCTGAATTGCTTCTGATCTTCACCCACTTGCCTCATGATTTGTTTCAACACAAAAACTTTTTTGATGTTACGATAAGCAATTTGGCCTTGTACTGCGACTGTGTTTGAGCTCCGAGGAGTGCCATATAGGGGAACGTCACCGACAGGTTGAATAGAATAGAATGGAATAGAATATTCTTTATTGCACACCTCAACAGGAAACAAACAAAATCAGATTACAATAACATTCAATAGAGGTAAACAACAGGCGGCCTTATCGCTAAAGAGCGATCTCTTCCAGACAACCTTTGGGTAGTGAAATTAAATAAAAACGTCAGAAATGAGTAGGCGATGCAAAAGTAATCATGGATTCTGTGGAAAAAAAAACTACTAAAATAATACATAAATAAACGTACATAAAATACCAAAAAAAAATATATATATGCACAAATAAACCTACTTAAACATACATAACATAGGCATATACATATAAAATAATATTAGTAACGAACCACACTTCATGTCGGTCACAATACCAAAAAATTAAAGAAGGGACAAATAATGTTCTTTAAGGAGTGTTTTAAAATTGGCAGCGGATTGGCTACGTTTTAAGTCTACAGGCAGAGAGTTATACAACAAAGTAGCCTGGAAAGTAAAAGAGCTGTTGTAGAATTCAGAGGAGGAAGAGGGGACAGCCAGAAGCAAATTTTGAAGTTGATTGAAATCGCCAAAGAAAACAACAATGTATCCACCCATGGTCTTGCTTGCCGCAGCCGATAAAATATATTTGCCTTTGTACTCGTTTGCCGGCTTTTGGCTGTAAGTTAACTTAATTCTCTTTTCGTCAGTGTGTAGTCTAGTGGTCTAGGTATGTTAATTCATGAGGAAAATAAGAATCAGTCAAATACATACGTAAATATTCGCTTTCGGAATAGTCAAAACTTACATGTTACACTAATTGTCACCTTTGATATTGAAGCTTGTCTATGAAAAAGTTGCGCGCGCTTTTCACTTACAAAGTCCATTCGAGTCGATCCATGGGAGCTTTTTGTTTTTTATCATAACTTTTTAATTAAGAACAATTTCAAAATTTTCTCTTCGTCACGAGCTAGCGAAATTTAATTTGTGCATTTTAAAACAAAAATTTCCAAAATCGGTTGAGAACTCGCTGAGATCTGCGCATTGTTACAAAGTCCATTCGAGTCGATCCATGGGAGCTTCGCTCGCTTCGCTCGCTTCGCTCGCTCCGCTCCAATAAAATATTTCAGGTACTTCCCCTCCATATGGCACAGCCGTGGGACACCCTGGAGAACGATGAAAATGATTTGGAATATTGAATATTTATTGTGTTTATGACATAAGAAAATGCATATAAAAATTGACTAATTTATGGTATAATTTAAAACTGGGTAGATCTTATTTTAAAGTGCAATACTGTGATCTGTTCAAGTCATTCTTTTGGGCCAATTTTGTTTAAAAAAAGAAGAATTTAATAGCACCTAAAACATTTCCCTTTTATAGCTTAATATTTCTCTAACCATCGTAGTAAAAAAAAGGAAAGACCTGTTTATATTATGACTATTGTACTTGTGTTTCATTTGTAAGCTTGATGTACAATAAAGCATTTTGTATTATATTGTACTCTACAGCATGGATGGTCGTGTAAGAGTATCTTCAAGCAACGCACTTGTGACTCCTCTGGTGTTGCAGGTGTCTATGGGTGACGGTAATCGCTTTCCATCAGGCGATACGTTTGCTCGTTTGCCTATGACCTAAAAATAAAATGAAAAATACTCCGTTTATTGTGTGATATAGAGAAGGCATAAGCCTAGATTACAAAGTTGCTCAGATAGTGCGTAAAAATTGGTTTTACTCGGAAAGGCGTTCCACTCACGCTATAAATCTTGCCTTCATTTTATCTTGTCAGCACAAACGCGGTACAAACTATTAATAGAAAATAAGTAAAGAAAAGAATATGGGAATCTAGGTTGTAACACGCTTAGGTATATTTATTTAAACTTGGTTGACGCAGTTTGTACTGCATATTGAGCCAGCGGTCCTGGGTTCGGCTCCCGGCCAGGGCAAATATTTGTGTGATGAATTCGAATATTGATTCGACGTATTTAGGTTTATTTTTAAAAACACACGCACACGTTGACGCTGTTGAATTATAAAAATAGTAGTTTTTTTTTTGCTAAAAGTGAAATGGCAGCTTATTATCACACTAATATTATAAAGGGGAAAATTTGTGCGTGTTTGTGTGTTTACGTGTATGTTTGGTACTTCTTCACGCTCAAACGGCTGAACCAATTTGATAAATTTTGGTATGAAGGTAGCTGAATCCCTGGATTAACACATTAGGCTACTTTTTATCCCGGAAAATACAGTGTTCCAGTGGGATGAGCGCGTAACACCGCACGGCCCAGCTGGTTTTATTCTAAAACCTTTTGCGATTGTAAATGTTAGGCATCTTTCTTACAAAAGAAGTAAGTACACAGATTATGATCGATTTTTGCAATTACAGTCAATGTATTTAGATTAATTGTAAGATTGCTTGTTTAAAATGTTATATTAAGGTTATCAAGTTGGAACAGTATCCTTCTCACCGTGTATGTACCAATCTCAACAACATTCTTGCATAGTACAGGTTAAAACAGCTTTGTTACTTTAAAATACCAAAACCCTTAATAAGGCAGTGGTCATATATTTACCACTTAGTTCTGGAGGACACAGATTAAAAAATATTTGACTTCTACGACATTTGGTTAGGTTTATGAACGCATACATAATCTGTCAATCAGAAAAAAAATACGTTGGCAACACTGCAGAGTGTCAAAACGTAAGTCTGTGGCTGCTTATCAGGAAATTTGAAAATCGAACAATTTTGTGGTATATTATAAATACTTGTTGCTAACTTGTTCAAGCAAGATTCTGGTAAGTGACTTTTGTTATTTATTCGTAGTAATACAGTATATTATCAAGTTATTTTCGTGGTAACCATTTCAAGTATCTATTCGCACCGTTTGGAAAGGCAGTTCAAAGTTGGTGGTAAATATTTTACCATCGCCTGGTACCGTCATAAAAAGACGGATCGATTGTAAAATTTTATTTTTTATTTTGTTGTTTTTAGTGAGAATGTCTAAAAAAAGAGGCTCACCGATAAGAACATCGAAGATATACTTGAAAATGATCTTTCCAGTCTCGAAAGTGACTCAGATGATGACATGGAATATATTTATAATTTCGTTTACGATCATGATTTCGATAGTCAAGTTTTACGAGGTTTATCAAAAATTCAGAATTCAGAAGTTGATGAAGAACATTGTGATGATTCTGATAACTTTATAGAGTCAAATAATATGCCAACACCTTCGCAAAGTGCTAATACAGAATGTGACGAGGCCCTCAATCAGTCTTCAGATGATATTGTGGAATTGGTTAACTACGTAACCATGGAAATTGAAGAAATTCCAAGACCTCATTCTCCTTTTAACGAAGGTTTGATCCCAGTGGCCTCATCTAGCCCTTTATGTACGACTCAGCCTCAGCTCCGTGAAGAAATGCCACGAGTTATTGTCGTAGAAAATGAAGTCACAAATGTCTCGACTAGTTCGCTTTCAGTTTCAACGCAGGCACACTCAATCATTAGCACGCACAGTCCTGTCACTAATCAAAATAGACCTGAAGACCTGCGTAGGTTTCATCAAATACAACCAGCTGAAGAATGGTCGTCAGATTTACCAGCACATCATATACCCAAGTTTGATAGACCGATGGCTTTCAAAAATCGTTTGACACTAACTCGCAAAACACAGCCTGTTACTTACTTTGACCATTTTTTTCCTGAAGATGTCTGCGAGCTTATAGTGCAACAAACAAACATTTATGCCATTCAACAGAATACGTTGCATTGGGTTCCTACAAATACCATTGAAATACGTGCGTTTCTCGGTGTTTTAATATTGATGGGACTAAATCCACTGCCTGATTGCAACTTGTATTGGTCTTCAGATACATTTTACAGAAACGCCGATATATCTGAAGTTTTCACATGTAAAAGATTAAAAAAACTCATAGAAAATATTCATTTAAATGACAACAGTCAAGAACCAGATCGACTGTCGCTAGATTATGACAAATTATATAAAATTCGTCCAATGATTCAGGCGTTAAATACAGTGTTTCAAAATAATAGCACACAATCGAGTAATTAGTCTGTGGATGAATGCATGGTTAAATTTAAGGGAAAAAGCACTTTAAAACAGTACATGCCACAAAAGCCAATCAAAAGAGGATATAAAGTTTGGGCCCGTTGTGATGCTGCGACAGGGTATATATATAGATTCGATATTTATATAGGTAAAGACGACGCAACCGCATCTACTGAAGACGGCTTAGGCTATAATGTAGTAATGAAACTATGTGAAGGCGTTCCACCAAACACGCTAGTAGCTTTTGACAATTTTTTTACTGGCTTTCCACTAATGCTGGATTTGCTGAGAAAAAAAGGAATATATGCTGTAGGTACAGTACGGCTTAGTCGTAAAGGTCTGCCAAGCAGTCTCATGCCCAAAAATAAAACAAAAAAGGAAAAACTTGCTCGTCATGAATTTACGTATCAGAGCAAGTCTCCAGTATCTATCGTACAATGGATGGACACGCAGTTGGTGAATGTTCTTACTACGGCACATAATCCCAAATCGTTGTCTACGGTCAAGAGAACACAAAAAGATGGAACCAAGAAAGCGGTGCCCATACCAACAGCGATTGCCGATTATACCATTAATATGGGTGGAGTCGATCATTTTGACCATTTTCGTTCCTCGTATGCCATTGGCCGCAAATCAAGACGCACTTGGATGAGATTATTTTATTTTATGTTCAACGCTGCGGTTATTAACTCTTACCTAACCTACCTACAAATACACAAGCAAGAGGTACACTCACACCGGGACTACAGACTTCGATTAGGTCGTGGTCTGATTAATGGATTCACAACCAAGAAGAAACAGACAGCAGCTGTTTATATAAACAAAAAAGGAGGAGTATTTGGAGTACCGGATGAAATCCGCCTTAATGCATCACGGCACTATCCAGAGGACCAAAAAAAATTCTCAAGATGCCGTTTCTGCAGCGCGAAAAAACAACAAAAACGATCACGGATACGTTGTGACGTGTGCAAAGTGGCTTTATGTGCCACGCCGTGCTTTAAAAGCTTTCATTGTGCATCCACAGACGATATGTCCACACATCACCAGTCTGGGGATAGTATTGCCTCGAGCAGCTCGATGGGGCGGCGGTAAAATAGTTACCACTTCCTACATACCGTTATGAGGCAATGGTCATATAGTTACCACCCTGTTTTCCAGCTAAATGGGTTTTCTGAAAAAAAATTCTTTGTTACTATATTGATTATAGCTACAATAAAAGTCTAAAACAGTTATTTAATTTGTTTTTTTCTGAAATTAATACCTCTGCCCTATTAAGGGTTAAGAAAAACACTGTTAAAATCAAAGCTAAGGGATTTCCTTCTCAATAACATGCTGTCAGCAGGTTGAAAGAACTCATCCTACCCTATATTACAATCGGACATCTCACCTGTGAAAGTTGTTGTCGAGAAAGAGATACCTCTGCATTGTCTATTCTGTTGATAAGATACGCTATATAAGTTGTTTTATTAAAATTGAGCGCGTCTCGGCAAAAAACGTTATTGTTTGGCGAGTAATTACTTAAATTTGTATTTTATGTATGTTTTTGTTGTAAATAAATAAAAAAAAAAAAATTGATAGAAATTACTAACCCAGTGAATAAAGGGGTTTTACCTTACAAACGGTCCGGTCGTTCTGTAGGTCAACATCCGGTAGGTTACCCTCAGTTGTTAAATCTCTATTCACCGAACTATATCTGCAACTTAATCTAGAAAGAAGTTATACGATAAACGTTCCTATGTCTAGATATACGTCAATCAAAAACTCTTCAAATACTTTTTGCAGTTAAGACTGGTTATTTTAAATCGTCAATCGAAGTATCAATAATACTTGTGAATACTTTGTAAACTCATATTATGAAGTGAGTGGATGAAGTCTTTGAAATAAATCTAGTAGTGATGGCCTGGCTAGTTCATTGGCTCTGGTTAACTAATTGCCAATATCTGCATACGTCTAAATCATCCCCAAAATGGTGGAAAAGTGTTATTCCGGTGTTCGAAATTCGTATCGTGTCGTCCCGCTTATTCAAATATTGTTTGACGTGAGATCGAAAGGGATGGCGCGGTAGTAACATCAAATTTCGATCTTCGGAGTAGCCCTCGAGGCTCGCCGTCATGAATCTGCCCCGCTATTGCACCTAAAGTCTAACCCAAAAATGTAAATTACGAAATATTTACACCAGAACATAATACTTAAGGTGGGTTAAGACTATCACCGCACCGGGAGAAAACTGCCACTAACTAAGTAACTATTTTGGCTAAGTGACTCAATCAGGATCTTCGCCTCCGAAACAAGAGCACGCCACTTTGTCCTGATCCTGCGCAGTTTTTCGCCAGTTTTCGACTGATGGAGACTGCCGCAGTCCGATATATAACTAACTGTTGGTCTTACCCCATTAGACAATAAACTATGCTAGTCTCCTTACCTTATGTCATGAGTATTGAGCTGTATGCGTATCGTAAGGTGTCAGTCGGTCACCGAGCACCAATGCTGAAGTGAACCTAAGGCTGCGCTTCTACCAGAGATGTGCGGGGATGCGTAGCGAGGGATGTGTTTGTAAAGAATCAATGGAATAACTTCATCTACGAATCCTCGCTCAGCGCAGCTGATTCTATTACTTAAGAAAAACACCCCTCGCTACGCATCCTTGCACATCTCTGGTGGAAACGTAGCCTAAAAGGCAAATTTCTTGTTTTGTCAAAATCGTTAACTGGTCTATTAAAGTGGATCCTCTGTATTAGTTGCTCTATGGTGTAATTTCCTCAACAATTTAGATGCACCGATGCTTGCTGCGCTAGTTACATGATGGCCATGATTAATCAATGTTAATAATCTAGCTTATTACAATATTACAGTGTTATTAAATATAATATACTTGTATTAAACCATTGATACTATTGATACTAAAATTTTTAATGCGTTACTTGGTGATAGAGACTGGGAATCGAACCCGGTACCTCTGGATTTCCGGTCCAGCGCGCTAACGTTCCGCCACCCTTACTCCCAACCCAAACAACCTTTCGAATTTTTCCTTATGCTCTGTGTCGATCTTTGGATTGTTTATTTGAAAGAATTTACACCTTAGCGACCTCTGTGTGCATACTTTAATATCCACATCTTACACATCTTATCGCACTGTGGCCGAGAACGAGCAAGGAAATGTATATATATATATATATACTTGTAGCTACTTTTGCAATATAGGCAGTAAATGTAATTGGTTTGGCATTAAACTTAAAGCCCTTATTATATGTATGTATTGCTCATTACGTTATATCATCCAAAAATGACAACTCATTTCACATAAGGTCAAATAAAAAATATATGAACCGCCAATAAAAACCTAAACTTTAAGCCAGAATTTGGAATTCTTAGCTTCAATATTGGTTTAGTTAGATTCCGTCACTTAGTCAAATGAGAGCTAAATATCCTCTCGAATTGCTGTGCCCTTGCAGGGCGTCACATGTACCAATACCTATCTATAATATAGATGGAACAGTAGGTATAAAAAATGTAAATATATAAGTAGGTATAATTAAGGTAGGGGAAAATGCGATAAGTATCTTTGGAGCCTAGGACACCTACTATTTTGTTCAACAGTGTTAAGAATCATGTTAACCGAAAATCTGCACTGAAATCCGTTCACATGTTTGAGAGCTACGATTCAAAAGACAGACACACAGAAATTTGTAAACGTGTTAATCCTAGGCATGCAATTAATCATGCATCTAAAAAATAAAAAAGACTAACCGAACCTAACTTACAAAGATATTAATTTTATGTAAATTAATAATCTGGCATTTATTCCCTTAGGTTCACTATTATCTTGTAGAAACTTTTTTGACATATATTTGTTTTGCATAACGATACTTGGCAGAAGTAACGTTTGGCAGAAACATCTTACGCAGAGTATGCTTTGGCATAAATCATTTCGCAGATTTTTATAATACCGAATCTTATATTGGCAATATTGGCATAATGTTGATGAGCATAACAGTCTTCTAAACGAATAGTACTTCCGCAGATAATTTTTTTGCATAATATTTTAGGCTGCATAAAGTTGTCAAGCCGAATACCATTTGATTCCAAGATAGACTTCATTGTCTTATCTTGTTGTACAGGACATATGCGGAATACCTAACCTAATCCAAGTCGGACCTGCCCTAAGGTGCAATCAGTACCTAATTTATGCATTACAAATTGTTGTGATTACACATTTTGTCCATGGAGTGGTATGGTAGCCGGCCGATGCCGCGCGGCTCGCTCGCTCGTTAGGGTCTCAGTTCAACCTAACACTCCTCCTCGCTTCGCTCGTCGTCGTACCTAACCTGATCCAAGTCGGACCTGCCCTAAGGTGCAATCAGTACCTAATTTATGCATTACAAATTGTTGTGATTACACATTTTGTCCATGGAGTGGTATGGTAGCCGGCCGATGCCGCGCGGCTCGCTCGCTCGTTAGGGTCTCAGTTCAACCTAACACTCCTCCTCGCTTCGCTCGTCGTCGTACCTAACCTAATCCAAGTCGGACCTGCCCTAAGGTGCAATCAGGATCTAATTTATGCATTACAATTGTTGTGATTAAAAATTTAGTAGCAGTTGCCCCGCGGCGGCAAGATACCTAACACTGCTCCTCGAACCGCTCGTCGTCGTACCTAACGGTACTTTCTACTACGTAAAGTTTACTTAACGCACTTTTCTGCTAGTAGAAAACAATTATGCTATTGTAATCGTATGCTATAGGATTATTATGGTACATACAATTATGCTAAACCAAAGTCGGCCAAAGAGATATTCTACAAAACAATGTGCTGCAAAATGTGTCGTATTGGAGGTAGTAGTAATGCCAACTATACCTTTATGCCATCTTACCATTCGACCGAAAGTGTTTCTGCGAAACCTGTTATGCGAAGTGTATTTCTGACCAATATTATTCTGCCAGATGAGGGTAACCCATTCCCTTACGCATCAATGTAATGTCAAGTTATTATTTTAGCTGCCAGGAAAATAATAACATTAATAACCCTTAAACTTATAACTGCCCTTTTTTCAACGCGGGTTCAAAATATTCTATTCCACCATATTTTTAACGTTTACTTTGTTTACAGGAGACGGCCCTGTTTGCAGAGTTCTCGATCAGGGAGACCATGATATACTTCGGCTGGATCGCTGGCATGACGACGATCGAGGTCGACGAGCGAGTTGACTTCTTGCTGACGCTGTTGCAGCTGCCACATCCCACCAAGTGAGTAGATACTTCATCATAAACACCCACTATATACCATTGCTGGTCACAGGGTTCGCCCAAAGGACATCCCCAAAACTGATCTCCCGCCACCTGCAGACTGAAAACAATTGCCAGTGAATCCTGTGACATTTTAGTAAGTCTAACTGTAATAACAGTCTGGCAATTTTATCCAATGCATCCTTCCCTTCCTTAACCTTAACCGTCTGGTGACCTCATCAGTCCATCTTGTGCAAGCCTACCCACGCCGCTTTTTCGTTGCTGGTGCGAGATTGCCATGCTATTGGTCTTGAAAATGGCGCTGTTTGGAGAATTCTCGATCAGGGAGACCAAAGTCTAATTCGATGTGATCGCTGGCATGACGAGCGAGATCGACGAGCGAGTTGACTTCCTGCTGACGCTGCTGCACCTGCTACATTCCATGAAGTGAGTAGATGCTTCATCATAATCATTATACTATTGCTAGTCACAGGGTTCCAAAGAACATCCCTTATACTGTTCTTGCGCCGTCCGCATCCAGCAAACTCTATCGACCTTCACCGTCTGGTGACCTCATCATTTCATCTTGTGCAAGCCTGCCCACGTCGCCTCTTCATCGCCGGTGCGTGGTTGTTACGCACACGTACTTGAAAATGGCGCTGTTCGTAGAATTCTCGATCAGGGAGACCATGATCTACTTCGGTTAGATCGCTCTGGCATGACCACGAGCGAGGTCGATGAGCGAGTTGAATTCCTGCTGCAGCCATATCTAACCAAGTGAGTGGCTTCATCATCAGATAAAAGATCTCCACTTCTGGAGGATCGGTCGTGCATCCAGCGGACTTCAGCGACCTTCACCAGGTCACTTAGTCCTCCTTGTGAAAGGGGAGGCAGAAGAATTAGTGGCAGCAATAGCAACCTTCGGTTTTACAATTCTTAGAACTATGTCGGTTAAGATGGTTCTCTTCTACGGATCTCCTCATCCCTGATTCGATCTCGCACAGGAATAGCATAGCTTTTTTCATTGCTCTCAGGGTAACTTTGAGCCTTATAAGGATCATCACAAGAGACCTGTATAGCACGTGAAAAAATTACAAAGGCTTAACGTAAAGGTTTTGTAAAAGGTCTAACTTGTCTTTCCGTCGGTAAAGCAGTCCCGATGAAACTCTGCAACGTTTGAGTAGTCTGCTTGACGCTATTAAGTATAGTGCTATCTATCCAATATGTGTTATACTTTTTGAAATCTATCGAAGTGACCATAATTAACCGGATAACCATATCTTGTCTTTCCGTAAAAGAGCTTTCACATACCACCCAATTAACCACAGTAGATATTTGCCAGGATACTGCACTGGTCCATTGGCGTATCTAAAATTATTTTTCAGACGTGGCCTGGGTGGGGGCCTGGCCACGTCTGGATATGGCCTATCGGGCATGGCCTAATGATATGATCCATAAATTTCTATCGGAAACCCAACATCCTGGGGTGGGCAGTAGACCATATTGGGGTGGGCTCGGCTCTCCCAGCTACCCCCTAAATACGCTTATGAACTTTTCGATATGTCCGCGGCTATGTAGTTTGCTGTAGTGTAGTTCAGTTTTTTCTTTAGCCTTAAGGAAGTACAATTTAATTGACACCTCTAACAAAGACAAACGCATGCACAGTATCGACCTTCACCGTGTACTTATTTACGTAATATTACTGCACTTTGTCACCTTTTTACTATGGAGTGACAACGCAACCAAATACCGCAATAAATCGCTCTCACAGCAGAATCATGGAATTAATGTCTAGCTCAACTTCCCCCGTCCAGAAGGCCTTAACTGATGACTCTTCGCTTTGAACATACTACCTTTGGTTATTAAGTGATACGCCAAACCAATCCAATCTGATCCAATCCGATTGCCGTCAGAGCTAATTTGAGGTAATGTGATTGGCTAGTCGTGTCAATCGGTATTAACCGATAGAGGATGTGTTACAATTTACAGCTTACTGTGTTTCACGCATTTGCGTTTAATGGAGCTTATAGCCCACCAGGTTGTTTTTCAATGCACACAACACAAAAAACAAGTGTAAATGGCGGACTTAATGCCTTAAGGCTCCTTGTTCGTTCAAAAATGCTGATTGTTTTAGTCATTTTTCTCTATGATTAAAAATGCTTCTTAACATATTATCAATGTTACTACTTAGATCAGGGTTATTGAGATTTATTGGTATATATATTTGAAGCCTAAAGTTTTCATTGATAATTTTTGTTTCAAAAACTACTTGAAATTGACAAAATTCACCCAGAGACTGTTTTTTTTTTCAACTTATTTATGTGAACTAACAATTTATGTTAAAGGTAGTATTCGCTTAAAATGTCGCTTAAAATTATCAATATATTTGTCATAATATGAAAAAAAATTAAAAGTAGCAAGCCTCTTAAGGAATTCTCTTTCAGTGAACCACTGGGTTAAACAGAAATATGTAGTATTATAGAAATGTAATATTATTGTGGCAATCTTAAAATATCTCCTACAAAGTGTTTTTTTCCAATCTCAGGCAAGTGAAGACCCTGTCTGGAGGCCAGAAGCGAAGAGTGTCGCTGGCTGCTGCTCTCATTCACGAACCTGAGTTGGTAATCTTGGACGAGCCTACGGCTGGAGTGGACCCAGTGTTGAGACAAAGGTAAGGTGCAAATTGACAAAGAATGTAAACTGTAAAACTGTTGTCTGAATTGATTTGCTTCAGCATTTCTAATGCGAACCGCTAAGGAATGGAACTCGCTCCCATCGCGTGTATTTCCAAGAAAGTATAATTTAGGTATCTTCAAGGTAAGAGTGAATAGGCTATTACTGAACCGGTGAGCTACATCCTCGACCCCGTAGTCACTTTCCATCAGGTGATACTGAGGTCAATCACGGGTCAGTTTGCGAATAAAAAAAAACTACAGCTCTGTTTTTTTTTGTTTTTTTTCGAGTCTTACTAAACTTGTAAGCTTTTTGTAAATAAAAATATAACTGGTGGCTCTGAGACTTGTAGACCTCGCGAGTTTGTTTTGAAATTTGTTATTATGTAGGGTTCCGGACCCAAAGGGTAAAAAACGGGACCCTATTACTAAGACCGTCCATCTGTCTGCCACCAGGCTGTATCTCATGAACGGTGATAGCTAAACAGTTGAAACTTTCAAAGATGATGTATTTCTGTTGCCGCTATAAAAACAAATACTAAAAACAAAATAGAATAAATATTTAACTTGGGCTCCCATACAGCAAACGTGACCTGTTGCGTTAGCTTTGCACCTCAATTATATCTAGTGCCATACATATCAAGTCAACTTGTGGCACGGAACCTTTCGTGCGCGAGTGAGACTCGCAATTATTGGCCAATTTTTTATTTACGTTTTCAACCTCTATATATCTTCTACGGTTTGAAAAAAATCGAAAAATCTACGCGACAAAAAATTACATTTAATCATTGAACCTGCTCACTGAATTTGACGAGGATTGGTTGAATGTGGCCTGTAGGTGAGAACAGCTGCATATCAGGACAAACATCCAAACATCCGAAAGATTTTTGGGCTAAAAATAACCTCTGACGAAGCCGCTTTAATTGCTCGTATTGCGTGTATTGTAAGTTTTTTGTGAAGAAGATTCATCTTCCATAAAAAAATAACTCACCACTAATATTTACTCAGAATTTACTAACAGCGAAGTAACTTAAAAGTTCTTTTAAAATTCAAATTCTTTCCCTAGTTTAAAATTTAAATAGTGGCTACTGCATAAATTTGCAGATCCACAGGATCTCATAAAACGTTTTAAGGATCACTTGTCGAGTTCAGTTCGTAGTCGTATCCTTGGTAATGGGTTATTTTTTTATTGGTTGGACGAGCGAAGCGAGCGAAGCTTATCCGTTTCTGATTGACCCAAAATTCTTCTGTATCTCCGAATGTTCGGATTTTTTTTATAGCTGTTCTCACCTAGAGGTCACATTTATTTACGGATTCTCATGACATTTTGTGTTAGGTTCCATACGTTTAAAAAAGATTTTTGTTGAGTCAGTATTTCGAAATTGAAGTAAAATGTTATTATGGGGGGTGAAATCACAAAAAAGGCATTTCAGCCATTTCATTAAATGATTGCACGGTTTACAGCTTTCAGAGACAAAAGAGTAGAAATTAAAAAGTGGCAATATTGTAGTGCCGTCCCTTTCTAATCAATCTAAGAAAACGGGGACGGCACTACAGTATTGCCACTTTTTAAGTTCTACTCGTTTTGGTCAGACTGTAGTAGTAGTTGTTGTTGGTCTCCTTCTAAATCCCTAACAACGTTACGATACTAATGTCATATAAAATTAGGATATGTAATCGTTAGAAGAAATCAGTATTAAATAAAATAAACAAATAAATAAATAAATAAATCAGACAACCTCACACAAATCGATCTAGTCCGAAATTAAGCTCAAGAAGGCTTGTGTTATGGGTACTAGGCGACGATATACATACATATATAGATAAATATATACTTAAATACACACAACAACTATGACCCAAGCACAAATATTCGAGTTCATCACACAAATATTTGCCCTGGCTGGGATTCAAACCCGGGACCGCCGGCTCAGTAGGCAAGTTCTTACAAACTGAGCCAACCGCGTCGTCAGTTAGTACATAAACTATTAGAGTAAATAAGTATTAGGACATTTAAAATTAAGACAAACATTATTAGGGCATATGCATTAAGGGCAGTGTAACGATATTATTGACAGATAGGTAGATAGATATAAATGATCATTAGAATAATCTCCTATTCTAACTAATCGTTTTTTTTTTCAGTATCTGGGACCACTTAGTGGAGATCACCAAAGGTGGCAGGACCACGGTGATCATTACCACTCATTACATCGACGAGACCAAACAGGCCAATATTGTAAGTATATTGTCAAATTGTTATAAGTTACTATTTAAATTGCAATTTCCCCGCTACCTTCCAAATATCAGACTGTTTTTGAAGTACTATAACTATTTAAATTTTATGGTAAAAAAGAGCGTGTTTTTTTAAATTTAAAGTTATAAAATACAATTGTCAATTTGAGAAATTGTCGCCATTTTAAGAGGAAGACTGGATTTCTGTTATACAGGGAGCGGAAGACATTATTCGGTTCCATACAAATATCGGTAATCAATTTCGGTGTTTAACTTATTACCTACGACACATTTTTATATTTTAGTGGGTTGATTTCAAGGTGCATCAATACCTTAATTATATTTAATAGCATTTGAAAAGAAAACGCGATGTTGGAAAAGTTATTTCAATTCTAATAAATACCGGTATCGATCCTTGCTGTTACAATACAATACAAATCCACTTTATTGCCACTTTATTTGACGACGCGGTTGGCTCAGTTTGTAAGCACTTGCCTACTGAGCCGGTCCTGGGTTCGAATCCCGGCCAGGGCAAATATTTGTGTGATGAACTCGAATATTTGTGCTTGGGTCATTAATGTTATCTAGGTATATAAATGTATTTATATATTATGTATATCGTCGTCTAGTACCAAAATTTTAAGCTATGCTTAGTTTGGGACTAGGTCGATTTGTGTAAGATTGTCCCTTAATATTTCTTTATTTATCATCTATTTATTGCACACCTCAAACACACAGGCATACAAAATATAAGAGAATACAGTAAAAATAAACGAAGGTGCTGCTCTTAATGCCTAAAGTTAATTAAAAATTCTTCTAGATTGGTTTAATGCGCGGCGGACGGTTCCTGGCTGAAGAGGCTCCCAATGAATTGCTAAGACGATACCAAGCTGATAATCTTGAGGACGTGTTCCTGAAGCTGGCAGTTATGCAGAACAAGGGCAAGCGACGTCGTTCCAGCATCTTAGCCGATATCGTGGAGAAGGTGGAAATACCTTCATTACCTGTAAGTATAATTTATTTATTGAAGGAATGCAGAGGTCCCGTGGTGTTGACCGCTCATGCCACAGGAACAGGAATAAAAAGTATCATGTTAATCCAGGGTGTCAGCTACTTCCATACCAAATTTCATCGAAATTGGTCATGCCGTTTAAGTGTGAAGAAGTAACAAACATATAAACACACTCACACACTTTCGCCTTTATAATTTTAGTGTGATAGAACGGGGAGTGTTAATAAAGGTAGAGGGGAGATGTATAGAGAAGATTGGCGCAATGATAAGGAAAGTCGACGACCCCGAATGGTATGAAAACAGGCTAGGATGATGATGATGAACGAAGATGAATGGTTATCCACCGTTTTTGTGTGAGGGATGTTCTTAATACCACTATGTGTTACAGAAAGGTAACCTAAATATCCAGAAGACTCCTTACTAATAGAATTAGTCCCATAATAACTTATCTGGTCAATAAAGTTTATAGTTCTGTTAATTTTGAATACTAAAGCTCTGACTTTCACTGACTTAATTTTATTACACGAAAGTACGAAGTTTGACGAACCCTGTCGCTGATTAGATTTTGAATTCTATATGACGAAGCCTGCTTTGTGGATTTAATTTATACTATGTCGTTTAAATTTTACTGTTGAATAAATGATTATTATCTAATTAATGAAGTTAATACGTAAAAATCATTTATCGCAGATGTTCTAGTAACTACCATAAATCTTCGTTTGCTAATATAGATGCCCTTCACGGACGGTACGTCTAGAGACGTAAATTAAGACCCTCGTGATACAGCACCACGTCTGTGGTCGGATATTTTTATCATCGCAAATCTTCCACTCCGTCTACAGCCGAATAGTTACCAAAGTTTTTTTTTTATGTATAGAATAATTTAATGCCTTGTGCTCTTTTTGCCTAGAACTTTTTTGTATAAATTTTACGTGAGCATGTTATTTTCTGAACGGTCCTGTATTCATGAACGTATTAATAATGATGCAAGTTACTGTAAGTTATCTAGTTGATATTTTCTTCCAGGATCCAGCAGTAATCGATCTTGAAGACGACATTGGCGAAATCTCCGGAGAATTCGGTGACAATGTGTCAATGAGCAGCAAAGGTCGTGTTGTGGTGACCCCAGAGCCTAGCCCATTGGATTCTTTGCCACCAGAAGAGAAGCCTCCCATAGGCTGCTTCGAGAGAGTCCAGCCGATGAAGTGGAGGCACATGAAGGCGCTGATGTGGAAAAACTTTTTGAGTTTATTTAGGAACTACAGGTGAGTTTATCAAAGAGAGAGTGAGTGATATAAACAAAAATAAATAATAAATCATAACTTCTCTCCATAGAAAACTGATTTTCACAAATCTAGAATGATTTGAAGATTTTTAGGAACACATTTCTTTTCATACCATATTTATTAATTTTGGGCAAAGGCCGCCATATTTTCTCCACCTGACCCTATTTTCAGTTGGTAATGTAAACGAATAAAAACCCTTTATCATTCCAGTCTCCTCGCCTTCATCGTCGTCCTTCCTCTCTCCCAAATGGTTCTCTTCTGCATCGCCATCGGCCACGACCCCTTCGGGCTCCCCATGTGTGTGGTGAACCACGAATTGGGAGAAAACAGCACCAGCGTGCCCTGTGACTGGGATAAAAAGTGCCCACTCGATCCGGAGACTTATGAATGGAACTTGCAAAGGTTCAGCTGCCAGTATTTGGAGTTCTTTGCGAAGAAACAACCGAACCAAGTGAGTGAAGTTAAGCATATACGGAAGAACAGCGGAAGCTGTGGTGATAAATAGATTTTTCTAGCAGATGAATAACAGATATACCTTTAACCTGCACCCAGGAATGCGTGCCAAGCGCGTCGTCTCATAATATTTTAACAAAAATTAACCGCTGTTAACGAAACGCAGTTTCCCATTTATTACATGACAATAACAGCAATTAGAAAGTAACCTATTTTTAAATTAAAAAAGGAATTTTACAAATCAGCCTTATTATCTTTGAAAACAGTCTGTGACAAAAAACTATTCTTAATAATCTACAGTGTCATTCATTGACCGAACGAGCGAAGACCCTCCGTTTCACCTTAGCTTAATTTTTTTTCGGAAGTCGGCTTTTTTTAACACTCCTGTGAAACAATCACTTCTGTGGCGCGGAGATAATCCCATTAGCGGGTTATACTCCCACACAAAGTCCACCTCACTGGTAGTGATAAACAGCGCAGATACAGTTCAAGTCATGTTTAAAAAAAAAAGATGTCGGTACCACGCCATATTGCGGATTATAGCGGTACTAATTTATTTTACTAGCAACGAAAAATGTTTGTTAACTGACGTTGAAAGTGTGAATGCCACTGATGTAAACAAACAGGAAATACGACTAAATATTCCGTACATTTCAAGTAATTCTATTATAAAGCCAAAACTATCCACAGTGAAGGTCAAGATTTTTTCAATAGGATTTTATATTTATTTCGCAAGAAGAACTAAGGTATGCCAAATCCTTGACAAATCGCTAGTGACGTTTAATAATGCAAATACCTATATGACGTATGCTCATTATTGACATATGAAAGCTGTTTGTAGCGCCACTATCCCTGGGCCGCACCGACACAATGTTAAGCTATATCTTTGCGTGTAAACAGTCTGTTACCAAAAACCATCCTGCCCTACATTCCCATTAATCTTTGTTACCATAATACATTGCTTGTGTATTAAATGTATGAACATTTTTTCTAATGTTTTCCATTGGAACAAATGCACATTAACAAAAGCATTACCGCCCTTTTTTTGCATCGGCTTCGGGTCATTAGCTGTCTGAAGTTAATGTTGTTGCGGATATTATTTCCTTTGTGCGCTGGTTTATTCGCGTTTCGTTAATGATTAAGAAAATACAATGTGCCTATTTGAAAAGAGTTTTTCCTCTGACTAAAACTTTCGTGATACATCTACAAAAATATCTATACTATTATAAAATCCTAAATTTGTATTGAAAATAAATATTCTATGGGGGGAGGTCATGATTTCAGGAAAAATCTCGATAGCGTGATGCAGCCGGATAGTTGTTTTGTATGGACACGCTTCGCCGTGCCAACCTGGCGCCATCTGTTTTCAAAAAAACCGTTGTCCTCGCATCACGCCGAAACGGCTGGATAAAAAGTTACCAATTTTGGTACAGGAATAGCTGAACATCCAAAGATGGTTATAGGATACTTTTTATTATGATTAATATTTATCTCTGAAAACATAAACTCCATGAAATATTTTCCTTACAATGTGTAACCTTATAATGACAGCGTTTGTGATTTTGAATTTAGAACGACGCGACCCCCGCGTGGCTCTTACGTGTACAAAAACTAAAAAGTATGAATTCGACATAATACCTCCTCGCGGCCCACCGGTATTAACAATAAGGTTAAGGTTGTTTGAGGCGTTGAGTTACGGAAACCGTCTTAGTTAGATAGAAAAGATGGCGCCAATTATCGACCAACACAGACGAAAATATGAGTGCAATGTTCGTTGTAAATTGGCTCATGCTAAAAAAAACATACATTTCTTTAAAAACACAATTTACGACAATAGGAACTAATTTATGCTCTTTTATTGAATATGCAATTATATTCTTCTGTAGTTTGTAAGTATTGACCATAAAAAAGCCCGGAGACGCAATAAAAAATGTTAATGAATAAAACAGATTTTTAATGCCATTTTATCGAGTGTAATTGAAATAAAAGTATTTCGAATCAATTTAAGTAAATTAAATACATTTTTAAATATGTTTTACCAACCAACATTTAGAACATTAGGCGCAAATTTTGGTATTGTTTGTGTTTGGCCTAACTTACTAATAAGGTAGCGAAATGTATAATAAACGATAAATATACAATATATTTAGCCACAATTTTGCATCTATGTAGTTTTTTTAATATATCAAATTTATTCAAAGCATTAAATATCAGTAATTCTTTATTTTTAACGGTGTGTTGAGATTTTGTTCTCAATGACCAATTTTCCGCTAGATGGCGTTGTTACTTTGACAAAATCTCCATACTAGCGGCTGCATCGCGCTGTTAAGATTTTTCCTGAGTTAATAACACCAGCTCCATACATGTAAGGTTTTGGATCCATTGATGGGTCTCCTCGACACCAAGGCCAGGATTCACGTACGTCGTTGCGTGCCCGTGACCACGATTCGGCACAAGCTAGGGTCCAGCTGTGATGGGTTAACCTGGACTTCGAGAATTACTACCGAAGTTGTTTAATATTGATCGCATACCTAATAAGCAGCAGTGTATCAGGTATTGAGAGTTGCTGCTCGACAATGTATGCATTTTATATGAAAAACAACCATGATTCGAGACAAGACAAAATTATGAAATTTACAATGTAGAAAGGATTTCACCTAGCCGGGATTTGAACCCAGAACCTACTGAAATAATAACCGTGTTATCTCATGCATTTTCCTTTGCTTCCTTATTCATTATACCACGGATAACAAAACAGTGAGGCCATCACGTATCCGTTCAGTGGTGCTATCGCCATTATTGACGTACGCTCGATTGAGTTAAGTTGGCACCTGAATCTTATGGGGTTACTTAGGACATTATTATGACAGGTCATATTATTATTATATTAGTATTAGTACCATTGTAGACGACAATAATTTATTGTCATCTTAATAGATGTCATTAATATATATGTTCAGGTAGGACTATGAGCTAATTATTTTTCAAGGTGCTTTGAATAGTTATCTACAATAAACAATAAATATTCAAAACGATATATAAACATAAGTCTAGCCTCAATTTAAACTAAACCAAGATGATGTTCACAATGGTAGCACCGAAGGTGCGGAGCGATCTAGAGTAGTCGCCTACCCACTAAATTAAGAAGTAACTTAATGCGAGGCCGTAGGCCGAGCTCTACGAAGCACCGAAGGTGCAGAGCGTCCCAGGGATGCCGCTCACACATTTAAGCTTATATTAAGTGTGTGGGCGGCCTCGCATTAAATTTTTTAAATCTACAATAGACAATAAATATTAAAAACAATCTTTTAAACATACCTAAATCTTGACCCATCTTAATTAAACCAAGATCATGTTCAAAAGTGTAGCACCGAAGGTGCGGAGCGTTATAGGGAAGTCGCCCACCCACTAATATAAGTAGTAACTTAATGCGAGGCCGTAGGCCGAGCTCCACGTAGCACCGAAGGTGCAGAGCGTCCCAGGGAAGCCGCTCACACACTTCAACTTATATTAAGTGGGTGGGCGGTCTCGCATTAAGTTATTTAAATCTACAATAGACAATTAATAATCAAAACGATTTTTTAAACATAAGTCTTGCCTCAATTTTAATTAAACCAAGATCATGTTCACAAGCGTAGCACCGAAGGTGCGGAGCGTCCTAGGGAAGGCGCCAACCCACTAATATAAGTAGTAACTTAACGCGAGGCCGTAGGCCGAGCTTCACGTAGCACCGAAGGTGCAGAGCGTCCCAGGGAAGCCGCTCACACACTTCAACTTATGTTAAGTGGGTGGGCGTCTTCCCTGGGACGCTCCGCACCTTCGGTGCTAAGTTACTTTATAAACCCTTAGTAATTTAATGCGAGGCCGTAGGCCGAGTTCCACGAGCGTCCCAGGAAAGCCGCCAACCCACTTAACATATGTTTGAGTAGCTTAATAGGCGGCTTCCTTGGGACGCTCCGCACCTTCGATGCTACGCGGAGTTCGGCCTGCGGCCTCGCATTGAGTTACTTCAACTTATATTAAGTGGGTGCGGCTTCCT
Organism: Apotomis capreana; assembly: GCA_947623375.1. Lineage (NCBI taxonomy): Eukaryota > Metazoa > Arthropoda > Insecta > Lepidoptera > Tortricidae > Apotomis > Apotomis capreana. The sequence goes on along the minus strand of OX392519.1, from coordinate 5,365,422 downwards.
TGGGACGCTCCGCACCTTCGGTGCTACGCGGAGCTCGGCCTTCGGCCTCGCACTAGGTTACTTCAACTTATATTAAGTGGGTGGGCGGCTTCCTTGAGACGCTCCGCACCTTCGATGCTACGCGGAGTTCGGCCTGCGGCCTCGCATTGAGTTACTTCAACTTATATTAAGTGGGTGCGGCTTCCTTGGGACGCTCCGCACCTTCGGTGCTACGCGGAGCTCGGCCTTCGGCCTCGCACTAGGTTACTTCAACTTATATTAAGTGGGTGGGCGGCTTCCTTGAGACGCTCCGCACCTTCGGTGCTAGGCGGAGCTCGGCCTGCGGCCTCGCATTAAGTTACTTCAACTTATAATAAGTGGGTGGGCGGCTTCCTTGGGACGCTCCGCACCTACGGTGCTACGCGGAGCTCGGCCTTCGGCCTCGCATTAAGTTACTTCAACTTATATTAAGTGGGTGCGGCTTCCTTGGGACGCTCCGCACCTTCGGTGCTACGCGGAGCTCGGCCTTTGGCCTCGCAATAGGTTTCTTCAACTTATATTGAGTGGGTGGGCGAATTCCTTGAGACGCTCCGCACCTTCGGTGCTAAGCGGAGCTCGGCCTTCGGCCTCGCATTAAGTTACTTCCACTTATAATAAGTGGGTGGGCGGCTTCCTTGGGACGCTCCGCACCTACGGTGCTACGCGGAGCTCGGCCTTCGGCCTTGCACTAGGTTACTTCAACTTATATTAAATGGGTGGGCGGATTCCTTGGGACGCTCCGCACCTACGGTGCTACGCGGAGCTCGGCCTACGGCCTCGCATTAAGTTACTTCAACTTATATTAAGTGGGTTGGCGGCTTCCTTGGGACGTTCCGCACCTTTGGTGCTACGCGGAGCTCGGCCTTCGGCCTCGCACTAGGTTACTTCAACTTATATTAAATGGGTGGGCGGATTCCTTGGGACGCTACGCACCTACGGTGCTACGCGGAGCTCGGCCTTCGGCCTCGCATTAAGTTACTTCGACTTATATTAAGTGGGTGGGCGGCTTCCTTAGGACGCTCCGCACCTTCGGTGCTACGCGGAACTCGGCCTTCGGCCTCGCATTAAGTTACTTCCACTTATATTAAGTGGGTGGGCGGCTTCCTTGGGACGCTCCGCACCTACGGTGCTACGCGGAGCTCGGCCTTCGGCCTCGCATTAAGTTACTTCCACTTATATTAAGTGGGTGGGCGGCTTCTTTAGGACGCTCCGCACCTTCGGTGCTACGCGGAGCTCGGCCTTTGGCCTCGCAATAAGTGTAGTGAATGTATGATATTTTGTTTACGCGTGCGAAGCCGCGGGCAAAAGCTAGTTGTAAATAAATAAATAAATATCGGACACTCACACAAAGGGCTCTAGTCCCACAGTAAGCTCTAGTAGTCTAGTAGGATTGTGCTACGTGCACTAGACGACGATATACATACTTATATAGAAATAGAGTCTGGCTAGCCAAAATGTTGACAGATATTTCCTTGTGGTATCACCAATTGTCTATGATTTAAACAATTTAGTAGGTGGGTCCTCTATAATTAATTTTGATACTTTATGAACTAGTTCTAACATTCCGATTGAGTTGAAATGTTCCATAGTACTAATGTATTTTTTTGGTGATGGATTAAAATATGGTATGATCGAGCTAGGTCTTATTCACACTATATTGAATTTTTCGCCGTGTATATGGTTAGAAACTGTAAACATTATGTGTTTGTCGTTTACTGTACTGTACATAGAGGTAGTGTGTGTGAGACTGTGAGCTGACTATGAGTGCGCGTCAACATATATTTAACTTATTTCCTTAGATACCTTACGTGTGTATAGAAAATCAAAAATATTTTATAGTATCAAAACTATAATTTCTACTACACACAGTGTGACCAGCCGCAGAATTTTTAATTTCCCGCCAAAACTTTGAGTAATATTTCATTATCCAGACTATAACAGCCATGATTATCACAAATATGCGCTTGCCGGGATTCGAACCCAGGACCGCCGGCTCAGTAGGCAGCTACTTACACACTGCGCCAACCGCGTCGTCATTATAGAGACGGTACTGTCTCCAAAATATTTTGTCTTCAATAAAAAAACTTGTGATAGGATCCCAGCTATTATCTGAATATTTATTATAGAATCTTTTTTATCAATTCTATTTTTTATGTGGAAATACCACATTTTTATTTTTTTTAATATTGAAGCAAAGGTAAATTACGAACGAAAAAATAAATGTGATCTGCTACAATCTAAGCAGGACTTGAACCTGCGACCCTTACATTTCCGGCGTATTGCTCTCCCAACTGAGCTCTCGCTAAGTCAATCACACCAAACTTTCATTCCATAATTTTTACGCTACTGGAGCGCCCTCTGCGTTATATGTGTTTGAAATGCTAATGCGTATTAGCCCTAGGATGTGCGGTTTAGTTGGGAGAG